>OV839566.1:88292666-89492666 GCA_929447395.1 Epistrophe grossulariae
ATATAATATAATATAATATAAATATTAATATAATATAATATAATATAATATAATATAATATAATATAATATAATATAATATAATATAATATAATATAATATAATATAATATAATATAATATAATATAAATAGTGCAAAAACATCGTTTATAGGTGATAAGAACCTTTTTTACTTGAAGATGACTTTGACCTAGGGTTACCAGCTCTAAAATCAGCAAAGCCTGACTGTAAAGAAAAAAAAGCCTGATTTTTGAGAAAAAAGCCTGACAGATTAAACAAAATTTTTTTTATATAAAAAAAAGAAATAAATTAAAAAAACACATTCTTAGATAACTTACCTTGATTTGGATGCACGAAGATGACGAGAAGATAAATAGATTACAACTGCAATTTGCAGCAGACACAAATAAAAGCACACAAAAAATACGTCATAAAATGGAAGTGTCATATCTTGCACAATAGGGTGATTCAAAATAACACCTTTCTCGAAATTCAACCGGGACCGGGCGAAATTATGAAGCTTAGATTGAAAACAAAAAAACTAAGACCAAAAAATTCAAAATCGAACAGCATTTAGCGGTCGCTACCAGCGCTTTTTCAATAATTTTGATTGAAAATCTTTGAAAATCCGAATTTCTCTCAAATTTTAAAAGCTGCATAACTTTTCGAGTTTTGGTGCTAAAAGCATGAAATTTTCAGAGATTTCATAATTTCGCCCGGTCCCGGTTGAATTTCGTGAAAGGTGTTTTTTTTAATCACCCTATTGCACAACTCTGTGTCTCTTTCTAAAAAGTGACAACAAAATGAAAAAAATTAATGTGTTCCTGTGATTTATAAGCATTTCGATTTGAAAGCATAACGTTTTTCTTCTTTGTGCGATAATTTTAAAAAAGCCTGACAAATGACAAAACCTGGCCAAAGCCTGATTGAACATTAAAAGCCTGACGCGTCAGGCGAAATCCTGACGGATGGTAAGCCTACTTTGACCAATATATTTAACGCCTAGAACACCTGTTTAAATTAAATAATATTTTTATTTATTTCAATGAATAGCTTAAACACAGTAAGATATATATCTTTTAAATTAGTGCTAAGCATAAAATAAGACGAACAAAATTAAATATATGTAAATGAAAGTCAAAGAGTTGTAAGATGAAGTAGTAAAAAGTTAGATGAAAATAAAATATAAATACATAGATATTATCAAATAGAATAATTTTTAATAAAAATTTAATAAAAGAAAAATTCAGAAAATAAGTTTTAATTTCGTTAGGTATTACAAGAAAGATGTGCCTAACTTGCTTCTAAATCTTGTCGTACTTTGTCTATTCTTTTCATATAACGAAGCAAAGAATTCCACAGCCGAATGGAACTAATAAGAAACTGTCGTTCTGAGGTCAAGCAGGAGCACCGCGGGTGAATCAACTGAGCAGATCTGCTTGAATAGGTAAAGCAAATTTTTCATAGAGATAATATGTTGGTTGATGGGATAAGAGAATGTTTGACAAGAGACTCAATGTACGAAACTGTAGAAGTTTATCGAATGACATATTACATAAATAAAAAAAAACGTCTCAGCCCAAATACATAACGCACTCTGCTATTGAATGCAACATTCAGTTTGCGTTTAGAGGCATAGCTATTAGCTACAATTGTAAAATGTTTCACAGCTAAAGGTGAGGATAGGTACAGCGAGTGATTAAGCGAGAAAACACCTAGTTTTAAAGGGGGTAAAGGAGTGAGTGGCCCATAAAGTACACTATAAGTCTTTCCAACAGATAAATGTATATGATTGTCCCAGGTTAAGGTCCTATTAAATATCACTCCAAGGTTCTTAGCAGTATTCACATACTTAATTATGTCATTATTAAGTGAGATAGAAGGAAAATAAGATAGATCTAAAAGATTTTTTGAGATAACTATACAATTGGATTTTTTGGGGTTCAAGATAAGACTATTATTTCTGATAGATCTCTATTCTCACCATTCTCTATTAAACCCAATGGACAACTCAATACAAGTTGAACATCGTCAGTATACACATTGATCGAACAGGTATTATAATAAGATTTGGGAGCTCATTCATATACAAGGTGAAGGGAAGGGGTCCCAGGATGGAACCCTGTGGAACACCAGTAGCAACAGGTAGAAAGTCCGATAAATTATCATTTATGGCCATTGCTTGCGTCCTATCTGTTAGATAAGACCTAATAAGTTTAACGGCACATGGCGAGAAATTGTACAGATAAAACAACTTGTGACACAAAAAGGTATCGTTTACCATATCAAATGCCTTAGAAAAATCTAGTGGGACCAAAAAAAGACACCTTATTATCGTCAATAGCATGACGTATTTCTTCAGAAATAACTATAACAGCAGTAGTACAGCTGTGTTTCTGTCGACATCCGGATTGTCTTTGAGACAGAAGGCTATGCCTAGAAAGATGGTGATTGATTTGCTTTTGTAATACTTTTTGAATAACTTAGATAAGAATGAAAGGATGGAAATTGATCTGAACTCCGTACCTTTGGAAGTTTTGGGAAGGGGTATAACTTTAGCTGACTTCCACTGCGTGGGAAAGATACCTTTAGTTAATATAGAGTTAAAGACATGAGTAATATGAACTTTTGTTGAATGGGCTTCTGGCCAAATGAAACAAATATTTTATTTTTGTCACAACGCACGTTTCGTCCATGTATATGGACATCATCAGGTGAACATTGGTTTCTATATTAGCATTTATAAATATGTTAAAAAAAATTGTTTACAAAATATTCAAAATACAATAATCACTTACAGTAATTGTTGTTACATTTATATTAAATAATAAACTTATTTTGTGTCTACACACTACACAGTACAAAGTTTAATTGACAATTAACATGTCCAACAAATAACACGAAAAATTATATAAACAAAAGCGCATACAGATCATATTGCAGAGCTTTTCCTTTTCCTCTTCTCCGCCAAGTGCTTATAATGAGGGCTGACGTCTTCCACATCGGTTTTTCTGTTCATTGTATTATCAGCATTGATTATATGCGAAGTTTCGATGATCATCCTCTTGTTTTGGTTTTCTTCTCGTTGCATTATTGTGACTTTATCGTGGTTGGGATAGTGCTTTAAAGCAATGCAATGTGATGCCAGTGCTGTCTTCTGTGGTGCGTTGCTCTTGATATCAGATTTGTGTCCTGCCAGTCTATTTTTTAGTTTTTGTTTAGTTGTTCCTATTTAAATTTGGTCACATTCTTCGTCTGAATTTCCATTACAATTAATTGTGTAAATTAAATCTGAATGTTCCATTTTGTCTATTTTTGTTTTAAGGTTAGTATAGAGTTGTGATGTTGTGTTTGTTGATTTCATAGGTAGTTTATATTTATCGGTATCTAAAAAATTCCTTTTTTGAATCGGTCTGATATTTCTTTAATATAAACGAAGGATTTGTAAATTTTTTTTTCTTTTTCTTCTGGTGGTTGGGTAGTGCGATATTCTTGTTGTTTTATTAAGGTTTAAATTATTTGTTGCGGGAAAGCGTTTTTTTGTAATATTTCTTTAATTTTTATTTTGTTGCTGGTGTGGTATTCCATGTCACTGATTGAAAGTACTCTATGCATCAAGTTTTTGGCTGTGTTGAAAATTATTTGTTTGGGATGCTGGGAAAAGAAGTTTATCAATCTACGGCATGAAGTTGGTTTTTGGAACCAATCCATTTTGAGTCCATTGTAATTTGTTGTTTGTTTCGATCTCAACTGTAAATTGTATTTTTCTATGGAAACTGTTAAGGGTGGATAAAGTTTGTTTGATGTCTTTCGCTTTTATTATGGCAAATATGTCATCCACATACTTTGTCAAAACCTTGGGTTGGTTTGGTATTTTTTCCAGGGAGATATTTAGCAGCTCTTCAAGTATAGTATCTGCTATTATGGGTGAAGCTGGGTTTCCCATCGGCATAACATCTCTTTGTTGGTAAGTTTTTTTTGCCAGAAACCAAATAATTATTAACAATTATACGGAATCTTAGTATAATATATATATACTATGTGACGTCAAATTTACTTACAAACAATATTCAAAGATTATATTTTTCTCATTTCATTATTAGTTTCTACTTCAACCGTAAATTTAATTTTATTTTTGAAAGAGTTTAGTGCATTTAGTGTGTTTTGAACTTCTTGTGATTTGATCACAACAAACAGATCATCCACGTATTTAGTTATGATTTTTGGTTTATACTTTTTACTTTGGAAAATGTAGAGATTCTGGAAACAGAGCAACATAATTCAAAGAGAATGTTGCTGGAGATGCTACATATTATCAACAACAACAACGCTGTTCAACCGAAGGTCCGATTGTGATAAGCTTAGCAGTGCATATAACCAACTGATAAAAAGACCAACAACAAACAGTAGGGCAAAGTATAGGTGAATTTGTTTTGGAAAGGACATTTTTTTCGCTGTCGTCAGTAAATTTAAATTTAAATACTTATAACTTTTTCTATATTATTTAATTTGTTTATAGGTAGTGAAATAATTTACTAAAATCATTAATAATAAGATGAGAAAAATATAATCTTTGAATATTGTTTTAAGTAAACTTGACGTCATATAGTATATATATAAAAGTGTTTATACTGATGTTTGTATGTATTAATTTATTTTTGTTCAAATAAAGGCCTGATGAAGAGCATAAACATGCTCGAAACGTTGCAATAAATAACATCATCTTTTAACTGACCTAGAGCCCACTATTAAGTTTCAAATATCTATGTATAACGATTAAAAAAGGTCACAAAAATCATCACTTGAAAAATACAATTTACAGTTGAGATCGAAACAAACAACAAATTAACTTATCTGGATACAGTAGTTATTCGCGAAGAAGGAAAACTCAAAATGGATTGGTTCCAAAAACCAACTTCATCCGGTAGATTGATAAACTTCTTTTCCCAGCATCCCAAACAAATAATTTTCAACACAGCCAAAAACTTGCTACATACAGTTCTTTCAATCAGTGACATGGAATACCACATCAGCAACAAAATAAAAATTAAAGAAATATTACAAAAAAATGAATATTATTTTTTTAAATGTTAATAAATAAAAATTGAAAATTAAAGATTTTTTGAAAAATTAAATAATTTAGTTTTTTATTTTATTTTATTTCTATTTCATAATTTCACAACATTAATTTATAGTAGCGACGCGTTTCGGATTTTAGTAATCCATCATCGGGCTAATGCTTCTGGACTGCGGTGTTGTTTTGCCAATATGTATAAACAAAAACAAAAAATTACAAAAAAACGCTTTCCCGCAACCTTAATAAAACAACAAGAATATTGCACTACCCAACCACCAGAAGAAAAAGAAAATAAAATTTACAAATCCTTCGTTTATATTAAAGAAATATCAGACCGATTCAAAAAGGGAAATTTTCTAGATACTGATATATAAATATAAACTAGCTATGAAATCAACAAACACAACATCACAACTCTACACTAACCTTAAAACAAAAATAGACAAAATGGAACATTCAGATTTAATTTACAAAATTAATTATAGTGGAAATTCAGACGAAGAATGTAACCAAATTTACCTAGTAACAACTAAACAAAAACTAAAAAATAGACTGGCAGGACACAAATCCGACATCAAGAGCAACGCACCACAGAAGACAGCACTGGCATCACATTGCATTGCTTTAAAGCACTATCCCAACCACGATAAAGTCACAATAATGCAACGAGAAGAAAACCAAAACAAGAGGATGATCATCGAAACTTCGCATATAATCAATGCTGATAACACAATGAACAGAAAAACCAATATGGAAGACGTCAGCCCTCATTATAAGCACTTGGCGGAGAAGAGGAAAAGGAAAAGCGCTGCAATATGATCTGTATCCGCTTTTGTTTATATAATTTTTCGTGTTATTTGTTGGACATGTTACTTGTCAGTTAAACTTTGTACTGTGTAGACACAAAATAAGTTTATAATTTAATATAAATGTAACAACAATTACTGTAAGTGATTATTGTATTGTGAATATTTTGTAAACAATTTTTTTTAAACATATTTATCAATGCTAATATAGAAACCATTGTTTACCTGATGATGTCCATATACATAGACGAAACGTTGTGACAAAAATAAAATATTTGTTTCATTTGACCTGAAGCTCATTCAACAAAAGTTTATATAGTTATAAAGGTCACTAACATCAAAAGACATGAGTAATATATGGAAAAAGTACAGGCAAAATTATTTCCAGGAATGAAGGATGTATTTGGTCAAGCCCAACTGCTCTAGATTTTATGCAGAGTATACTTTCAAGAACATCAGTTGAGCTTACCGCATTGAAACAGAAGGTAGGGCAGCTAGCAAGTAAGGAAGTATTTTCAATTGTTACAGGCATTAGTTGAATATTGTTAGTTGGCTATGCTGATAAGAACTGATGGTTTAGAATATTAGGGTCCAATGCCTTAAGGTTAGAACATTTGGATTTACCAATACCAATGTTATGCACGTTCCGCCACAAAAGTTTACCGCCGAGAGATACATTAAGCTGAATAGAAAAAATTTGTTTTTTAGCTGCTCGTATCTCGAAAACAACTATGTTACGGAGGGAACAGTAGATTTTTCTATTTTCTTCCAAAAGGTAGCACTTCCACCGATTATATGCCATATCTCGTTTTTGCATGAGCAAACGTATTTGAGGAGATAGCCACGGAGCACTATTAGGCTGTAAAGTTTTAGTTCTAAGTTGAACATGCGAATTGGAGAGATGCAAAATATATTTTTAATAAATTGAACTAGTTCATTTGAACAAGGAAGATAATGCAAGGTGTTCCAATTGATGTAACGGACTTGTTCATACCAATAAGAATCTTTGTATCGTTATTGGACAGTTCCACAAACGAATAGTCAATATCGGAGCCCGCAGAGGATACATCACGTTGCACTAAGGAGCATTTAGCATCAAAAACCGGACAAAAGTAAAAAAAAAATATGGTGGATGCCGTCCTAATTTTCCAAGAATTTAGTCAACACATTTTTCTACCATAAACTTCGCCCTGCAGGTTGTCGAAAGAGACTTCTTTGTGTTCACGAATAATTTGGTGGAAATTTTTGTTTTTTTTTTAAGTTTTAGCGTATGCAAGATTAATATAAAAGTGAAGTGCACAGAAAAAATGATGGTTCTTGAAGGACATGGTATGTACTTAATTTATATGTATGTGTTATTTGTTACATTATGTTGAATATTTTTTCATTTTCTGGTGAAAACATTAACATCAACAAAAAAAAATAATTTTTTTTTTGTCATTTTTTACAAGTGAGTGTTTTTGTTTATATTTATGGTGGTCGAGTTAAATTTCTTATATCCTAGTAAAATATAGACATTGTAACTGCAAAAATATTCCCCCCCCCCCTTTCCCCCTTTAAAAAAAAATTATTTAAAGTTGACAAGTTTTTGAAAAATTGAAAAAATTAAAAGTACTTTTTTCCAAAAAAAAAAAAAAACACTTTTTTGGTTTTCCCAAGTTAGATTCGCTCAGTTCAGTTATTAATTTAGCGGATTATCCCTTTTTTTTTTTTTTTGCATACCGTTCGGTTTTTAGCAAATATTAACAAAAAAAACTAGATTTCACATTTTTGGAAAAAAGTACTCTACATTTTTTTTTATTTATCAAAAACTAACAAACATTTTAGCATCCGGTTTTCTGTTTTTTATTGAAAATTAATAAAAGCATTTATTTTTTAAAACAAAAATTATGCTTAATCACATAAAATTTTGAAAAAAAATTAGTTTGAAATTTAAAAAAAAAATTTTTTCGAGTTTGACAGTGAATTTTTCAAAAACTATTCACTAACACAACTTAATTTAAAATGAAAATTAAAGAAGAGATTTCTAGCTTACTAATAAAGTGGAATTGTAAGTTTAACCGTTGTTTTTAAATAATTTTGTTTCCGTTTTAAGTCAATTTTTTATAATTTTGCCCCTCCCGCCTAAACGGGGGGAAATAGACCCCCTCTCCCATACGATTTTTTTCTTGTCTTAACCCAACCTACTCACTCTGACTTTTTGGTTAATAATATCCGGATTTGAATCCGTGTATTTCGTGTATCCATGCATCCGTGCGTTCGTGTGTCCGTGTATCCGTGTATCCGAAGATCCGTGTATTTTAAATAATCCAGTCATCACTGGAGAGGGCCAAATTTATGGGATTTTGTTGATAAAAATACGACAGCGACTTGGTAGTCGAGTCTGTCAGTGGATTTAAATTAAGAATTATTTAACTTTTTCTTTAAAAATCGATTTTTTTTTTGGAAAATCACCAAAAATAAAAAACTTTAATATCCATTATCCCTCAAAATTTTGAACTTGTAAGCTTACCCCTTGAAAAGATAAAAATAAAAAACCATTCCGTGTATTAAGAATCCGTGTAGTAAAGATCCGTGTATGCTTAATATCCGGATACATTGATATTAAGCAAATAAATAAACGTGTTTTAAGAGAACGGATTTTTATTTATAACTTAACTTAAGTTTATATTAAGTTAACAATGTTCCTCAAAATATAATTCTTTTTTTACATTCACTCATGTGTTTAAAGCTATTTCCAAACAAAAAATCGATTAAAATAATTTTGTCCGGTTTTTGAGGCCAAATGCTCCTTAGTGCGTTGTTTACAAACGATACCATCTCTTACATACATTGCAACCCAAACACCAACGCGCACAATCCTTTCACAACGAAAAATCCGATACCCATTAAGACTACACATTAAATCACTACCCTTCACGCAAATTCACTGACGCAACTTTCTCGGTCTTTCTTGGATAATTTCAAAACGGAGTGTCATACACACATTAGCACATTTTTTGTATATGCATGCAAAAAAAGAACGAAAATCGAGAGTATTTTTTTTTTAACTGAGAAAGAGAGAATGTATGCAATACCCTAATGGTGAGTATTTTTTATGGTTTGAAAACAAAGGAGAAGACAACAAAATCAATTAACTTTTTTCAATGTGTTCTCGTTCGTGCCCAGCGCAACAGTTTAATAAAAATTCCCTCGAGAAAGAAAATCAATTTAAAATCAAAAGTTAATTATTTAATTATTAATTACAAAATACATCGTGATGTTTCATTTATATACAAACGATAAAAGAAAATAAATTGCATAATATTCTTCAAACACAAAAGGCCTCGCCTGTCTCGTTCGTTCATTTTTTTGGATCCGTTCTGGATTCCATTTTGTTTCGGTTCTCGCTGAGTATGGTGAAATACAATACAATACATGCACAAAATGAGTTTGTGATTCTAATTTCCATACTAATTTGAGCCGACAAACGCAGTTTTGCAGATCCATGTATGGATCCGTATACGGAGTCATCCATACGTTGTTTACTACGTGCGCGGATCCAAAGCGGACTCGTTTGCTTGAAGGGTATAGCCATCCTTGAGTCACGTCTCAGACACACAAACCACATAAACCAAAGATTTTTCAAACAGATCACGGAACTCGTCAGTTTTAGGTAGAAGGCTTTGTGCGTTAATGTGACATATGGGTTTCATAAATGCATGGTTGCTTTATTTGCATGCGATCCAATTGCAATCATAAAAAAACGAACGGACCTTCCTGAAGTAAAGACTGGTTTTAATTAGCTCCGTGCCTTTCTTGAATTTTTTAATTATTTTTGTATGTTAAACGGATTAGCGATGGAGGATAGCAATTGTCCACCTCTATCGGTGCCAAAGGCACCCTCTGATAAGCAATCTTTCTACGAAAAAATTAAACTTCCGTCCCATTTAATGAATGATGCGGACAAAAAAAAAAATTATCGAAAACGTTACCAATGACTGGAATGTAGACGACGCTGACCTACCTTGCAGCGAGAATGAGATGGAGATAGATCCAAGCGCATTATATACTGGTGTGAGTGCAACAAACAACAGTGATGGCAGGCAGAATATGCCTCTGAGTAACTGTGTCATAATTGGGCACGCGCGAAATATTTCAACTGTTGCTGGCCAAACCACCTCCCAGCTTGGTACTGAAAGTGTTCTCGATGGTCAACTCTTCAATGATAAGAACAAGTTCTCGGCAGTGATGGCCCGTAAAAGACGTCAACACGTTCCCATTGTAGTATTAAAAAAAGTGGCCAAGGAAGTGGTCAACAATCATAACCGCTTTCATCCTTTGGCTGAGAAGGATGACGAAATTATTTCATCAAAGGCAATCAAGCGAGTTCAAGTGGCATAAACTTCATGGGTATTTCAAGTGGCAACAACCCTGGAAACTCAGCAACATCAACATCAACAGAAGTATCGGCAACGGCAGCCTTATTAATTCCAGCGAACAACCATCCCTCAACTCGGAGCTCTGGTGTCCCCCCATATTTACAAAAGGGGTTTCAGCTAAAACCATAACAGAATTTATGAGTAAGTCAAATTATAATTTAAATAATGTTAAATTTATTGTTAATGGTTTTGGAAAATTAAAAATAATTGTAAAGGAAGTTGAATTGCATAGCCTCTTTATGAAAAAATTCAAGGATCACGGCATAGACGCCTATTCCTTCACCCCAAAACAATTGAAAAAATACAACACTATTCTTAAGGGTATTTCCAGCGATTTTTCACCGGTCGAAATACAGAAAGAAATATTAACCTTGGACCCTTCGTTGAAGCTAGTTGTTAAAAATTTTGAGACCAAGTGGTCGAAGTTATTAATCTATCTATTAAAAACTCCGACACAAAACAATGGTATAGGTGCCAAAGATTCGGCCATATGGCTGCTTATTGCAGTTTTGCTTTAAGATGCGTAAAATGTTTAAAAGATCACGACATTGGAGCATGTGAACTTAGCCAAAAAACAGAAACATCAGTTGCATCTTGTGTCAATTGTCAATCGGAGGGACATCCTGCGAGTTTCAGAGGCTGCCCAAATAGAGTGGCGTTTCTTAAAAAAAAAGAGAGCTTAGCTAAAGCTAAAACTACCAAATCCATTTTTCATGGTCCAATTGTAAACTTGGCTAACAGTTACCAAGAAAATGTCATGTCCTTTGCGGACACAGTAAAAGGCCATAAAAAAATCTTAATGTTCAAGATATACCTTCTTTTTCTCCTGAACTTCCTAAAAATGACATATCGGACTTTATTAATGAATCCAATAGACTATTTGGCTTACCAATAACCAGCCTAATTTCCAAAATCAGAGGCTTTTGGCCTAATTATAAAAAATGGATGAGTCCCAAAAGCCAGGTGCTTACCTGTGCTTTATTGCATCACTTTCCCCTTCTTCACCATGAACCTCAACTTCATCAGCTCCAACGTCAACTCCCTATCTAAAGAAAAACAAATAAAAATTGATCTTTTACTAAAAGACACCTCCCCAACTGCGATTTTGTTGCAAGAAACCTGTATGTCAAAAAACCTTAGCAAATGCCGTTTTAATAACAAATATGATCTTATTAGAAATAATTAAGGTCGAGGAACAGTAATTTTACTACAGAATTCCATTCGATTTGACCAAAAACATTTTTCTAACAATCTAATTTCAGCAACCATAGCTTCCATTCCCCTAACTTCACAACACACTGCCAGATCCTTAGCACTTGTATCAATCTATGTTCCCTGTAATATTGGTTCCATGTTGCCTTCTGCACTGGACAGCCTACTCACTTCCTACGGTCCTTTGACTACATCGTAATTGGTGGAGATTTTAACTCAAGACATCCCCTTTGGGGCGATTCAGTTACAAATCAAAACGGCTCTAGATTAACCTCTTGGTTCCAGGACAATCATTTCCTTGACCTTGACATTATAGCGGCACAGGGCCCAACTCGTCCTAGCTCAGGCTCTCATATCGATTTTTTTATTATTTCCTCTAACCTCAGATGCGACAACAACATTTCATGCTTAACCCTAGATTTAATTTCGGATCATTTCTCTGTCTTTATGAATATCCAAATTAAACAAAATTTTACACTCCCTGACTTTCCTCAGCTTTCTACGAGCTACAAAAACACCCATTGGTCTACTTTCAATCGCTCACTTTGCTCTAATCTCTCTAACATAGACATTCCTACGGTTAGAAACTAGTCCAACCTTGAAATAGATAATATTATTGAGGCGGTAACTACAGCAATAACCACCTGTATGGATACTCACAGCCAAAAAAAATCCTTTGCGGGAAAATTGGTTTAACATAACTGAAACAACTCTAAATTTGTTAAAAACTGGGAAAACTTGGAAACAAAAACTAAAAAGAATTTTCCACCACTTTGGGAACCGATTTAACCTGCCCTATACGGAGTTATCCGCTCGTATAAATTGCCTCAGTAAAATCATTAAAGACAGGATCCGATTAGAACTAAATGAAGATTTCAGAAAGAAATCAAGCAGCCTAAAACCCTCCTCAAACGTCTTTAAAGTGATCGATCAAATCACTGGACGGAAAAGGAACTCTAGTTCAACAAATGATGTCTTATCTTATGGCGACAGAAACTTCATCTCCCCTTCTGAGAAAGTTGAAGCGTTCGGATCCTTCTACTCTGATTTGTACTCACTAAAAATTCCGCTTGCCTTCCCCGAATCCTCCCTAGAAGTTACAACTTTTTATAGCTCTCACAACTGAACAGATCTGATGACTCCACTGATGAACGTTTCGCCTCCTCCAACTTTGTAGAGTCAATAATATCTTCACTTAATAATAAAAAATCTGCTGGTCCAGACAAAATTCCAAATTTCATCTTGCGTAAAGCAAAAGTTACAATAGCCAAGTTTCTAACTCCAATACTCAATAATTGCCTTTATAATTGCTGCTTCTCAGTGAAATGGAAAAAAGCAACATTAATCCCAATAAAGAAAAGCAACACTCCCAACACAATAGATAATTTCTGTCCAATCTCTCTCCTATCCAATCTAGGCAAAATTCTCGAAAAAACAATTCTCTCTAAAATGCTTAACTTTTTTTGAACAATCTAACCCAATACAGTCTCAGAAATTCGGATTTAAACGGGGCCACTCCACTGAGCACGCCCTTCTTTATTTCCAGGACAAAATCTTAAATAATCTCAGAAATAAAAATTGTACTGTTGCTTGTGCCTTAGATTTAAGGAAAGCGTTTGACTCGGTCTGGCATATGGGATTAATCTTCAAACTTAATCAGCTAATCCTTTCTGACAACAGTCTCTCAGTTCGCTTTGAAAATAAAACCTCCTCTTCCATCCCTCTTAATACAGGTGTTCCCCAAGGCTCAATCCTCGGCCCCCTCCTCTTCAACCTCTTCCTGTTTGACTTTCCAATTCACCATATTAGCTCTGAAGCCATTCTGTATGCAGATGACACCGTGCTATTTAGTCCCAATGAGAGACCACATGAAGCCCTTAATTCAATTATCTCGCATCTAAACGTGGTAGCTCCCTATTATGAAAAATGGGGAATTGCCTTGAATCTGAATAAATGTGAGTTAATTTGCTTCCGCAATGCCTCTGGCAGAGGTCACCATCTCGCAGTACGTGAGAGTCGTTACCTAAAACTTTCCATCATGGGCAACCAAATCCCTTTAAGAAAATCTATTAAGTATCTTGGTATCAATTTACATGAGAGACTCAAAATGAACCCGCAATCCGCATACATGAAAAGCTTTGAACAACAGCAGAGCCGCCGCTTCGAAGCTAAAAACTTTACTTAATTCTAAACATGTTGAAAGTAGGGCGAAACTCCTTATGTATAAAACTCTAATTCGCCCTCTTATATCTTATGGCTACCCTACATGGTTTCAAATCACTCCGAATGTAGCACTTGAACTCCACAGATTCAAACGGTATATTATTAGGAAGTGCATAAATAAAAAACGTAGACCTTCCGGAAAATGGTACAGCAATAAGATAATTTACGAAGAATCTGGTATATCTCCTCTACTTGACTATCTCACTTTCCTGGCCAAAAGAAGAATTTCTGCACTACAAAATCACGACAACCCTATCCTCCGCAACATACCTATATATACTAACAACATTAACTGGTCCATTAACGATAGGTACTACATGTCCCCAATCAGCATCTTCAACGAGGGCTCCAATGTTTTCTTTCAAATCCCTGACAATGACCACTCGTTTACTTCCTCTTTTTACAAAAAACAAATACCTAACACCTACAGAGGCTAAGCAATTCATTTCCTTAATTAATTAATTAAACTAAAAATAAATTGAGACTGAAAAAATAACTATGTACCTATATGTACAAATTTATAAATTAAAATCCCAAAGAAATTTTATTGAATAAAATATGTGCAAGTAACTTTGTTCTTAAATATTAACAAATTAAACTATATGTTCCTATTGAAATATGAATAACTAGTTATAAGATCTCAACTCTACTGTGAAAATTGTACAACAATAAATTTGTTAAAAACAAGACTGTAGCTACTTATAGCTTGATAAAATTAAGTAATCTAAACTAAACCATAAATGCTAAGTAAAATAAAAATGATACATTCAAAGCAATGTAAGAAAATTTATAATACTAATTAGTCTCATACAAAAATGGAATACAAATTTTAAATGTGATGACTGTTAACAGTCAAGTATCAGTATATAAGTTCACCCTACTGCAAAAAGTCTATTTTTGGGTTCTATGCTATCTTACTCGCTCACTGTCATCAGTGATTCGGATAGAGACACCCATAGGTGTTCCTATCTGGTGTTCTCATTTTCTTTTTGCCATCTTCTTCTCTTTCTATCCAAATTTCACTTATTTGTTTTAGGTTAAGTTAAAAACCAGACATCGTCTTGTTGAGTGGACGTAATCGAAATAAAATGTAAAGACTTATATCTTAAAAAACCAATGTGTGTTAACTAAATCAAAATTAATACCTAATTTGTGTAGCCTGACCAATTCCTAAGTCGGCAAAATAACTATAAGTAATATTAAAAGACTGTATATACATAGAATTAAGAAACATAAGTGTCAATTTTTACCACTTTTTTAATTTTCTATTTTTAAAGAATGCTTTAAAAATTCTCAAAATCATACAGGACATAGATACTATTGATATATATATTTTGTAAAAATTTTAGATTTTTGAAATTTTTTTTAACACAGATATTCACATATTTATGTTGTTTTATTCAACACCTCACAACTCTTTATGTACTGCATCTATAGGATTAGTGTTTTTTTTATTCGCATCTACGAAAATAGACAATTAATTTGATACATCAAACATAATGGCCAAACCACAACCAAGCTTCGGACTCTCGGGCTTTTGACAGGCTTTTCACTGACTTTACGATATTTTACGATATCATGTGACATAATGCGCGACTTTAGGAATTTGCAAAACGTAATGTAGCTTCAAACCTCGGGCGTTAAGATATGAGTGAATAAAAGTTCTGTTTCCTTAAAATAACACTGCGCAGATTCTTCGCAGATAATAGAGAACTCAAAATGGCCCTGTTTTTATGGTTTCAATTAGGAACTAACAACAATTGAAGTGTAAATTCACAAACACATCGTTGCAGAGATGATTCACAATCACTTGCGTCAAACATTCATCAGCATCAGTTTTATTGTGGTGAAGTAGAGGAGGCAACGAAGCAGGTTGTGTCGGCACAACCTTGCTAAAACAGTTTTATTAAAACATAAAAGTAAATTATTTCTTAATAATTATTTTCATCGAAAGTTGGTACTCTGTGGAGAGAGGAGTCCACCTGGGTGATAACAGGAGTTGTACATACACTCCAGCAACTGAAAAGCTAGTTTACAAGCTGTGCCGCTTGAACTAGACTTTGAGCCTATCCCGTTTAAACGGGACTCTGGCGTGGTATCACATTACCCGCTAACAACTGTGTCATGTGACCGTGACTGACGTGTTGCCCACATGAAATCCTAGCGTGGAACTTCTCTGGGGGAAGGATTCCAACTGGATCAAAAACCGGAGATGATCATACACTCCAGCAACTGCTAATCAAGCCCCCAGACTACCAGCACCCCACAACCTTGTGCTAAAAACAGATGACAAACCTTCATCACAATATTGGACAAAGGATGACCGCCCTGCATCATACCAAATCTATGAGACGACCATCATATGATAAAATTTGTTAAAGTGTATTACATCTTTATTACTGCTCATAATGTGTTAGAGTTAAAGTGAATTATCTCTTATATTCAATATTATTGTTTTTAGTGTTTCTACTAAGTTATATCCTTCACATATTCTATATTCATTTTCTATTGCCGCTAAAATTTGTTTTAAAATCATTTATAACAACTCGTAGAAGTGAATTTATGTAAAAATAGAACTGTCTTAAATTATTCAATGTACCTATTCATGCAAAAGTGATTTCATTAAATTTGAAAATTCTACATAGAGCGCTCTCGCTCTATAACACGAAATTTTATGTATATAAATATATTCTATGGCATATTAGTTTTAAGGTATTTGTATTTGTAGGTATTGTATATATGTATATTTTTTATCCGTTGCATCAGCCAACACGTAACCGAAATATTGCTCCTGAGCAAGAGCAGAATAACTATATGTTTTTATATATTATAAGTGACAGCCATGAGGCTTCTCAAAAATGTAAATAGATAGAGCAGGCAATACATACTTCAAGCAAAACCGAATCGAGAAAATTCATGATGCGTAGTTGCTGATGTATTGCATCAGCATCGCAACAAAGCAAATGTTTGATGTTTATGAATTTACACGAAATAAATAGCTTTGCTAATGAAAGTATTTACTAATGTCGATGTTTTCTTTTTGATTTGAATGAAATATTAAACAACCGTCTTACCACATTGCAGGGCTGCCAACCGTATGATAGTTATGCTACATGTACCTATGATAATTTCTGCTCTGGTATGATGTATGATTGGAAACCATTATCATACGCGAAATGTATGATAATTTCAATATTTGAACGAAATAAATAAACTTTTGAAAAATTTAAAAAAAGAAAAATTTCCATAATATTGAAATTCTTTATCACTATTTTATGATCAATTTATAATACATCAATCATCAGCGTTGAATCTAGATTGAACACCCCTCGACCTCTTTATATATGTGGAATGATTGAAATTTGAAATAAACTTGGTTCGACTTGATTGCGCTCGTTCAGTGAAGTTCAATTTTCAACTCGATTCTTAAGGGTGGTACACATAAGCCCCCCTTCACACTATACAAAAAAGTTGTTTGAGGTTTTTTAATGTTTTCTTTTAATTTCCAATATCCGTTCACTCCTCTTACTTGGTGCTCTTCTCACCTAAAAACTTAAAGTTGCTGGAATTTTCCTAGTGTAAAAAAGGAATTATCGATAATGAATAATGACTGACAATCTTAAATTGAGACTTTGATCTTGGTCTGCAAAACAAAAACTGATAAATATGCATATTGCATTAAGGTACATGTATATATCATTTCTTAAACGTTGAAGCAGACCCTTTTACAAATAAATTGAACATTTGCTTTTTTCAATTAAATAAAATGTTACACTTGTCAAGGTTTCCACAACCGATTTCGTTCTTTATTTATAAATTTTTTTAGCTGGTTTTGAGATTTTTCTAACCACTATATTCAGTTGAAAATATTCGTTCTAAAATCTGAATTAAGTCCCCTTTCACACGAGGAAACTATGTTGCTAAAGATTTTTTTTTGGCATTTTCTTTTAATTTCCTTAAACATTTCTTTCAGTGAAACAAAATCGTAAGAGATTTTCCGTATTTTCCGTTTAAAGTAGCTTAGTTGAACACACACTACTGTGTGTGTGAAGACTGAAGAGAAATCTAGATAAAATCTTCTAAATTCCTTGACCGGGGAGATATCATTTTCCCTCTTACTTCGTCCCCTTCTCACCAGCAAACTGAAAGTTGCTAGAAACTCAGTTACAACTCATCGTGTGAAAGGGAACTTAAGGCTCTTCCAGACCAACGCGAAACATTCTTAGCGAATGTGTCAAAGATTCACATCGTGCCAGTGTGGGTACTCATTTACTCATTAAAGTGCGAGTTATACATATTTTTAATTGAAAACGATCATTGAAAATTTTAATTGTTAAATTTGAGGTTGTCAATGTTAACAATACGTTATTATTATTGTTTTCGTCGTCGCCACGACAGATTTGCGTTAACTCATCCCAAAAAACCTTGGTCGAAAATCCAACCCTTATCCAACTCAACCTTTCGACTCCTCATGTAGATTATGTAATACAGATAAGTTTCAAACATTGCTGGACATCTGAAAGTCTAGGTACTGAACGTGTTCATTTCTCTAAAAATTTTTAGATACTGTTTTAAATTTTGTTTTAACCTTCTCGAACCCGAAAATTTTTTGTAATATACTATTTTTTCCATTCTCGAATTTATGAAATAATAACAATTGAATTCTAAGTGGACTCCAGGTCAACCTTTATTTGTGTTTTTTCATATTTTAAATTAGACGACATTTTCGTATTTGTAATTAAAATATATTTTTATTAAATAAATCATGTCGATCATGGAATCCGCAGTGATTTGCACTGCAGTTCCCTCTTTGCTCTTTAGCCATTTGTCATGGAAAGAAAAGAAAACACATGTACTTAGAAATTAGAATCACTGCGGATCCAGTATTGCGTATTCCATAGTCGACATGAATACTTACATTTAAATAATCCTAAAACTTATTTCAAAAACTTGAATTGATATTTATCTTTCAATGACATATTTGCAAATATTATTTTTTAGAGATTTTAAATTTAAAATATTTAACAAAAAACACAAATACAGAATGATTTAAAACCCTCTTAGGACTCAATCATAATTAATTTGGAAATATCACGAAAAATTACTGAACTAATTAGTGTTGAATTGTACACAATAATTTTTCTTATAAATAAAAAACCTATATAATATTATTTATGTTATATCCTAAAATAAAAAAATTCTATTTTTATGTTAAATAAAAAATCTTTAATGAAAAACTTGTTTTTTTTTTCAAAAAATAAAACTGGAATAATTTTTTTCAGCTCTTCCTTCAAAAGCCCTTAAAAATATAGAGTAATAATTTTATTAATACAAGTCAACTTTTCATAATTTGTAAAATAAAAAATAGATATTAACTTTTCAAAATATCGTAAGAACAATTTTCGTCTTCCATTCAACAAAAATCAATTTTTTTGTTTTGAGTATGATAATTTTCCCTCTGGTATGATTGAAATTAGCGCATTGTATGATAATTCAGTTTTAAGGATATGGCAGCACTGCCACATTGACACAATGGCCGCGTTCATGTTTGTATCCAAAGCGATCTGGATAGCTTTGTGTTGTTGTAATCCCTTGTAAAATCACAGCTGATGTAAAAGCAGCTGTTGCCGAAAAATTAATCTCAAGCTATCCTAAAAATTCTGGGATATTTATCTATCTTATGAGAAACGGCAAC
Source organism: Epistrophe grossulariae (assembly GCA_929447395.1). Lineage (NCBI taxonomy): Eukaryota > Metazoa > Arthropoda > Insecta > Diptera > Syrphidae > Epistrophe > Epistrophe grossulariae. Next base: position 88,312,100 of record OV839566.1, read on the forward strand.
AACAGCAGATTTGCGTTCAGAAACATACTGGATACTCGAGTATCTTAGATAGACTATCCTAGTGAAACCTGAACGCGGCCAATGCTAGTTTACAAAAACCTTTCTTCAAGCATATTGAACTTTGACAAGTAATTAGAAGAATGACTTTATATTTGCAATCGGGATGTGAAAAATAATTAATTATTATTACTATTGTTATTATTACTATTTATATTTTATTTTCCCAGATCAAGTAACTCTCGCATCGATTAAATTGGTCAAGAAACATTGAAAAATGGAACAAAACTCATACGAGATGTTTCAATTTTCGAAGATGAACATGTTCGTCCTTTCTCTCTATTTAACAAATGTAAATTTTAATCTTACATCCATTATTATTGCAGTACTCGCATGAAGATGAATGTAAATCCACAATTATATGGTTTTCACAAAATCTCGAAATTTCGGCAATAAGATCACGAAATCCGTTCTACCACACATAAACTAGATTTTGTTTGACATTTCGACCAAATTTTATTATTGAAGAAAACTATCGAAAAATGTATGCATTAGGCGTGTTTTTTTGCAAGCCCGGGGGGAATTGGTTGAAAAAACGACAAACGACAAACTATCGATAACATGTATGTAATTCATGCCGGTAACACATTTTTTCTGTGCGCTTAAGTTAAGCCCCGAGAATTCTCTGGGATTAGTTGTTGTTGCATTAAACATGTTAATTGTTTAGCACCGACGTCGTTTTTTTCATCCAATTCCCCCCGGGCTTGCAAAAAAACATGGCTATTGTAGTTAGGCAAAAGTCCCAAAACAATTACCTACTCACATTTAATTTTTTTTCTTTCTTTTCCTATTGAAAAATTCACAAAACGGAATGAAATGCCACTGCCTGTGAACACTTCACTCAAAACTGTAATACGAAGAGATAAAACAACGATCGCAGTGACAACGTTGTTATATACCTATCCCTTTTTTCCATTTGTTTGTTTTATTTGTATGTACTCGTATCTGTTTCTTTACACTACTGGTGCCATTTTGCAAATTAAAACAGTCATCAACCCGTAAAAGTCGGATCTTGTGTTGTTTTTCCTAACACAGAAAATAAGACAAGTGAGAATTCGGCATTACAGGTACAAAAATCATAGAAAATTCACTCTCCGGAACCAGACAAAAATTGCCTAAATCAAACAAGTCCAACCAAACAAGGGTACTTCCAAAACAACTGTTGAGCATCAAAAATTTTTTTTGTTGGAATTTTAGAGTGAAATAAATAAAACACAAACAGATTTCACTTTAAATATTAGGTGTGTTTTATTCATTGCTGCATAGCCAGCGCAGCACAAGTCTGAATAAAACTAAAGCTCACTCTATACGTTCATTTCAATAATTGAAAGCTCTATCGCCAGCACAGCCATCTTTATTTTTACTGACTTTTTCGCCAGCAATCAAATTGTTTTTATTTGCCAAGGGAAATTATGCTGCGCTGGCTATGCAGCAATGAATAAAACACACCTATTATTTATTTGTTATATTTTTACTGTATCCAATTAATAAAATTATATCTTCATACATAGGTGTGTGTATCTACTGGAATAATACAAATATAAAAATTAATTTCCAAGAATCCATAATATTCAATTGAATCTGGATGTTGAACCACAATTTAACAAACCACGCGTACATAGGAATAATTTAATTTTTAATACAGCAATTGTTGCATTTAACACTTATTTAAGTCACTCACAGTCACACACAATTATTCCAATGGTTTTATTTAAATAAGATGTTTTTGTATTTTTATTTTAATAAAAACTTTCACAAAGAAATGAAATAGCAAAGAAAAAAAATTGATTGTTGTGAGCTGAGCTGTCAAAGCGCCACCAGAATTGAAAATAGATCTATTCGGGCGTCGCGCTCCGGCTTACGATATTTACAATCTAAAGCGAACGCGAAGCGAGAGGTAACATTTCAGATTCAGATTGATTTCAGATTAAGAGCCATAGAAGAAGAAATAGAGGAACGGGCATATCGAGGAAAAAGTGAAGCATTTTTCAAAATAGTGTGAGTAACACAAACACAGATGCATTCACACAGGGAAGGCATGCAGTTAGACAGCTTAATCATGGGGCGCCCAAAAGGAAGCTGTGTTTTAGGAACGTGTTTTGAGATTTTAAATAGTTAAAATAGAAAAAAAGCTTAGTAAATTAAATAAACAAGTGAAATAAAAGTAAATAAAGTGACTATATGCTATTCTTCATTGAAATAAAAATATAAAACTACATGCGGTGCTCCGTTAAATCCTGTAAAAACATCTATAATAATGATTGCAACTTTTCTTCATTTCACAGGTAAACTTTATCTCATATTCCACATTAAGTAAGTAAAATTACTCTGCACTACGGGCGCTCAATTTATTTGAGCGCCTTGCCATCACCAACAAAAGCTAATTCGACCCTGGGAAAGAATTTCAATTTTGACAGATAGGCACCTGACATTATCACGTTTCAAAGTATATTTGCATTTTCAACAAATTAGGCTTTTTTATAGCAAAATACTACGAAATATTAATTTTAAAGTATTCCATGATAATGTATTTACATAAAAAACGTCACTTCACATTAATTTATGTGGAATTTAAGACACAATCAGCCAGTGAAATGGAAAGATTTTTAACTACATATTATAGGTGTTTTTACACAATTTAACACAGCACCGCATGTTGTTTTATATTTTTTTATAATAAAGTACTGAAAGCTTTCACTGTTCCCATTTTTATTTAATTTTTGTTCACTATTTTAAAGATTGAAAATCTCGAAACACTTTCGGCAAAGTGACCGATAGGCACCTTTTTGTTTTTTTTTATTTTTTTTATTTGGTGCTTCACTCACATACACTGTATATGTGATATATTTCTCTTCCTTATCTTCTTATTCTAAGATAAGAGCCCATTGTTCCTATTCAATATGTCAAAGTCAGAGCGACCTGACGCGTGGTGGTGGTTTGGTTATAACTGTACAGTGTACACCCTACCCAACCTTCACAATAGTAAAATAAAAAATTGTTTAAAAATCTCGGAAAAACACAACATTGTTGTTCATTGCCAGCCGACACACGTGTTTCAGTGGAGAACAGTCCAAATTTTGCAAAATTCCAAAAACACCCGTTTTGCATTCACTTAAATGCTTATATCTTTGGATACAATGGTCGGATTTTCAAAATTCAAAATTCAAATTAAAGCCACAATAATAGGCTTGTACCAGCTACAAAAAAATTTTCAAAACTGTTCAAAATTTCATACAACGTTGAGGGTGATTTTCGAGAAAAAATTTCATCGGGGCAAACGTAATGACAAAGAGCAATAAAAAAAAATTTTCCTATTAACAGTATATCGGTGGGAAGGATATGGCTATTCTAAAGACGGTGGAGTATGTGCAACAAAAAACTTTGCATCGGGGATTGCATGTGAGTTTTTATAGTTGCACATTTGCGCTGCAAATATTTGCGTTTTGCTTTTATGAAAATCTGACATTTACCATTTGCATTTATGAAAGTTATGCATTCGTCAGACGTTCGCAACCATGCATTTATGAAAGCACCCTATATGCAGTCCAGCGGATTGATCTTTGAAAACTTTAATCATATCTACTACTCAAACATACCGCCATTCGTAAAGAATTTATAAAAAAAATATACCAGATATACGAAAGAGTTGAACTGGAGCAAGTGTTAAAAATTATGAAAAAAGGGAAAAAAATTGTATAAAAAAAGAGAAATTAAGTTACAATGTTTATTTATTTTAAAACTAAAAAAATAGTAAGAATTAGAGAATAAAAAGAAAAATAATAAGGTGAAATTGTATTAATAAAAAAGAAGAAGAAAAGAAGTTACAGTGTTTATTTATTTTAAAACTACAAAAATAATAAGAAGTAGAGAGAAAAGAAAGAAAAAAATAATAATGTAAATGTTAGCAACAAATAATTTTGAATTTAATCATCTAAGCTGGCAATACTGTCGAGGTCTTCTATGACCCTGTTTAGATTGGGAAGATTGAGTCCGGACTGGTGAGTGTCATCGTGTTTACATTTGAAACTTTGAGGTGCCTCAAAATACATTGAAAGAACAACAATTTCAACATTCCACACATTAAAACAACAACAAAGAAGACTCATGAGTCCGGTTGTTATGTTTTGTTCGTGCCTCACCAGATCCTCACCCCACACTTCTCTTGTCTACGAACTGCCGTGAAACCGGCCTCAATCTTCCCAATCTAAATAGCGTCTATACTTTATGTTTTCAATGAGTACTGCAGTTTCGTCCAGTTTACGTTTGACATACATATACAGATCCATGTGAAGTGTAAACAGAAGCAACATGTTTATTTTTTTTAACTTCAAAGCGGCATGTAGAACTTGTTGATTGTGATGAATTAAACATTCGCGCAGGTGTATAGTTCCAGAGGAATTAATACCGACGTCTTGTAAACAAAGTTCACCCTTAGTTTTCCTGCGAAAAACAGCGATAGATTTAAGAATATTGTTGCATTCATACGGTGTCTTGAATTTTATTATTATCCCAGTGTCTTTGGAGCTACCCTTCGGTTTGGTGCGATAAATATTTGTGAGACTGGTGGCTCTAATTTAATCGAATAGCAAAGCGCATTGAAAATCAATAGGGGTATTCACGATCCGATGCAAACTGTTCTTGTATCATTGCAAAAGTGCAAAGTTTTTTTTACAATGGGGTTAGGGTATAGCAATTTTACACTTTTGCATTTTTGCAATGATACAAGACCAGTTGCATCGGATCGTGAATACCCCTAGTGTAAGGTTTTCGTCTGCCGAGTGCGGGATTCCAAAAAGTAGGGCATCGGTGACTACCGTACGGTTTTCGTGTGTGAAAAGGATTTTTTTTTACTGAAATAAGTTCAGCTCGAGATTATGTTTGAGATCGATGAGTTCAGAAGAATTTTCGCTAACGAGCGTGTTGGAGACACCGCATTTCGAATTTACGACGGTGATTGAAGTTTTGATAGAAGATATTTCTGATTTGAGTTGAGTAATTTCGGAATTTGTGTTGAGTAGTACAGATTCAAGATTAACAACTCTATTGTTTATTTGTTCAATTGTTCCATTCAATTCATTTGTGCGTCGAATTTTTTAGAAATGTTTTCCTCTGTTTCAGTCAATTTTGTTGAGAGTTTATTTCATGAGATAAAAAGCTAATAACAGAACAGACTCACTTTGTCTACGTGGCATGTCATCCATTTTAGTAGAAGTAATGCTGTCCTCTTCAAAGCAGGGAAGGTTGGTAGTGGAACACTGTGGTGCTGAATTATAGGGTTTGGGAGAGTCCGTTTTAATTCTCTTAACCTTTATTTTCAATCGGTTTTGCTCCGAGGGCAGGTGGTCCTAGTTCTTCGGTTTTATGTTGCTTGGACTTTCTACAAACGAATATTATTGTGAATGATTTAAACAAAATGCAAATGAAATTTAACATTATCTTAATTTCGGCAATTTCTTCAACATCAATGGTCGCTTTCGAGTAAAATTTAAAAGCAAACCGGATTGGTTGTTGTTGGAGGAAAAAACATCTGATGAACAAACTAACAACTTTACAAAATTTTTCGGATTTTTGTAAAAGAAAAAACAGCTGACATCTGGAATACGCGTCAGCTGATTTTCAGCGTCTAGTCTCTCACTTAAATTGAAGAACACGCGGGATTTCTAGTTTTTGGTTTTTTAACATATATTTTGATTTTTACCGAATAAAATAAAATATAAAACACAAAATAAATATAAAATATAAAATACCAGACAAACCTATCCAATCCGGTTTTGGTCGTTCGAAAACATATCCTAGCAAAAGGATCTTATGTCGAATTCCTTTCAGCCAAAAAAAAATCGATCCCTGTGAGAGATTTTGATCCCGGACCAGTTTTGGCATTCCTTTTAACCAAAAATAATCGATCCCTAATGATTTGGGATCAAAATCTTTGATCCCGATTTCAAGAGAGATTTACACCTACACAAATCACGCACTTGCACACACACAATAGTAAAGTGACCAGGGATGGGACTTTTTTAAAAAATGTCCGAAGTAGATTTGGAAAAAAAACGCAGTAGATTCAACTTTTTCGCAGTAGATTTTTATATTTTGAAAATAAAAATAAGAAATAACATAAATAAACATAAATAATTTAAAATAATAAAATATATATTCTGTTTTAGCTCTGATCGTTCAGGGCTTCAAATTTGTGTTTCTTTTTTAGTTCTGAGCATGTTCAGGCACGCTCTGTGAGCTCAGAATAAAATAGGAGAGTAAACGGAGTAAAATGCTGAAAACAAACGAGATGACGGGAAATTAAAAAAAAACGTCGTCAAAACAATAAAAAATGGCGGAATAGGCTGGTTGCTCTAGTGGAGAAGGTAAAATAATAATAATAAATTGGCCAGTTTATATTTCAGAGATCTCAGAGATCTCCGCTTCCTCACAAATATAAACACGATTCCTCACAAAAATTCCTCACATTAGCTGTCAAAAAGTGAGACTGAAATTTCTTGGATTCGTCGCTCGATTTCTTAAATTCCTTTGAACACTATACAATGTGTTTATATTTCATTCTCCTGCTCTATCAAAGAGACGGAGGAAAATTACTGAGCTCTCTGAAATATAAACTGGCCAAATAAAAAATTTATAATCATGACATTTCAGTGATTAAGTTGTTTCATAATTAAATCAGAGAACTCTGAACATACTCTGCTTAAAATTTATTCTGTTCGCTCAGACTTTGCTCAGTACTCAGCTCAATCAGCTCTGATCTAAAAAAGAAAAACGCCTATTGAATGATTTTTTTTCGTAAAACCAAAAGTGCAGTAGATTTAATTTAAAGGCAGTAGATTTATTTTTCGAAAAAAATGCAGTAGATCTACTGCAATTGCAGTAAAGTCACAACCCTGAAAGTGACATTTATATAAACGTCATTGTGAAATTTTTCAATTCGGGAATTATTGTTGTTTACTTTTTAGAAGTTTTGTGAAAATAAATTTATATTATTCCTTTTTCGTGGCCTTTTAGAATTTAAATTTTTATTTTAATACATGTATGAATTCGAAGAACGACAGTGACAACTGACAATTGGTGTTTGTCCGGTGGTGAAGCTGCCGGATGCATTTACTGTTTTGTACAATCTATGTGGACTGTAAAATAAGGAATACAACGTTGCCGTTGCTGAAGCCATTCCAACTGCAGGGATACATATAATCCAGAAGAAAAGTGTGCTTTGACTACATATGAAATTGCATTTCCAGGCAGAGAAGGTGTTGCATTATAATTTGTTTCCGAAGTCAGGATTTGCTGTTTTTTTTTTTTTTTGTTAAAATAATTGAAATTTGTGCAGTGTTGGTATATGAGAGAAATAAAATTCCTACTAGTACTAAGGATCAAAAAATCCCTTATGTGTATTTTACTTTTAATTGATATTTTAGACTCATACGAGGAAAGAAAATCGTTTACTATTTTGTAAGTTAAACATGTCGCCATGATTTTTTTAATTTTGTTTACCATTTTAAACCTCAGAATTTTAAATAGTCTCAAATCTACGACTTTTTTGTCACCTACCTATATTTATACGAAGTCGAATAATTGCACTCTGAAGAACTACTATTGATTTGCCTCTAAATATTGGTTAATTTGAATCTTTCTAATATTTTGTTATATATAATTTACAAAGTGGAGCAAGCACAGTAATTATTGCCAATAAAATTAAAACCTCAGGTGGACTATTATCAGTTTTTTATTGTGAAAATACTGGCAGATTTTGGACCATTTAGAACTAAATGGTAAAAAAAAGAAATTATGATAAAGTTATCATTCGTGTAAATTATATCTCAGAAATTGCTTGCAATAACAACAATTGTGTTTCCTTTTTAATAGTTGCGTTTTATTTCTCCCGATCCAATTCAGATCAGAACAAACTGGATCACAGAAATTTTCAGTTTTCACAGTTGGTCACATTACCAATAAAATTGACAGATTACAGAATGAAAATTCCAACACTCAATTTGTATTTTGATTGTTTTAGGTATTTACAAATTCCGACCAACTCGAATAAAATCTCGTGCATGCAGAATGTTTGTGATAATCTATACAAATAAATAATATACAACAATAAATAATAATTGGGACAGATACAAAACAATTCGTTAAAACACAAATATTTGTATATATGTAAAATAACTTTAATTTAAATAAAAATAAAAGCTCTTTTATAGTTTGAAAACACTTATACTTCTAGGAATTTTTCCCTATCTATACTATCACTGGTTTCATCAAGAAAATAGTGTCATATTTGTCATGCCACACACACAATTACAAAAAAAATTAATCCCATTTTGCTCTCCATTCACCATGAAAAATCCGCAATCCCGGATCAAAATCCCAAATGGCAAAAGGAATTCGACATTAGATATCCTATCGGCCTATCATTCGAACGCTGCCAATTATATTATTTTTGGTGAATTGTTTCATTTTGAATATCCAACCTCCAAACCAACACTAAAAAAAAATAAGAGGCAAAATACCATTGGTGCGTTCTTTTTCTATAAAATGTTAACTATTGCTAACTTCGGTCGTTCCTAAATGGAAAAGTGTAACACTGTGTAACATTATGACGTCATTAAATCGTTCCTAAAATCAGTGTTGAAGTGTCAGAGTGTTACACTTTCTAACAATTTTCAACTCACCTCCTTGATATGAATTGAAGTGTTGATCTGTCAAAAGCAGCTGAATTTGGAAATGTGTTTATGTCTTTTGTTTACTTTTCGTTCTTTCGATTTGGAATTATTTTGATTTTTGTATTTCTTTTCAACATAATTAATATATTTCTGGATTTAGAGTTTTGAAGTTGTTTTCAGTTATTTTCTGATGAATTTTGTTTTTTTTTAAATGTTTAATCTTTCAATTCGGTAGATTTTTTACAGAGGAGTTTGTGTCCATTATGAATGAAAAAAAAATTCTATGCATTTTGTTAATGATTCGATTTTGTACGAAAATAAAGTTAAAGTGAATTTGTTTTAAATATTGTAGATATGCATTTAATGATTTAAGTGATCATAATAGTCTAATAAAATTTCATGCAATCAAAAAATTTCTTTGATCTATTCATTCCAAATGTTTTAATTTTTTTTCAACCCCTTCCGATTGACAGTTCAACAATATTTTTAACATTGATAGTTCCTAAATGAAATGTTACACAGTGTAACACTTTTAACAATGACATTTTAACATTTTTTTTGACACAACAACAATAGTTAACATTTTATAGAAAAAGAACGGACCACATAGATGTCGATATTTCTATGCAGGAAATTTAAAAATGTCAGTTATGATGTATCGCTAAATACGACTTTTTGAATTTTCAAAACAGATGTCACGGGCTTCTATGTCAAAATGTTTAAAGTTCAATTTTTTTTCCTGAAGTGGCGTGGGAGCATCGCGATCTTTTATTTTGGCAAAATTTTTTTGACAATCATTGTATGAAACTGACATCAGACTAGCAGTCCATATATATACGACCAAGTTTCTGACAATTTATTTAAAACCTTTTTTAATTTAAAGTCTAAATTCTTGGTAAAATTTTGACAATAGTCAAAAAAATTTATTTATCGATTAGGATTTTAATAAAAACTAAAAACAATTTTTTTTTTAAATTACGTAAAACAAATTAATTAATATAACATTTTTAAAGATTCTTTTAGGAATTTTGCTCAGGTCTTAAATTTTTTATTTAGAACATCAAAAAATTGTCAAATTAAAGCTGAAGAAAGAAATTACATTTAGTTCACTCAAACAAAATTTGAAGGAAATGCGGACCTTCAATTTTTATTTTTTTTTGAATATGTTTGACTTGTTCTATTTCTTGCGATTTTCCAGTAACGGTATTTAAAAAAAATAACATAAAACAATAAATAAGGATCTTGAGAATGCTTTTCGTTTCATCTCAATAGCACCATGTTTTACAAAGATACAGCTCTTCAAAAAAGTAGTTAAAAAATCCAAAAAAATCCAACTTGGGGAAATAATATTTTTTTTTTGAAAATTTTGGTTTTTCAAAAAATATTTCAGATGAGAGCATTTTTTAAGTTTTCCTTCTCTCACTAGGTACCTAATGCGAGCCACGAGATTTTTGACAAAGGAACAGCGGGGGTTCGATGTGCCGCTCACACGCTGCAACTAGCCATAAATGATGTTGTTAAAAAAGATGCGATTAAAGAAGTGTTAAAAAAATGTAGAAACTTGTCTATGGCTCTAAGACTACCTAGTGTTGCAGTAAGGTTAAAATCCTTACAAAACCAAAGCTTGACTGCGTCACTAGGTGGCATTCAAGTTTTGATATTGTGAAAATGATTTACTAAATAGAAAAATTCAGCAGTGATGAAGAAGATGACCTCAATGCCCTATTACGAAGTATGGAGGTGCCTACTACAGTGAGTAACACTCACTCAGAAAACAGCATTCGACTTCTCCTACAGCAATAGCTACTACCAAAAAACATCGAGAGAAAAAACATTTTCAAGACAACCGTTCAATGTCAGCAGGACCACTGGAAACCTTATGAACTTTCAAAAATAGTACACGCTATTCCAACAACACAAATCAGCGTTGCACAACTGTTTTTGCTTTCAGTTTTAAGATACAACTTAGCTCCTGATGTAATGAACGATATTCTTTTGGTTAAAAGTAATACACCATTTAAATGCTAAAAATAAGAAAAAAAAGGCACAATAAAAAGTCTTAAGTTTTTTAGGAAATTGGTAGTCTTTCAATTATTATTTTAGTTTTATAGGGATGTTAAATGATGAAAAAATTACAATATAAGATGAGCGAGTGGAGGAGTGGGTGGGTGGACTTGAAAAAAACACACTTAATACTTTTTGCTGGATTAGTCTAAATGTTCGTAAAAAAGCTCGAGATATTGGGCCCTATCATCGTAACCGATCGGAACGAAATTTTCTCCGATTTCTACGAAATGTACGAATTTTGTATCATTGTAGACGTTCCGATAGGTCAATCGGACAGATCTACGAAAACAAATTCAATGTGCATTGAAACTGTCAAAATCGAAGTAACGCGTCGCGATCTCATGCAATTTCTGGCGATTAAATGTCAAAATATATCAACGCGCCTCAAATGCATGCGATGCTTAAGTTCCGATTGTCTCCGGCAGCAAAATAGTTGCGGAATAATTTCCGTAGAGAAATGGATGTAGACCAGGAAAATGAAGTGTAATGAAAGTTATTTATTTATTTGTTTTGTTACATGTTATTGCTTTTGTTTTGTTTTTATTTTATTTTTTTATTTTTTTTATTTTGATTTATTATTAATTATTTATATAACTATTACAATTTTAAGTCTTTTATAAAATTTTAAATTGAAAATTATGATTACATTTACAATATAAAAGATTTTGGCAAGCCTGTTCTTGACCTGTCAAGTTATGTTTAATTGAGTAGCTTAAAAAAGATAATTAATTAATTGAATAAAAAATATAAAAGAGACAAAAAAATAATTTTTTGTGTTTAACCAAATAGCACAAAATTCGCTGTATAGGGACCTTCGATATACATTGAAAGCGTGAGTCCTAGTCATAAGAGGAAAAAAAATAATAATAAAAACTTCTAGGTAGCCTAGTTTCATGTCAAATGATCTGTATGCGCTTACTAAGTGCTCGTACCTGTGGATAGTTGCAAATTTTTACATTAAAAACAAAAATTAAAACTTTCAAAATAAGACGCTGATTAACATTCAACCACATTAAATATTGTAACATAAATTTTGAAGGGGTGTATCTATCACACTTTAAAATTGTACGCATTGCTTTATTTTGCAACACTTGAAGTCTCTTCTTTAGATCCATATTACACATGAAGAAAAATGTAGCACAATAGCCAAAATGTGGCAGCACAATTGTGTTAAAAATCATTACAGCATTTTTAAAGCTTATTTTCTTTCTTATTCTGCACAAAAACCCAACTTTTTTGCTTATCTTAGCACAAACATAATCAGAATGCTCCTTGAAATTTAAATCTTTATCAATAATTACCCCCAAATACTTTATACTTTTAACTTGTTGGATATTTTCCGATCCAATTTGCAAATTAACACTTTCATTTGAATTTAGAATCATGAATTTAGTTTTTGAGACATTAAGGACTATGGTTTAATTTGTTCATGCAAAACCACTCATACACGTTTTTTAGAACTTCAATGATTTTTGCATACACATCCATAATGCTCTTAAAGCAATATAAATTAAAGTTTAAATTTGTTTATTTCATTTATATAGATAAGGAACAATTCACCAACCAAATTTGAGCCCTGTGGTACACTAATATTTACACTCCTTTCGTTTGATTCACTTTCTAAAATTTTGGTTATTTGTGATCTTTGGTTTAAGTATGATTCGAACCATTTGTTTTCAGTTCCTCTTATTCCATAGTTATCCATTTTATTTATTAGTATTTCGCTATCAATGGTTTCAAAAGGACTTTTAAAATCCATGAATATAGCAATTGCATTTCTTCCTTCATCTATCCTTATTTTCCAGTTGTGGATTGTACTTATTAAAGCTGTTTCACAAGAATGACCGCCTCGAAATCCAGACTGCTGCTCCATCAAAATATTTTGAGTTTTGATGTGGTTAGAGAGTTGCTTGCTTACTACTTTTTCGATAATTTCTTTGGGATATGGTATTTTTGCAACAACAGACTTTTTTAGAGACATAGGAAACACTCCATATTGCAATGATTCATTTATTAAATTTAAAATTTCATATCCAATTAAATCGAAATTATCAATAAAAATGGTTGAATTTATTCCGAAAATATCTTTTTTGTTATTCATTTCTTTTAAAATAATTTTAAGATCATTAATGTTTAAGGTATTGAAATAGAAAGGATTTTGGATAGAACATATAACAGACACGTATGGGACTTGCATAATAGAACTATTTATTTCAGCGACACTATCAACAATAAAATCATTTAAATGATTTGCTATTGCAGTTATTTTTGTCTCTATTGCATCCGTTTATTTGTATTTTCGATATTTCTTTACGATCATTACCTAATACTAAATCTTTTATTGCACGCCATAGTCCCTTTGGGTTACCACCATTTAAAGCTATTTTATATTGCACATAATTGTTTTTTGCTTTATTAATACTTTGTTTGTACTTATTCCTAATCAGTCTATATGAGTTCCAGTCTTCATTGCACTTAGTTATCACAGCTTTGCTATATGTATTAATTTTTTTTTATTAAGCAGGTAAAGGTCGTTATTATACCATTTTGTTACACTTTTGGTGGGAACAGACTTATATGACACCAATCCGTTCATTAAACTAACTATTTTATTACTTAATTTTTCAGCTGTATCAATTGTATTGACTTCATTCGAATGATCGATGTTACAATTTTCTATCCAAAGATTTCTAAACTTCTCTTTCTTGTACTTGATTATTTTGCGAAGTTTTTTAGAGGGAACTTTATCATGGTCCGATATTTTAAAATTTGTATTTACTTTCACGTCAATGTTATCACAGTTGGTAATCACATAATCGATTAGAGTTTCAGAAGTTGCTGTTAATCTTGTGGGCTCATTAACAAATTGTTTTAAAGCCTTGCCATTCATAATTTTACAATTTTATTTCTTTCACTTGAGCTTTGAAGAAAATCTATATTTATATTACCAGCAATAACTTTGTTATCTGCGAAGCTTACTGTCCCTTCTAACCACCAATTCAAATTTTCAACAAAAGAATTAACGGCTGAGTTAGGTGATCTATATGCTGCTATAAATATAAGTGGAATTTTGTCAAACCATACCTTAACAGCTGCTAGCCACATGCAGTAATCGATACTTAAAGTATTGACTGACTCGAATTGTAGTTCACGATTAATATACACTATCACACCAATAGTCTTGAGTTTGAATCACAAGCAATCATATTATAATCTTTTAACGAATACTCAGATTTTCTTATATCACAGGTTATACACGTTTCCGAAAGTAAAATTATATCAGTATAATTTCTTGACACTAACACTTCAATTTCTGAAAATTTTTTAAAGCGCTTTGAGAGTTTAAATATATGCACTTGATTGCTTTTTTTCGTTGCTAGAAAAATTTCCTTTTTTCGGTTTCTACCTTTCGCTGGTACAATACACAGTTATGGTTATAAGCGTCATGGTTTACGTCCAGATTAAGGCTATGAGATTTGTTCGCGAATGAACAGTTAACACAGGTAGGATTTTCAATCTTCATCATACACTCACTAATCTTGTGCTCACCAGCGCAATGGTAACAAGTTTCCTTACGATTGGATTCAGTAGAACGATGGTTGAAGCCCAAGCACTTGTAGCATCGTCTAACATAAAAAGATTCAAGCACTCTATATCTTCCCCACCCTATTCGCAATTTACCTTCTTGCTTAATTTTCTTAAGAGCTTCGAATTTCACTTCAATAATGGCACAATATTTAATTAGGTTTCTACCTTTACTTTTATAAATTACTCTGAACATAATTTCTTCGAATTGTAAATATTCGTTTTTATCTTTGATTTGTTTAATTAATTCTTCTTTTGAAAACATTTTAGGTAAACCAAATATTTGTATTCTATAATTACGCACTTTAGGAATTTCAACTTGATAATTATCACCCATTTCTTTTTCTAAATCACATTTAAGTCTTTGAACCGACTGATCATTTTCACAAACAACCATAACTGCCGCCTTATTTCGAGTTTTGACTTGGGACACTGGAATGCCTTTTGGATCAATTTTATCTATCATTTCATTTTTTGTGGTGTTTGCATCTTGATTACCCGATTTAGGTTTTAGAATAATAATGGGATCATGGTTTTTTATTCCTTTTAATTTATCAACATACGATGGGATCAACATTTTTTCTACGTAAGATGGTCTCACCATTTTTTTATTTTCAATCGCAACATGTTGCTCACATTAATTGTTTACATTTTTAATCGCTTCTTTAATTTAATTTATTTTGACACTTTGATTTTGCAACTTATCAGTTATCTCTTTTACACTTTTTTTTACCACTTTCAAACTTTCATTAAATGATATGAGTGCATTTTTGCAATCACTACATATTACACAGATCATGCTCTTTGACTCAACTACATTCAAGAAGAATTTGTCACCCATACAGCTAGCATGAAAAACACGACCGCATGAGCCGCTAAATTGAATTGTTGCTAAACTACGCGTAGACTTTTTGCATTCTTTGCAATCGAAATTCATGATTTTTCTTGATTTTTATTTTTTTTAGTATGCACAAACAAACACCTCTTGATTAAATTTTGATAGATC
Organism: Epistrophe grossulariae; assembly: GCA_929447395.1. NCBI lineage: Eukaryota > Metazoa > Arthropoda > Insecta > Diptera > Syrphidae > Epistrophe > Epistrophe grossulariae. The sequence goes on from OV839566.1 coordinate 88,327,484, forward strand.
TCAATTAATTTACACAACTCAAAAAAAGAAAAAAAAATTCTTGTCCTAACATTCATTTTACGATTTTTATATTCACTATGCACCAAAATGAATAAATAATATCAATTTTCATTTAAAAGTTTGCTTTTGTAATAGTTATTACAAAAAACGTTTTCATGATTTTTGCCTTTTAATTAGTGTATAAAAGCCCAGTAGGAATAAACATTTGACCTGTGGTCTATTTCACCATTTTACAATTACAAACTAGTACTGATCTTGCATTCAAATATAAGTAATTGCATACATTATAAATTAGTTATTTAAAAAAATTGTTGAATTTTGAAAGAAAATTTTACAGGTGAAAGTTGATCTATAAAATTTTCTACAATTTTAAATTATCTGAAGCCTTTTTGAGCGTCAGAATAAAAAATAAAAATGCAATTACTTTTATTTAATACAGGATTATTACAAATTTGTAGTTGTAAATTGTAAAGTGGTGAAATAGACCACTGGAAAAAATTTTACATGTTTACTTTTCTTTCACAATTCGTTAGAGGGGGTTATAAGGAGCATATGGGTAGTTTTTCGGGAAAATCGGACTGGAGCTTAAGCTGCAATCTTGGAATTGTTATGTTAAATCTTTTTTAAAAGCCAGAAATCCATTCTTTAATTCTATTTTAAATAAAATTATTTTAGTGAATTCTTTTTAAAAATTTAATTTTCAAACTCAAAATTTAAAAAAAAAAAATGAAAAATTTGGAAATTATTTTTTTTTTAATTTTGCATTATTAAGTAGTATTTTTGTATAAAAATAATTTTATTTCAAAAATTGAAGAAATACAAACAAAAATAATTAAAAATCTATTAGTTTTAATTAAAAAAAAAAGTGTGAGTGCCGGGACTCACGGTTAAGATGTGTAAACATCAACATTCGTCCGAATGCCTCATATAGACCGAGAGCCTACATCAAAATTAGGGTGTGGATGATAGCAAAAATTTACTGTTATTTTTATATAGATCCTAACTTTTCATAAGCAAATTTGAAAATCGGTAATGATGCATGGAAAATGCGTTTTTTAGTTTACCGACAAAGTAAACTATTAAAATCTATCTAAACATACCAGTAAATTTTTGCGATCACTCACACCCACAAACAGCAGTGGGCTCTTAGCCAATCATTAAAATTATATTTAAAAATATTTTCCAGTCAATGACCTTATTTCGTCTAATTTGCCAAAAAAGCCGGCCTTCTATGTTGAAACCCTGCAGCCATGATGAAAGCGCAGTCCATGTACTATATGGTTTAAGCAACCAACCACATTTCAACCCAAACTGAACTCGACTTTTTGATTTCGTCTATAAACACTCAGCGTTTAGTTACTGAGCGTACATAGCGCTGAACGCACTCAATTTTCGTGAAGCTCAGAACAGAGATTATGGAAAATTCATAAGTCTACACGATGAATTTAGTTGCATTCGCCTTCTTCGAATTCTTCTTTGTTATTTCGTCCGCTGTTTCAAGCGCTATTACAAGTTGAAACCAAAGTCATGAATCTAATTTGACAGTTCTCTTAATTTTTTATTTTCGTGTTGGGCTGTGCTCAAGCAATAAAAAAACGTTCCTGTTTTTATTTTTGTTTTCATTATTTGATATATTGAAGAAAGAAAGGTTTGTGTGCCTTTAAATGAATATCAGTCAAGAAAAGCAATAATTTATTTTATTTACGTTGTTTTTAAAGATGAATTTCTCATTTCTGGAAAGCCTATAAGGCTATCAATAACAGTGCGTTGAAATTTACTCTTTGAAAAACAAAACCATATGAAGCAGAATAGTAAAAAACGGACAAGAGAAAAGAGAAACGTCAAATAGTTTTACCGAAAATTGTACCCACGCGACACCAGTCACTTTTTTTCCGTCTCATCTTTTCGATTTTTTGTTCTCTTTTGCACTTACGTAGTTCGAAAAGTCACATGCGTCTAGATGCATCGTGTACTAGCAGACTAATCTCTGGCTCAGAATCAAAATCACGACCACGGCTACAAGATAAGAATCACGACTACAAGATACGTAGAGTTTTTTTTCACCCTACCGCCAGTATAGATGTTAACACATCAAAAATCTCTGGAACTGAAGGGAAGACAAAATAGAAAAACCGCTCTGGTCTCAAAGCAGTCATGTAATTGAAAAAAAGTAATGCAAAGAATATAAAATACGGATAAAGGCCAACCAAATTTCAACCCGAACTGAACTCGACCTTTCGATTTCGTATATAAATACTCAACGTTTAGTTACTGAACGTACATATTGTTGAACGCACTCAATTTTCGTAAAGCTCAGAATCACGATCACTATCACGACCACGATCACGATTGCAACGTTACGTTACGTTTTCTTTTCACCCTACCGCCAGTATAGATGTTTACACACCAAAAAATTAAATTTTAAATCATTGTTTTAAAAATAACATGTTAAAACGTTAAATGTTAAATCCTGGCTACAAAAGCAAACTTTGTTTATCGGGTGGCTTTAGGTACAGCTTTATAAATTTAATACCCTTTTTTCAAAGACAAAATTCATGTTGACTTGTGTTATCACTCTTTTTGCCAACTAAAGATAATTTTCTGGGAGCCCGACGAGAATGCAATGCACATCGTTTGACTCACACACTTGCAGAAAAAAAATCAAAAACAAACCAAGTACAGTACGACCGGCTAGTGGAGTTTATGAAGACAAAGCCAGACATTGTTAGAAACTTTACTAGCCGGCCGCTTGAAGAAATAAATGCTTTCTGCGATAGCATCTCGGACGCCTTAAATTCTGCTGACCTACCTTGTAGAGAAGCGCTAAGCTGGAAAAGAGTAAAAATAACACCCTTTTAAAAACTCAGGTAACCTCATATTTTTTATATTTATATTTATAGCGACTATAAAAGTTACATAAAAAAAAACTTTCCACCAACGCCAAAGAATGTACGGCAACAGGTGGTGGGCCATTCAAACAAAAAACATTCACCGAATTGGAGGAAAGTGTTATTGCACTAATCAACATTAGGAGTTCATTGACGCCGACGAGTGTTGGAGTCAAATCTTTTGAGGGAGCTCAAAAAAATAATGTTACCGATCCTTATCTCCAAACTCCAACCAATACACCTCTGGAATCCGAAAGAAATAATCTACCGGAAAGACAACCCAGAAAACATAGAAAACCACTTACGTCCATCCAGCTCTTAACCAAACAAATCAGGATTCATGAAAGTACCAGCAAGTCTGTTAAAGATATTTTGGCATATAAACTCAAAAGATTAAACCAAAGCTTGAATGAAATAAAAGAAGTTGAAAATAAAAATCTAAAGGAAATGGAAAGACATAACGAAGGAATGCGCGAGCTTGCAAAACAAAAGCTGGAACTAAAGGCACAGATGTTAGAACCGGAAATTAAGCGTCACGACATTATGATGCAGAAGTAAGAGCATACACTGATCTGTGATTATAGAATGTGATCTTTTTTCTCCTTAATTTAAGATTTTTTAGTGTTTCAAGTTTTGTGTTAATAATTCTAGAAATTGTGAACTGACTAATTTAAATTTTTTTGTTTAAGTTTTGTATTTATTTTTTAGTAAAAAAATCGTGTGTTAGAAAAAATTTAATTTCTTGTATTAACTGCATGGCTGTGTTACTGCGATCTGGGCGTTGATTTCTCATTATCATTTTCTTCTTCAGTACCTACTTTCATCAAAGTCATAGTCATCATTTCGAGCTTTATAATGTGTTTTATTGTTACGACGTTGAGAGCTATTTAAAATTGGTGTCCTAAAGGGTGTCATTAACCACAGTTCCTGTGGATATCCGGCATCTCCTAAAAAAAATCAAAGATGAAAAAAATTCTATTTAAGACTTTTCACTATAAATAGGTACCTAAGATGTATTTACCTCTGATGCGGTTTTGGTATCTTTGTTCAAAATAACTTCGTTGTGCACTTATATTCCATATATGGGAGTCATGATTTGCTCCTTGGAAGTTGGCATTTACTGCTCTAATCGACATTTTATAATCGCAAATCTAAAAAAATATTTAAAACGTATAGGAATTGGTTTGCTTTGCCTTTTGACTTAGTTTACAATTAAAACATTAAGACAATAATATCCTATATTTTAAAAAATAAATGCTTATCATCTTTGGGAGCAACGATTTTGACATGGGTTCCATCGACACAAAATATAACTCCAGGGAATCCTGTTTTTTTCTGAACCTGCATCTTAGATTCTTTAATTTTTTCCCTTGACATTTCCAAGGAAATCCATTTAGGACACAAGGTTTCTTGAAGAACATTCGAAAATGTTTTCTGCGCCAAAGGTGGATCGTAATCCTTGCCTACGCCATGCTGATAGCTTCCTTCACCAAAAAATCTTAAGCAAACTGCTAACTTTTGAATAGGAGTCAAAGCATCAGACCGAGAAGCCGGTAAAATTTTGTTTTGGATCTCGTTTTAGGCGTATTCAAATGAATTTTTACGAAGTCGAAAATTTTTTTTAATCTGTAAGGAAAGTGATGAACATTGAAATGTCAAAATCTAAATTGAACTTACGCTGCATCTGAGAGTTCTAAAATATTTGATGCATTTCTTAAGGATCTTCTATTTTCTTTACTTGCTGTTTTTTGCTCATATCTTTCTGCTTCCAAGAATAGTGCTATGCTGTTCATAATTATTTCAATGTGAAGATTTTCATTTATAAATTTAACACTTGTTTCTTGTCAATTAGGTTTGTTGGTATGCGTCTCGTTCCGATCGGAACTTTTCTCCGAATAGCAAATGCATGATTAAATTATTGCTTTTTAGTTTTACAGCCAAATTAATAAAAAAAAGTTTATTCCACCTTTACTCCACGGCTAATGCATTTTAATTAAATTTTTCATACTAAAAATGAATTTTAAGAAACAAAAGTCTGGAACAATTTAGACGAGCCCTAGAACAACCTGGAACAAATTTTTGAATTTTGGATTTCTAAAAAGGGGGGCCAGCGCTCGGATAATAAGATATTTTCATTTAAATTGTTTTTTTGGGCATAAAATCTTCAGTTTTCAATATTTTTTTATGATGATTGGAACAATTAGATTTGACGGATTCTGCACTTGGAACAAGTTTTAAATTTTGGATTTTCGAAAAAGGGGGGCAGGGGTGTTTTCGAAAAGTTTAAAAACTCGGAGATGTTTTTTTAAAGTTAGTTTTTAAGCTGATAGTATGAATGTTAGGTCAGAACTTTTTTTCAATACATGCATTTATCATTAAGTTTGAAAAGTATCTAAATGCATTAAAAAAAAAAATAAAATATTAGAGAGCCGTTTGGTCAAAAAGGGTTTTTTGGGTCTAAAACCCCCATTTTTGAATATTTTTCAAAAAAAAAAAACTTGGAACAATGCGGAACAAATCGGGAACAACTTTCAAAAATAACAAATTCCAAAAAAGGGGGGCTAATTTCACGCACTCGTACAAGTCCTGTAAATACAAGACCGATACAAAGATATAATTTGATCAAACGCATGCACGAAATTCAATTTTTTCGATAAGATGGTCTTAACGAAGTGCTGTCAACTTATTATGAACAATGAGACATTTTCACATGGAAAGCTGTTGTAAACCTGTGAACATATAACAATCTGCCAAATGATTCTTGAAAGCGGTGACCATTATTATATATTTTAGTTCTCATTATTTTTTTCTAAATCCACCAAAAATTATGACTAGATTGACATAGAAATATTAAAATTTTATTATATATGTAACTATATACAAGGGGACGAAAATTGAAAACGATATAAGAAAAACTTATTTATTTTGTTTTCTAATGAGAAACAACAAATAAAAAAAATAGATTACTCACTTACTCACTAAAGTCTCTGGTCTCCAAATCGATAACAAAAACGTAAACAAAACGACTACGGAAAAAATAAATGTCAACAATTGTAAAAAAAAAATAAGAAAACAAAACAAATCACTGAAGCCTTTGGTGTAATCAAAGAAACAACAAATAAAAATACAAATAAAAACTCGAATGTCACTTTTCCGCAGACAATTAATTGTTCGTGCAAATAATGGAGACTTCTCCAAATAATCTGCTACAATTATCAATGTCGCTAGTTAAACAGCGTACCGCAGAACAAAAATGAAACCGAAATTTTTCGTTTATGATTTCGTTGCTTCAATTTTTGTATGGAAATTTTGGTTTCGCTTCAGATGCGTACTATGCTTAAGAAACGATCAGATTTTTTAGTTGTTCTCAAATAAAATGATACACAATTAATGTTTTCAGTTTTTTCTTGAAAGTACTCATCATTCACATGGATATAACATGGAGAGTACAATTTTCTTAAAAAACATTAAATAAAAAATCATTGCAAAACAAAACACGTATGGTCACCCTCACAGTAGTTTAGTTCAGCAGGCTCATGAAGTTTTAATGAAGTTCTCGGGAAGCTAATTTCGGTTTCATTTTGTTCCGATTTGATTTCTTATACTCATACCATATTAGCCTGATGTATAAGGTGCTTGACTCTCAACCATCACTTGCTTAGTTCAAGTCCCAGAAATTCCATCAAGTAAGAAAAGGTTTTTTCTCCTTTAAACAATATCTTAATTTCGTTTCAGAAGAAATTAAAATTAACACAAAGGGTTTATTTTTTATTTTATTTGCAAAAAGGCCCTCTAGTATAGGCTTCAAACACGCTTCTTAAAGCGATTTTTTGAACGACACAGATGAATACGTGCGTGATACTCCGAAACAGCTTCTTGCTTGTGCTTTAAAACAAACACTTCGCCCTCGATCAATGAAAAATAAATGTTAAGTATTCGCTCATGCTATCATATCTGCAATTATGTCCTCAATCTTTCCTATTCTATCCTCAATTCACATAAGCTGTGGTACTTACTTATACCGATAGTTTGGGTCTAAACAATTGATGGGATTTTCCTGTTCTTACAGTGAGGCAATGTGGTTTAAAAGATCTGCTATTCTTTGCGGACAACTGTCACAACTTATTGAGAAAGGTGCCTTCATGCAGTTCGTGTGGGATAATGCAGACGTAAATGTGAACACGTTAGATAGAGACAATAGATTCCACGAAATGGGTGGTACATGGTACATGTAGAACGCCCGTACAAATAATCAAAAATGAGGTTTCTTCCGTTCTTCTACACTTCCCCAACCGAGTACGGAAAAACTGTCCTAGCATTCCTACTTGAAGCCAGCGACTAATTGAACCACCGCTCATGGTCGAAAATAATGTATGACTGGCAGTATCCGCTGAGTTATATCGTTCTTATTCTTAACAAAAGTCCTTCAATTCCATTGCTTGAAAAATCCGATTTCCTTGATAATTTAGTTTTTTTCCTGAATTATTATTCCTTGTACATTTCGCTAATAACTGCTATAACTGCTCTATACTCATCGCCTAATGAATTACCTCGTAGGATGAATGTTTTACTGATATATTTTTCTACTCCAAAGACAGTTTAAAGAACAATTTCGAACTTTTAAAGAAATATTTTTTATCAATATAATAATAATCAAAATAATGTTTGAAGTGCTGTATTTCGAGGCCTATTCAACCTACGATTGTGCTAAAATAAAATGTACAAGATGTACCTTTTATACGAATTTCGTAATTTCAAAAATCTAGTGATGGGTTTACATACTAAAAAAATGGTTCTTTACGACACAATATTTTAATAACATTATACATTTTTGAAAAGCCCACATTATCTTCTTTTCAAAACAGTTACTTTTTTTTAATTTATTGCAACAGTAAATATTATTAAAAAAAATTGTGTAAGGTACAGTTTTTTTTCATTATTTTATTTTCAATTGAAGTTTTCTCTGTTGGCTCCGGCTGCCTCCGCTAAGTTAATGGTTGTTTTGTATTCTATAACTATTGCAAATTGAGATTCAAAAATAAAAACTTCGTATTTTCATGCATTATTGTTTTAGAAGCAAAAACGTATGATGAGAAAAAAAATCAGTTTTTTAATTTCAACTTAAAATTTCTATAACTTTTCTAATAACTAATGAAAAAATATGGCACAAATATAGTTCTTATTTAATGCACAAAAATGTATATTAAAAAAAGTTTTAAATATTTCATTTTTTTCTTTTGGCTTTAAATTTAAAGAAATAATTACTTTGTATATAAATAAGAAAATAACGGTTAAAAAAATGTACAATACATTTTTTTGTACATCACACAAGTCACAAGACTTCTGCCAAATATAATTTTTTTTCTTTCAGTTATTACCAATGTTATTAAAATTCAAAGTTTGATCAAAAAATTACATTTGTTAGGAGTTAGGACAACCCTAATATACATGATCTTACGGTTGTTAACAAAAGAAGTAAATTGCATACATGAAAACTAATAAACAAAACCGAAAGCAATATAAAAAAAATGCGACGAGAAACAAAACGGAGCAAAAGGTTTAGCTTACATCATGCAAGGAAATGTTCTAGATCAGCTACGAACGAAGATGTTCTTCACACATTATTGTATACATCTGATCCCTACATATCTAGTCTGGGTAAAACAAAAGCTGATGTAACCAAAGAATTGTTTGACGAGGCTAAAGAACTTCTAAAAAATAAATTTGTATACCTAGTACTTACAACTAGATATACATACATAATAATGTACCTTTGACCTATTTTTTTTTGTGAATAATTTTTTTTATTATTTTTTTTTAATTCATTTTTAATTTTTCCATTTTTATATCTTAAATATTAAATTTAAAAAAGCGTGGCGTAGACCTAGGCGGATTTTGCAAGAAAATAATAATTTTGATAATTACAGTTATAAAAAATTTAATTTAAGAAATATCTGCTTTCAAAGAATTTAAAAGATAAGAAAGGAATAAGAAAAAGATTAAAAACAAATAAAGGGGGAGTGGAAGTAGGGTGGGAAGTGGGCGGAAAAAATACCCATACCATGCATTAAGTCTAAAAAAGCTAAATTAAAAATGTTCGGCTTCCTAAGCACTTAAAATAATAAAATAACTCAAATAAAAAAAAATGGGCGTGGTAATGGGCGAATTTAACTACTTTAAAATTTTTTCGCCGGTAAAATAAATAGAGTGTAAAAATTTCATCGAAATCGGTGTAATAGTTTTTGCTTAAGAAAGTTTTACACGTATAGATTAAACGAAATCTACACCTTTGGTGTTTTATATTATTTAAAAAAAAGAAAATAATGTATTTCAAATTCAAAAGTTTTACTAATTTAAATGCCTGTTATTTTCAAGTATAAGTGTGCAAAATTTTAGCAAAAAATATTGATAAACAAAGAAGTTATGGATTTTTGAGATGGTTTGCACCATTTGGTCCCATAGTGCGTCATCGCGACGTAATATGATCTTCTTTCATTCATAATGTTTCATGAAGTCTCTCGAAATTTGGTCTGTCTTATGAATTTTAATCATATTTTCATAAAATCATCATCAAGGTACTTCATTATTATTTTTCTTAATTGAAAAAAAAACTCCTCATTCACATTGTTCCTTCAAAAACAGTGCTGTGAAAAAAAATTACGATTAAATTAAAAATAAGTTTTTATAGTTAAGTACATACTTTAAATATAATAAACTATAAATTATTGATAAAATTACATGCAATTTATACATATACTATACCTATTACGTACAAAGGGGCCAATTTGGGTACCTATTTAAACAAAATTAAAATATGTATATAACTTCTATTCATGGCTCTATATAGCGAATACCGCGTTGACCATATTATCATGTGGATTATCTTGGAGATACCCTTTGAACCAAAGATGAATTTCATCGCTTGATATATGTACTAATTTTTCGGTCCATCGGAATAAAATTGAAAAAAACCACTGAATAAAAATGAATCCGGATGTATTTACATTGAATTTGTATACTTTACATCTGGATTTCAGTTTTAATCTGGATGTATCGAGTGAATAATATGGGCGTTAATGTAGTGAAATTTAATGTTGCAAACAGGCATAAATAAATTCTCTTTCAAATGCCACCACACACACGCAAGGCCGTAACCAAGCAAATATTTCGGGGGAGTATATGATTTTTGAAAAATATCTTTCCACTATTAACGTTGTAGAAGAGGAATCATAACAGCTATCCTAAAATTTTTTTCAGGGTCTGAGGCGTTTACATAGGCCCTATGATGCTGTTCGTATAATTTTTAAGGATTCAGTTTCATCTACAATATTTAGAAGGCCTTGCGCAGTCTCAAACATATCTTTAAATTCAAAAATAACATAACATAAAATTAATAAACGTATTTGTCACTAGCTTTACGTGGTCCAGAGCTGACACTAGGTAATAAGAAGAGGATTGCAAAATTTTACACAGTGCCACTGTGTACGAAAACAAAATGCTTATCCTTTTTCCTTTATCTTTTCCAAGTTGATTTTAAAAAATGAGGTTTCAGAGTCTTTATCACTGCTCAACTCATCCAAAGCCTTTAAAAATTTCTTTTAACCTTATTAATCCGTCATAATTTTCAACCAATCGCGAGTTTCACACATTTCGGGATGATTTTATAAATGTTGTCTTACATCAAATGTGTACGTTTTGCCGATAGTTTAAAAAAAAATTCCAACCGATTTTACAATGCCATCGTGTTGCGAATAGGTTGAAAAGAATGCCCTAGAGCGGGTTTAATGTATGTGCAGTGCAATGAACATATAAAGCTTCTGGGTCAAACACCCGTATAACTGCTAAGACACCACCCCTCTTAGCAGAAGCACCATCATATCCTTGTCCAATTAAGTTGCTGCACTTTATGTCCAAATTTTGTAATGCAGAGAGAATTTTGTTAGCTAAATATTTTACCGAAGTGCTTTCTACTATATATGAGAAATTCTAAAAAATATCTTCTCGTGAAATAAAAAAATCTTCTCGTTAAATAAGGAACAAATATTTTTACTAGACATTTCCAAAATTTTATAAAGCACTCAAACTTATTTCAACAGACATGGTAAACTGACATTTTACACTTTTCCAAACGAATTTGCAAATTTGTACGCAAATTAAAATTAAATTAAAAATAAAACACTGGACATAAAGAATCACGGCTGACGGAGAATCACCCATTATGCGTAAAACCGGTATTAAATTTTTGGACAGTGGCGTAGTTCTTGCTTGGTTGAGCAGGCAATTTTGCGGGCTCAAGTACCATTCAGGGGCGCCCATAAAAAATAGGAAGTAGAGAAGAACAAAATAGATAGCTGATATGCATACAATATATGCTACCAACCAGCTTCTGTTGAAGTTTATTCGCTTTGCATTAATTTGGATGATTAATAGAATTATGTCCGTGTGTTTGTTTATTTCCATAATTGTTTGTGAAGTTTCTCATGACTCATGTGCACGCTCAGTGGGCAACTAGTGATTAAACTATTAAGTTGCGTTAAAATGGCATGTGCGTGCTTAGCTGTTACACATGCCGACAATATCAACATAATCTAGTCACACAAATTTAATGTAAACATGTAAACCTAAAATCGTTGCACAAATGGAGTGCAATGAATCAATTTCATAATTTTTCTTATATTAATAATTGTCTCTGCCAAATAACTTTAATTATTTTGCAACACCTTTTTGTGCTGACAAATCCTAACTTGAAGTAGAATACTTTATAAAAAGAATTACTTAGTCTGTAAGATGGGAAATAAAACGAACATAGTCGAAAAGAAAAAGTTTGTTTTTTTTTTATTTCTGGACGAAAAAATAACTGGCGCAGTCGGTAGGATATACGCGTATATTGTGAAACGAAAAATAAAAGATTATTTTTTCAATAAAGATATTAAACAATAGTGCGATTTTCGCTTAAATCGTGGAACCGTGAATAACTTATTTTTGACTTTATAAAGATATAAAAGTCAAATGATACTTAAATGTGAGCCGTTCCTTTAAGAAAAAAAAAATAAAAAATATCAGATTATTTTTACTCAATACATACTCGTACACACGAAACGAAATGTTTGACGGTGAATTTTGTTTTTACAATAAGAAACAGTGAGACCCTAGAAAATAAAAAAAAGTAAAATTGTGAAATCCTGTTTTTAATAAAAAAAATAATAATAATTAATACATAAAAAAAAGACAATTAATGGCCAAACCACAACCACGCTTCGGGCGCTCGGGCTTTTGACAGGCTTTTCACCGACTTTACGATATTTTACGATATCATGTGTCATAAAGCGCGACCTTAGGAATTTGCAAAACGTAATGTAGCTTCAAACTTCGGGCGTTGAGATATGAGAGAATAAAAGTTCTGTTTCCTTAAAATAACACTGCGCAAATTCTTCGCAGATAATAGGGAACCAAAAATGTCCCTGTTTTTATGGTTTCAATTAGGTACTAACAACAATTGAAATAAATTGCTTTTCCAATGAAAGTATTTACTAATGTCGATGTTTTCTTTTTGATTTCAATGAAATATGAAACAACCGTCTTACCACATTGACACAGTGCTAGTTTACAAAAACAAAAAAAATTCAAGCATATTGAACTTTGACAAGTAATTCGAAGAATGACTTTATATTTGCAATCGGGATGTGAAAAATATTTAATTATTATTTCTATTATTATTATTACTAGTTGTATTGTATTTTCCCAGATCAAATCCAGTGCCTATACAATTTGTAACTCTTGCATCGATTAAATTGGTCAAGAAACGTTGAAAAATAGAACAAAACTCATACGAGATGTTTCAATTTTCGAAGATGAACATGTTGGTCCTTTCTCTCTATTCAACAAATGTAAATTTTAATCTTACATCTTTTTTTTGCAGTACTCGCATGAAGATGAATGTGAATTCACCATTATATGGTTTTCACAAAATCTCGGATTTCGGCAACAAGATCATGAAATCCGTTCACACAACACATAAACTAGATTTTGTTTGACATTTCGAACAAATTTTATTATTAAAGAAAACTATCGAAAAATGTATGTATTGTAGTTAGGTAAAAGTCACAGAACAATTACCTACACACATTTAATTTTTTTTTCTTTCTTTTCCTATTGAAAAATTCACAAAACGGAATAAAATGCCTCTGCCTGTGAACAATTCACTCAAAACTGTAATACGAAGAGATAAAACAACGATCCCAGTGACAACGTTGTTATATACCTCTCTCTTTTTTCCAATTGTTTGTTTTATTTGTATCTACTCGTATCTGTTTCTTTACACTACAGGCGCCATTTTGCAAATTAAAACAGTCATCTACCTGTAAAAGTCGGATCTTGTGTTGTTTTTCCTAACACACAAAATCAGACAAGTGAGAAGTCGGCATTACAGGTACAAAAACCAGAAAAAATTCACTCTCCGGAACCAGACAAAAATTGCCTAAATCAAACAAGTCCAACCAAACAAGGGTACTTCCAAAACAGCTGTTGAGCAGCAAAACATTTTTTTTTAATTTTAGAGTGAAATGAATAAAACACAAACAGATTTCACTTTAAATATGATTTATTTGTTATGTTTTTATTCTATCCAATTAATTAAACCTTATCTACATGAATGTGTGTACCTTTTAGAATAATAAAATCATTCAAATTCATTTCCAATAATCCATAATATTCAATTGAATCTGGATCTTGAACCACAATTTAATAAACCACACGTACATGGGAATAATTTAATTTTTAATACAGCAATTGTTGCATTTACCACTTATTTTAGTCACTCACACACAAATATTCCAATGGTTTTACTGAAACATATTTTTGTATTTTTATTTAATAAAAACTTTCACATCCGAAAGAAAATGGAATAGCAAATAAAAAAAATTGATTGTTGTTTGTTGAGCTGTCAAAGCGCGACCAGAATAGAAAATAGATCTATTCGGGCGTTGCGCTCCGGCTTACGATATTTACGATCTAAAGCGAACGCGAAGCGTGAGGTAACATTTCAGATTGCTTCATATGAGCCCATTGTTTCTATTCAATATGTCAAAGTCAGAGCGACCTGACGCGTGGTTGTGGTTTGGCTATAAAGTTTCAACGAAACGAAGCGGAGCAATCATCTCAACTGTAATCAGAAATTAAGATTAGAATTTTCTTTTGTTCTGCTACATACATATTATAATTTATATTATAATTTAGTTACTGTACAATAAATTAATAAAATGTAATGTCTTCAGGGGAAGAAGACATATTTCAACAAGTCATCAAAGCAACGAAATATCAGAAATTGTTTCACATTTTTATAAAAATCAGGGAAATATGTTATTATTAAATATTGACTCACTGAAATACATTTCCAAACTTCCGGAATTCAATGGGGGCTACAGGGATTTACAAAATTTTATAGACTTAGTAGATAAGGTACACCCAGTTCTTATGAAATATGACAAGGCATATTTTCTGATTATTTAAAATCCAAACTTAAAGAAAGACCTAGGGAAGTGATTGAAATTAATGCTCACATAACTACATGGCCAGACAAAAAAACTACATTAATAAATAACTTCGGAGATAGGCTAACTCTAGAGGAGCTATTCGACGAATTACGAGCAATTAAGTTCAAAACAAATTGTGTTGATTTTTACAATGAAATTAAAACAGTTTTAAGACGTTTAAATATTAAAACTAAAGAAATATATGGAGCTATAGAAGGTAATGCACAAATAGCTAATACGAATGTGGAAAATAACAAAACATCTGCTCTAGTAATCTTTAAAAATAAAATACCAGAACCCATGCGTTCAATTTTATATTGTAGGAATCCACCTAATTTGGAAAACGCAATAAATATACACCCTACGAAATAATGATAAGGACAAACACAAAATATTATTTTTTTGCATTTATTATTGGATTTTACCAAACTAATTTTACTTTTAGTATCTTAACAACCAAACTTATTAGGAAAAAACAAAATATGAAAAATTAGACTTCACTTTATAATTTAAATTTGGTTTTAATTTTTTTTTAAACGAAATAATGTTAAGGCCAATCTTGAAAAGTAATTCTAAATGTAAGTAAAAGTTTTTAAAAAGGCGTTCAATATTTGGTGCTTGACCCTTTTAGTTGAATAAAATTTCGAAGACGTCGTGGCATTGAATTTACTAAGGATTTTATTTGAAACATATCAATTTTGGCCCATTATTCTTGAACAACTCTTTTCAAATCTTTTATGGTGTCAAATTGACGTCCATTTTTAAAAACGTTTTGTGTTAAAATTGCCCAAACGTTTTCAATTGGGTTCAAATCAGGACTACAGGGAGGCCAGTCCAATAACCTAATATTTTGCTTACTTAAAAACTCTTTTGTATATTTTGACACATGAATAGCCGCGTTATCCTGTTGAAAGATAAATTTCGCACCAAATATTTCATCGCCAAGCAATACTAGGACATCATCCAACAGATCCTTATATTTTTGGGAATTCGTTTTGGTGGAAATAAAACAAATAGGTGACTTTCCAGAGCAGCTTATGGCACCCCAAACCATCAACGTACCACCTCCAAAATTGAGAGCATTTCTATACTGCTTTTCAGTTCGTTTATCATGCCAATATTTTTGGCAACCGTCTGGGCCATCTAAATTAAATTTTTTCTCATCCGAATATATAACTTTGCCCCACTCCTCGTCCCAAAATTGATACTTTTCAGCGAAAGTCAATCTGTTCGCTTTGTGACGTGCTGTAAGTTTTGGTTTCGGGACGCGTTTCACATACTCCATGTTTTTATCACCTTTCAAAATTTGTTGCACCCGCCTTGTTGACACATTAAGGTTCAAAATGTTAACAATTTGCGCAGGGCTTATGGATTTATTAACGACTAGGCGTTTGATTTCTCGATTATCCCTAGGTGTCAATTTGGGTTGTCTACCTGAACTTCGCTTAACTCCATAATTTTCCCTCAGCTTTAAGAAATTGGCTATAACAGTTTTACTTCTTTTAAGTATGCCACCGATTTGCCTTGTTGTCTTCCTATATTCTCGGTAAATAGCAACACGACCCCGTTCTTCTTCAGTTAATGGTTTTCCACGACGCATTATAATTTTAAAAATATAATGACGTGCTTAAATATTATAAATTCAATTTATTTACATATTAATCTATAAAGTATTTGTAACTAACAAACCTTTGTAATCTGAAGATTTTGATATTTTTAGTATTTATTGATATCAAATCATGGGCATATTAAGACATGGTGTCTTTTTTGTTATGCTTAGTACATTAGGTTAAGAAAATTATTAATTAAAAACAATTATAATATTAAAAAGATAAACAAAGTAGATTTTGTAATATAAGAAAAATATTTACATAAATGGGAATTACCTACATATATGTATGATAAGTTAATAATATGAAAATAAAAGTTTAGAAAAAATCTTAGCATCTGTAATGATTTTTCAAAAGAATTTCAAAAGTTTTGTAGCTGTTAAGTCCTCTCAGGTCGGCTGGTAGGGAGTTCCAAAGACCGATCGCATGCACAAAGAATTGTTGCTTAGAGTTTCTGTATTTAAAAGTAGGTACAATAAGAACTTTTCTTCTTTGTGATACAGGAAAAATAAGTTTTTCAAATAAGTATGCAAGATTTAAAAAGAAAAGTCAGTGCTAGAAAATCTAGATATTTGTTTAAGGGCATTTCGAACACATTTTTTGCATACATGGAAACACGGTCAAAACGACGCAAGCCATATACAAATCGGACGGTGTTGTTAAATGCAACTAGAAGCTTTCTTCTACTCACATAATCCAAACAGCAGAAAATAAGGTTGGTGATTAATAATATTATGAAATCAAAAGAAGCATTATGTTCTAAGATTGTAACAATTGAAAGTGAATTTAAAGATATCACACCAGGAACCATAATTATAAAGAATGTAAATGAAATAAACCTAATGCACAATTGTAATAAATTAAACTTTTTGTTAAAAGGAAACTACCTCGTGAAATTCAAAAACTGTAAAATTTCTATTAATAATAAAACATTTGAAAACTTCGAAAAGAAGCAATATGATACAGGTCCGATCCTTTACTTTGTACAGAAACTCAAAAACTTTCTAGTTTTGTAGATCAAGTAAGAAATTCTCTAGAAATTTTTTTAAAAACTGCGTAAAAGTACGGGAACACTGTGGGTACATTTATTTATACTCGTTGAGAGCCCCTTGATGAAAAAACAATTTGGGATCCTGGTTTTCACAACTACGCCACTGTTTCTGGACTCAGGAAAGCAAAGAAACAATTCCTCACCTTTTCAGTTTTTTGTTATAATTGGAAACTGAATAATATTATGCAGGATAATTCAAATATGTTATAACACGGCAAACTTTTATGTGAAGGACAAACAAAGAACCAAGACGAATTAGGACATTCATCCCTCTTTTGTTTGCAATTCTTAAAGTTAATCTTAACGTCAAATTTATCTCAAGTTTTTTTTTTTTAGTTTGTATTTTTAATTTCTGAGTGCCTAAAAGAAAAAAAATAATTCATTACGCATGAAATAATTTTAAGAAAAATACCTCCTTTAAAAAAAATCTTTCTTAAAAAAAAAAAACATTTTGTCAACGAAATTTCGTAAGCCTGTAGAATTTATTTCAAATCTGCACATCACACATGCCCCAGTTATATCTGAGAGTAATATATAGTGCGGTCATTAATTTATCACCTTGAATTTCAGAAATTGTATACACTGTCGGCAAACAATGGCGTGGTTGTTGAAAAATTAATGATTTTAGGGTTATAAATAATAAATAGAATTTAAGTATACAAAGTCTTAAATTTTATTTTCATGAGGCAGAGGTGTGAACAATAATCGCATCCATCACACCCAGCTCTTATGAGATCCGAGATGAATATTTAATCAGCAACAATGGCGTGTGCTCACACTTCGATATAGAAAATTGAAATACCTCAGGAGATCTTAGTAAAACAATTCCGTCTGTCCGTTCTTCGACAAGTACGTAAACAAAATTATATATATGTATATGTACATACGAAGAATCCCGAACGATGTTCGATAATTTAGAACACTTTGATTTTCTAACAAAATATGTTATGGGTTTATTCAATGGATGAATGGTTTTTCCAATTTCAGATTTGAATAAAAGATAATCCATCACCCAACCAAAACGTATATTATGTTCTAGGTAATTGGTTAATACCTAACCCAAATCCAAGTTCATTAGACGAACACAGTATGTCTATTCATATTCATACGTTATAATAAATATACTAAATTCTACGTACATATGTCAAGTTAGCGCTACACTTTGTAAAAAAAAAAAAAAAACTATGTACATAATTTTATAGCTCCACTACTTACAAAAATGGTATGTAGACGCTAACTTGATATCAGGTTAGCACTACACTATCAGAAATTAAAAAAAATAAGGATTGCAATTAATTGAAGCGTTTATTGAAGTAAATTAGTTGTGTAGGTTATTGCTAAGTTTACACTAGGCGTGTTTTTTTTTTGGAAGCCCGGGGAGAAATGTATGAAAAAACGGCGCTAGGTCATAAAGCCCAATTTTTATTTTTGGGGCTTACGTCCTACTTAAGTGAGACATAAAGCCGAAATTGAATTTGGGCCTTAGGTCCTACCCAAATGAGACCAGCAATTGCGAATAGAGAGTTGCATTCGTTGAACTTTACCCAGGGTTGACCCCGGTTTTCTTGACAATCCCAAGAATTGTCAAAAAACGTGGGTTTTTCGGTTTTCAAAAAACACCCAGAGAGCTTTAAATTGTGTTGTTGACATTCAACGACAAAAACAGAAAGTAAGTTGCGTGCTCAAAAAAATTTGTTTTAAATTAGTTTAAAAAATGAATTAAAACAACTTCAAGCGTTTCTCTTTTTCAATTTCTATTTATTATCTTTCAATTTATATTTTAATTGAATTGAATTGAATTTACTTATTCATTTACTTTAAAATAGTAGAAGTAGGTGGAATTCTTCGCTAATTATGCTGGAGCGTATACTTTTAGTTAAAGAGCCACTTTCGGCAATAATTACGTCCCTAGCCAGTGCCCCTAAATTTTTGAAAGCTGAAGAGTGGGAAATAATACCCGATTGCATATCGATTTTCAAACCGATGTAGTCCATAACAATAGAATTATCAGCAGAAAAGTACCCGACAATGTTCTCTTACCGCTAGTAAGAGGTTTGCAATTCACGGTATCAAACCAAGTAATGAAAACATCATGTGGTATTTCATTACAATATTCCCTTATTGATATTATCAGACGACGGCTAGGTCAATTGGAATCAGACAAGACCTGCGCAAAAGCAACATTTTTGGATCCCAGGTTTAAAAATATTGCTTTTGGAAATGATGCAAATGGTGCCAATGCACAAAAATGGATAATTGAAGAAGCACACGCATTATTGAAACCAACGAACATGAACAAATCAGTGACCTGGGTGAAGAAACAAGTCAAGCTCTGACAAATCTACCACATTGGACCAAACCCAATATCTCGGTGGGCAATGTTGGACAAAAAAATAAGTGAGGTGCAGACAACATACGACAATGCACCCAGCGTTGCAGCTGGAGAGCAAGTTCAGCAGTACATACGAGCGGAATATTTAAATCCGTCTCAGATATTCTTAAATTTTGGAATGCTCGGAAATCTGCTGATCCTGAGCTGTTTCTGCTCTCACAAAAATATTTGTGTGTTCCAGCCACATCGGTCCCTTCAGAGAGAGTTTTTTCTAAAGCTTGGTCAAATTATCAATGAGTGAATAAATCGTCTGAAAGGGGACAAATTAAACAAAATAATATTTTTGAATAGCAATTACGACAATTGAATGTCTTTTCTTTTTTGCGCCCGTGATATTTTTGAATTGATGTTCCTTTTTTATTTAATTTTTATTTAATTATTATTTATTTAATTATTTTAATAAAAAATTATTGTTTATATTATAATAATCTTTGTTATTGGTTTAACAAGTTTAGGTTTTTACTAACATTCCTTAGTGTGTTTCTTTTTAATGTTTTTCAAATAATTTATTATTTAAAAATAGAATTTGTTTATACATACTTTGCACTTCCAACATATTTGTATTTATGTTCCTTTTTATTTAGTTAACTTGTTTTTTTTTTTGTTAAGATAGCTTGGAGTTTTTATTATATTTTTGTAATTGGTTTAAAAAGTCTGATTTTTTATATTCTCAATAGCTTTTAGTACATATTTTGTTAATTTTTTTTAAAGTATTTATTATTTAACAATAAATTGAAGTTTTATAAAAAAAAATAAATAAAAATTAATACGATAAATTATTATTTATTATTATTAATTATTATTTAACTAATTCATTGGTCTTTTTAAAAAAGAAACATTTAAATAAAAATTTTACCCTAACTGAACAAATTAATGAATGAATGAATTCGTTCGATAGCTCAAATCATTCAGTTACTAACTATTGATAGTTTAAATCGTTCGATAGTGCCCATCACTAAATATCTGCATGCCTCTTCTTATCACCATCCGTCAAATTTCACTTCCGTTGTGTCTTTTTAATAGAGCAAATGCAATCTGTGACAATGAACATCGTGAAGAGGAGTTAAAACAAGTTGACGCAGCACTTTTGAAAAATGGTTATAGTTCCAAACAACGGTCTTGGAAACATAAAGAAAGAATAGTTTCCGAAAATGTAAAACTACAGTACAGAATGAAAAGGACCATTTCTTCCGTTTCTGAAGCAAGAAGAATCTTATCGAAGCACGGCATAAAATTCATATTTAAGCCACCAGAAAAAATCCACCAGCTTCTAAGATCTCCAAGAGAAAATTCTTCTGCAAAATCCAGGAGTTTATTCGATGTTGTGTAGTTGTGGCTCATCTTTTATAGGTGAGACAAAACGAGCAATTTCCACAAGACTAAAGGAACATTATATAAGAGCCAAATAAAAGAACGAAGTAACCAAATCGGCAATATGATAGGATTTAGCTTATAATGAGGATCACTTTATACGTTTTGATGATCAAGCTAAATCAATTTCAATTTTCTAGAATTTATGTTTCTAGGTTGTTGCAAAAGGCAATCGAAATAAAAATGCACTTAAATTTCAATCGCGATCAAAATTTTAATCTCTCTTCGGCATGGGATCCACTCATAAATAGATTAAAGCTTAATAAAATCGAAGCTAAAAGCAACAACAAACACACAAATCAAAACAACCTGCCAGCTGATGCTCTTAGTTGGGCCTACTATCAAGAATACAGTAGATGACGGATATAAGAAAGTCTCGTATAAGAAAAACACACTTATAAGGCAGACATTCAAAAACATACTGCACATTCCCTTAAAGGTAGGTACGTGTTAAATTTACCTCATAGAAGAAAAACACTGATAAAGAAACTTATTCTAATGCAAAACAACATTTACTACATAGAAAATTAAATGTTTATTAGAAATTTCCCGTGTAAACATCCGAATGATGCGTCGCACCGTGTAACTTTCAAAACATTTCTGAACCCATCTTTGTTGAATTGTCAAAGAAGTGAGAGATTGAAAATGAGTGAAAAAGAGAAAAGAAGCCCCCACACATTGACACATTCCTCAATAGGTTTTTTCGTTGAGCCCTGAACTCATCCTGGGGTTGCCGTGTTTTTTGAAAAACCTTAACTTACCCTGCACTTCATGTAAAATTCTTCGTTTTTTGAGACCTAGGGTCACCCTGAACACGCCCTGATGAATAAACTACCATGACAAGAGTTGTGAGGGAATTATTTTGTTGTGGCTTTGCTTCTTTTTTTTTAATATAAATTAAAATATAAATTGAGTTATGATTATTGGTGATTGTAATACCATAGTTGGCGAAGCGCAGATACTAAATAATGAATACGATATTTTACATACGTACTTCACTGCGACAAGAAAGGCAAAAGATAAAACGGTAGATAGAAGAAGCAAAATTTTTATAGAAATATGTGAAGAGTATGGACTAATTTTATTGAATGGTCGAAGTACCAGTGATAGAGAGGGAAATTATACGTTCATAAGAGGTACGAACTGTTCAACCATCGACTTCTGTCTTGTAAAGGGTTCATGGCTTAAACTCATATACGACTTCAAAATAGATCTACAAACCTTCTCCGATCACATGCCATTGATTACTTCAATTAACACTTTAGCTGGTCCATGCTTAGTCAACACCCTCAGTTTTCCTCAGAAACTCAAATGGAATGATTCTAGACGTGAAATATACCAACAAAATCTAAGTAGTGAAGCTTACCGAATGACAAATGAAGACCTTGCTCCAGAAAACTTTTCCAATGTTTGTACCTTAGTGATAAGGAATGCTGCCCAACCACAACATCAAAGGACATCGAATTTTGCCGGTAAGGAAGCTTGGTTCGATTCAGACTGTTTAAATGCGAGAAAAAAATCGTGTAAATGTTTAAAACTAATGCGAGAGAGAAATACAGATTTAATGAAAACGATATCAAGGAAAGTAATAGAGCATACAAGGAGCTTTGCCAAAGAAAACGCCTGGAATTTACTCTACATGAAGTGCAGGGTAAGTTAAGGTTTTTCAAAAAACACGGCAACCCCAGGATGAGTTCAGGGCTCAACGAAAAAACCTATTGAGGAATGTGTCAATGTGTGGGGGCTTCTTTTCTCTTTTTCACTCATTTTCAATCTCTCACTTCTTTGACAATTCAACAAAGATGGGTTCAGAAATGTTTTGAAAGTTACACGGTGCGACGCATCATTCGGATGTTTACACGGGAAATTTCTAATAAACATTTAATTTTCTATGTAGTAAATGTTGTTTTGCATTAGAATAAGTTTCTTTATCAGTGTTTTTCTTCTATGAGGTAAATTTAACACGTACCTACCTTTAAGGGAATGTGCAGTATGTTTTTGAATGTCTGCCTTATAAGTGTGTTTTTCTTATACGAGACTTTCTTATATCCGTCATCTACTGTATTCTTGATAGTAGGCCCAACTAAGAGCATCAGCTGGCAGGTTGTTTTGATTTGTGTGTTTGTTGTTGCTTTTAGCTTCGATTTTATTAAGCTTTAATCTATTTATGAGTGGATCCCATGCCGAAGAGAGATTAAAATTTTGATCGCGATTGAAATTTAAGTGCATTTTTATTTCGATTGCCTTTTGCAACAACCTAGAAACATAAATTCTAGAAAATTGAAATTGATTTAGCTTGATCATCAAAACGTATAAAGTGATCCTCATTATAAGCTAAATCCTATCATATTGCCGATTTGGTTACTTCGTTCTTTTATTTGGCTCTTATATAATGTTCCTTTAGTCTTGTGGAAATTGCTCGTTTTGTCTCACCTATAAAAGATGAGCCACAACTACACAACATCGAATAAACTCCTGGATTTTGCAGAAGAATTTTCTCTTGGAGATCTTAGAAGCTGGTGGATTTTTTCTGGTGGCTTAAATATGAATTTTATGCCGTGCTTCGATAAGATTCTTCTTGCTTCAGAAACGGAAGAAATGGTCCTTTTCATTCTGTACTGTAGTTTTACATTTTCGGAAACTATTCTTTCTTTATGTTTCCAAGACCGTTGTTTGGAACTATAACCATTTTTCAAAAGTGCTGCGTCAACTTGTTTTAACTCCTCTTCACGATGTTCATTGTCACAGATTGCATTTGCTCTATTAAAAAGACACAACGGAAGTGAAATTTGACGGATGGTGATAAGAAGAGGCATGCAGATATTTAGTGATGGGCACTATCGAACGATTTAAACTATCAATAGTTAGTAACTGAATGATTTGAGCTATCGAACGAATTCATTCATTCATTAATTTGTTCAGTTAGGGTAAAATTTTTATTTAAATGTTTCTTTTTTAAAAAGACCAATGAATTAGTTAAATAATAATTAATAATAATAAATAATAATTTATCGTATTAATTTTTATTTATTTTTTTTTATAAAACTTCAATTTATTGTTAAATAATAAATACTTTAAAAAAAATTAACAAAATATGTACTAAAAGCTATTGAGAATATAAAAAATCAGACTTTTTAAACCAATTACAAAAATATAATAAAAACTCCAAGCTATCTTAACAAAAAAAAACAAGTTAACTAAATAAAAAGGAACATAAATACAAATATGTTGGAAGTGCAAAGTATGTATAAACAAATTCTATTTTTAAATAATAAATTATTTGAAAAACATTAAAAAGAAACACACTAAGGAATGTTAGTAAAAACCTAAACTTGTTAAACCAATAACAAAGATTATTATAATATAAACAATATTTTTTTATTAAAATAATTAAATAAATAATAATTAAATAAAAATTAAATAAAAAAGGAACATCAATTCAAAAATATCACGGGCGCAAAAAAGAAAAGACATTCAATTGTCGTAATTGCTATTCAAAAATATTATTTTGTTTAATTTGTCCCCTTTCAGACGATTTATTCACTCATTGATAATTTGACCAAGCTTTAGAAAAAACTCTCTCTGAAGGGACCGATGTGGCTGGAACACACAAATATTTTTGTGAGAGCAGAAACAGCTCAGGATCAGCAGATTTCCGAGCATTCCAAAATTTAAGAATATCTGAGACGGATTTAAATATTCCGCTCGTATGTACTGCTGAACTTGCTCTCCAGCTGCAACGCTGGGTGCATTGTCGTATGTTGTCTGCACCTCACTTATTTTTTTGTCCAACATTGCCCACAGAGATATTGGGTTTGGTCCAATGTGGTAGATTTGTCAGAGCTTGACTTGTTTCTTCACCCAGGTCACTGATTTGTTCATGTTCGTTGGTATCAATAATGCGTGTCCTTCTTCAATTATCCATTTTTGTGCATTGGCACCATTTGCATCATTTCCAAAAGCAATATTTTTAAACCTGGGATCCAAAAATGTTGCTTTTGCGCAGGTCTTGTCTGATTCCAATTGACCTAGCCGTCGTCTGATAACATCAATAAGGGAATATTGTAATGAAATACCACATGATGTTTTCATTACTTGGTTTGATACCGTGAATTGCAAACCTCTTACTAGCGGTAAGAGAACATTGTCGGGTACTTTTCTGCTGATAATTCTATTGTTATGGACTACATCGGTTTGAAAATCGATATGCAATCGGGTATTATTTCCCACTCTTCAGCTTTCAAAAATTTAGGGGCACTTGCTAGGGACGTAATTATTGCCGAAAGTGGCTCTTTAACTAAAAGTATACGCTCCAGCATAATTAGCGAAGAATTCCACCTAGTCGACATATCTTGTTTTATTTTAGTTCTGTCAAACCCATTTGTGCCTGCATGTTTTTTAATATTTCTGAAGTCGTAGTGCTCTAGCTAAAATGTGTTACTATTGTTATTATTGTTATATATCTTAATTAGCTTTAATAACATCTACTACGCTTAAATTGAAAATGTGAGCAGTACACGGATGGTGATGTTTTTTTAAAACTTGAATCATTCGAATGATTTACCATACCGATTATACCTACCCACTTACTATTTTTACTTGTAAATTGTAATCGTAAGCGCAGTGAGTGAGAAGAGAACTCGAACTCGCAACTCGAGAACTCGAGAAATGAGAACGAAATACAAGCAAGAGAAAGCTAAATAGAAAAAATCGAAAACTTGAGAGTCGAAACGTTGATTGTTTGTGTAGTTAACGTCATTCGTGTATTCAACCACTTGATTCAACGCAGTGAGAAGTACGTAGAAAAAACGAAAACATTTTTCCGAAGCAGAAAATAAATTTTTTGTATTTTTCAGAGGTTTTTTAATCCATCATCATCGTAGCCTTCCTTTGATGGAATTTGACAATTGATGGCTTGACAGATAGGTAATACCCTATACTTTGAGGCATAGATAATATTTCGATCCAAATCTCAACAGATTGCCCTTAAAAAGCATTTTTCCGGAGCAGAAAAAAAAAACTCGATTTTTTTCGTTTCGTTTTAGAGGTTTTTTAATACATCGTCATCGTAGGCATCCTTCGATGGAATTTGACAGTTGATGGCTTGACAGACAGGTGATGATCTATATACTTTGAGGCATAGATAATATTTCGTTCCAAATCTCAACAGATTGCCCTAAAAAAGCATTTTTGCCTAGCAGAAAAAAACTCGATTTTTTTCGTATTTTTTAAGGGTTTTTTTAATCCATCGTCATCGTAGCCATCCTTCGATGGAATTCTACAATTGATGGCTTGACATATAGGTAATAACCTATACTTTGAAACATGAAGAAAAAAATTCTAAATTTTTCGTATTTTCCAGAAGTTTTTTTAATTTATCGCCTTCGTAGCCATCCTGTGATGGAATTCGACAGATAGGGGACAAATTATATTTTGAAGCATAGAGAACATTTCGTTCCAAATGGACTGCAATAATAAAGCAAACAAGGGAAATAAATTTTATATTACCTTTGCAAAAATCCAAAATTTAATTTTTAAAATGTAGATTGTATTGAACAAAATTTTTTTATCGAACAAAGCGAATCTACATATTAAATTTTAAAGGTTTATTATTCCAATTTTGTACTATTTCATATCTCGAATGATCATTCGATTATTGGCATCACTTGAATACTAATGTCTCGATTACTCAAATCATTCGACTATGCCCATCACTAATTGTAACAACTTTTGTTGGAATGCCCCCTTCCTCAAAGATATTTAATATGACATTGCCAATATTTTCAGCAGTTTGTTTTGCTGGAACTTCCTTTGTTTCCAAATCTGCTGAGCATATTTAGTCGTTGGAAATATAATGACTTGTTACCTTTAAAAATTACCTATTTCTATCAGAAGTCCACATATCTGTCGTAGCTGAAACATGTGTGACTGCGAAGTATAAGTTTTAATTTTTCGAAGACTTCCTTGTATTTCCCTTGTAACATGGTATTCGACAAAAGTTTTCGGTTCGGAATATGGTACAAAGGCTGCATTTTTTAGAATATTCCAAAAACCCTTCGTTTTCTACAAAAGAAAGAGGCTGCAAATCTTTATTTATCATTCTGATGAGTGCGTCGTCGATATCTTTTTTTCAAGCTCAGAGAGCTCTGACCGCTTACCTGCAACGACCAATCTTGCTTAAAATGTTTTCTTTTTTCGTACTGCGCCATTTGACATTTCATCCCATTGTGGAACAGCAAGCGAGTTATTGGACTGCACGTTGGTCTGCATTGAGGAAACTGGTCTTTCACTCTCATAACTTCAACTTTGAGGAACAGAAGGCTCGTTTAAAAATACTGGGTGTTTTCGACGCAAGTGGTTATTCAAATTTGAAGTGTTACCTGCAAATTTAAAAGTCTTCTTGCATATATTACAAATTACAGATTCCCCAGATTTAGCTATCTACCAACTTAACATAAAATAGGAAAAACGATAATATCGTAGATATCTATATATATAAAAATGAATAGATTTTTTTGTTCTCGACATCGACAACATAACTCGGCTGAACATCAACCAATTTGCATAGGGATTTTTTTGTTGGATTAGTATTAAGTAAGATAATAACACAACGGAGCCGAAAATTGGAATTTTAGAACGGAATAATAAGCAAATAGTTAAATTGCATAATTTAAGGGGTGCAACTCAATAGAACATCAACTGATTTGCAAAAGGATTTGTTGTTGCATTAGTATTAAGTAAGGTTTAAAACAAAACGGAGCCGAAAATTGGAAATTTATACGTTAAAAGATGGAAACTCGTGAAATTGCATAAATTTAAGGGCTGGATGGCGGCGATATCTACATTGTACACATAAACAAGATATACCACAAAATAGAACCACATGGAACCAATACGTCGATTAAGTGATCATTATTGTTAACACCGACCCTCTTCTTCTTCTATTAGATAAATAGTATTTTATAAGAACTGCTTTATCATGAAAGTCGAAGTAGCTATTCAATTTCATAAACAATATTTAGGGCCAGTTTCACAGTGAAGTAAATGTCACTTAAGTGCCAAATATGGAAAACTAATTCCCAATTTCACAGTGTAAACATATCGGAATAAGTGACACTTAAGTCTCCGATGCTGGCCACTTAAGTTCCCCTAACTTAGGTAGTAAAACTGCGGCTAAAGTGCCAAAATGGGAAAATTAAGTGCCACTTATTTTGTTAAGTGTGCACTGTGAAACTGGCCCTTAATGTTTTACTATGTCGAGCCTCCATATTAAATGAGAAACTGTTTTGAAATAAGATTTAATAAATTTTATTTACACTGAAAATGGATTTCACACATTACAGGTGCACTGCAACGCTTTGTGATAAATATATTGTTATATCTAATTGTCCGTGAGACTCGCTTAACCTTATCGTCGTGTTGGTGTGAGTAGACTCATTTATTGCCATGTAAATATATTTTGACTTCACTCCCTATGTTGGGGGAGTCACTTGCGAGTCGAACGGGAAACTGAATGCTTTTATAAAATCGAATGGTTAGTCGGTCGATATCATCCGAATTCTTTGAATGAGAACTTCCTCGCCTTTGAATTTGATTTTGATTATGGTGGCTTGGATGACGTTGTTCAAAGTTTCTTTACCACCAGCCTGATTCCATTGCAAAAATTCGGTGGGTTCAGATTGTGCTGCATTACGATGACATTGACGACTTTGAGTTGCACATATTACGGTGGTACACCAGGTAAATCCAACGAATTAAAAAATTCGACGGGGTAGCTTATTGCTTCTTTATCAGTTATAATTCGATCAACCCAATACACTGTGGCTGCGATTTGATTTTGAATAATTAAATTCAAATCATCTACATATGTATGTCCTTATTCTTCGCAGCTATAATGACGCGCGTTCATTCAGCCAATCGTGGTTCAAATAATTGCGGCCAATGTTCGGTAACACTTAGATATTTGCTAATTAGTTCTTCCTTTGATGATGTAAATTCATAAGAATTCGACGGGAAAGAAATCAGGTAATTTGTAGCATCAAGCTACACTATCACTGAATCAATGTATTAGTGTTCCACCAGGCTCAATTTTTGTATCATTAATATTGATATTATTACCATTTACGCCTTATAGTACGCAATTTCACGATTTTCCTCTTTTCGGCCCTAAATTTCCAATTTTCATTTCCAAATTTGCAGTGACATGTGTTAAATCCATTTTCTCTTTAAATAAAATGTATTCAATTTTATTGCAGAAAAGTTTCATTCATTCAATATAGAGGCTCTATAATCTCGAAAGGGACATTAATAATTAAATTAATTTTAGGCGGAACGAAGTTCGCCGGGACAGCTAGTTTCATTAATAAAAATAAAAAAGTTATAATTAAAAATAAACAAATGTTTTACAAAAAATGTCATTTAATTAACCAACGAAAGTTTGGTAAATGATAAATTTTTTGAAAAAGTTCGTTTATTTTTAGTTATTACTCATTTATTTTCGATTTCTCAGTAAAAGTTTATATACCAAGTTGTAGAGAACTCAATTTTCTACAAAAGTTTGGAATTTTGTTTCTGGAACTTTTGATTCCCTAGATATGACGAATACCCTTTTACACCCCAACACCCACCAAATGGGGGGGGGGGGTTACAACCCCGAAAATAGATTTTGTATACTCACCCTGACACACCCTATACATTAAAAACAAAAACTCTTTTCGTATACACAAAATGCAAGGTTCGGTCAAAATTGCGTAACATTTCAACATTTCAATGGACTAAATAACTACTACCTAATCTCTGTAATCTTTCGAATGATTTTTCATACTTACTTTACCTCTAAAATCATTCCAGTGTGAGTATACAAAACGATTTTCGGGATTGCAACCCCCCCCCCCCCATTTGGTGGGTGTAGGTATTTGCAATATCTAGAGAACCAGATGTTCCAGAAACGAAATTTTACCACATTTTTGTAGAAAATTGAATTGTCTACAATTTTGGTATACAAACTTTTACCGAGAAATCAAAAACCTCTAAAATATGACAAAAATTAGATCTTATTTATTTCTCAAGAAGAGAGCAATTTTAAGGCTTTCGGTTAATACCATTATTCTTCAGAGAATCAATCACAAGATTTTCGAGGCCAGAAGCAGTTTGAATTCTTAGCAGCAGTAAAGGAAGTGAATACCTCTTCGATGTGCAGATCAATTGCCTCACCTCTATCGTTGTATATAATTTTTACAAAACGAAAAACTTGACTCAATTGATCAACTTTGCTGGTGTTCTGCGTTGTGTCCAAAATTAATAAGAAAAATGAAGCATCCTTCAGACGTCTAGGTGGCCGCAAAACCACCGACAGACGTCACCGAAAATGCATTTTTTTTGCGTTTTTAGACACTTGAAATCGATGGCATTCGAAAGTCCTCGATTCCTGAGTGTGAATATGGCCGCGACAGACGTCTAAGTGGCCGCAAACCCCCAACAGACGTTGCCGAAAATGCATTTTTTTTTATATTTTCAGAATTTTGGGAAACCAAAACTGGTTTTTGAAGTGGTTTCCCTCGGTATTCCTATTATCAGAAAAGTTGCACTTTTGATGCACTTTTTCTCGGAAACGCTGCCACTACGTACTGGCAGACGAACGTATTCGTTATCACCAGGACTACATTTGGTATACCTAAATATCGTTTGGTTTCCTTTCACACCAAAAATCTGCTGCGAGCTCTCGGTCAGAAAGATAGGGACAGCTATTGCCAAAACGATATATCGTTCGATTGTTTTTGTTTTACGGAATAAGGTCCAGGGCATTTACTTTTATATTTTGGTTTGACTAAGGAAATTTGGAAAAAATTAGCTCAAAAGTGACGGAGTAGATTTATTTCTCTTCTTAAAATTGAAGGAGAATTGCAATTATTGGCTGTATCACCGCTCGAAAACTTTTAAATAATTTCTTTGGACTGAGAAAATGTATCCATTTTGAAGAAAAATGGATCCAAATGAAAATAAAATACATAAACAGAACGTACAGAAAATTTTTAATACTAACGCCTGTTTTGATAAATACATGCTTTTAAAAATTTTGGAAATTTGCCGCCCTTAAAATGGATCCAAATGACAAAAAAAAAATATAAAAACAGAACATACAAAAATCTTTTACACTAACGCCTGTTTTGATAAATATTTTTAAAAAATTGCCCCCTCCTTGCAAACTGTCTTCCGGATTTTTGGAAATTTGCTGCCCCTAAAATTGGATCTAAATGAAAAGAAAATATAAAAACACCATACAAAAATCTATTATATTAACGTCTGTTTTGATTAATATTTTGAAAAATTGCCGCCCCAGGCAAAGTGCCGCCCGGGACTTGTGTACTCCTTGCCCCTGCCATGCTACGCCACTGAAATAAGGTGAGTTTTTTTTTATTATTAATGAATCGTATTTTTGCCAGGTGAACTATTTGAACACAAGTTTTTCGAATTCCTTCTACACAGGAAAGAACTAAGCTTTTAGAGAAATGGTATAAATGAAAGTTTACAAAAATAGAAGGATATGCGAAGGAAGTAGAGAGACACGTTAGAAAATCATATAAATTGAAAGAGGACACTGCTAGGAGAGACGCAAAAAGGCTCAAGATTCAAGAGGAGAAATTTATTATTTATAAACAAGAGATGAAAAGAAAAGATGCACAAAGAAAAGAAACAAATAAAATAAAAATGATGGAACTAGAAATAAAAAAGAAACACATAGAAATCCAGGAAAAGAAGCTTACGCTCAACTCATTAAAAGAAACCACCATGTAAAAAAATACAAGAGTTCAAAAATCATCTGCTTTGTGATACCAGAATACCTTCTAAAACTTAAAAAAAGAATACATATATGTGAATTTATCTTCCTTTTTTTATTTTTTTTTGTTAAGTATGTACATATGAGTTAGTTATGAAACGCGTTTATTTTTTTCTTAATAAAAAACTATGAATTTATGATTGCGTTCATTGTTTGGTTTCTTATTCTAGCTCCAGCTGTGTCATTATTATTAGTGTTTTCAACACTATTTTCCACTTCGACATCGTCAGAGTGATTTACTTCATCTGTTTCTGTTCCGCATCTGTAGTATAATGAAATGTTGTGCAAAGCTGAAGAAACATTCACGATTTGTGTTCCTTTTTCGGGAGTGTAATGTAGTTGTCGTGCGCTGAGAAGGCAGCGAAAACGATTCTTCAAAACGCCAATTGTTCTTTCAACTATGTTTCTAGTCGATGCGTGCTTTGAGTTGAAATTACTTTCAGGGCTTCTTTCTTGCGTGGCTCTAAAAGGAGTTATTAAAAAAGGCTCAAGTGGGTATCCTGATCACCCGTTTTTTAAAAAGTGAATATTTTTAACATTAAATTGTTTCACCTACCTAAGAGCCATGTATTTCTTTCACCGCTATTGAAATTAGCCCGCAGCATGTCCCTTATTTCACTTGAATTCCATACAAGTGCATCATGACTCGCTCCTGGATAACTTGCATCAATGTATCGAATGCGCATTTTATGATCGCAAACCTTGATATTGAAATGAAAAAATACTTACTACTGTTATAGTAAAAGTGTTGGTCTTCTTTTTTGGGCGTGAAAATTCGTATGTGTGTACCATCTACACATCCAATAACGCCAGAAAATCCTGTCTTATTAAAGAAGCAAAGCTTAGCTTCAGATTTTTCTGCATCTGTCA
The DNA here is from genome assembly GCA_929447395.1 of Epistrophe grossulariae. Classification (NCBI taxonomy): domain Eukaryota; kingdom Metazoa; phylum Arthropoda; class Insecta; order Diptera; family Syrphidae; genus Epistrophe; species Epistrophe grossulariae. The sequence continues at coordinate 88,360,034 of OV839566.1, forward strand.
TTTGAAATCGAATCCATTTGGGGCATGACGTTTATGATTTCTTTAAAAAATTTGCTAACTGTTGGTTGAGCTATTCCCAAATTAAAATCGTTGCCAGCGCCGTGTTGGTAACTTCCCTCCGCTAGAATTCTTAAGGTGAACGTTGCCGAATCGGTACCTTGTTATTTATTTCATCGAACACATATCTAAATGCTTCTTTTGACAATCTAAAGTACTGCTTGAATCTGTTAAAGGGTACAAAAGTTTCACTACAATTTAATTTAAAAAGTGAACTCACTTTGAATCAGGCAAATCAAATGGATTTGAGGTTTGTCTTATCTGCTTTCCTTTTATAATTAATGGTGCTTTTTCAAAACTTCGCATTCCACCTTCTTCATCATCATCACTATCGCTACTCGTGTTGTAATACATTTCTACACTTATCATTTTAATTACTTATTTATTTACCAATAATTAAATAAAACCGCATTTGTTAAACATTGAACAATGATTTTTTATTTAGACTTTCATTTCATTTTGACAGATGTTTGTTACTTTTGCATCGTTTAAAAATCTGCTACAAATTCGTCGCGTCGAAGAACTTATGGAATGCCACTTAAAAAACGATACGACAGAGAAAACGAGAGTCGATTATGTATGCAATAAAAATAATTGATTTTTTTCTAAAAAAAGACGTTTTTAAAAAAAATAATATTTTCATCCATTACAAAAAAAATTTGTATTAATTCAAAAAGCATGTCGGGAATGCCTAAAAAAACTAAAATAGGTACCAAGTTTAAAGAAAATCAACCCATCGGTTTAAGCTGTTGCCTAACGGACAGACAGCTATACATGGTTATTGGTATAAGGTACACCAAAAAGCCAGAGTGAATAAGTTGGGTTAAGTCAAGAAAAATCGTATCTATTTCCCCCGTTTATACCTTTTTGGAAAGCCAGAAATCTCTTCTTTAATTTTTAAATTATGTTGTGTTAGTGAATAGTTTTTGAAAAATGAATTGCAAACTCGAAATTTTGATAAAAAAAAAAACTTTGTCTTCAAGTGGAGAGATATCAATAGAAATTAGAATCGTGCAATCGGAAACAACGACTCCGCGATCTCAACCGCACTGTTTTTAAACTGCAAAAAAAAACAATCTAATCTAAAAAAAATCTAAAAAAAAAAACCGCCGCATTCAAAATTTGGCAAAATAATTCATGATTCCTTTTTACTTTCATTCACTGCTCAAATATTAATAATTGGCATAGCTTGGTGATTAACCAGTTTAACGTTTTCTTATAATACATATTTTATTTGCTGGTTGAGAAGATTTGAATAAAAATCCCCTCAAAAATTAATTTTCTTCTTCATCAAGCAATTCAACAGCTCTTAATATATTATACCACATAATACAACCAAAGTTTGTTTTTGTTATTCGAAGTATCAATTTGCCAACAAAATACTCCTTCAACTATAAAAGTCCGTTGACTCAGCGACGAAAATTTTAAATTGTTATTTGAAGCAAAGTATTTACTCTTGTCTCAAATTTTAAAATGTCTCAGAATTTATTTGGGCTATACCGTGTGCAAGATTTGTGGAAAGTGCCCCTTTTTTATAACACATATACTTACATACATACACTAATACACATGCATAAGACTTTTCCACACTACCCCGAGCGAAATTTGGAGTTGAGGTCACTTGAACTTTTAATTGAATTATATTCAATCGCTCTAACTATGCAGAAGTATTTTTCTAATTTATAAATGAAAGAGGTACTGATTAAGCAGCCCCAATTCCCTAGTGATTTACTACATACTAAATTTCCATCATATTTTTCATCGAAAATATTAAGCTGATCAATAACCAAGTAACACTCATTTAGTGATTTCTTTGTTGAATATTCATCATATTTTTCATCGGAGTCCTCTGGTCAACGGTGAATAAGAAAGTGATTTAGCTGTGGAATTTTCATCGAGTAAGTGGCATGTGGACCCCGCCAATGACATGCCCACATTAAATTCCTCAATGTATTCCGCACAAAAGCAGGTTATGTACCAATGAATTTTTAGAAATATCCTACTGGGCCTGTTCTCTTCTTCGAAAACATTTTTTCGTACATGAGAAGTCAAGCACATATGAATCAGTATGAAAAAGTTTTTTTCTTTGTCATATTTTACCATGTTAATTTTGGGAATCAGTGTGTATGAAATAAAACTTGCACAGATGAGGTGGGTGGAATATTTAGGTAGGTAAGATTTAACTTGCATAGGTCAAGTGGGATCTTTAATGTTACGATATTTTGAGTTAAATTCTCCTTGAATGCAACAATTAAAGTAATGTTAGTTAGTGTGCAGGAAATAACTTAGCATAGTTGTGATGGATGTTATTTTGGGATTATTTGAACAAGTTTTGTGGTTAAAATGCAAATGGCAGTACATATTTGTTTTCGCAAGATCATATTACAATTTCTTGCTCTTGGTAATACGCCCCCAGAATTTTGCGCCCTGTGCATTTGCACATCTTGCACTATGGTTGGTCCGGCCCTGTGGGCAGGACATGGACCTTGGTAAGTGAATTCTTTTTATTTAAGCTTGACGACTCTACATCCTAAGGGTGGGTATTTTGATTTTTATGTAGTGATTGGTTTTTAATGTAAGAAAACTGGATGTAAATATTTATCTTCTTTTCGAAGCATTAAGGCTGGACCAATTCGTAAGGAACAATATTCTGTTTCATCCACTAAGGTTCTAAATACTTAGATATGTATTTACATCTTAAATTGGTTTTGCAAAGATCGATTTATTAAATCAAAATCGAGGAAAACGGTGCATCCAATGCACCTTGTCTAATTTCAATATTTTGTTGTTGTTTCTAATTATGCGTGGGCACTCAATTAACCACTTTCATTTTTTTGACATTCTCAAATTTGACAACTTGCGCAATGTATTACCTTTGTGTACTGTGCTTTATGAATTCTTTGAAGTAATCGGCTTTATTGTGAGTTTTCACTTTTCGCCTACTGTGAGTTTCACACGAAATTTACTGTTGGAAAAATTCCCCTTATGTTAATGTCATTAACAGCCTAAATTTTTATTTAGTTTTGGTAGGAGAACGAAATTTCGTACGGCGAAACTCACAATATAGCTGTTAAAATTCCGGGCGAACAAAAAATTTTAAGGTGAAATATTTTTCGTGTAAAACTAACAATAAGCTGAATAAGTTAAGCCCAGAAGAAATATTTTAAATTTTTTACATTTGAAGGTAGACGGTCGGACATGGGACAATCAGAAATGGCCTTAAAGTAATTTTCATTCGGTCCTCTGCCACTAACTTTCCAAACATAAAACACACTATCCCTGTTGCATAATTTAGTCAAGGAGGTTACATCAGTACCATCTCAACGCGGCTGTTGAAAAAGTGAACTCAAACCGATCTAAAATTTTTAACCGAAAAGACAGGCAAACAAAATTTTGTATGACGGTTTCCATTATTTTTGGTACTAAAAATAAAAAAGTTTCGGGGGAATGAACAAAAAAAGCTAGGAACCAAGTTAAAAGAACCCATCCGTTTAGGCCGTAGCCGAATTATTTATTACCTTTTATACAAAATTGTTTTTTTTACGGCAATACACTTTTTTGTACGAATCTTTTAGGACAGTGAGATGATTTATTGAATTGACCAATTTCGTTTCTTGTACCAATAAATTAATGAAATAATTTATATAATTGGAAAAATTTGCTTTCCATTTGCATTACAGCATCCTTTTACTATAGGTACTCAATTTTGTCTTATTATCTAGTAACTCTTCTGAAAATATGAAAGTGAAAAAAAAACGATTCCATTTAAAAGTTCAAGTGACCTCAACTCCAAAATGCGTTTCACCCAAGTAGGTACGACAGTTGGGCTCATGCTATCGTACCCTTCTAAGACGTTAATTATGTTCGATGGTTGGTTAATGACTCTTATAAAAATCACAGCATGACCATACTATGAATTTTATAAGAGTCGATTATAATTTAAAAAAAAAAGCATTTGGATTTCCCTAATAAACGGAGTTTAACTGAGCCAACAATGCAAAAGAGACTAGGGCTTGTACGCTGGGTCAATACAAGAAAAAAAATCGTATGGGAAGGGGTTTATTTCCCGCCGTTTAGTATTTTACTTTAACCTTCTATATAGGTTGTAGGAGGTATACAAAATTTCTTATTATTAGTAGGTATCATTTAAAATAAAATTTTATGGTAAAATAATGAAAACTTTTAAAAACTTAAATTTTTTGTCTTCATAAAATAAAAGATTTCTCCATGGAAATACCATTATTTTGCACGCATTTGGATAAGACCTCATAGTTGCTAATAAGGCTTTTCTGTGCATAAATTTGTGGAAATACTACGCTTAAGCAAACTTCTTACTAATTCTTCATAACCGTAATTTATATTTCCTTTATTTTTTTAGTAAACTGCTTCATTGTATAACTACCTACTAATATATCGATAATTAAAATTTTACAAAAATAGTCAACGCTTTCCTCCTCTTCTGCAAATTTTCATCAAGGCCTCGTCTATGCTGTCAACTAGAACATCACTTGGAAGGAACTCTTGCAAACGACCATCATCGAAAAGAGCTATCCCCTCGAGTATTACCTACCATGCATCCTTCACATCAAAAATTATTTTTGTTTTAAATTAAAAAACCGACATATTGTCAGTATGCAGACGAAATATCTTTACAGTTCTTGTTAAAATCTAATTTAATATGCTGATATTGCTGCCGTATGAATGGTTCACTCAATGGGATTAAAATACGTCTAAGTTATTAAATATAAATCTTTTTTATTTGGGTTATAATTGCCGTTCCTCATATTATTCCTTGTATAAGGATTTAAACTTGAACTTATAGTATAGGTACCTTCGTTCCGTATCGTATATCAGAAACGAATTTAGTGTTTTAATTTTAAATTAAATAAATTAAATATTTGTTTTGATTGAATTTTATTTCAAATAAATCATCAAAATCTTGAAGGTTCAAATTCAAACAATTTCACTACTTAAGTTTCAAATTTACTATATATTTAGATAGTAAAATTCCATGTAAAGTTTCAACTTCTTGTCGATTTCTGAGTTTTGTTTTATTCAAATTTATTTGAGAAAAAAAAAACTTTCAACATTGGATGAAGAATTTGTTGAAGTTAATATGGATGAAATAAAGTAAGCCATCAATGGAAATGCAAAACTTTTGACTGATCAAACTTATTTCCAAAATATCGGGAGAAATTTCTGTATTTACATTAAAATTCGTCTATCGAAAATAGCTCTGAAAATAGGGAGAAATGCGATAAATTGGTGTTTCTGGTAGAACTGATTGAACGCCACCCGTGGGATTTCATGTGATAAATAAACGCCATATTTCTCAGTCCACTGTACCAAAAAACAAAAATCGTTTCTATACTTCTAATCCTTCTAACTATTATAGTGCCGTCCAATCCAGGTTGCAATTAATATGACCATATTAAAGGTCTTACAGAACTTAAAAATGCATATTACTTATTGTATTTATTTAGTCTTGTTGGACAGACTGTTTTGCATTTGTCCCGAATTTCATTTCTTATTAGCTTTTTAAAATTTAATATACACCTTTTGCTTTGCACCTAATCATTTCAAGAATTTTATTTCAATTTTATCCTTTGTTTATGTTACTGGAAGTTTGTTTATTTTCTTTTGTGAGAAATTTTAAAAGACATGCGCATGAATATTATTAAGATGGATAGATTGATCAATGATGTAAACATGACATTGCCTACCTACATAATACCTATGTTTCTATACTTGATTTGGCTTGAGGAAATAAATTTCCAGCTATATTGAAGTAAAATGTTTATACGAATCTTCAATTTCTTGAGATCAAAAGGTGTCAGCGGTTCTTCTACAAGAATTGGATAAAATTGGTCATATAAAATCATCGATAAGTCAGTAATGTGCAATTGGATTGCTTTGGGAAGCGAAAATGTTGTTTAACTTTTTTTGTAAACAAACAATTAACTCGTAAGCATTTTATTTTATTTTGTGTGGTAGTTCATGGGTATCAGTTGGATGAATGTTTTTGTATTTTAATAATTAAAAAATAAGAAGAACAATAAATCTAAAAATAAAGATAGAACTTTATCAGTTATAGCATCAAATATATTTATCAAAATAGATATTGCTTAGATCTTTATTAAATGAGCCTCAATTAAAGATAAAGGTATGTATACGATTGTAGTAGCCCGTGGCGTATTGGTAAGTGCGTAGGACTGGAACGCCGAAGGTCTTGTATTCGATTCCCAGCCTATGCCAACTAAAACAGAAATGTTTTTCACTGGCTACTGCCTCTTGCCAGGAATTGACAAATCCTTGCCATGAAAAGTTCTTCGGATTGTAGATACCCTCCATTCCTACCAGTAACACGCACACAGAAATGGTTGAGAGTTGTAAGTCACTATAGGCACTGGTTCTACACGAGCTGTCGATCCACCCAATTTATTTATATGTATATCTAAATTATAAAAAATAATTTTTAAATATAAAAAATTCATAAAAAACAGTTTATGCCTGACCAATTTCTGAAATCAGCTGACCTTTTATAAGTATAAAATAACCTTTTAGATGGTATGAATTTTTTTGCGAAATTCCACAAAGCGGTGCTAAAAGTCTTATAATTTTTTTTTAATTCCCCAAAATTCTATGCCTGACCGACTTCTGAAACTAGCTAACTTTTTATAAGTATAAAATAACCTTTCAGATGGAATGACTTTTTTTTTTTTGCGAAATTCCATAAATGAGGTGCTAAAAGTCTTATACTAGTGACCTTGATTTTTTTTTTATAAATTCATAAAAAAAATCTCTAGCTGACCAATTACTGAAACTAGCTGACCTTTTATGAGGATTGAGTTACCTTTCAGGTGGTATGCATTTTTTTTTTGAAAATTTCACAAATGAGGTGCTGAAAATCTCTAGGACCTTGAATGAAAAAATTGAAAAAAATTAATTTTAAAAATTCATACAAAATATCTGTGCTTGACCAATTTCTTAAACTAGCTGACCTTTTATAAGTATAAAATAAACTTTCATATAAAGTACAGTTTTCTGCGAAATTCCACAATATGAGGTGCTAAAAGTCTTATACTATGACTTTGAAACAATTTTTTTTAAATACATATAATAAAAAAAACCTATGGCTGACCAATTACTTTAATTAGCTGGCCTTTTATCACGATCCGGTGGCCTTTTAAATGGTATACTTTTTTGATTTCATTGTGACCCAAATTCAGATCTCACTACAGATTTGCTCGACTCAAACAGCTTGTTGAGATATTTTAATCCATAATGGTTATTTTGCATCACGAATTAATTTTTCTTGTAATACAAATAATAAATATCTTATAACCTTCCACAAAAAAAAAGCTACAACCGTCCATCTCAAACTTTTTATATAAAAAATCATATTAAAACGAAATAAGAATGGCGATCGGAAAAAGATATACTCCAGTCGATTCAAGACAAAATGGAGTACGGTAAAATGACATTGAATTAACGAATTATTTATTTTTTTTTTTTCAAAAATGATTCTAAAAAAACTCATCACAAAAAATTGCATTTTTCACTTTTTTAATCTTGGTTGGTGTGGCTCGGACACAACAGGTTGGCAATCAAATCATACATAATATTATAATGCAACATTCACAAAATCAATATTGAAATGTAATAAATCACATATATGTTTGCCCTTTCGCTAAGTCTTTGTTCACTCTCATGTTAATATTTATTTATCTATTATTTGTTGATTTATAGCAAAGCAATTTAAAGCATCATCATCACAATTGTGGCAATGACAGATGATATCACATCGTCTGAGAATTTCTGAAGAATTAAATATTGTAATAATTCTATAAAAAAATTATAAAAATAAAATAAGGTTTGATTTGTTCGACTTTGAATTGCAGTATGTATGTATGTATAAGTTGATATGTTAATTCCAAATTTTAATACAAATGTGTGTTCTTCGAAAGAATAATATAGACAGGAAGAGAAAAAATTTGTTCAAACAAAATACTGAAACTCAAACCAAAACACTGGAGGATATAAAATTGACCTTACCTTAACGCCGAACTTCTTTCAAGACTCAAAATAAACAGTATATTTTTGGTGTACCATATTTGATATCTATGAGGGCTAGCTAGACATAAAGAGATCAATTATGTACATCTAATTCTAAACGTTTTGGGAAAGGTTAAAATTAAAGAAAGGACTCCAGTCAGATCACTTTTACCAAAGAGTTTCATCAAATCATTTTTTATATTTTTAAACACTTTGATGGGTATCTAATTTCAATAAAACACAGATGACCAAGTAATTGCAGTTATTTGAATAAAGTTCGTAGAACAAAAGTATAAAACTCATTTCTTCTAGGTTTTAAAGAACTCACTTAAATTCGAATTTGAAAGATAAAATGTTTTTGTTTATTAGTTTTGGAAATTTTAATTGCGTGAGATAAACATGCAAATAAAAAGAATCATTTCAATTGTCTTTATGACCAGTAGAACCTTTTTGAACATTTAATACCAAAAACTTAAAAACTAACTTCCAACTGTGCGAGCGACGATTCAACCCACGAAATAATAAATGGAGATTTTACTTGTTTTGTTTTTTATAAGTTTGCATATATATTAGAGCGATAAAACAAATATCATATAATGTCACTTTCAACAAGTTTGATGCAATTAAATTTGGGTATAATAACCCCAGCAGATGGAGTCATAATAAATTCACTGCTAAAACCTCATAAATATGGAATTTGTGCGAGTAGGTAAATATGCAATACTTTTTCTTTATTAACTTCTTGTTTTTTTATGATAAAAGGAAATTCATTATGATGGAGGCAACATACCCAAACATTTGGTCGGCTATGTTGTTAAAATCCAAAGATATAAATATTCACTTTGTTTTTTTAAACACTCAAATACTCCTTTTATTATTGCTTCCAATTTCACGAATTCATTGCCACTTTACTGATTTTATTGCATACACTTGTGCTGGCTCACCAGAATTTATTTTCTTTTGATGGAAAAATAATAATAAATCTCGCGTTTTATTTCACTTAAAATTTATTATATCGGATGCCAAACACTAACTCAAAATAAAAAACACCTTACCGCAAAAAATTTCAACTTAAAAATTGAAAAAAAAAACACAGCTACGTAAAAGTTATCTAAACAACATTCGATAATATTAAAACCGTACCGCAGCACCACCGCGATGTTATTTCGTTAAAAGAATATTTTGAACTGGCCATCAGAATTCATCTTTAGATATCTACAAAATTGTCGCCTGAATTGGAATGTTTTCCCGCATTTTTTAGATACATCTGCCGTCCATACTATAACACATCTACGATATGCATTTGAGAGCTTATTTTTGAAAGGGATGTTTTTGCTGGAACTAGCATGCGCAAAAATTTACTAACGAATACGATTTTCATTCATAAAATCTAACGATGTTGCTATAGGAAATTTCCTCTTAGGGGTTTTTGTTGCGAATGTCGGCTCTTAAACTTGTTTGGTTGTTTTGATACATTTTTGATGTTAAATTGTTATAAAGTCACTATTGCTATAAAAAGGATACTGAAGTTGTAAATATTTTTTCTATAAATTTATGATTATAGCAACATTGAAAACAGTCAAAACCTTGTATACAATATTAAGTGGTTTAGTGGATATATTGACAACAAAATCATATACAAAGCATATTGTTGAACATTCCGGATATATTTAATTTGGAAAATAAATAAAAGCTTTATTGAAATTAAATAATTCTAACTCATTGATATTATGATAATAATATTATATGTTTAGGTACACCTCGTTTCATGCCAAAAGTATTTAAATCGAACCCTACATACCAGTGGCGGATCCAGGATTTGGTCATGGGGGGGGTCCAATTACAAATAGAAAACATAAAGCAAAATAAAACTTGCGTGGGCTTTGTGCTACGTTATTTATGTGCGTGTAGTTAGCACCGCCATTTTCGATTTTCAAAAAAAAAATACAAACAAGCAAAAACAGCGGGCCTTGTGAATAAAAAAAGCTAAAGCTAAAACTTGGATTTTTAAGTAAAAGCTAGATTTTTGGTGAATAAAAATAAGCTTAAGCTAGCTAGTTAAAGATGTTTTCTAGTCAAAGCTATTTTAAAATAGCCAATGCTACATTAATTTAGTTTTAGCTTGTTTTCCCAGCATAAGCTTCAATTTGTGTGAATAAAAATAGCTTTAACTAGAATATTAAAGTTAAAGCTACAACAATTTCAAGAATTTTTTCTCCCTGTCTAAAAACCTTTGACTAGGTCTTATTTTCAGTATTCTCTATAGTTATAGTTCGATTATGGTAAGAAAACTAAAATTTTAGAAGAAACGGAAGTAAGTGATGAGGATTTTTATAGTTTATTTAGATTTTCAAAAGAAATGTGCAGTCTTGATTACCTTATAGAAGACTCAACGGAGCGAAGAGGTGCACTGACCTCTGAGCAGAGAATACAGATATTTTTAAGATATCTATAAGTGAATCTGGATTTCAGTATGGTGCAGTAGGAGAAGATCTTGGAGTTGAACGTACGTAGTTGTCGTTGACAGTTGCAGCATGAATTAAATGCTAGGCATTGTTGGTACATATATAAGCCATTAAAAGGTACAATTACAAAGTTAATGAAGAACTATAAAGCAGATACTTAAAAGAGAGTAACTCAAAAATAAGATAATTTTCTTTATACTTTTTAAAATATCAAAACTGTTTTATTGGAGCTACCCAACCTATGTACAAATTTGAAACCAATTTGTCCACAGTGAATGAATAGACGCAGAGACTGACGGACGATATGATAAAAACATTTTTTACCCAAAATCAAAACTTGCCCTATAGAACAGATAGTGGAAAAACAAAATCCAAAACAACCTTCCTTTCGGTCTATATATGAACAGTTCTAGCTAAAGCTACCTAGTCGAAACATGTGAATAAAAAACAAACTGCTTAAATTGCGAAGCTTAAACTAGAATTTTCTAGCACAAGCTATTTAGCGTTATCATTTTTTTATTCACATAAAACAAAGCTTAAGCTAGAACTGTCTAGCTTTAGCTGCTAGTAAAAGCTATGACTAGTTGGCTTTAGCTTCCTCCAAAAAAAGCTTTAACTTTTTTTTTATTCACAAGACCCAGCACAGGTATAATTTTTTTTTAAATCGTGATTTTGAAAAAAAATTGCAAATTTAAAATTTATCCCTAAAATTTGAAAATTTGCGAATTTAAAAAATACATTACGGCACATCGCATGCACAAATTGAGCACAATACAGCAAAATTTTTTTTTTTTGAAAATCGAAAATGACGGTGCTAATTTCACGCTAAGTTCCTTCGCATCATTTGCGTCCGGTCGTGAAGGTCGGAAATATGCGATTTTTGTATCTCTTCGGCTGTATCATTTTTTGAGCACAATTTTAAGTTTTTAGAAAAAATTTATTTTGGAAAAATTTCATCCTCAAAATTTTCAAAAATATTTACGGCACATCGCAGCACAAGTTGAGCACAATGCAGCACAGTTTCTTTTTCAAAATCGAAAATGGTGGTGCTAACTTCTTTTTGCCCTTATAATATTGAATAGTATTTTAATATGTTGCTTTGGAGAGGTAGATATGACAAATTGCCTAAATCTTCAAAATTTAACATACCGTAAGCTCCTGAACTAAGTTTCCATCATATAGGCTTTATAGCCTTTACACACCGAATCAAAATCTAGATTTCGATCAAAAATCACCAAATCTCATCAAAATCAACAAGATTTCCCATACATTTTCAGATTTCGTAATCTAGTAGATAACTGCGACATCTTCTTTTTTTTAGTTTCTATCAACACTGAAATTTGATTGAAATTTCAAACAAAATCTGGGTTCTAGAAATCTAGGTGTGAACGATTCAACGAGATTTGGAAATCTTGTGCCGAAATCCGAGATTTTGGTTCGGTGTGAAAACCGTATAAAACTGCTATGCAATCTAATGTAAGTTGGTATACTCCTTTTTCCACTAAGATGCATTTGAAGTTTTTGAGGTAGATATTCATTACACTTGAAGAAATTTTAGGTCGAAATTTTATAAAAAGATGGGCTTTCTGTAATTAACACAAAATTTAGGTCGAAGAGAAGTAAATATTTAATAAATAAATAAATTAATACAAAAATATTTGGTTTCAATGCTCATGGGGGGGTCCGGACCCGAAACCCCCCCCCCCCCCCCCCGTGGATCCGCCACTGCTACATACTAACATGTTGACTGGGATTTTAATAAATTTCAATTAGAAATAAATAAACTGCCTATTAAAATCTAGTAATTTCACATAAAGTTTAATAGATTATTTACTTGTTTTAAACACAAATAATATATAAAAATAATATGATCGCATTATATTCAAATACCAATTAAGTTTTGTTTTTAATACATGATAATTATAATCAAATGCCAAAAGTTATATATTTAAATACAACCATTGGATTTGTTTTCAGTATGGAAGGTATTATATTGTAATTCAAAAGGAATTATATTTCAATATTTTAGTGCACTGAATTTGGATAAAAATAGGTTATAAAACAGTACAAAATGTATTACAATTTAGCAGCAAATCGGGTTAATTTGTAGCTTTAAAAGTTGTTATTATAATAAAAAAGGTATTACATTTTTACATCAAATTTCATTATATTTTACGTTATTACTTTATTGTCATGCAGTTTGCATTTGTTTATAATAAGCATTGTAACTCCACTATTATGCAATTTTATGTTGTTTTTTTTTCTTTTTTTGAAAAATGTTTTTAGTAATTTAATCTGAAAATAAAATACTTACAAAATGTTACCACGAAGGACAAAAGTTCCATGATATAGCACTACGATCAAACCACAATTTTCCACTTACTTACTTTTTTAATTGCATATATTTATTTAAACATAAAAAACTTTTTTTTTAAGAAACCCAAAGCCATTTATGAATCACTTTAAATAAAATATAAATTTATACAGAAAAAATAAACATTAAAAAAAAACAGAGTTAGCATACTTAAAAAAAAAACTTTGTAATCTTTTTTCACAATGTTAATTTGGCAGTCTAAACCATCTTTTATATAAAAATAAAAATATGTACTAACATATCCTCCAATTTTACTGTTTGGAGTTTTGAAGGTTGGAAAAATTATCATTATTGCTTTTGCGAAAGCAATTTTCGCTTCCTTCGAAGGATAGTTTCCACAAATGGAGCATAGGTACTGAAATTTCTGTACGCCAAATATAATTAAGAGCGCCTCCTTCTCAATTTGACCTGCTGAAAGTTCAAGGTTTTGGATGCTTGGGCTACAGGCAGAGGCGGACTGGGAGTCAAAGGGCCTCCCGGTATTTAAGAAAAAGGGCCACAAAATAGTGAAATGAGTAGAAGTAGTGAAATGGAATTAGCTCCGAAAACTACTATACAAAATTTGATCGTCGTATATTTGAAGCCATAAATAGTCTGTAGTATCCCGTGGCGTAATGGTTAGTGCTTAGGACTGTTACGCTAAAGGTCTTGGGTTCAATTCCCAGTTAGGCCCCATTGGGCTTACAACAGCTCAGTTATAATTAGTGTAATGGCCCCATCAGCTAAACTAAAGTTTTCGTTAATTTTTTAAGAAACCAACACCTTTATCCTCATTGTGGCCCCTAATAGAGCTGAGAGGAGTTTCCTGAGATTTCTTTGGGGCCACAAATGCTCTATATTTACTGTACGGCCCTTAGAAATCAAATTTTATTAGAAAGTTTCCTTTCAAGAGAGCAGAAAGTACTGCAGGATCTTTCATTCACTTTTTGTTCTGCCAGTAGCCCATTGGAAAAAACCCGGTTGCCCGGTGACTCAGTCCGCCCCTGGCTACAGGGCGTTCCGAACCATCAGGGTAACGATGCATTAAAACAGCACCAATGCCACGAAACGAGGCATCCGTTGCTAGCACAATTTGTAGTTCGTCGAGGGGTATTTGAAAGCATGCGTCGCGTCGCTCAGATCAATCTTTGTAAAATAAGCACCTCCCTCTAACTTTTGTAAAATCTCTTCTACACGAGGAATTTAATTCAACTTAATAAATAGAACAATTATATTACGGGATATTAATGTGATTGTACATAGGTAAATGCAAATATATATAATAAATATGAATAAATGTGTATGCACTCTGCACAGCGATGCCTATCAGTGGACACTACACTGCCGCCGCCAGATTGTATCGCGAAAGGTACCCAAATGTTGCGCGTTACCCTGACAAACAAAAACAACAAGACAACTACCACCCGTAACATGTGCAACGTGTACAAAGTTTGCTACCTCGTGACTAGTGACTATGCTCCCAGAGTCGATTTTTTCAGAAGAATGTTGACGAAAAATAGTGAAGACCCGCAATTTCTCAACCATATTTTATGGACAGACGAATCAACATTTAAAAAAGATGGTTATTTGAATTTGCATAATTCACATGAGTGGCACAAAGAAAATCCGCATTTAATACGTGGAAGACCGCTTTCAATATCAATTTAAAGTAAATATGTGAACCGGAATTTTAAATGAACAAATAATTAGAACATTTGAGCTGCCATAAAATTTAAATGGCGACAACTACCTGCATTTTTTACAAAACGATTCGACAACTTTATTAGAAGATGTATCACTCAACATCTATCGAGAAGGCTGCCCAGCGCATTATGCTCGTCGTGTACGTGAAAACCTCAATACTGAGTATCCGGATAGGTGGATTGGGCGCCTTCGATCAATTTTGTGACCTCCTCGCGCTCCGGACCTAAACCCTCCCGATTTCTTTTACTGGGGCTGCATAAAAGAAAAAGTAACTATATCTGAAACCAATTGAAAATATAAAAAATTATGCCATAAAATTTTTGAAGTAGGAGAAGAAATAAATGCTAAGAGATTCGGACGTCTTGTAAAAAGATCTTTCCTGCTGCGATGCATACTGCAGAGCCTGTTTTCTTGTCGAGCGTAAACATTTCGAACATTTGATTTAATTTTATGGGTAAAATAAATGGATGATTAAAGTTTTCAATAATACACCAATAGGGTAAAATATCATACTTTCAAATTTTATAGTAAAAATTCTAAATGCTCGAAAATGGATAAATGTTAGAAATATTTTTTTTTAAAATGAAGAAGTAGCAAGTGTTGTACCATTTCGAAATCTTAATGAAACGGGCTCCTTTTTTGAATAACTTGTCGAGGGTATTGTAGTAATTTTTTTTTAAATATGAAGTGTCAAAGTTATCTTACAAAATTTTTTTGAAGCTGACTCAGTCAAACTTTATTTTTCTTACGAAACTAAGGGCCAGTTTCACAGTGAAGTAAGTGTCACTTAAGTGCCGAATATGGAAAACTAATTCCCAATTTCACAGTGTAAACTTATCGGATTAAGTGACACTTAAGTCTCCGATGTTGGCCACTTAAGTTCCACTTACTCAGGTAGTAAAACTGCGCCTTAAGTGCCAAAATGGGAAAATTAAGTGCCACTTATTTTGTTAAGTGTGCACTGTGAAACTGGCCCTAACAATATTTATTTGTGATAACGATATATAGCATGGTTATTTAGGATTACATATGTAAACAAAAATTACCGCAAAATTTGGAAATTTGTGACCATAGTTACTAAAAATGTGGCCTAGGGTATCGATTTTCACTATTTTTCTAAATATTGCTTTTATTACTTAACCAAGCAATGGATTTTTGTTCTTATTTTTTCCCAATACAGGTACAGCCTACCCTAACCCCCAGTACCCGATTGATTTTGAGTTTCGGGACACCATGTATATAGGTATTATTTTGACAACATTTTTATATCGTTCTGCAGGTCTCGGAGCTCTTTTAACATGTTTTTTGTAAGTTGACCTTCTGGTGTGTTAACTGGTTCATGTACAAGCATCCGAATTGCTTCTCTAAGCATAGTTTCAGCTTGTCTTAAAATTCCCTGAAAAAAAAAATAAAAAAATTTATTTGTAAATTCCAATGATTCCAATTAATGCTTTTACTATTTACCAATAAATCCAATTCATTTATGTCATTCTCATGAAATCTTAGTCGATTCAATTCTGCATATGAAGTAAACATTTCATACAAAGCAATCGCTTTCAGTCTTGATATACCAGGTTGAACTATTCGAAGAACTGCTAAAATATCTTCACAAAGTGATGTTTTTCGTTCGAGTACCAATTTTCCAGGTCTGCAGATCGGATTCATTAGAAATGAACGCAGTATAGCCGCCACATTCTGCTTAAGATCAATGATAAAATAATGGTTGGAGTGAAAGACTTTAGAAAACTTTGCTATGAGTCCCTCGTACTTTCGAATGTCGTCATTTGCGAGGAATATTTCTTCCTTTGCCCTACTTAGAATGCTCTCGACATAATCTTTATCCATTGAGGAAGCACATTTTTGACACATCCACTTGTTTTCTTTTTGAACAATTATGCCATCAAGGCATGTATTACAAAGAAGGCTACTCATGTGGGATCCTAGCTCTGTAGGATCTTCGCATCTCGCACAATTACAGTGAAAGTATTTTCCAATCATCAGAGAATTACGTCGTTCTTCCGTTCCCTGAAACAGAATTCTTTAAGAATATTTTTTGTGGGATTTTATTATTTATATCAATTACCAACAATGGATTTGTATAACAATAAGTCAACATATCACCTTTCTCCACATCACAATTGGCATAGATCTTCATTTGATTATTGTCGTCTATCGCTACGCAGGTATTGGCTACACAGTGATGAGCCAGAAGTGAGGCGTTCAAGTAAATTGCACGCATTGATCCTTCGTCTGGAGCTCGAATTTCAAAGCTATTAACGTCAATCACTCCACATATATGTTGAATAAGTTCTTCATTAATATCCTTTGTTTGCTCAAAAAAAGGAATAATTCGAGATGAAGTAATGGGTTCAACAATGGTTTTTAAATTGCCACACCAAATTTCACTTCCTCTTCTTTTTTCTTGGTGAGATTCAAGACTGCAGAATTTTTCAAAAATGTTTCTTGTGTTAGGATTTTCATTGAGAAGCAGACATTTGACAGGACCATACGAGTTTATATTAGATGTGAGAAAATTGGAATTAATATTTTTCAATTTCTCGAAAAAGCTACATTCAAATTCGTTATGTGACGAACAACTTTCACAAAGGGGAAAAACTTTGCATCTTCTGAAATGAAAGAAAATTATACTTAAATAAATATAAATATTCTAAGAGCCTATGACAAAAAGAATAAGATTATTTATTTCGGGTTATAATTGAATAGGCGTGTTTTATTGGTAAAGCTATCCGTTGTATAGTAAGATTTTAAATGCATTACAAATACAACATCGCCAGTAGTATTTAATTTTTTACTGTACTATGTATAGATTCCCAACAAAAACACGCCTAATGTCTAAAGAAATTATGACTGATTGAAATATTTTGAAATAAAAAAGCAGCACCATCTCATAGTTCAACTAGTTCAGTAGTTCAATTCAATAAAGAACTAAAGAGCATTGTAAAATTCTTACCACAAATCATTAATCAACCAACAAAAAAAGAGCAAAGAGCCAACAAACTAAAACAAGCAGCGCAAAATGCAGAATTATTCATTTTTATTTATCATGACTTGTTTTTCATTGTATGTTACCTGTAGTTGCTCTAATCTACTCTAACGAAATAAAGAGCTAACGGAGAGCGAACTACATTTACAGAACTACAAAAAGGGAACTACATTGGTATTTCAGTTGTAGTTCTAAAACAAACTAAAGAGCTAACGAACTAAAGAACTATGTGAACTATACCAAGTGAATTATATGAACTATGTGAACTGGGAAAATAACGAAATCCCGCAGTACAAAATCCTGAAATCTTGCCGCAAAATAATACATTCTAGGTATATGTATGCTGATGCCGGATCAAAAGATTGAATTCAAATAGAATCGAAGTGATAGTGTTATGCATTATATGAAAAATCAAGTTTTATCTTTAAACGCGATTTGCGGCTAAATTAGACGTGCTAGAGGCATTAAAGTTGACGCCTTTAAACTTTAATTGCGACGAAACTAAGCGACCTAGCGACTTTAAAAATGCATATTCGTGATCTAGGAAGTGCCACCTTTCAATCGACATTTATCTTTAAACGCGATTTGCGGCTAAACTAGACGTGCTAGAGGCATCAAAGTTGACGCCTTTAAACTTCAATTGCGGCTAAACTAAGCGACCTAGCGACATATTCATGGTCCTCTTTACCGCTCACGCAACTCCGTTGCTCCGATTAGGGTATGTCAATTCACCAGGCAGGCGCCTGTGTCAACAGTTTTCTTGTACAAAAGTTGAAAACAAAAAATTTAAATCAAAATTTGCTGAAACATGGATAACTTTTTTTTGAAATACCTTTCCAAGGTAAAATTTTTTTTTCAATCGGACTACCCCCTGATTTATTGGAATTTTTTAAATTTTTGAATTCTTTACGTGGAATACGTGGAATAAAGCATTCAGCGGGCTTGGAATAACCTTGGGCTGGAATTAGACTGTTCCTCCCCTCTTAATTATAAGCAGCGGGCTCATTTGTTATTCCCTTGGACTAGCCCTGGGCTGGAATGGAATTAGATTCCCACCGTTCATCTCCTCTTAATTATAAAGCTACTTTTGTGTTAGCGTTGAGTGACGTCTAAAGTTGAACCATAGGAATCGCTAACAACCTATCACAATATAGCTTTTTCGCTCAACCTTCAATTTGACATACGAAAAAGAACGGAACATATACGTAACGTGGCGAAAGCAGTTGTAAAAGTTGAAAAATTTTCTACTTTTTGTTCATATGGATATGTTTAAACGACATGTTTTCTACTTTTTTTTGCTACGGATATTTTAGTTGGTTGTTTTGTTTGCGGAATTTTTCATAAATTAAATCATTATTTTGTGAAAAAAATTGTTTTAATGATAAATAAATATTTGTGCGGGTAAAAATGTGAATTTTCTTATCTAATTAAATTTTTTTGTCTATTGGGAAATTATTTGATTTCAAATAACTTTAAATGAAAACAAACAAATTTTCTAACAGCCGATTACCAAAATGACAGACGTCAGTCAAAGTACAATTGAAAGTATAGTAGCGTAACGGAGTCAGCAATAACAGCAAAGTTACTTTGTGTTTTCCTCTTAAAGCCTAGTACGCTGCTGATGCGAAACGAAAAATCCCATACAAAAATGACACAACGAAATCATAAACGGAAAATTTCGTTCAGCTTTTCGTTTTGCAGTACGCTGTTCGAAGAGCGAAATTTATAATTGTAGCAGATTATTTGGAGAAGTCTCCGCTCCTTTTTCGCACTGAATTAATTATACAGACTATTTATTGTGTGCGAAAAAATGACATTTGAGTTTTATTTGTGTTTGTTTTTGTTTATCATTTTCTTACATCA
Source organism: Epistrophe grossulariae (assembly GCA_929447395.1). Taxonomy (NCBI): domain Eukaryota; kingdom Metazoa; phylum Arthropoda; class Insecta; order Diptera; family Syrphidae; genus Epistrophe; species Epistrophe grossulariae. The sequence continues at coordinate 88,379,535 of OV839566.1, forward strand.
TGGGTTTCTCTGATTTTTTGTGTTTATGTTTGATTTTGTTTTTGGAATTAGTGAAACTCTCCACGGATATTTTTCGTTGTGTTTTCGCAAGCGTTTCGTTGTATGTTTGGAGATCACAGGAAATTTTCGTTTCGCATCAGCAGCGTACTAGGCTTAAGTAGCGGGCTCACTTGTTATTCCCTTGGACTAGGCTTGGGCTGGAATTAGATTCCTACCGTTCCTCCCTTCTTACTTGTAAGCAGCGGGCTCATTTCTTACTCCCTTTAGTTAACCTTGTTCGCTTCCTCTATGACGGCTTGCAGCTTCAAAATATGATAATAGCCTGTGTTTAATAATGGTTGCAATATACGATAATATAGGGTGATTCATTATATAACTAGTATCGCCTATGTATGGTCGAAATTCAACCATTTGTATTTATTTATAATAATATTTAATCACTGAGCAAAGGGTGAAGCACACGTGCATGAAAATATTTTTTTTAATTAAAATTTTGTTTTCATTCAATTTTTAATTAAAAACATTATTTCACGCATACTTTTGTGTTACTCTAGTTCTACCTAATTGCAATGGACATTCTTTCCGGAGACTCTCTCAACTCTCGATGCGAGAGTTGCAAAACTTAGTCACTGATCTGGATTAGTTCTCGGAGAATAAAATACAATACAACTAATAACAATAATAATAATTAGTCCTCATAATTCTCAATTAGCAGTCCTACAATTTTTTTAAATAAATCTTGTACAAGTATTAAAAAAATAAAAATGCACGACTTTCATTTCATTTTCGTTTGTTTATTTGCAATAACATTACACAGTAAGATACAGAACAATATAGATTAGATTATATTAGATTAGATTAGATTAGATTAGATTAGATTAGATTAGATTAGATTAGATTAGATTAGATTAGATTAGATTAGATTAGATTAGATTAGATTAGATTAGATTAGATTAGATTAGATTAGATTAGATTAGATTAGATTAGATTAGATTAGATTAGATTAGATTAGATTAGATTAGATTAGATTAGATTAGATTAGATTAGATTATATTAGATTAGATTAGATTAGATTAGATTAGATTAGATTAGATTAGATTAGATTAGATTAGATTAGATTAGATTAGATTATATTAGATTAGATTAGATTAGATTAGATTAGATTAGATTAGATTAGATTAGATTAGATTAGATTAGATTAGATTAGATTAGATTAGATTAGATTAGATTAGATTAGATTAGATTAGATTAGATTAGATTAGATTAGATTAGATTAGATTAGATTAGATTAGATTAGATTAGATTAGATTAGATTAGATTAGATTAGATAAGATTAGATTAGATTAGATTAGATTAGATTAGATTAGATTAGATTAGATTAGATTAGATTAGATTAAATTAGATTAGATTAGATTAGATTAGATTAGATTAGAATAGAATAGAATAGAATAGAATAGAATAGATTAGATTAGATCAGATTAGATTAGATTAGATTAGTTTAGATTAGAATATATTAGATTAGATTAAATTAGATTACATTACATTAGATTAGATAACATTACATTAGATTAGATTTTTGTTCAATATACAAAATTGTACAATTGATATTGAGAAATAAACTTAAATAAATTAAGAATAATTATCTACCACTTTTTGAAATAGCTTTTCGTAAGATTTGTTCGACCTATTCTTGAATATGCTTGCCAGGTTTTGTCCCATTATGAGTGCCATATAGCAAGACTGGAACGTGTCCAAAAAAGATTTTTGCATTTTGCCTTAAAAGGCTTAGGCTGCGAAAATCCCTACGAGCTCCCCGCATTCATCAATTTACTGAAACATATTGACACGTTCTAGTCTTATTAAAGTTTCCTTTTCAAGTTTCCTAGTTATTGTTTGTTATATATTAGAAATCTAGTACAAATTGTTACACTCGATGTAAGATAGGTTTAATGATAACAGATGATAAATATATATAATATGTAATTATCGGATCGGCCATCTTAAAAATAAATCACTTCCTGTTTGAATTGTAAGCAAGTAATCATAGTTTTCTTTATCCACAAACATCTTTTAAAAACATAACAAATTTGGCGACGAGAAAAACTGGGTATATCTTAAAAAAGTAAATTTAGATAAGTTTTACAAATACTTGTGAAAAGAAAAAAAAAAAAAAAATCAAAAAAAGTGCATGCAATAAAAGGTTAAGAGTCAATATTCGTAGTCGCAAATGTCAGATTCTGAAGACCTTAGTGAAGAGAAAAAAAAAACTGAAAAATTAAAATATACAATTAGTTCAGCAAATAAAATGACTACGATAATTGGCTACATCGACCCATATGTCATGGGCAATGATTTCGTCGAGTATGAAATGCGATTAAAACAATTTTTTATCGCAAATGATGTACCAGAACCAAAGAAAGTACCACTTTTCTTAACATATATCGGGTCTGATGCATTTTCTGTACTCCGAAAAATGTGTGTTCCCGATGAACCATCACAAAAGACTTATATTGAATTGGTTGCAATCCTAACCAATTACTTCGAACCAGCTATAAACGAAATATCAGAATCATATAAGTTTTACAAAGTCAACCAAGATAGCATGCCCATCGTCGAGTACATAGTCAAACTGAAAGCATTGGCACAAAAGTGTAATTTTGGAGATTATCTTCAGAGAGCACTACTTGATAAATTTGTTTGTGGAGTTCGAGACAATAGTCTACGCTCAAAACTTCTCAAAGAGTCCAAACTATCGTTTAAGTCCGCATGTGAAATTGCCATAAATTGGGAGATGGCAGAAAGTCAAAATCACATGATAGAGTCCAAAAGTGAAATCATAAACACCTTTGCAATCCGCCCAGGAAGACATGCACAAAGAGCAACTCAGTCAAATTTTAATAAAACCGGTTTTAAAAAAAACCAAAATCAAGGTCGAGGTCACAGTCAGAGTCGTAGTTCTCTTCGTAGCAGCAGCAATCAAGATCAGCTTTCGTCGGCATCACCAAAGTCAAATCAAGAGTGTTATCGATGTGGCAGAATGCATAATCCACAAAGTTGTCCAGCACGTCAGTGGGAATGTTTTAAGTGTCACAAGCATGGTCACGTGTCACATAAATGTCGTAAAAGCAACTATCAGCGTGGGAGTCATCGCGAGGTTGTGGCTGAGTTGTCAGAAGCCACCGATTATGTAAACACTATCTCTACAAACACAATAAGTGAAATCAGTCAAGCAGCCACTGTTGAAGCCGTCATCGAAGGTGTTCCTATTATTATGGAAGTTGATTCGGGAGCTTGCTCCTCTGTAATTTCAGAAGATGAGTATAGGTCTAAATTTAGTCATATTGAACTTATAAAAACTAATCAAATATTATTGTCAGTCACAGGTAAAATCATAAAATGTGCAGGAAAGATTAAAGTTGCAGTGTGTTTGCCAAACCTCTCAAAAGCAAATAATTTAGAACTAATAGTCATCCACAGTGAAAAGAATGTAAAGCCTTTGCTTGGTCGCGATTGGCTTGATGTCGTTTATCCAAATTGGCGTAAGTTATTTTGTTTTGATACGGATTTTCAAGAAAATTGTGTAAAAAATGTAAAAAATGAAAAAACCGAAGAATTAGTTATCAAGTTAAAAAAAGAATTCCCTTATATATTCCCTTCGCTAGACCATTCCTTAGAAAATACTATACAAAATTTTACAGCAGAAATCGTGCTTAAGTCGGATTGCCAGCCAATATTCCATAGTGCTTATGCAGTGCCTTATAAATTGCGTGATAAAGTGGAAGACGAAATAAAGCGCTTGTGTGAAATGAATATTTTGGAACCAGTAAGGTTTAGTAAATTCGCCTCGCCAATCGTCATTGTCTCAAAGCCAAATAAAGGCATACGTATTTGCATGGATGCAAAAGTGACTATAAATCCGTATATCAAATCTGAACATTATCCGCTTCCTAAAACGGAAGATATCTTCGCAAGTTTAGCCAATTGTAAGTTATTTTGTGTAATTGACTTGTCGGGTGCTTACCAACAACTTGAATTATCCGAAAAATCTAAGGAATATGTTACTATTAATACACACAAGGGATTGTTTCGGTATACCAGATTGCCTTTCGGTATATCTAGTGCGCCATCAATTTTTCAGTCAGTGATGGACCAAGTCTTATTAAATACGCCGAATGTGTCGTGTTATCTTGACGATATCCTCATTGGAGGTCAAGACTATCAAAGTTGTAATAAAACTCTCTTAGAAGTTTTAACAAAACTAAACGAGTTTAATATAAAGATTAATTTAGATAAATGTAGATTTTTTGAAAAAAGCATTATTTATTTAGGACATTGTATAAGTGAAAAAGGAATTTTTCCAAATCCAAATAAGCTTAGAGCCATAAATGAAGCTCCTATACCAAAAAAGCGTACAAGAACTACAGTCTTACTTGGAAATGTTAAATTATTATGGAAAGTTTATTAAAAATGCTGCAAACGAATTGCATGATTTGTACCAACTTCTTAGAAAAGATACTAAATTTGTTTGGAATAATAAAATTCAAAAATGTTTTGAAAATTCCAAGAAACTAATAACTGAAGGTAGTGTTTTAGAGTTATACGACCAAAGTAAGCCGATAGTGCTGACATGTGATGCCAGTCCTTATGGTGTGGGGGCTGTACTATCACATGTAGTAAATGGTTTTGAAAAACCTATTTTATTTGCGTCAAGTACTCTTTCTTCAACTGAACAAAATTACTCCCAATTACATCGCGAAGCACTCGCTATTTTGTTTGGAGTTAGAAAGTACCATAAATATATTTATGGTCATAAATTTAAATTATGTACAGATAGTCAAGCGTTAAAAGAAATTTTTAGTCCCAAAAAAGGAACATCAAAGATCTCAGTATCCAGGTTGCAGCGATGGGCTGTAGAGTTATCTATATATGACTATGATCTTCAATATCGTCCTGCAAATCAGAACTGCCCCGCAGATGCAATGTCGCGTTTGCCATTACGAGATAAAACAGGCATTGAGTATATTGGGATGTTGTCCGCAGGTATTGATAGTCCAGTCGATATAGAGAAAGTAAAACTATATAGTAAAGATGACGAGGTCATTCAAAATGTTTTAAAGTATATAAGCGGTAAAGCTTGGCCAAAGGCTATTAAGACAGCTGTGAAACCATTTCATAGAATTAAACGCGATCTTTCTATCGATGGTGGGTGTCTTTACTACAGAGACAGAATAGTAATACCTATGTCGTTGCAAAGTGAAATTTTGCGAATAATTCATTCTAACCATGACGGTATTGTCAGAATGAAAATGATAGCCAGAAGTTTGGTATGGTGGCCAAATGTTGACAAAAAAATTGAAGAATTTGTACAAGGGTGTCCAAGTTGCCAAATGACCCAACATTTTTCAAAAGAAGTAGTTACTACTAAATGGCCAACAAGTCTGTACCCTTTCCAAAGAATTCATTTAGATTTTTTCCATTTTGATGGAAAAAACTTTTTGATTTTAGTAGATTCATATAGCAAATATATTGATGTACAAAGCTACGTAAAAACTGATGCAATTCAGTTATGTAAAGGTTTAAGGTTGATTTTTAAAACCTTTGGATTTCCGAGTGAAATCGTTAGTGACAATGGTCCTCCGTTCAATTCTAAAATATTAAATGAATTTTGTACAGAAAATGGAATTAAATTAACTAAAGCACCTGTATATCATCCACAAAGTAATGGTTTAGCGGAGAGAGGGGTTCAGACAATAAAGTATAGTTTAAAAAAAAATATTTGCGATGCCAAACTAAAACATTTGGATATACAAGCCAAGCTCGATGCAATCATTATGGCTTACAATAATACACCTTCTACAACAACTAAGAGAACACCTGCATCTTTAATTTGTTCTTATAGCCCCCAGACAAAATTACATCCCTTAAAGAAAAAAGTATTTTTTTGTATTGATGAAAATAAAAAACAAATCTCTGGGGAAAAATGTAAGAAAGATTTAAATGTAAACGAAATAAAGTTCAGTAAATTCAAAGAAGGTGACAAAATATTTTATAGAAATCATTTTAAAGAAATTGTAAAATGGATTCCAGCCACAGTTTATAAGATTATTAGTCCATTAACTTATTTAATAAATGTTAGTAATAGTATAAAATATGTACATCACAATCAAATTCGATTTTCAAAATTAAATGACAAATTTCATCCAGTATGTAAATCTGACGAATGGAATAAATTAAAAACTTCAAATTCTGAAGCATTTAATGAGCAACAAGTGAACAATACACCTAAATTAGAAAATCCATTTCAAGTAACAAATAAACCGTTAGTTCTTAGAAGAACTACAAGACAAAGACGCCAACCTAATAGATTAATTTATGACTGAATAATTGTATAAAATGAATTCACAAATAATTGTTATTATAATTTTTTAATTTAGTAATAAGAAATAATATGTAACTAAACATGAAATAAAAGTGGGAAGATGTTATATATTTATAGAAATCTAGTACAAATTGTTACACTCGATGTAAGATAGGTTTAATGATAACAGATGATAAATATATATAATATGTAATTATCGGATCGGCCATCTTAAAAATAAATCACTTCCTGTTTGAATTGTAAGCAAGTAATCATAGTTTTCTTTATCCACAAACATCTTTTAAAAACATAATATTGTTAAAATAATTAGTGGAAATATAGACTCTTTTAACCTTTTGTCCCGAATAAATTTTAATATTGCTCACAGAAACTTTAGAAATATACCTACCCAACTGCACACTATATTTCAAACTGTCATGTCTTACTAATTATGAACTTTCTCCTTTTAATAAAATATTTAAATAATTTAATCCCTTAATAAAAGATGTAATAATTAATTTGACCAATCACAAAATTTTTCATCTAAGTTTATATCAAAATTTTATTCAATTATTTAACTGTACTATAGACCTAAAAGTGCTTTCTTTTCAATTGTGATTTTTATCGAGTAAATGTTAGTTCTTACCTTACCACATCCACTTCTTAAAATAAATAAACATCTGAAAATAAACCCTCAATTGAGGAAAGTTCATTATCTTTTAATTGTTTCGTTGTTAAATCACATTCTACACCATCTCCTTCGAAGTTGAGAACGATTCTTTCTGTGGAATTTTCTGTTCTTGTTCTAACTGGCTTTTTATGATTTCTGTAATGTAAAGTTTAACTCGTTTCCACAAAACAATATATTTGAACGGTAATGGATTTTGTTTCATTTCATGAAAATAAAGATTCAAGAAATTTTCTATCGACTTCTGTGAAAAATAATAGTGCACAATTATTTTCCTTAGCAACTGCTCAAATTGGCATGATTTGTAATACCGATCTAAGCAAAAGTTCGGTGACGTCGCGGTCGGTCGCTTTCTTAACATGAATAAAGTAAAAGTTCACACAAATATTTTTATATAATTATAAAAATAAGCCATTGATATGAAACCTTCTCGTTTAAAGCTACAAAAAGTAAATGCTCGGAGAAATACGAAAATAATTTTTTTTAATCTTAAAAAGATTCGCGATAACAATTTCAATCGTGATAAATTCTCCTTAAAAATTCACTTTTTTTTTTAATTTGTAACAACTTTGTTGGAACATTAATCAAAAAAAACATTTCAAGATTGCTTTAGCTTTTCATTAATTATAATCTTTAAATTCGGAACTTGGGTTCCAATCAACAATTATTAGGTCGACAAAAACTTACCCACATTTATTTTTAGTTAACCTATAACAATTTGTACATCGTGTTTCACTGCAAGTTGGCATAATCAATGTCGGACCTTCATTCATTAAAACTTCCCCAGCCAAAATTTTTGTACCAGCAATTACATATCTATTGAAATAATATTTTGTTTAATGAAGGTTTAGGTAGTGATTAACATAAAATTTTACCTTCCTAGAGTATCATTTTTCAATACTTCACATTTTTCACTGAAGTCAAGCATATTTCTCTTATTTTATTTTTTTAACATTTGTTCAGTCAATTACGATCAGAAAATACTTAATTTATTATCGTCTCAGCGCCTGACAGAATGCCACACCGCACTACGAGTGTACGTACATTGAGACAAATTAATATGTACAACAAGAAATTAATTAGCCTATTCTTATCGGATTAAAGAAAAAGTGCAATAACGAGAGAGAAGCATTATTCAACGTGGAATTTGTATCTTTTTTCAGTTCTTCTTGATTAGAGAAATAAATAATTATTGTGAAGACTAAATTTAGAATTGTAGATACAATAAGGAGGCATTTTTATACTTAAAACTTTTTACAAGAAAATACAACACGGAATAGTTGGAAAAATGTGTAAGGCTTTAGAAAAAAGAGTTTTAATTAAATTAAATATTGAATTGGGTGGCGCGACAGCTCGTTTAAAACCAGGACATACTAGTGACTTACTAGTTACAACTCTCAACCATTTCTGTGTGCGTATTATTTTGACAGGAATGGAGGGGACATACAATTTTTTGCCGAATCCGAACGGTTTAGGTGAGAGGAGGATTTGTCAATTCCTCACAAGAGGAAGTTTGAATTATTTGTTTTATTAAAAAAAGAACCTAAGATTTTTACGTAATTGCACAATAAATATTTAAACAATCCCGTAAAAATGTGTTTTTTTTTAACTATCAGATCTTCGTCGCAGAGAGCTTAAAGCAAGCAAACAACTTGCGACCAAAGGCTTTCCAACACAAAAATTGTGTACACTGGCCCCTCACTTGTGCAGTGTTAGCAGCTACAAACTACTACAAAACGTACACTAAGGAATACATTTATGATATTTTAAAAACCATAAAAACCATAAAAAAGGAGAAAACTAATACAAAGATGGCAATACAAATTAGAACAAAATATTTAAATTTTTAAAAACATTTATGAGCGTGGTTCACTGGTCTAAATCTTATATTGAAATAAAAAATATTTACATTCAAATTTAGTAATTTGCACATGCAAGTTAAATGTTCATGCAATTTGTAATTAGTAAGATGGTGGAGTAAATTCATCGAATTTAAACGCAGAATGGTGTGAGCACCCCCACGACAGGGCCCCTATTTTGTAAAACGGTCATCGTTGAAATTACCTCGTTACCCTTAAAATGCTATTATTACATAACGAAAATCGTTACATTTTAACGATACTCCTTTTTCCCTACGACTGACATTTAGCTATCGCTTAGCTTATAGCTTTCGTTTAGCTGTCTTTTGCAATCCCGAGGGCAAAAACAACGGCGATAGTGACGCCATCACAGAAAAAAACATGGAGTTTTCATACAAACTATCGATAACATGTATGTAATTCATGCCGGTAAAACAGTTTTTCAGTGCGCTTAAGTTAAGTCCCGAGAGTTCTTTTATTTATTTTATTTATTTATTTAATCTACGAGCTTAAGACTCAACAGATGCAAAAAAGATAAATACATAGGTATATACAAAAAATAAATAATAAACAATGTATGCTTAGTTTCTTAAAAATAAAAAATTATTTTTGAATTTGTTTCTAGACCACGCTATGTCAATATGACTAATTATTTCGTTAAACTCCCTAATTGACCTTGAAACTCGTTCATTCATACCATAATTTGTACTATGTTTAGGCTGAAAAAGAAGGTATCTTTCTCTCAATGGTCTAATCCGGGCATAAAAACAAATTAGCGATAAAAGGTTGGGGCATTTTATATGGTAGCATAAAATATGTCGCACAAATACTATATCGTGAATAGTTCTTCGAGATTCTAGAGATTTCAAACCCAAGAGATTATGTCGAGCCTGAGAATCTGAACAAAAATTCCATCGCATTTTAAAAAACAGAAATTTTGTGAAACGATTCTGAACTTTCTCAATTCTATACGAAAACGTTTTTTGAAAAGGGTTCCATATGACATCAGCATACTCAAGTGATGATCTAACTAATGTGTTATATAAAGACACAAGTGTATAGGGATCCGAGAAGTCAGTTGAGTTTATTTTAATGAAACCAATCATTGTGTTGGCTTTTGCAACAATAGCATCAATGTGCGGAACAAAAGTAAACTTGGAATCAAAAGAGACCCCCAAATCCTTTACTGTAATAGTTCTCTGAAGAGGGGTATTATCAAGAGAATACCTAAACTCATACATTGAGAGTTTCCTTGAGACAGAGATAGCGAAGCATTTCTTAACGTTAAATTTAAGACAATTAACCATACACCAGTAAGATAAATGATCGAGGTCTTCTTGGAGATTAAGGCAGTCATAAATTGAATTCACCTTTGTTAAATAAAGAAAACGTTAAACAATTTTTAAGTTTAAATAATTTTATTTACTTCAAGCACACGAAAAGATTTCTTCACCAGACAATGCTATGGACCAGAGTGGTCGGTAATATTCAAAAAACACAAGATACATTTTATTCGCTTAAGGCGACATCTGGTTGAGATACATTTTATTCGCTTAAGGCGACATCTGGTTGTTGTTTGTTAAATGAAAATACTTAAGGCTCGTACACATGGCATGAGAACCATATATCATAAGGTGAGGTGACACCTTTAAAAATAATTTAAGATCATCAGCGTATATAAGACACTGGCTGAACTTTATGTTTTTACAAATATCATCGATAAAAATTATAAATAAAAGTGGACCGAGATGACTACCCTGGGGAACTCCTGAGGTACATCTAACAGCCCTTGAGGTTTGATTATCAAGTTTTAATTTTTGGATCCTATCAGTTAAAAAAGATGAAATCCACTGAAGGAGATTAGTGTGAATCCCAAAACTTTCAAGTTTACGAACCAGTATGTTGTGGCATACTGTCAAAAGCCTTGCTAAAATCCGTATAGATAGCATCTACTTGACTTTATCAATACTATTAATAACAATTGAGGAAAAACATGCCAGATTAGTGACATTTGATCTACCAGAAATAAACCCATCTTGGGCGTCACTTAGATGTTCTTTTACGAAAAAGTCGTGTTTACTCTTTACTAAACTTTCGAGCAGTTTAGGAATTGCGGACAGCTTACAAATGCCCCTGTAATTTTCAACATTATTTTTTGAACCAGACTTATAAATTGGGATCAGAAAAGAAGATTTCCATTCGTCCAAAAATATTCCGGACGATAAAGAAAAGTTGAAGATAATTTGCAATGGAAAGCAGACAGAATTAGAACATTTTTTTAAAATGAGAGCAGAAATACCATCGACACCAGGAATGTGATTGGGTTTAAGATCCTGTAGACCACTTAATAGCTCAGAGAATTCTAAGTGTATTGAGCCAACATCTACTTTAGGGGCAATATCTGAAAGAAAAACAGGGTTTCCTTGTGAAGTTGAGTAAACTGATTCAAAAAATTGAGCAAAAAGGTCGAGGGTTTTATTAATATCAGTAGAATTATCACCTTTAAAATTCATCGCAGTTGGAATGCCAATTGATTTCCTTTTAGAATTTATAAAACTCCAGAATCGTTTCGGATCACTCTTTTAATTAACCTCAATATTCGAGAAATAATTTCTGTGCAAGAACTTGCTGAGAACCATGAATTCTTTACGAAGATTCAAAATGTTTGTTTGTCATCTAACGTGTTTGACATTTTATACTTAGCAAATGATTTATTTTTTAAATGAGTCAACCTTTTATTGTACCACGGAGGTTTGGAGACATTCTTTTTTGTCCTAAAAGGTACAAATAAGTAAAAAGCTGTATTTAAGATACTCGTGAAACGGTGAAGCATATTCTTCAAATTTAGGTTTAAAAATTCAGTATTCCAGTCTACAGTTCAAAGATAATTATCGAGTTCAATGAAATTTGATTTCAAGAAGTTAAATGATTTTGAAATGTTACAGTTATGTTCTAAATAACTATATAATTGGATTTCAATATATAATTATTTATGGTGAATTGAATTGTTTACCAAACTATTTGAAACAATATCAGTGATTAAAACTTTCAGTTCATCTTGTGAAGTAAAAACTAAATCGAGAATTTTATCTAAATTATTAATAATACTATTAATTTGATATAAGTTCAAAGCAAATAAATGATCTATAAAGGTTTTTTTTTTAAATTACATGGAATAAGCATATTTTCACTTGAGGAATATGACCAATTTATATCAGATAAGTTGAAATCGCCAATAACAAAAATTTTATGTAAATTATTGTTTAAATTATCAAGAAAATCAATGTTAGTAAGATGTTTTTCATAAAGTTCAATAGTACTTTTTGGCGGTATATAACTTACGATGACATACATTAAAATACCAGATTCAAGACTGATGGAGACACAAATTTGTTCAATATCGGTGATAGGTAGTGTAATTGATTCACATGACATGTTTGAGCGAACGGCAACAAGGAGCCCACCTCCACGATCTCCAGCAATAACTCAGCGATCTCTTCGGAAGACCATGTAAGAATTAACGTCAAATATTTCAGAATCAGAAATTCCATTCCAAAGCCAAGATTCTTCAATAATAATAACATCGTAGTCGACATTAGATAGCAAGGTAAAGCGCAGAGATTTTTGTACGAATTCCAATGGAATTGTTATAATACATTTTCAGGTAATCAGAATTGGATGTGTTCTCTATTTCTCCATCGACGATACGTTTTTTGGGATGAAATCAAATTTACGAATTTTTATTGCGTATGCCCAAAAAGGTGAAATGAAGACGGATTTCACAAATTCAGCAGGAATTCCGATTTTAAAGCAAACAAATCTTATGTTTGCGTCAAATCCATTTTTCAGAAGTTTGTAGCATTTAAAATATGAAGAGTTCACATTTAAATTCGATGAAAGATACTGAATAATTGAATCGGTCGAAGTTGATGGACTGAACTTTGACAAGTGAAACCATTTTAAATTCGTATAAGCTACCAATTCACCATTCTGGATATTAGAACCGGAAAACACTCAAGCGCTATTAAGACGCTTATCAGTATTGCCTTGTTCTCCAGCAGCAACATCCTTTTCACTAGCTGGCCCAACTGCAACTTTCGCAGCATTAGAAAATTTGGCAACTTCAGCAACAGCAACAACAACAGCAACAACATTTTCCCTAACAGGCGCTACGACACTCTCCGCAGCTTCAGTAGCATCAATATCATCAGCAGCAACAATATGGATTGAAGGAGCATTTTTTAGAAATTTTTCATCCACATTATTAGTAACAACATTAGCAGCATTTGAATCACCAACATTGTTAGCAATACAGCAGCCAGATTGCACGACGCCCACAGTACCCTTAATATTATTAGCATTATTTATACCAACATTTGTAATAGTAGGAGTAGCATCATTTATAGCAACAAAATATGTCAAATCATCAGCAACATTATCTGCGCCTATAGGTAGATAAACACCTGCTGCCACATTATCTTCGCAACCTTTCTCGTCGAGAACAATCACACTCGAGTTAGCAGCATCGGTTTGTGTATTGATTTTATTTGTGTTTGAGACCTTAGTAGAATGATTATTAGTTTTAGTAACACTCTTTTGATTAGAAAAAGAAGTCACTGAGTTTTTAAGAGTGTTCTTGTTTACAGACAGTGTAGTTAATGTAGTTTTTTTCGTAGCACCTTTTGATGATGATGAGGCGTTATTTGTAAAAGATGAACGCGACAAAGGTGACTCAGAACGAGAAGAGAAACTAAGGGAGCCAAGAGCTTCTTTCTTGTGTATAGGTCTTTGCCCGCGAGTGCTTTGCCTAAAATTTCTACTGGAATCGACAGAATTTTCGGCGTTCTCTGCACACCAGTGTTGTCACTTCCTATTTTAAAAAAAAAAGGTAGATGAAGCTAAAAAAAAGTGGTAGATTCAGATTTTCCGTGGTAGAATTAAATTGAATAAAGATAGAAACAAATTTAGTTTTTAGTTTTTATTTTTATTAAATATAGATACTAAAGAAATAATGTAGGCACCTTAAGTAAATTAAGTTAACCTAAAGTCTTATCATTTTCTTTTGAAGCAAAATTAAATCACAATTATTTGAAATCAGTTTATTTAAGCACAGCCGTAAATATAAAATATGTACATTAATATAAAGAAAACATAATTCTTTAATTGAATATTATGTACCAATTTTTGGTAGATACAATTTTAAAATAAATTTCATTGTTTTTCAAATTTACCATCAACAATAAATTTGTTGTAAATAAAAGCGAATCATTTCTGGAGATGGAATAAATATTTCATCTTTATTTGTCATTTCTTTTGCAAAAATAATACATTAAGTTGGTTTCTTTTTTTGTTTTTAATATCAATTGAAAATGATCTTTCCACTGCAGCACTACTGTGCCATGTGCGGTAAGAAAGCTTAATTGCACATGTACTGGCTTAGGTTAGGTTTATGTGGTTGTCAAGCAGAACGCTGGACACACTTAGACCATTGGTTGGCCCATTGTGATACCACAGGAATCCAGGAAACTTTCTTTCTACTCGTTGAACCATTTAAAGCTTCTTACGAAGCGAGCGAGACTATTAATGTCATGACTTGCCAGATCACTAGGATCATTGTAGTAAAATTCTCCTAAGTGGAGCCTACGTCGTTGAGATAGAGCAGGGCATGTACAGAGAACTCCTGCAGAAGTCGTTAGAAAATACACCAAGTCTTGTTGCATGCTTGCCTATTAGACAGTGTCCAATAATGACACCTATGACAGAGCTAATGTGCAGTCTGCTTAGAGATAACAAGTTCCTACAGCGCTTCAGATCCAGCACAGGCCAGATCTGTTTTGTGGCCTGACATGTGGCAATATTACTCCACCTAAGGTTTGTTCTCTCTATTGCATTTTGCTTTAGCAAAAGTTTACAGGTAGCGATGGGTATACCAATATTTGTCCGATTTGACGGTATAGGTAGTAAAGTTCCACTTTTGGCGAGTTCGTCTGCTTTGCAATTGCCTGGAATGTCCCTATGACCCGGCATCCAGCAAAGGTGAATGTTGAACTGCTGTGCCATCTCCAAGAGAGATGATGGGCAATTAAGGGCAGTTTTTGAATTTGTAGAGACAGAATCCAGAGATTTAATGGCTGCTTGGCTATCCGAGAAAATACGGATATCTGTAGTTGATATCACGTTTTCTTTGAGCCAAGACAGGACTTCCTATATCGCCAAAAGTTCCGCCTGGAACACGCTACAGTGATTGGGAAGACGGAAGGAGAGACTCAGTTTCAGCCTATCAGAGTATACACCTCCACCAACCCCGTCCTCAGTTTTAGAACCGTCAGTATAGAAGTGGATCGATTCATCTTCCAGGAAGGTCAGGTCCTCCCAGAGAGATCTGGAAGGAATGGTAACCTGAAAGTTTTTATGGAACTGTAGATGTGGGGTGGTGTAATCTGTGATACTTGGGAGTGATCTGAATGAGTTCAAAATGATCGAGTGGCCAATATCATAGTTGGACCATTGTGAGGAGGCTTTAAGACGTATAGCTGTGCTTGCCGCCGTTTGTTTGGAAAATATATCGAGAGGTGTGAGATGGAACAGAATATCCAATGCAGCGGCAGGGGTCGTACGGAGTACTCCACCCATGCATCGACAAGCTGACAGTTGGACCTTGCTTAGTTTGCCAACATTTGTTGTTTTATCTAGAGCGGTCCACCATACTGACACACCGTATGTTAAGATCGGTCTTACTACCGAGGTATATAGCCAGTGAGCAATGCGGGGTTGGAGACCCCATTTATTGCCGATGGCCTTTTTACATGAGAAGAGTGCCACCGTGGCTTTTTTAATTCTTTCGTTTATATTAGGTTTCCAGCTTAACTTCTTATCAAGAAAAAGACCCAAATATTTTGCTTCATTCGAGAAAGTTAAAGGAACACCTTTGATGGTAGGAGGGTCTATATGGGGAATTTTGTATTTCCTAGAAAAGAGGACAAGATCAGTTTTGTGAGGGTTGACACCCAGTCCACAGCGATCGGCCCAGTTTGTTAGCTTATTTAGCGCGTTTTGTAAGAGTTCACTCAAGGTATTGGGATGTTTTCCTGATACGGCAATAGCAACGTCATCCGCATAAGCAATCACACTGTACCCCTCCTCCTCAAGGCATATCAGAAGTTCATTAACGACCAAATTCCAGAGAAGGGGAGATAGGACACCACCTTGCGGCGTACCTCAACTGACAAATCTTCTGGCAGAAAAGCCACCCAGTTTGAATTGATAACTCTGCTGGTCAGCATTTGATTAATCAATTCACCAAGCGAACCATCTACATTCAGAGATGACAGCGCAGATTCGATTGCAGATGTGTCGACGTTGTTAAAGGCGCCTTCAATATCTAGGAATGCAACCATATTGTACTCTTTATGCTGGAGGGAGTGTTCGATGGTTCGCACTAGTGTGTGCAGAGCCGTATCTACTGATTTCCCTTTACAGTAAGCATGTTGAGCTGAAGACAAGAGTCTTGAGTCAATGCTTGTTCTTAAATGGATATCAATCAGTCGTTCAAAAGTTTTAAGAAGGAATGATGATAGACTAATAGGTCTGAGATCTTTCGGATTTACATGGGAACATTTACCGGCTTTGGGGATAAAAACAACTCTTACTTCTCTCCATAACAAGGGAATGTGAGCCATCTTCAGACAACCGATGAAAAGTACCTCCATAATTGGCACAACAATGTCAGAAGTCATCTGAAGTTCGGCTGGTATTATGCCGTCTGGCCCAGCTGACTTGTAAGGTGCAAAGCTATTGATAGCCCATTTCAGCTTTTCCCTTGTAATCAGACCGTCTGGATAAGTTAATATATTTCTGGGCCTAACGTGGTCGCTGTTATTAACAGTTTGGGAGCTACCTGAAAAATGAGTGTCTAGTAGTAGGTTGAGGGATTCTTCGCCTGAGTGGGTCCATGTGCCGTCGACGTTTTTTAAGAAACTGGGCATCACTGGATTAGTTGAGAGGATTTTACGTATTTTAGTACAGAAGCTCCTCCAAGAAGATCTTTTACATTTCCTCAATTCATTCTTATAAATTATTAGGGATTCCTTATACGAGTCCCAGTCTGAAGCTAATCTTGTGCTTTTTGCTCGATTGAATAGTTTCCTACAACTTTTCCTAATCGGCTCGAGCCCTGAGTTCCACCAATGGGGTTTCTTTTTACCCCTTACGTGAGTAAGAGGGCAAGCGATTGACATTGAATTATTAAGGGCTAAGGTAAGATCTTTGACTTTGTTGTTAAGATCATTTATATTGGAGGGAGGGCTTAAAAGATTAGGTTTAACTAAACTTTCTAGCACCATCCTATATTTGGGCCAGTCAGTTTTCCTATAATTTCGAAAAGTAAAATGGCTAGGGGATTCAACATCTGGACCAAATTGGATGTATCGGTGATCAGAGAAAGAATGTTCCTCAGATACTTTCCAATCTTTAATGATGTGATGAATTGTGTCGGAGACAAGAGTTATGTCCAGAACTTCCTGTCGATTTCTGGTAACGAATGTAGGTTCATTCCCTACGTTACTTACTATAAGGTTAGTACTTAAAATAAAATCAAAAAGAGACTCACCTCTGTCGGCGATAATTCTCTCCAGGGTGCTACCAGGGAGAGGGCCAAGGTTGTTGTGGCCAAGATACGCCGACACAAGCCAATACGACCCTTTGGACGTATCGAGTCTGGCGGCGGTGACGTCTCTATCGCTGTAATTAGGGAGTAAAAATACATTAGTGCTACTTTTCACTAGTATGCAGGATCTAGGTTCACCTTTATCCGTCACATACAGTGTGTAGTATCCAGGAGTCCTGAGTCCCTTCACCAAGGATTTTACAATCCAGGGTTCTTGGACCAGGACGATATCAACTCCGTGCCTGGATAGACGGAGCAGAAGTGAGGCCGAAGCCTTCTTCTGGTTCAGAGGACGAACATAAAAGCTCATCCTCACTCAGAAGAGCGGAGTTGGGGTTTTCAGCCTCCATATCGGTCAGACTGTCGACGTTGATGGAAGACTGAGCCGTGATTGAGGATGACCTGGATACATCGTCTTCCATGCAAGGAAGGGTAAGCAATGCACCAGGGTCTTCAAACACCGGAACAGCTTCGAGAGGGTTTGGAGGCACGTATTCCGCGTCTTCCTCATCTTTTTTGTAGATCTTCAAGGTGATCGTTTCGAACCCAAACCTAATCACACCTTTGGTCAGAGCTAAGGGGGCAAGAGACTCCTTATTGACCACGAAAATCGCGCTTCGATAAAGACCCCTTGTCTCCTCAAGCTTTGCGACTTTCCAGTTATGAGTCGGCAGGGACGGATTGCTTAATTTGACTATCTGGATAATCTCATCCACGCAAGAGGGTTCAGCCGGTATCCATGTGCGAGCTCTTGGCCTGCTAGGGATATCCTCCTTAGCAACAACCTCAAGCTTCGCACCTGGCCAAACTTCTTCTAACCTGCTGACAGCAAGCTTATACAGATCGCACGATCTCTGATCATCACAAACGATGAGCTTGACGTGGCCTTGATGCCAGCCGCCATCGCTTGTGACTGGAGGTGGTCCCGGGTTATCCCTCATTACGCTTAAGAAGCCAGCCGAGGGCTTCAGTTTTACCACCTGCCATTGATCAGATGAGATCGTGCCATCAATATCGCTCCTATCGATAACCGCAATCACGATCTTGTCTTTGAGGACATCGCAATAGGACAATGGGGGATTGTGGGGAGTGCTGGTGTTGTGCACTCGTGGCCGTTTGGGTTTCGGTTTCGTGATACCCTCCAGAGACCTATTGCGCTTTGACGTGGAGTCGCCGCTGGTCTGCGCATTCGCGATAATGCCCATCGCCCACTTTATCCTGGCAGAATGCTGAGAGTCTTCTCCGGCCTCCAGTGTAACACCAGAGTCCTTCAGAATCCTCTCAGCATCCCGCTTGTCCTTATATCTGTTCTTCGAGGGCCTAAACCTACTTTCGGGACGTGCCAGGCATGGAGTCCACCCCAGAGGTGGAAGGACCATGGTTAACAACCCTACCAACACCGAGATGGGCAGCCTGCCTAGACGTCTTAGATGACTGAGTAGTGGTGGAAGGACCATGATGCACAACCCCACCACCACTTGAAATAGGTATTTCCACCTTTGTACTTCCCTCACTGCGTTCTGCAGCCACTGGGGGGCCATGAGTAGCGACAACCTCCCCACTGGTACACATTTTAGTACATTTAATAAATGAAATATTAGGAATGGATTTTAAGACAACGAGGTGTTGCAATATTTCATCGGATTCAAATTCAGGTAAGAGACGAGAGACGAATATTGATTTGGGCTTAGGTACTGATACGGAAACGGATGCTGCAAATGGAAGCTGCAACTGAATAGCTGTCAAAATATTGAATACACACAAGTTTAATGTTACGAACACAACGCAACGAAACTGCAGTCGGTGCTGCAGACGGTGCTGCAAAGGTTCGCCAACTTTTAACTTTTTCACGTGCAGCACTCTTGACGTTTCAATTTACATATATGAAGGAAAAAAGAGCCGGAAAAAATATTGAAGTTTTTAGTGCTCATCTGTGTCTCGAAAAAAAATATTAATTTAAAGAAAAATATTGGAAATAAAAAAATTGAATAATAAAAAACGACGTACATTTTTTGAAAGCAGCTCCGATTCCAGTTGCAGCAAGGCATTGTGTTCAGCCAGTTACATAGCAACAGTCAAAAACCAAAGAATATGCCATATGAATTTTCATCAACTGGGCATGCTCACAGTACACATATTAAAGGTATATCTTTAACGATTTCATTTTTGTTCAATTCTGCGCATCTGTCAAAATCGAGGTATTGTGGTGGTAAAATGGTTGATTCAGTGCCCCATTCCTTGTCTAATTTCAATATTTTGTTGTTTCTTCTAACGATGCGCGTTGAGTTCCTGTGAGCAATGGTAACTCTGATTTTTTAGTAAACACAATGCCAATAAGGGTTGGTTGCAAATTTGCGACCAGTCTCCTTTCACCCGGGGAGTAGATAGGTCATGGTGGGATGTACCTGAGCTCAAAGAATATTACACAAACAATTTAAATGTAACTCAGTGATTCTGTTTCTTATTTCAGTGGCAATTTCTTAAGTTAAGGTGCTGTGCAAGCAGCAGCAGGCACCAGTGTTTCTGAAAAAGCTCTCCGATAAGGCCTGTAATGCAAATATAAATTGAACAGAGTATAGTTGTATGTTTTTGGGACTAACTGTAACACGCGGTTACATTATCAGAACACCCTCACATAACTTTGTAATAATATTATACACCCTATAATAATTAAGAAAGATACAAAGTATCTTTATCAGCACTTTTTGCCTTCAGTAACTTGTGTGCCCAAAGCATCTTAAATAATTCTAAAAGAATTCTTGTGTCAGCAATTTTAAAAGACAAAGGAAAGCAAACGATCTTCAGTCGAAGATAGATTTTCTTAGTAAACATTTTATAAGTATAAAAAGGGTTTCATCGATCAGTTGAAGTTCAGTTCACAGTTTGTCATTCTACGTATAGCCTAAGATTTCCCCCCACCAGTGGTAAGGGATCTGAAGCTTTGATTTAATAAATAATATTAAGTTTAAAAATACATAAATATGTTTTATTTAATTGTTGATCTTCTGCGATCACAGAAATATATTTATTTTTTATTAATATAAAAAATCGGAAACGAAATTGGCGCAGTCGGTAGGATCTCGAAAGATCAAAATATATTGAATCTTACTTTATTAAAAGTTTAATTCGGGATCGTCCTAAAACTAAATAAAATAGTGAAATTACTAAATGGTGCTAGAGGACAATGAAAAATAAAAATATATATTTTGTTCAGTGAAAAGCATCGTAAATCAAGATCCGAAAGGACAATTTTACAAAGTCTCGTAGAGAGAATGCTTGATTGATAAAACAATTAAATAGAACATTAAATGCAACCAGAAGGAAATCTTCAAAAGGAATCATACAGAAAGTGAACTCACAGTGTTAAATTAAAATTAACAAAACAAAAAAAATGTTAAACTGAAATTAACAAAAAATAAAAAAGAAGTGAACTCACAGTGTTAAATTAAAATTAACAAAAAGTGGTACTTAATGCAACCAGAAAAAATAAATCTTCAAAAAGGAGCAGAGGCTCCGCAAGTAAAGGAACCACATAGAGAAGTAAACTCACAAAGTTGGATAGACGACGAAGCAACAGCTGATTTCCAGGAACATTTTAAATCAATTCAACAAAAGTTGAGAAGAAAACAACTTCAACAAAATAAAATTAACGACAAATAAAAAGTTAAAAGTGCTACTTAAAATAAAAAATATATGACGTTACTTTAAAAAGTGTAAATTAATAAAAAGAAGGAAGAACAACTATACGTGGCAAAATTATCCAAGTCGAAAGCCCCAACGTGTTCGATAAATGAAGAAATATACACCATACAGCAAACCAGCTGCGTTAACATATAACAAAGAGGAAGAAAAACTTCAAAATCAACAGATCCTGCAGCAATCCAGCAATCAAAAGAAATTGAGCAACCAGAAGAAAAAATTGAAAATAAGGTAAAAATGGCTACAATAAATATAGACCCCTTAAAATTAGTAAAGAATTTACCAAATTTTAATGGTAAATCATGTAATATTATTATATTTATAAAAAAGTAGATTTCATAATGAGTGTTGTAAATTTATATAATGAAGCAGCAAAGGAATTTATAATAAATGAAATTAAATCCAAAATCACAGATAGTGCATTAGAAGTAGTATTACGGGGTGGTGACCCAAATAACTGGCAAGAAATTAAAAACTTATTAGTTAGAAATTTTGGTGAAAAAGAGTCCTTTTTAAAATTAAAGGAACTAGCTGATAAAGTTTATACTAAAAATATAACTCAGCTATATAATTCGTATGCAGACATTCTCTGCAGATTAAACAATAAATATTATCTATCGGAAGATAAACCGATAGAATATAATTGTAGCAATAATGAAGCGTCATTATTAGCTAAATTTTGTGAAAAGATTCCACCAAATGCTAGTTCGATTATTATTAATCATGAAATAAAAACTTTAAGTGAAGCTTTTTATAAATTAGAATCTTGTCATTGGACAAAAGAAGAAAATAATTATAATGAAAGAAATACTCGAAATTATAGAACTGGAAATAACAATAATTATTTTAACGATAAAAACTATAAAAAATATAATAATTACAATACAAATCAAAGACTTGATAGAAATTATAAAAACGAATCAGGAAATTCAAATAACTATAGGAATTTCAATAAAAAAGGTCAAAACTTTTATAGAAACAATAATCAAAACTATAGAAACCAAAATGAATTATAGGCAACCAAATAGAAGTGGAAATTATTCTAAAAATAATCGTAATCCATTTGCTACACAAAATAAACAAAATGATCCAGAACCAATGGAAGTAGATCACCTTACTCAAAATACAGCAAATTTTCAAACACCTGCCTCAACAGACCATTACCCTGCATAGATGTTCATATTCTTAATAAAAAACTTAGATTTTTAGTACACACAGGAGCAGCTACATCTATTTTAAAAGAAAATATATTTCCAAGACATTATGAAAGTAAATTAGACAAACCAGTTACAATTAAAGCATTATATAATGAAAATCAAATAAATTCAAAAATAATTTTACCATTACCAATCGAATTTAATAAAAAAGAATCAACCATGGAATTTTTAATTACACCAATTACCAACAGTTCGTTTGACGGAATTTTAGGAAATAATATCCTTATACCATTAGAAGCTGAAATATCATATTATACACATACCTTGAAGATTAAAAATACTATTATCCCATTACTGACAAAACCCAAGGAATACCCTTTAGATAGATACATTCAAGAATTATCAAATACACAAATAAATTTATGTGGTATTGATTTAGCTTTACAAGATTTAACTGATAAATTAACTGAACCTTATATGAACAAAGAAGAAAAGAAAGCTCTGAATCAAATATTAAAAAATAATAAACAATTATTCTATAGCGAAGGAGATATCTTAACTAACGTAAAAGAAGTAACCCATAACATTGAAACTAAAAGTGATAAACCAATATATTCACGACTATATAGATATCCAGAAGTACATATAAAAGAAGTCGATAAAGAAATAATCGAAATGTTAGAACAAGGCATAATAAAAGAAAGCAACAGTCCATATAATGCTCCTATCTGGGTCGTACCCAAAAAGATAGACAATTCAGGACTTAAAAAATGGCGAATTGTTATAGATTATAGAAAACTTAACGAAGTAACCGTGGAAGACAAGTTTCCTATTCCAAACATTGAAGACATTTTAAGTAAATTGGGAAGAGCCCAATATTTTACTACTCTTGACTTGGCGAAAGGTTTCCATCAGATATTGGTGAATCCTAAAGACAGGCACAAAACAGCTTTCTCAACAGCAAACGGTCATTACGAATTTAATCGGATGCCATTTGGACTAAAAAATGCCCCCGCAACTTTTCAGCGAATGATTAATCACGTATTAGAAGGACTTGTAGGAAAAATATGTGTGGTCTATTTAGATGACATTCTCATATTTAGTACATCACTAGAGGAACATATTTGCTCAATTAACAAAGTATTTAAAAAACTTAACGAGCACAATTTAAAAATACAAATAGATAAATGTAAATTTCTTAGCAAGGAAACCGAATATTTAGGGCACGTAATTACAACAAACGGAATTAAGCCAAATCCAGAAAAAATAAGAGCAATTGAAAAAATACCTATTCCTCGTACAACAAAACAAATAAAATCTTTTCTAGGTCTAACAGGTTATTACAGGAAATTTATTAAAGATTATTCAAAGGTAGCAGTACCTATGACCAAATATCTCAAAAAAGGAGCAAAGATAAATATTAAAGACCCAGAATATATAACAGCTTTTGAAGAACTTAAATTGCTCATATCTAATGACCCCGTTTTAAAATATCCTGATTATACAAAGGAATTCGTGTTAAAAACCGATGCATCAAATTATGCGATCGGATCCGTTCTTTCACAATCAAATCACCCATTATGCTATGCATCTCGCACCCTCAATGAACATGAACGCAGATATAGCACTATTGAAAAAGAATTATTAAGTATTGTTTGGTCAACAAAATATTTTAGACCATATCTTTACGGTCGCAAATTTAAGATACAAACTGATCATAGACCTTTAATTTGGTTAAATAACCTTAAAGAACCAAACTCAAAACTCCAAAGATGGAAAATAAGTTTAAATGAATATGATTTTGATATCGAATATTTAAAAGGAAAAGAAAATCGCGTAGCAGATTATCTTAGTAGACTCGAAGTAAACGCAGTCAATGGAAATAAAGACTCGACATTAGCCACAATTCATAGTGGAATAGAGGAAAGAAATGATCACATAGGAATTTCAGAATTACCTACAAATATGTTTAAGCATCAAATAGAAATTATAGAGTCAGAAGATGAAGGTAAAAATATATATATAAAGGTATAAGAAGACTCACTATAAAATCAAAAGATATAGGCGAATATTTTACTGAAGCATTTAGGGAATTTTTACCTGATCACGGAAATGTGCCAATATATTGTCCAAGTGATACTTTATTTTGCAAAATTCAGGAAAAATATGTTGAGCTTTACAGCAATCAAAGTAAGCTAAAATTACTGAGATGCATTACTCTTTTAAAAGATTTAAGTAATACAAACGATGCGTTGAATCTCATTCAAAGGATTCATGAACAATTTAATCACAGAGGAATACAAGAAACATATCTTGAAATTAAAAATGAATATTATTTTCCAAAATTAAGAGAAATAATAAGAAGATACATTAACAATTGTACTGTATGTCAAACAGCAAAACATGATAGAAGTCCAGAAAAAATAAAATTTGAAATAAGCAAAACTGCACTTAAGCCAAATGAGCTAATACACATGGACATTTATATTCCAAGTAAAGATATTTACTTTTTAACAATTATAGACAAATTTACTAAGCATTTGACAGCCTTTCCCATAGCTAGTAGAAACACTCATAAAATTATTGAGCAACTTAAGCTTAGAAATTCTATATTAGGCAAACCTCAAGAAATAGTTTGCGACAATGAGTTTAATAGCCTAGCATTTAAAGAATATTGCAATGAAGAAGGAATTAAAATAAAACTCATAACCCCAAATCATAAGACAGGAAATTCAGATGTAGAAAGAGTGCATGGTACACTTAATGAACATATAAGAATATATAATGCACAAGAAGAGAAAAAGAACATATTAAACCTAAGAGAAAAAGTTATAAAAGCAGTTAGTATATATAATTGTATAATCCATTCAACAATATTAAGAAAACCTATAGATTTTATTCAAAACAAAATAAAAGTAGAAGATTTAGAAGAGATAGGAAAAAGGATCCAAATAGTTAAAGAAAATAATATTAATAAAAGAAATCAAAATAAAGCAGATTTTATTGAACCAGATTTAAATAAAGAAGTTTACGTAAAAGCTGACGTAGTAAGAACAGCAAAGAAGATAGCTGCAAAATATAAGAAAACCAAGGTGGAAAAGATTGATAATAAATATTATGCAAATAATAAAAAATTACATAAAACCCATTTCAAAAGAAAATATAAATATCAAAGTAGTGATAATAATAATTTAATCTCTTTACAGCCAATATGAAAACCATAATTATAATTATTGTACTATTCACTTTTACCATAGTGAGATCCGAATTCTTATTACAAGAAATTCATAATCAAGCAGGATTTATAATTATAAAACAAGAACCCATTGAATTAATCGAAAAATATGATAAAATACTCCATATAATTAATTTAGAAACTTACAATGAAATTATTAAACACATTGAATTTTCTATAGAAACAGGCTATAACAATTTTCAAGACTTAAGATTAAAAAGATTAATGACAGAAGCTTTAGGAGATTCTAAATCCAAATTACATAGCATACTTCCTTATTCAAGACAAAGGAGAGGATTAATAAACATAGGAGGTAGTGCACTCCATTTTCTTTTTGGAGTAATGGATAATGATGAAAGATTAGAGATTGAGAATCATTTAAAAATAATTGAAGAAAACAATATCAATGCTATGACAGAATTAAATAAACAAATAGGTATAAATACAGAATTAGAAACAATGGCAGACCGTATAAACAAACACCAGTATATATTAAGAAACTTTATTAATTCCACAGAAATAAAACAAGGAAATCTAGCTAAAAGCATATTATCATTACAAATCAATACAGATATAATGCTGTTAAACAATGAAATAGAAAAATTACAAGACAATGTAGTCTTTTCAAGATTAGGAATTCTAGGGAGAAATATC
The DNA here is from genome assembly GCA_929447395.1 of Epistrophe grossulariae. Lineage (NCBI taxonomy): Eukaryota > Metazoa > Arthropoda > Insecta > Diptera > Syrphidae > Epistrophe > Epistrophe grossulariae. The sequence goes on from OV839566.1 coordinate 88,405,850, forward strand.
TTAACTAAAGAAGAAAATAAACGATTTAATATAACCATTAATAATAATAAATATATTGAGAGCAGCTTATTAACTAGAAATAACCAACTAGTTTTAGCTTTAAAAATACCAGTATTTACACATAAATGTGAAAACATAATGATTCTACCTATACCAAATGATCAAGGACTTGAAGTCGAAATATCAAAATACAACTATATAATTTGTAACAAAACATTATATGAAAACAATGAAATTAAATATGTTAAACATTTAAAGAAAAGTCCAATATGTATCCAAAACCTATATAAAACAAAATATGAAAATTGTAAGATAAGATCAAATAAAGATCAAGAATTAATAGAATTAGAAGATGGACTTATTTTAACAAAAAACTTATTAGAAACAAGTTTAAATGAATATTGTAACAATATTGAATATAAAATTGTTAAAAATAACCTTATACATTTTAAAGATTGTAACATTAAAATAAATGCAACTTTATATATAAATCGAAAAGAAACTTTTAAACAAAATATTATAATTCCATTATATAACATATTAAACTTTACAAAAATTAATGTTACATTAGAAGATATACATATAAATCAAATTGAAAATTTAAAAGAATTGCAAGCAATAAGATACCAAAACAATGTAAAACATATTATATCATATACAAGTATAACAATCATAATTATTATAATTGCAATTTTATTATTATATTTTAAACGTCGAGAAACCCAAAAAATTAAAATTGAAAATAGAATTATAGATACTCAGGAGAGCATCAAACTTAAGGGGGGAGGGGTTACATTATCAGAACACCCTCACATAACTTTGTAATAATATTATACACCCTATAATAATTAAGAAAGATACAAAGTATCTTTCTATAAACAAAATGTAATGCTCACACATTGATTCATAATTTCATCTCATAGCGGATGATGATATCCGATATTATAAATATAAAACTTCATATCAGCACTTTTTGCCTTCAGTAACTTGTGTGCCCAAAGCATCTTAAATAATTCTAAAAGAATTCTTGTGTCAGCAATTTTAAAAGACAAAGGAAAGCAAACGATCTTCAGTCGAAGATAGATTTGCTTAGTAAACATTTTATAAGTATAAAAAGGGTTTCATCGATCAGTTGAAGTTCAGTTCACAGTTTGTCATTCTACGTATAGCCTAAGATTTCCCCCCACCAGTGGTAAGGGATCTGAAGCTTTGATTTAATAAATAATATTAAGTTTAAAAATACATAAATGTGTTTTATTTAATTGTTGATCTTCTGCGATCACAGAAATATATTTATTTTTTATTAATATAAAAAATCGGAAACGAAATTACGCGCACGTCAACTTTCAAAGAATGTCGACTCCCGACTCGTTGACAGCTATAACAAGAAACCCCGCATTCTCAAGGTTATTATTAACCGTTTAATGAAAAATAAAATAAATAAAACCACATTTCATAATTCAAAATACTTATTTCGCTTGGTTAATATTATGTTCTTTAACGAAACATGTAAGTAAGCTATGAAAAAAAACCATTTTAATTAGCTTCAACTTTTTTAAGACATTCTTCAATTTGTCTAACTTCCATCTCAATTCTTTGCACCAAATGTCCTTCTGGTGAGTTAGGTGGTTCGAATGCCAACATTCGAACTGATTCTTTTGACATTTCTCGTGCCTTTATTAGTCTATTCTGAAATTTGAAAAGTTTTTAAGAATTTAAAAAATACAAATAATCGAACAAACGTGTATACCTTATACTCTTCAGTTTCTATTTCACCGTCGTTATATTCGTATTCTGTTAATTCAACAAAAGTTATAACAAACTCGTACACAGCAATGGCGTATAATCTTGAAATACCAGGCTGTACAGCTCTTACTACTGGCAGCATTTGCTCACACAATTCAATTTTTCTCCTAAGTACACTCCTTCCGGGCTGGCACATCGGATTCATTAGGATAGCTCTCAAAATTGATGCAGTGTTTTGTTTCATATCGATTATGAGAAAATGATTTGGGTGAAAATCACATGAGTATTTGGCTAAAAGAGCCTCGTATTGCCGAATATCTCCATCGGCGTATAATATTTGTTCAGCTACTTCGGAAAGTAGTTTTTGAACATCCATTTGGGACATGGTTGATAAACACTTTTCACAAGTCCACTTGGAATTGAATAAACTAACAAAACCCTCCGGACATACTTTACACTTGATGCTGCTTAAATAAGTGCCTAGTTCAGTTGGATCCTTACAGCGAGGGCATGAACAATCGATGAATTTTGTCATCTTCAGGTGATGCTGACGTTGACTGGTACCCTTTAAATAAAATTAGGCAGAAAGTAAACAAGAGCGTTTTTAATTATTTTAAGGTATTTTTAAGTTGTAAGGTATTAATTTGTGTACATCTGGGGCCTAATTCCGTAAAACGAAAACGATCAAACGATATCGTTTTGACTATACACATCTCTATCACATCTAAAGACGAAGATAGGGACAGCTATTGCCAAAACGATATCGTTCGATCGTTTTCGTTTTACGGAATTAGGCCCCTGTATATTTTATTATAGCAAATAGATCCATTTTTAAAAATTATGTATAATATTATATGTATACAAAAGTTATGAGAAATGCATCGGGTTTGAAATATTTCAAATTCGTGTTACAGTAAAATGTTTGAAAATTGTAAGTTAATTGAATCGCATATCTTTGTTGAAATTATAATTCTTAGGTGGGGAGTTAACGGAGACAAATCTACGAGACGGAAGTTTATCACCGAATTGACATTATATCATATAGGCGGAGTTAAATAAATTCAATCAATACTGTCTACTTGGTCGTTTCCTAACGACGACGCACACGGCACACCACGGACGAAATTTAGAGAGAAAACGTTTTGATTCCAATCCAATTTTTTTGTACTTAATGAAATTGAGAAAAACAGTTATTAATTGTAGGATTGGTTTTAAGGGTAATCCCTCTAAACATCAGCTAATTTTTAACACAGGAGCGTTTGAATCCGGCAAAAATTGTAGGTCGCCTCCATACTTGTCAATAATACGCACACAGGAATGGTTGAGACTTTTAAGTCACTAGGCTCTGGTTCTACACGAGCCTCCACGCCAGCCAAATTATGTTCACTATTTCAAATTAATTTAATTAAATAAAATAGATTCTTTTCTTTGGCTGAGAAAAATCTTTTTTTCTCAAATATTCCTCCATTTCGATTTTTATTTTTACAAAACATAATTCAAGAATCACAGAAATAGTTAGTTTATTAACGACTTTAAATAAAAATGAGAATTAATGTGCCGATAGCCCAACAATTAATTCGTGCGCTAAAATTTGACACACATGTGATGAACATAGAATAAGAAACAAACATTTGATTTATCTGGCACAGTAGATTGCAAATAATTTGTTTATCATGATTTTATCAAGAGCTTTTTGACAAATTCTTTATTATTAACATTTTTTAACATTTCTTTTTTTGGCTTTTTTTGTTTATTATCTCCTGAAACTAATTTTACGCTCGCTGTGTGGTATTGGTATATAGAAAATAATGCTACCTAGAGAAGATCTCAAACTCATTAGGGTGATGATAATATAATATTTTATATTAAGGGTATTCACGCAACGTCGTAAGTTTACCAATTGTGTAAAATGATAAGTTTACACAAAAGTTTGCGTGAACGTCCTTTTAATTCATTTGGTTAAATGCGGTGTAATTGAATCAGCTGTTCGTTAAACGTCAAATATGAAACTCATATGTTTACAAATAAGCGTGTTCAGATTTCGAAATTATTTTTAAATGTAGAACCTCTCCCAAACTACCTAACTTGCAATCGGAGCAGAATGTCTCGGAACGGAAAAAAATGTAAGGTACACGAAAGCCTGACGGGAATTATATGAGAAAACGATTTCGGGGTTAAATATAGAACTGTAATAGTCGCAAACTCATGGCACTGATCGAACGAAAATGAGCGAATACAAGAAAAATCATATGGCACGCCCATAATGGTGCAGGATATCTACTTTTCCTTTAGTTTAGTTCTCTTTCGTTTTCGGCAGTAAAAGTTCTCCTGAGCTCAACTCAACTGAAATTTGATGAAAGAAGAATAAAAAGAATAAATGGTTCCTTTCTCTTCAATGACAATTCGGAAACCATAACAAATACAAGTAAAATCATTTACTTTTGTATATCCATATGGCCCATTATATGGATTTGTGTAAATAAACAATGCTGATCAATAATCAGAAAATGTGGATGTCCTAATTATTTTTTTTGTATAAACAACGCTTTTATTCACAACTTTCATCGCCAACTAATCTCAATGCGATAGTTACAGAACACGGGCAGAGTTTTTTTTAGTTCTCTGAGATACATAATTATCATATTTCTGAACACGCCTTATTCTAGAAGTCACAATGACGTTTGGTTAAGTTTACCAAAACAATTTGGTTAATTTTATCCAGAAAAATCCTTGTAGAATTTTAACCAAAGTGTGTAAATCATTTCTCATACAAAATTTGACAGTTCATTAACCAAATGGTAAACTTAACCAAATGGTAAACTTATCAAGTGTTTTATATCATTGCGTGAATACCCTTATTATAAATTAAATAATTAACTATGTAATATAAATTACTCACCATCAATGGGTTTGTATACGAAATATATATCATATCGCCTTGTCGAATAGGCAGTGTGGCATAGACCTTCAAATTAAAATCATCATCAACAGCCATCAAGGTGTTCGGAATGCAACTGTGTGGAATTGTTGGTGCTTGAAGATAGATGCCTCTCACCTGATCACCATCCCTGTTTGTAATTTCGTACGAATTCAGGTCAATCAAACTACAAAGTTTCTGCAGAATTTCTTCGTTGACCTCAATTTTCTGGAAATACTCGGCTATTCCAGATTCTAGAATAGGCTGAACTACTTTTTGCCTATGCTCAACCCATGTTTCTGATTTTAAATACTCCTCTAAGTGGGCATTTACCTTTAGCAACTCGTTCACGCCACTCTTGTTTGTTTTTGGATTTTCCATTTTCAACAAACATTTTAATGGAGCATAAATCGCGTAGTTGGAGATCAAAACATTTTTAGAAATATTCTTAGCTCGCTGAAAGAACTCACAGTCGAATTCATCATGTGCGGGGCATTCTACGCACATTGGAAACACCAGGCATGCCCTTAAATTGTGGATATTTTTAAAACAAACCAAAAATATGTGTCCGAAACATGCTGACTATACTTACTGACACATGACGAAAGAACTTTTTAGGCAATTCGAACACTTCAACTGGTCGCTCTCCCATTGCGGACTCATGAGTATGGGCTGCTCTTCCAAGATCACGTCACCTGGTGTTATGTCAATGATCGCTTTCAGACATCTAATTTTTTTAAATGAAAAATGTATCTCATTTATTAACATTAAACAGGCAGATACACTTTTTAAGTTTAGTTACAATTTGTTATCTTCGACTGACAGCCGGCAGAATTCACTAAAATTTTGCATTTTTAAAACAAATTTTTAGATTTTTTTTTAGCTTATGAAATATCAACAGACAGATTTCTTATCTGCTCTGATAGCCAACAACACACCAACTGCAAAGAACAAATGGCAGATATTCGAATCTTGTACTTACTGCTCGTTTGAAAGTGAAGGCGAGAAATATTTGAACACGCACAAACTATTTGGGAGCTAGGATAGAGAGAATTTCCAAATGACTAATTACAGGTAATCATCCAGAGCTGTATTTAGAAATAAAAGGCCTCTGGACAATAGTAGTTCAAAAGTATTTAGATGCATTAGACAATTTTCATGTTTCAAAATAATACCGTAGGTATATTAGGTAACTTTTAGTTGTTTAAATTCGCTCTCTATCAATGGTTTGGAAACTGATTTGAAATCTAGTGCAAAATACCTTGGTGCTCATCTTGATAGCAAATTAACTTTTGGACTTTACGTACAAGAAATTATAAAAAAAAGTAAATATAATTATTTAAATTCCCTACTCTTTAATGAACCGAAAATCAAAGCTAAATCAGGAAAATCATTATTTTTAAAGCAATTTTTCAAGCTATCTTGTTTTACGGTTTACCCGCTAAGAGAAATTGTGCAAAAAGCTATATTCGAAGGCTACAAATTTTGCAAAACAAGCTTCTTAAAATGATGTTGAACCTTCCTTGGTGTTTTCCAACGAATTAACTGCACACGTTAGTTGCTGTTGAATATGTTACTATCAGAATTTTGAAATTAAAAGAATGATATTCTTGCGTCACATCCGATTCTTAATTACAACATTTCTAAATTACTGCTTTCTGTTTGTGAATTATTTGCTTATATCTTATTTATATATTTATTTTATCAATTAATTAATTTATTTATTATTTAAATCAAGGCTGATACATTTTTATTTATTTGTTCATTCATTCATTAATTTTTTTATTTATTTATTCATTTATATATTTATTTAGTTATATTTGTATTTACTATTTATATAATAATTTAAGGGCTTGTTTCACAATGTCTGAGTAAAGTTCTGATTAGTTACTCGACAAATAAATACTGGCACAGGGTTATAAGTCCACAAAACCAAAAAATAATATTTTTGCATTTTAACTTATTCAAGTCGTCAAAAAACAATTGTAAGTTTTTCTCCTGTGGAGGATTTATGCGTCAAGTTACTAATCAGAACTTTACTCAGGCATTGCGAAACAGACCCAAGACTGATAAATGTTTATTTGATTTTATGTTTATGTTTATTTGATATTTTATGTGTTTATTTATTTATTAAATATATTAATTTAGCTATTCATATTCATAGGTACATACTTATTTATTTAATTTTGTACTTCTGTACTAATTTCGATGGTGGTCAAAGGGGTTCGATTTTTCAAATTGATAAATACACATGTTCACATACTACATAGTTAATAATATAAATTTATTAATAAGGAAAACAGACTCTTAAAGTGGACTATTTGGTGTTAGTAACATAAAAAAGTGCTTGGATTTTATATCAATGCATGGTGCGGATTTTGTACTTTGTTAGTACATTTTATGTATCCTACCAACATGAATTAATTCTATGAAAAACTTGGTATAATTTTTCGTGCGTAGGACAGTCGCGTCGGAATTCTGAGTACCGAATCCATACAGGTTCCACCTATGAACAAAAATGTTTCTTTATGGACACTACTGCTTCTTGCGAGAAAGTTACAAATCCGCTCGGATTTGGCAGACAGTTGTGGGTCGACTCCATTACAGCCGACTATAGATATACGTTAGCTTAAACACAAGATTAATGTTTACAGTTATGTATGTAAATAATGAGAACGGTATTTGATAAAGTATCAACAAAAATAGTTCAATCTATTTTTAAAAAATTTGTTTACTCCTAATTTAAGGCCTGGTCAAACAGAGCGCGGTCCGGCGGGACGGGAAACAATTTTGCCCGTCGCGTTCTCTGTCTTCTAGAGAATTATACGTTGTTGTACCTACAAACAGAACGCGGTCAAATTCAGCGGGAAAAAATGGAACGCGACGGTAAAATTGAAGTTGTAGATTTTTACAAAGAACGCGACGGTCAAAAGACAAAACAGAAAAAAAAAACAAACAAAATCGCTAGCTCTTTGCACTTTGTTGAATGTGTTTATTTCTTGGAGCTGGTTCCAGACTGAAAATAATACAAAATATTAACAAAAACTCTTATTTTGTGGATTCTTGTTACGAAAATCAATAAGTAAGTTTCAATTTTAATTCAGATTTTATAAATTTGAAAAGTATTTTCGTTGTTTGGTGAAAGTACACTCGACATGACTTAACAATGTGGATGCCGCACACGTAAATAAATGGAGGGGCACACATCGACGCGATATGTGGATTGCGTTCACATTCCACTGCTGCGTTCAGTTACGCGACTTTTCTTGAACGCAGCAAGCACCATTTGAACGCTATATCGCCTGAAGAAAAATGGCAGTCTAAAAAAGAAAATTTGAAAAACTGAAAAATTAATAGAAAAAATTCGGGGAATTCCATTTTATATGTTTTTTTTTTATTAAACTTCAAAAATTAAACGTTTGTATTGTCGCTGACAACTTACCCCGCTACACAATATATATTTCGTTGATGTGAGCAGATTTTTGAACGCATCTTTATCGCGCGATAAAAGTTATCGCAATCGCCACCGCCATCGTGTCGGTTTGCGCATAGCTTTAGATGGGCAAGACGATCAACTAAATCAATAGAACGCCGAAAGCTGACCGCGTTCTGTTTGACGTATCAGAACGCAGAGGGCAGCTGGAGCGACAACAATTAACAAATTCATTAATTTAATTTGTATTCCCGCAAATATTTCATCTAATTGAAATAATCCTGGTCCATCAGGCTTCCAAATGCCCGGATTAGCACCCAGAACGCCACCACCAAGTGAAATCCTGCAACATCCGTCGCCAACAGAGGGATTTAATTGTCGTTCTTGTACAGCCCCAGATTCCACAGAGAACATGGTCCAATGGGACCTTTGTGAAGGCTGGAACCACTACTCATGTGTTGCGCAGCTACTACCGCAGGTGCTTTAATCGATTTCACTACTTCTCATTTTAACGTGCCCGCAGAAGTTACTAAAGTTTCAACTGCAGCTACTGTGGCAACTCCATCATAAATTTTAGTAACTTCGCTACCAGACTTTGTTTATCCCCTTCCTTCCAAAATTGGGGTTCCAGACTAAGGGAAAGGTTCAAACATTTCTATAAGCTCAAAGGCTCATTCTGCAAAGTACGAGCTATCTACAAAGGAAGGAAGTTACATGGAACCTATGGCCACCGAAAAGTGACGTGGAAGGATTGTACACCGAAACTATTCTGAAGATCCTTCCGTATATAAACCCGTTGCTGGGCACCATAGTAGCCACCTTTGCGAATGCAACAATGATGAGCATCGCTGCAGGTCGAAAATTTTAACGATACAGAAAGTTTTGGAGTTTCAAACACCGAAAATGCCACTTTGTCAAACGATGACCAGCAAGCCCTAGATCTTTTGAAAACTCATAGGTACTATCCTTCAGCATGGCTAAAAACCACCTAATATGCCTTCATAAGAGAATAAGAGGACTTATCTGAAAAAATCAATGCTTAAATTGAGGAGTATGTAACCAAGGGCTATGCCCGTAAACTTTCAAGAAGAGAAGTATCCGAAGGACATAATAAATCTTGGTATCTGCCGATATTTCCGGCTAAATGCTAACAAGCCAGGAAAATTAAAAAAAAATTTGGGATGCGGCCGCCAAGGTTCAAGGAATGTCACTAAACTCGGTTTTATTAAAAGGTCCAGACCGACTATCATCACTTATTTCCGTAATCTTTAAATTCAGAGAAAATCATGTGGCTATTTGTGGAGATATCCAGGAGGTTTTCACCAGATACACATCCAAGAAGAAGACCAAAACTACCAAAAATTTCTGTGGAGCATAAGTGCTCATGGACCTTTGGAGCTACGTGCTCTCCCTGCTGCGCCCAATATACATACACAAACAGAAACGCTGCACAAGAGTATCTACCCAAGAGCTGTATGCTCAATTCGTGAAAAACATTATGTCGACGATCTGATGGACAGTGTTGAGACAGAAGATGAAGCTATTAAACTGGCAAAAGAGATTCGATACGTTCATCGGTGGTATTGGTTTCCACATAAGAAATTGGATTTCTAATTCCACTTGCGGATTCAAGTCTAAGTTCTGAGCCTATCCAACAAACAGTTTCTTGGCGCAGTATGTTGGCGCAGGTGAAAATGGGTTTGCAGCTGTCGCGTATGTGAGAATATCTTACGATAATAATAATGAGTGATAGCTTTAATAAGAGAGGCTCAATCTAATGCCTACGAAGACAAAATCGCAGACCTATCAGCAAATCAAATTTTTAATCTTTGTCTCTATCTAGATTACAACAATATTGTTCGAGCCAACGGAAGAATAAACCTTTGTGCTGGAGAAAGTGAAAACCTAAAACGACCTATAATTTTTCCCAGAACACATCGGATAACTTTTCTAATTATCACGGATATCCATCGTAGATACAATCACCAAAATTGTGAAACTGCTATCAACGAGCTCAGGCAGAGATTCAATATTCCTCGAATGCGAGCCGCTTTACGGTCAGTGAGAATGACTTGTCAAGAGTGCAAAAATAATAGTGCTCAACCACTTGCACCAATAATGGCACAGCTGCCCCCTGCGAGACTTGCTTCATTTTCCCGGCCATTGTCCTTTGTAGGAGTCGATTATTTCAGTCCAATGAAAGTAACTATCCACAGAAGAACGGAAAAACGCTGGAGAGTTCTAATTACGTGTCTGACCACCAGAGCAGTTCACATCGAGATTGCGTTTTTGGACTCTTGCATTACGGCTTTGCGGACTTTTTTGCAAGACATGGTACACCCCAAGAGTTTTTCAGTGACAACGAGACAAATTTTGTAAGTGGGGAAAGGGAATTAAGAGAAGGCCTGCAAAGTGTTGACAAATAGCCTTTACATCGACAAGGACAAAGTGGTAGTTTGGAGCGTTCCATCATAACAATTTTGTATAAAATAATGCCTACCCGTAACCCTTCGGATGAACTACTTAGAAGCATGCTTGGAAGCCGAAAATATTGTTAACTCTACTCCATTAACATACATTCCCCTCGACAACGAAAACGATGAGGCTATAACTTCTAATTACTTCCTCTTAGGCTCTTCGAATGGAACTAAGCCCCTAGCTGTGTTAGACTATAATGAAACCAGAAACAGTGGTAATTGGTTATTGGTGAAAAGAAAATGGCTTGCTTCAGCAGTATGCGGATCACTTCTGGAGACGGTAGATAGGTGAGTAGGTATCTCTCAACGTTGACCAGACGCGCAAAATGATTTAAGCCAGCGAAACCAAGTGCAGTGGGCGATATTGTACCTATAGTTGATGCAGATAGTCCAAGAAATTGCTGGATTAAAGGATAGGTTATTGAAACCAAACCTTCAAAGGATGGTCAAGTGCAGAGTGCATTTGTTGAAACCCATACATACATAATTATGCTACATGTATGATAATTTCTGATCTCGTATGATGTATGATTGGAAACATTATTATACACAAAATGTATGATTATTTCCATATTTGAATGAAATAAATAAATAAACTTAAAAAAAATTTAATTTGAAGGAAACGAATAAGTTCCATATAAGAGGGAAATTAGGTAAAACCCGCTTAAGAGAAAAACCCGCTTATCTGAAACACTTTTTTCATCCCCGAGTATTTGTCGACCAATTACCTTTATAACAATCCGCTTAAGCGAAACTCGCTTAAGTGAAAAACCCGGATACCTGAAACATATTTTCAGTTAAATTTAATATTTTTCGTTGAAAAAAACTCTCTTAAGTGAAATAAAAATTTAATATAACAGAACAAAAAATTAGCTGAACGGTTTTACTTCTTTTTTATTTTTCACCTCCACCAAATTTTCATCACGAAAATGACATTTGAATTTCTGATATGTCAGAACCCTTTTTTGAATTTTTAAATCCGCTTAAGTGAATTTTTTTTTCACTTAAGCCGGGTTCGTTTTAGTGAAAAACCCGCTTAAGTGAAAGAAAGACTGTGACATTTTGCAGTTTCTCTTAAGCGGGTTTTACTGTATAAATATTTTATAGGGTTGCAAAATCTTAAGCCTTGTTCAATTCACAAGTCAGTAATGGAAAGTGAATGAAAGTCAGTGAACTGAAAAATTTTGATTCAAAATAGCTTTTAACATCATTTAGTCTGTAAAAATTGGGGTTTCGCCCCGGCAGGCGATCTCATTTGATGTAATTCAGTAGTATATATTATATGTATTACTACAAAAATGTTCGTATGATAAATATTCAATTCACAAACTTTTTGGGATTGCGAATATAAAAATAGTTTTTTCACAAGTTCTTGTGGATTTTTGAATTATTAGAAGCTCTTTTATAAAAATTTTCATTAAAATCGGTTTCATTGATAATGAGATAGTCAAAAATCAAAAAAAAATGGTTCTATGAGAGGTACATGTTAACTAGCGTTTAATTTAATTTTTTTTTCATTTTCATTAATTTTATGTTCATTTAGATAATTTTTTTTCCCAAAAATATGGTAGATGGGACTGATATAAGCTGACATACAAAATTTAATCAAAATCATAGGAGTCGTTTTTGAGAAAAATGAGATTTTCCTTACCAGTTTAAAAACACTTGTATGGAAGGTACCGTTATTTTTGGTCATACGAAATTTTTTTATTTAAAATCTGCTAGATAATCTACTAGGTACCAAGTTTGAAAAAAAATCGATCAAGTCGTTTTCGAAATATTAAATTAAAAAAAAAAAAACTTGAAACTTTTTTTAAAAATCAAAAAAAACAAATTTTATTTTTATTTACAAAACTTTTAATTTTTGTATTTTCAAAAAAATTTTGAAACTCTTCGAAAGTTTTGGTACACAATTATTAAAACTTTTTGAAAATTTTTCCATAAAAAAAATTATCAAAATTAGTCGAACCGTTTTTGAGAAAATCGAAAATCAAAAAAATGGTTCTATGGGAGTTGCCATTATTAACAATTTTTTTGAATTTTTTTGTTCACCAAAAGATAACCTCTACCCATTAAAATTTATTGAAACAACTATTTAGTTTGTCACGCGCAATTCGTTAACTCAGAAAGTATTTAACTGATAAACGTAAAACAAAATTTTATAATATTCTTTATGTTTATAAGATTGTTTGACTGACTATTTTTTTTAATAATTACAACTACTTTGTTTAATAATTACATCAGAATATTAATTTTTTAAATTTTTTGTCAGCTTTTTCTTTGAAGTTGTCCCACATTTTCGCTTAGGAATTGTTTTATAAAGTCAAAATATTTTTCTGCGAATTTTATGCCCTAAATCTTTTCTTAATTATATACATATATACAAACTGATTAATTATGTTTTTATACAAATTTAAAAATTATGATTATGAAATTCTAGAAATTCCATTCATGGCCATAGAGTACCTACCTATATTATCTAGAGAACCGACTCGTACCCCCCTTGTCTAAAACACCCGCAAATTTTATTTGAACACAGTAAGAGAAAACTCTCTTAAATTCCCTGTCCGTGAATACGTGTGAATTGTTGATACAATAAATTGGCGCCATGTAGCTCAAAAAGATGAAAATTGAAAAACACCCGATTTGAGTTCTTTTAAATGCTTATATCTTTAGATCCAATGTTCGGATTTTCAAAATTCAAATTAAAGCCAGAATGACAGGCTTGTACCAGCTACAAAAAGAAGTATGTATAAGGTTAAAGTAAAAACTATAACTATTAGTCTAAGGTTAGAATTAAAATATTTACTTAATTTCGTATGCATAAAATTAAGTTCATACTTGTTGGCAAATACTATCAGTAGATACTAAATTCATCCAAGTAAATACTAAGAATTCATCGGAAATTCAAGTAAAAACTGTTTTTGTACTATTTCTTGCTAATAAACACAATTTTTAAAAGATTAACACTTGTACATACAATGTTCAATTAGATCAGATGTTGCTTGGGTATTGTTGGGCAGATATCCTTTGCAATTAATGTATTCTTCCGATTGGAATAAAGTTTTCAATTTTTTAACATGAGTGCATTCCAAGTTCCTCTGTATATAATGAAAAGATGTAATCGCTAAACCATATATTTTTTGCATCCAGTTGTTCTTCATAATTTGATGGAAATTTTATCAAATGACTTAATTATTATGTAGTTTGCAAAAAAATATGAACTGTTCTGAAACAGTATTTCGACTTAGTTTATATACCTTCCCGAAAAACAAACCTGAAAACCAGGATCGATAGTCTTACAAGGCTAATTGCAATGGCTTTTCAATGAAGTATGCAAATAACTCGGTAAATATTTGTGGCAATCCCAATTTCAATAAACACAGTAACCAAAAATACGATTTAAGACTATTATTTCCAAAGCAACCTAATTGGTGGTTTAAAGCAAAAAAGTATGTACTTTAAAATGTTCAAATTGCTATTTTGCAACTTTGAAAAAATTAAGTAATTCCTACAGAAATAAAGTACTTACTATTGTTTATGCATGCGGAATAAAGCTTTTACTGAACATATTCATCCGAAAAAAGTAAGTGCTATGGCCTAAAGTAAATACTTGATTTTAAGCATTTAATGCATTTTTATGCATATCAAAAAAAGTAACTACTTTAAAATTCTTTAGTAAAAGCATTTACTATGTTTTATGCATACCACCCACTGTCAATGTGTTGGTGCGGTTCCATATAAAATGCATTGGGCAACTAACACATGCCAGGGACCAATTATATCGAATTCGATACAATTGAGTTTGGTCAAGTACAAAAGTACAATTTGACTTATTTCACAATTTTATGAAACCTGTTTTCTTTAAATTTGCCAATTTTCTAAATCTTTAAATATGTCGATTTCCTTTCAACAAAAGAATCGATTTTTTTTTCTAAAAAGAATCGAATTTTTTCTGTCGTTGAAAGGAATGCGAAAAGAATCGATATTTGTTCTGTGTTTGTTTGTGTGACACTTGACAGCAGCAATTTTCAAACAATGAGACAATTTTATTGGGTGATATGCATAAAACATAGTAAATGCTTTTACTGGAGAATTTTTAAAGTAGTTACTTTTTTGTAATGCATTAAAATGGAGTAAATGCTTAAAATCAAGTATTTACTTTGAGCCATAGCACTTACTCTTTTCGAATGAATTTTTTCAGTAAAAACTTTGTTCCGCATGCATAAAAAGTAGTAAGTACTTTATTTCTGTAGGAATTACTTAATTTTTTCAAAGTTGCAAAATAGCAACTTGAACATTTTAAAGTACCTACTTACTTTTTTGCTTTATTCCATCAATTAGGTTGCTTTGGAACCAAAAAATAATAGTCTTAAATCATATTTTCTGTCGCAGTGTTTATTGAAATTGGGATTGCTGCTAATATTTACCGAATTATTTGCACACTTCATTGATAAGGCTGTTCAAACATGAACATGCGGTGCTTATCTTCAGATAACCCAATGTGTGTGGTAAATAAATATAACACAGATCATCCATTCAATAAAACATAGATAAGTAAGAAGAACATAGAGATAAGGAATAAGTAAATAATACACATGTAAAAATAGTATTTAAGGAAGATATGTTGTTTAATAAAATCAGTATTATTTGGAATTCACAACTCCGAGTATTATTCAAACATTTGGTCCTTCGAATATTTTAAAAAATTTTCCCCCACCAGTGGTAAGAGATTTTTTAAAGCACGAACAAGTGTCCTAATAGCGTTGTCAGAGCTACAAATACTGGCAGGAAAACAAAACAAAACAACAATCACAAAAAAAAAGCGTTGTCAGAGCTAAATTACTGACAAAGTGAAAACAAGATCAAGAAAGTGAAAAAGCGTTGTCAGAGCTTCAATACTGACAAAGTGAACATAAAGCAGATATACAAGAATCAACCAATTATTAAAAAAAAAAACAACAATGTCTTCAAACTTCGTTGAAAAAATAGAAAAATTGATAAAAGACAAGGATCTTGAAAGCGAAGCAACCTCATCCAATAAATTAGATGAATTTGAAGCAATAAAACAACAGATTATAGTTGCACTGAACAAATATCAAATAAATCAACATAAAATAAATGACTTAATGATGAAGACGACCTTGGCAGAAATCACAAACAATTCACAAATTCCTGCCCAGATAACAAAAGAACAAGGAGCTTTACTAGACGTATCAAAAACACACATTATTATGGACAACTTGAAAAAAACAATAGAAGATGCCAAATTAGAGGCGACTCACCATCCTCATAACAAAAATATATGCATTGGAAAAGTTAAGCGATGGAATGAACGGTTACAAACACAGCTGTCTAAGATGAATCCAATCGAAGAAGAAAAATTCAGAGAAGACAACTACATAATCGAGTTGGAAGTTGATGTGGAATTGCTTCTAGACAAATTGGAAGACAAAAATAAGGGCACAGAATCTGATTTACATACAAATATATCAACAAGAAGTCCTAAAATCGAACTGCCAAAATTCGATGGGAAAATTGAAGAGTGGAAAATATTCTCCGATAATATTCTCCGATCTGTTCATCGATGTGGTTCACAATAATAGTGAACTACCAGATTCAATGAAACTAAATCATTTGCGATCATGCATCTCTGGAGAAGCTCGAACATCAATGGCTGCCTCTTCAGCAAACTACAAAGAAGCGTGGAAGACTCTCACCAGAAGATTCGAGAGGCTTAATGTTTCTACACAGATGACCCAGTTACTCGACATTCTATTGATGAACGCTACATCATATATAAGTTTATTTCAGACTCTTGAGTCACAAAATCAAACGATGACTCGAAACAAAGAATTCAACAGGTACTTTGGAAATTTCCAATCAGACACATTACAAGAGAAACAACAATGTAACAAAATTATGTCAGCGGTCACATCGTCAATGGATAAAGTCCGGGAGCTGGGAGAAGTTGCGGAAAGTCCTATTCAAGAAGACACAACCTTGGGAAAGTCAACAACACATCGGGTGTGCGGATGATAGCAAAAATTTACTGGTATTTTTATATAGATCTTAACTTTTCATAAACAAATTTGAAAATCGGTAATGATGCATGGAAAATGCGTTTTTTAGTTTACCGACAAAGGCCCCAACCAAGCTTATAAAAAGTTAAGATCTATCTAAACATACCAGTGAATTTTTGCGATCACTCATACCCACAAACAGCAGTGGGCTCTTAGCCAATCATTAAAATTATATTTAAAAATATTTTCCAGTCAATGACCTTATTTCGTCTAATTTGCCAAAAAAGGCGGCCTTCTATGTTGAAACCCTGCAGCCATGATGAAAGCGCAGTCCATGTATTATATGGTCTAAGCAACCAACCACATTTCAACCCAAACTGAACTCGACTTTTTGATTTCGTATATAAACACTCAGCGTTTAGTTACTGAGCGTACATAGCGTTGAACGCACTCAATTTTCGTTAAGTCCCCTATTACACGATGACTCTTTGCGTCTGACTCTTTTTTCGAATTTCTCTTTGAAAATCATCCTGTGAGTCGCACGCTATTACACGATGATTCTTTGCGCCTGACTCTTTATCGAATTTCCCTTTGAAAATCATCAAAATAAAGTTATATAAAAAGAAACGTCAAAAAGAGTCTCGAAAAACTTGGCCCACGACTCACAGGGCAACTGGTCTTCCGTCTCATCTTTTTTCTCTTTCGCACTCGTTATGTTCGAAAAGAGTCAGACGCAAAGAATCATCGTGTAATAGGGGACTAAGCTCAGAACAGAGATTATGGATAATTCATAAGTCTGCTATTACACGATGAATCTAGTTGCATGCGCCTTCTTCGAATTCTCCTTTATTTCGTCCGCTGTTTCAAGCGCTATTACACGTTGAAACCAAAGTCATGAATCTAATTTGACAGTTCTCTTAATTTTTCATTTTCGTGTTGGGCTGTGCTCAAGCAATAAAAAAAACTTTTTCTGTTTTTATTTTTGTTTTCATTATTAGATATATTGAAGAAAGAAAGGTTTGTGTGCCTTTAAATGAATATCAGTCAAGAAAAGCAATAATTTATTTTATTTATGTTGTTTTTAAAGATGAATTTCTCATTTCTGGAAAGCCTATAAGACTATCAATAACAGTGCGTTGCATCGAAATTTACTCTTTGAGCAACAAAACCATATGAAGCAGAATAGTAAAAAACGGACAAGAGAAAAGAGAAACGTCAAATAGTTGCATCGAAAATTTTACTCACGCGACACCGGTCACTTTTTTTCCGTCTCATCTTTTCGATTTTTTTTTCTCTTTTGCACTTACGTAGTTCGAAAAGTCGCATGCGTCTAGATGCATCGTGTAATAGCAGACTAATCTCTGGCTCAGAATCAAAATCACGACCACGGCTACAAGATAAGAATCACGATTACGAGATGAGTGGGCGTAAATTTTAATTTTTTTAAAAATTATGCTTTTTCTAAGTTGACGCAAAGTTTTTCAAAAAATTCAAAATTTACACTGAACCATCTTTGGCGTCTACTTTAAGGTACATACATTCATACAATGTATGTGATGTATGTTCCGTGAAATAGGCCCCTTAATTGAAAAAAAGTAATGCAAAGAATACAAAATACGGATAAAGGTGGCTGCAAACAAACACGATAGCGGTGGCGATCACGATAAAATTGTGGATGCCATACACATAAATCAAAGGAAAGGCACACATCTACACGATTGAAGTGTGCTTTGATTTTTATATGAGGCATCCACTTTTTTATCGTGATCGCCACCGCCATCGCGGTGTTTTGCGCGTAGCCTAATGCTAAAGAAGCGTTAAAAAGAGTCTCGTAAAACTTGGCCCACGACTCACAGGACAACTGGTCTTCCATCTTATCTTTTTTCTCTTTCGCACTCATTATGTTCGAATAGAGTCAGACGCAAAGAATCATCGTGTAATAGGGGCTTAATATATCCTCTAAGCAGCCAACCAAATTTCAACCCGAACTGAACTTGGCCTTTCGATTTCGTATATAAATACTCAACGTTTAGTTACTGAACGTACATATTGTTGAACGCACTCAATTTTCGTAAAGCTCAGAATCACGATCACGATCACGGTCACGATTACAACGTTACGTTACGTTTTCTTTTCACCCTACCGCCAGTATAGATGTTTACACATCAAAAACAGTATTTACTTCAATTTCATGATGAATTCTTAGTATTTACTTGGATGAATTTAGTATCTACTGTTAGTATTTGCCAGGAAGTATGAACTTAATTTTATGCATACAAGTTTTCTTTTTATTACTCAAAAGTCACAATTCAAAACGTTTTGAAAACTTGACCAGTGAACCGCCAAATTTTAGTCATCAAATAATAAATTTGACTCATTTGGAAATGTTTCAATATTACTCTACTTTGATATTAAACATTCATAGATACGAACTTGGCGTACTTTTAGATCTCACTACTTATCACGGCTGATTTGTAAAATATATGTTTTTATATAAGGTGTATTTTATTCATTCCTGCATAGCCAGCGCAGCACAAGTCTGATTAAAACGATTACTCGCTCTATACGTTCATTTCAATAATTCAACGTTCTATCGCCAGCACAGCCATCTTTTTTTTTACTTAGTTCTTTTTCGCCAGCAATCAAATTGTTTTTGTTTTCCACGGGAAATTTTGATGCGCTTGCTATGCAGCAATGAATAAAACACACCTATAAAAGAACTTGGCTCTCTTTTTCACATTTATTTTTTGTTCTGATACATACTTCAAAATATATCTTCTACATCCGCTTTTCCCAAAGTGTGATCCGCGAAGAATATCCAAGTGCTTTGCCGAAATATCAGAAAATATATCAAAATTCCATCACACTAGTTACTTTTGCTTCTGAACTTATCGTTTTGATCACAGCAATCGAATTGGGCGACAGGTTGTGTAATGAGTGTTGGTTATTGAAATTGGCGTATTTTACCGATATTAAAAAAAAAAAACTTAAGGATTTGAGTGTATCACTTAAGGGAAAAGCAATAACTGTTTTCAATGCCAGTGATAAAGTGAATACAGTTTTTGGCTAAATCGATGAAAAATCGAAACCTTGAAGCTTCTTAACGGTCAACGAATTTAAAGAGGAAATAAATTTGGACATTCCCCAGGATATTTTAAATGACTTCAATATTCAACTGCTAGGTTTGCTCTATAACTTCCACTGCAATTTCCGGAAATATTCAAAATACTCAAATATTTAGGACAACTGGATTGCAAACCCATACTCTGCTGCGTCGGAAAAGCAATTGGGTGCCTGATTGATTTGATATCAAATTCTTCGATAAAAGAAAATTTTGGAACGAAGAAGTCTTTGTCAGAATTCTGGTGTATATTAAAAGAAGAATTCAAAATTTTGTCAAACAAAGCCAAAGTAATTCTTCTGCCGTTTGCAACTACATACATGTGAGAATCAGGTTTGTCTGCCTACGTTGGAACTAAAACAAAATATAGATCCTGCTTCGATGTAGAGCCAGCATTATACAAAACAAAAAAGGCACATTGTTCTCACTAAAGACTAAAAAAAAACTATTCATTTACCCGTTCCCTATACGACAATTTCCTAAGTTATAAAGTGAAAACTATATTCCATTATAGTTATATCTTCAGCACTAAACTAAAGTTTATTTGAAGGATTTATGTAACATAATATATATAATAA
The DNA here is from genome assembly GCA_929447395.1 of Epistrophe grossulariae. Taxonomy (NCBI): domain Eukaryota; kingdom Metazoa; phylum Arthropoda; class Insecta; order Diptera; family Syrphidae; genus Epistrophe; species Epistrophe grossulariae. Next base: position 88,426,145 of record OV839566.1, read on the forward strand.
ATATTTTATGTATTAATTTCCCAATTTTTTTAAAATTCACTTGGTTGAATTAAATGTTAAGCCTAATACGCTGCTGATGCGAAACGAAATGTTTCTGTGATCTCCAAACAGACAACGAAACGCTTGCGAAAACACAACGGAAAATATCCTTGGAGAGTTTCACAAATTCCAAAAACCAAATCAAACAAAAACGCAAAAAATCAGAGAAACCCATGAGGTAAGAAAACGATAAACAAAAAAAACACAAACAAAACTCAAATGTCATTTTTCCGCACACAATAAATAGTCTGTATAATTAATTCAGTGCGAAAAAGGAGCGGAGACTTCTCCAAATAATCTGCTACAATTATAAATTTCGTTCTTCATCTTTTCATCTTTTTTCGTTTCGCATCTGCAGCGTACTAGGCTTTAAAGACGAATTTAAAACAAAGAAATAATATTTTTAATCCAGGGAAAACTGACCTGAACCCAAAAATTTCGGTATAAACAATACGAAAATGCCGGCTATACTTCTCAGATCCTTAAGCGTTTTGAGATATGACGTCATCAATAAAGGACATGGAAAAAGGCAGCAGCTGGTGTCCATTACGGAAAAATTGTGATTAACATTAATTTGGCGCAAGATATGCAGATTTTATGATTCCCCAAATGCAAAATATTTTTTCCGTTTTTGGCGAGGGGTTCACGAGTAGGAAAGTAGAGGGGGTACAAATTAATGAAAAACTCTGCCTTTGGAAAAAGGTCGAGTGTGGTATCGTTTCCATGTATTTTTTAATGCTGAATAAAATGGCACCACTAAATTTTTGATGGAACCACTTTTTACGAAATTTTTAATATGACGTCATCATTTAAGGGCTTCTGACAAAATCCTGCAACTGATGTGTAATACGAAAATTGTGTTTTACATTATAATTTGACACTAGAAGTGCAGATTTTAGGAGTCCCCGCAAATACAAAAATAGTTTTTCAATTTTTTTGGCGAGGGGTGAACGTAAACGAAAAGGGATGGAATAGAGTGCGCATGAATTATATACCTTGTTTTATTTTGTTTCAGTATTAGTATTAGAGTTTTGTATAGCGTGCACTTGTTTCTACGCGTGAGATTTGAAACCTCTTTCTCATCAGAACTTAGAACAACGGTTTCCTTTAACTTTCCCTGAAATAAATTGATGCGGGTTACATGGTAGATGAGCTCCTTAACTATTTCCAAGTTGATGCTATGAATAGTGACTTTTTGTCCGGTGGACAGATGTTTGTTTGTTGAAAGCGTCTTCCTTGTTAATGTCTGCCCTGAACACTATCTGCCACAGATGGAAATTGAAGAAATGACATGATATCACAACATCTTACATGTTTGCTAACAGATTGGGTAAAGTATTGAATAGAAGATATAAAGAGTCCAGTTGTCGGGTATGCTTTCTTCTACCGATATACTTCGCTGATAAATTTATGCATGCACATTGGCTGGTAAGCCATAAAAACCGGCGGTTTTTTTTTGTCTAAGTTTAGCTCATATATACTGAATGGTGAATGGTGGTTGGATGCTGTAGGAACTGGGGGCCTCGAGCTGTATCTTTTCCTACGCATCAAGTGCTTACATTACCTCCACGTTGTTAACCGCCGGATACTGGTCTTGATTTTATGTCATGACTTGCTAAACTTGTAAGCGCGAATGTTGATCAAGGAAAGAATTGCAACATTTAACCCATGGCCCTACAGATTGGAGGTTAGTGCGTTGGGCTAACGACCCGACCACAGTAAAAAAAAAAACCTATTGTTATGAAAGAGACGCGAGAAGCCTCGGATAACGACCCCCCTCAAATGGCAACCAGACCCGAAACGAAAATGGACTACGATCTACGAGTATGCACCTGGAATGTAAGGACACTCAATACGCCAGGTGCTACTCAAAAACTTGAATCTGTCCTCTGATGATGAATGCGCGATATTGAAGCAGGAAACGGAAAATGCGCGAATGCAAATGCTGCAAAGGAAAACAAGAGCAGCAAGAGAGGAGTACCGTGAAAAGAGAAGGAAAGAGAAAAAAACCCTGCGCAGAAAGAAAAGGGCATCCGCAGCCTCTCAGGTCAGGTATCTCGAGGAGTCTAGCACCACCACCAACCCCCGCCGGTTCTATAAAACAGCGAAGGGAACCTTGTCACCGAAGCTCAGGGAATTGTAGACGTGTTTAAAGAGCATTTCCAGCAGCTGCTTAATGGGCATTATGTAGAGGAAGCAACAGGAGAACAAAGAAGCATGAGACCAGTCAATGAAGATCCAGTCCCAGCGCCTAGTACTGAAGAGGTTAGGAAAGCCATCCACAAGCTTAAAAACAACAAATTCGCCGGCTCGGATGGCCTACCTGCGGAACTCTTCAAATGTGGAGGAGATGTCCTGGTAGGCTACAGAGGCATATCCCTGCTTAATGTTGCCTACCAGATCCTATCCAACGTACTATGTGAGCGTCTAAAACCTTTCTGCATCACTATTATCGGCACGTGCCAGTGTGGCTTCAGGCCAGGCAGATCAACGATAGACCAAATCTTCACATTGAGACAAATCCTGGAAAAGACCAACGAATTTCAAGTCGAGACCCATCATCTTTTCATCTACTTCAAAGCCGCATATGATAGCTTCTATTGGCCATGTCGGAATTCGGGATCCCAAAAAAACTGATCCAGCTATGTCGCATGACGTTACAAAATACGCGGTGCAATGTGCAAATGGGTAACAGCTCATCCGAGCTCTTCCAGACGTGTACAGGGTTCAGACAAGGCGATGCGCTATCATGTGACTTCTTCAACAACGGCCGCTCCAAGCTAGCTGTACTAGAAGCATTCAAAGCTATTGATGAACAGGCGAAAAGCGTTGGTCTTGAAGTGAATGAGGACAAAACAAAGTATATGCTATCAACAAACAAAGCCTCATCTGTCCATCGCCTAGGACAAAACGTCACTGTTGGTAGCAGTTATTTCGAGGTAGTCAAGGAGTTCACCTACCTCGGAACAAACATCAATTCCACAAACGACATCTTGGTGGAAATCTGACGAAGAATTACCCTAGCGAACCGCTGCCACTTCGGTTTGGCCAAACAAATGGGTTCAAAACTCCTTTCTCGAAAGACAAAGTGCATGCTGTACAAAACGCTAATTTTACCAGTTCTACTCTACGGCGCCGAGTGCTGGACGATAAGTAAAAAATAGGAATTGATACTGGGCACTTTCGAGAGAAAAATTCTCCGGCGGATATTTGGTCCTATATGCGAAGAGGGCGAATGGAGGAGAAGATTTAATCGTGAATTGTACGAGCTGAACCAAGATGTGGATGTAGTCTAAAGAGCCAAAACACGTCGACTACACTGGCTCGGCCACATCGAGCGAATGGATAACAACGCTCCAGCATAGAAAATCTTCGAATCCCAGCCCCCAGGTTTGAGACGACCAGGAAGACCGAACCTCCGCTACTGGGACTAGGCGGTTACAGACGCAAGATCGCTTGGTCTCGACGACTGGAGGGAGCTCGCGAGGGACCGCATCCGACGGAAGACCGCAATATCTCAGGCAGAGACCCTCCATGGATCGGGAGCCGCATAAGTAAGTATACTGAATGGTGAAACTGGGTCTTCGTTGATCATTCTCACCCTATTACATACTCTATTCGAGCCCTATAGTAGCCTACAGTAGCTGGAAATAATATTCTAAGTAACTTTCGCTGCTTTGATGAACCTGCGTTCCAGTCTTAAGACCAGCGGCAAAATGCTTATTTGTATGTGTTTAAACTTCCAAATATTGTTTCGGTCGTGAACTAGGAGGCAGCATACTTACTCTTCTCACGCAAGATCTTCTTCTTACTTCTCCTAGCTCAATATTCTAGTCTCGCTGTCCTTATTTTGTCCTGCAGCATTTTTGCATGCGCATCTTTTGTCTTTTCTCTATGGTGACTGGTATAGCGTGCGGTGGTTTCGACTACCTCTTTTCTTATGTCGTGATACTGGGAGCACTTATTGATATCGTCTGTAAGTACATAGCAGGGAAGTTCTTAATCAGGTGTTCATGCAGACTCTGGATAATCCAGGTGTGATAAAGCACCTCATTTCAAAATACTTCTTTTTTTCGTTAAACAGACGAGTTCTTATTTTTGACGAATAAGATTGTAGCCAACGTTGACATTTGACCATCAAAATGTATGCACTTCTTTTCTTAGATACGTGCAAATTGAGTCTATTAGTTCATGGTCGATTTAGTTGAATAATATTTTAGGTTTTGTATTTGATAATTACCTCAAATCTAAACATTTTTAGAACAAATCAAATCAAGAGTCCTTATGAAGATGTTGTTGGAAATTTATAACTTTTCAATAGTCTTTTAAAATTGTATGGTAGATTAATCTTTTTCACATTTAAGCTACTTTCGCACCTTATACGCGACTTCATTTTATCAAAGCAGTTGACTTTCTTTTGCTGGAAGATAAAAATAATTGACTTGCCATTGAATTCATTCGATTCAAAATTTAAAAATAAAGGACAAAAATACCTCACTTCACCTAGTTGATATTTTCATTCATTCGCACCCCCTCTGATTTCGTACCCTTTCACCCCTACCCCAAAAAATCGAAAACCTATTTTTGTATTTGGAGACTCATAAGATCATTTCTAGTATCAAATTAATATATATTCAAATTTTCCCTATAATGCACACCAGTTGAAGGCCTTTATCAGAAGTCCTTAAATGATGACGTCATATTAAAAATTTCGTAAAAAGTGGTTCCATCAAAAATTGAGTGGTGCCATTTGATTTAGCATTAAAAAATACATGGAAACGATACCCCTTTCGACCTACATAGTTCCAAAAGCTGAGTTTTTCATTAATTCGTACCCCTCTCCTTTCCTACTCGTGAACCCCTCCCCCAAAAAACGAAAAAAAATATTTTTGCATTTGAGGAATCATAAAATCTGCATATCTAGTGCCAAATTAATGTCAATCACAATTTTTCCGTAATGCATACCAGCTGCAGCCTTTTTCCATATGTCCTTTATTGATGGCGTCATATCTCAAAACGCTCAAGGATCTGAGAAGTATACCCGGCATTTTCGGATTCAGCACGCTTTTTTTTAATATAGAAACCTTCAAAATGTATTGTACATATATACCGAAATTTTGGGTTAAGGCAAAAAAGTCCATTTTTTCCCCGGACTATTTTAAAAGCATTTCTCGTACAATTTAATTTTAAATTGCATCAAACATGCAAAAATGTACTTTTTCCTATAATGTTTCAAACACATTTATTTTAAGTTCAAATTAAATTTATTTATTTTAACAGTCGCACTGTTAGCTGTGAATTTCTTAATTGACAGTTAAATTTCCTTAAATACTCTGAACTTTCAGCTTTACTTTTTTTACGCCTTCTACTGTTAACATTTGTTGCAGCAGACATATTTCAGTTCGCTCGGTTATCGTCGCGTGCGTCGCCCAAGATTGTTTTTAATACACAATAGACAATAGTCACTTGTCATACCTAACGCAGTTCCTAATTTTTTAAGACTAGCATTTCTAAAAATAAATGAATGCCATTATATTCTAGTGTAAACAATAAATACATTACACACAAAAATTTAACATTTAATTCTGTATGTATGTACATTGTACATATTGTATATGGCTGTGTTTGTTGTTTTGTTTTAAAAAATCTGAAAACTAATTTATATAGTATAAATACATATCGTCGCCAGGGCCGTAGCTAGAGTTGAATTTAAGGTAGGGCATCGGTGATAACAGGTAGGGCAGAAGTAAAAATTTTTTATGAAATATGATCTGATCTGGTAAAAGTGGTACCTACTCAATTGTCTGGATCAGATCCAATGACTTGGTTCTTTTCTTTTCAAAGGCCAGAAATGCCATGCCTGCCATTCTTTCGTGACTCATTGATAGCCTCTGAGGCCTATTGAATCATTTGTAGCATTTGTATCTTTTGCTTCCATATGTTTTGAGGAATGAGGTTCTTCGTGGTCGATTTCCTCTTCAACTCTTCGTTTTTTGCTAAAGAAAGTAAGTATATCCATATATCCACAAAATCTTTTAATCTTTAGTTCACAGCAATAAACAAACAACCTTGTCGCTAACTGATTATAAAACACTTATAAAACACCTTCACTACAGAAGAATAAACTCTAATTTGATTATTTTAAATTAATCAAAGACTGCAATACGTGGACAGACACAACTCTCAGAGATGCATATTTACGGTGACCATATTTTAGAATTTAAAATAATGAACATGTGAAAAAGGCAACAAAATTCAATTCAATTTTAAATTATTCCATTTAATTTAAAAAATATCTACTTAAAAATGAAGGTACAGAAATCCGAAATTCAGTCTTTGTTTGCATAAAACTTAAATTTTAAAACAAAAAAGACTTAAAAAAAAAAAATAAATCTATATTAACATATTTCATTTTTACGGATTTTGATATTTTTCTGAACCCGCGAAGCGTGGCATTCAAGGTATCCTTAAAACTATTGACAAAGTCAAAAACATTTTCGTTTTAAAATCATTAATTGAAAAACATTTTAAAGCAAATTATGAATAGGTACTTTAATAGTGGGTCTTAATGCCAATTCAGTAAGGCAAAAACTATAACGGGTTTTAATGCTTTTTTGTGGTGGGTCTTATTGCCACTCCAATAAGGAAAAATAGCCTGCAAGTTTTATTTACATTTTTTGGAAATATGATCCATGGGCTTTATTTCCGCGGGTCTTATTGAACTGTACCTAGAAAAAACTCTGCAGGAGCATTTAACAAAATAAAATTGTACTAGATGTCTTGTTCAAGCGGTTAGGATACGTTAGCATCTTTATTTTATGTTTTTTTTGACATTGAATTTTGCTTTAATATTAATGTTATTGTTTTTAGGCACCGCACTCAAAGTATTCATAGATACTCTATTCTATTTTCTATTTTCTTACAATAATTTTGTTCATCCAATTTAAATGTAACCAACAAATTCTAACTGTATCCCAAGGCTATGTATACTTCCTAGTTCCTACTAATTATACTCAACTCATCAAAACTGTTAATATTTGCATTTGGGAAAGAAATTAATGTGTAGGTACTGAAAGGGTGAAAGAAACACACACAAGAAAAAATAGTAGGTTGCGCATCGTATCTGAGCCATACATATATTGCGTTCAAATCAGCTATGAAGTATGAACGAGGTTGTTTTTTTTTTTGGTAGAATGAACGACAAAAATGCTAGACAAAAAGTACAGTATGGGCCATTTCGTTACACTGCTTATGAATGAGGGTATTGTTTTTTTTTTTGGTGCAATGTAGGAAAGGAAAAAAAATTGCGAAACGAGGATATTTTTTTTTTTTGGTGGAACAAATCTTTGTACCTATACAAAGAACGAATTTAAGGGAATAGGAAAATCGTTACGATAGTTGATTTTTCAAGGTAGGGCATTGCCCCTAATGCCCCCCCCCCCCATAGCTACGGCCCTGATCACCGCTTGAGAATTATTTTGTTGTAAATGCCAAAATGCACTTTTTTAAAGTGGGTATGCAGTACAATGTTTTCGAAGGTTCTCTTTCTATTTCTGCAATCAGAATTAACCTAGCATTACTGAGATAATTAGTATGCATTTTGTCGCATATCCACAAAATAGGCATATCCTTAGTTTTGGGTTGTTGTAAGCGCCAGTTTTTGGCATATAATATGACAAAAATTCCATGTGTTTTGCCACAAATTTTTCTGTAGAATTATTTTATTGTACGTGCATGAAACTGACGGAGAATGTAAGACTGATCATATACACATATTATTGAACCCTAGTTTTTTTTTGGACCCAATTATTGGCATCCCTTTTATTTACAAAACAAATAACTTTTTTAACAAAATATATTTAAAAACAACTTATTTAAGTTGCTGTCTCCAGCTGATGTCTCAATTTCTAATCGGAATAGGGAAGTAAATAAACCATTTGTAAACAAAAATTCAAACTGGAAAACGATTCATGAAAAAAATCAAAACAAAAACAACATGCACAAACTAAAATACCCGCAAATGTGTTTAAGTGTTATACATATAGCTGATAAAAAAAGGTATTTCAGCCTCTGATGTTAAATTTGTTAATTTTAAACTGATTGTTCCAGCAGATTGTTTTAATCAATTACTGAGTGACGCTTCTAAATGGCCAATGTCTGTAAAAGTAAAACAATTCGTCAATAAGCCAAAAAACGTCAGCGGTCATCAATCGATCGACCTAACTTAACTTCAGTTGGCGTTATCATCAATCCAGAATATGAAAATTCATTATACTACATTCAAGAGCTCCAGATAATGCTGCTGATTCATCTTATCCAAGTAAATTTTCATTTTATTATGAAAATGTAGGAGGCATAAGAACTAAATTAGATAATTTATATATAATTTTTGCATCTTGGGAATATGATATTATATTGTTAACATAAACTTGGTTGACTTTTAATCAACTTACATCTGAATTATTTTACTCTAGAAATTATACCATTTTTAGGAAAGATAGATGTTATTTGTTAGCCGGTATGGATAAATGGGGGCGGAGTTTATTGCCATACGTTCTTCTTTATTTTGTAAACAAGTAGACTTACTTTCAAATACCTCTGAATTAAACTTTGATATTGATCAATTAATTGTATCTCTTTTGTTTGATAATAAAGTTCTCTTGAGGTGTGTATATACATTTTTATAGTTGTAAGAACATTTTGGAAAATCTCAATAATTTACAACATGTTATACGTATAGAAGATTTCAATCTGGGAAATATTAACTGGATTCTAGATTAAGATGAGAAATATTTAATTCCATACAATGTTATTTCTGAAATTGAAGAAAATATTATAGATTTTTATAGTCTATTTAATTTAATTCAAATTAACTCTTTTGTAAATGATAATCTAAGATTACTTGACTTGATTTTTGTTGATAAAGAATTTGTTATTAGTATTGAAAAGCCTGATTTGCCGATTGTTAAAAATTCTTTGCACCATGTTGCGTTAGAAAGCAATTTTCATTTTTATGATTTTATTAAAAAAAAATGATGTTATTAATACTATAAATGTTCCAAATTTTAGTAAAGCAAACTTTGATGATATGAATGATAATTTTTTTGACTTTCCATGGGATGGAAGTGATACTCGATTAGAAATCAGTATTAATAATCTACTGAAAGCTATCCGACAGGCAATACATCGATTTGTTCCAAGTACAAAAACATATAAAGAGCTCTAATCCTACATGGTTTAATAAAAGATTATTAAATCTAAAAAATAAAAAGGATTATGCTTTTAAATTGCATAAAAGTCCCGAATTACGAGCTAAATATAATGTTACACAACGTGAATTAGACATTTTAAATAAATTTTTGTATAACGATCGTGTGTCATGTTTACGAATAAATTTAATGTAAAGAATAATAGTAAATGTTTTTGGAACTTTATTAATTCTAAACGAAAATCTATTGGTTATCCAAGATATAGGCACTATGGTTTTGACTGTCTCTGAAGTAGAAGAAGCACTGCTTGAGCTTGATGCCAGTAAAAAAGAAGGACCTGATGGTATTCCTCCTATACTTTTACTTAAATGTGCTGCTTCACTGGCTAAACCACTTACTGACATTTTTAATGCTTCGTTTCTAACTCCAGTCTTTAAATCTGGATCTAAGCAGGATGTTACTAATTACCGGCCTATTAGTGAAATTTCTGCAATGCCCAAACTATTTGAATAAAATGTCTATAATAGGTTATGTTTTCAGCTTAGAAATTATATATCCGAATACCAACACGGTTTTGTTTCTGGTAAATCAACCATGACTAATCTGTCATTAATGATAAGCTATATCATAAATAATTTTGAAGATCATGCACAAACTGATGTGATATTCACAGACATTGCAAAAGCATTTGTTCGTGTTAACCATAGAGTGCTTCTACATAAATTAGGTTCACTTGGATTTTATTCTAACCTTTTATGTTGGTTAAAATCTTATCTGTCTGATAGAATTCAAATTGTCAAAATTGAAGACTGCTACTCGGAAAATATATGTGTCCCATCTGGCGTACCTCAAGGTAGTCATTTGGGTCCATTATTATTTCTATTATTTACAATTTTTGTATCTTCGCTTTGTCTTTTTACTTGCGGATGATCTGAAGTTGTATCGTAGAATTAATTCTTTTTCAGATTGTCATTTACTTCTTGAAGACGTACTTAGATTAAATGAATTGTGTCATAGTAATTTCCTCCACCGTAATGTTTCTAAATGTCAGGTTGTGTCATGTTTCAGACACACTACCCCTATATTGTTCAATTGTGAAATGAATAATTTATCTCTAGAACGTGTTGAGCGCAAAAAAGATCTTGGTATTATTTTAGATACAAAACTGTCTTTTCTGCCACATATTGACTATATGGTCAAAATGACTAATCAAATTCTCGGATTCTTAAAGAGAAACTCAAGAGAATTCAGAGATCCTTATTCACTTAAGTCACTTTTTAATTCTCTTGTAAGATCCGTTTTGGAATAACCGAGTATAGTTTGGAATTTTATAGAAATTCTTGTAATAGAATTGAATAAGTTCAGAAAAACTTTACCAGATATTTAATCTATAAATTAAATTGGCGAATTGAAATGCCAACTTACAATATTAGGTGTTTACTATATGGTATTAAAACTCTTGAAAGTCGACGTACTTGCTTCTCTGTTATGTTCATCAGAGATATTTTAATGTATCACATAAAATGACCGCATTTATTAAATCTAATATTCGTGTTCCTCAAAGAAATGTTCGGGAATCTAATCTGTTATATGAATATTTACATCGGACAAATTATGGCCTAAATAAGCCAATTGGTCGTTACATCAGGGAAACTAATGCTGTTTGTTATATATCTAATTGATATTTTTAAAAGTTGTTCAAGAGACACCTACAGGGAAGATAGGACGTTTGCCTCTCACTCTGGTTGAATTGGCTTGCATAAGCGTGTCCTTAGAATAAGAAGATAAGGAAGAGAAATATATCACATATACAGTGTATGCGAGTGAAGCACCAAATAAAAAAAAAAAATAGGTGCCTATCTGTCATTTTGCCGAAAGTGTTTCGAGATTTTCAATCGTTAAAATAGTGAAAAAAAGATAATTAAACTAAATAAAAAAATGAAACAAAAGTGGGAATAGTGAAAGCTTTCAGTACTTTATTATAAAAAATATAAAACAACATGCGGTGCTGTGTTAAATTGTGTAAGCACACCTATAATATGGAGTTAAAAATCTTTCCATTTCACTGGCTGATTGTGTCTCAAATTCCACATAAATTAATGTGAGTGATGTTTTTTATGTAAATACATTATCATAGAATACTTTAAATATTTCATAGCATTTTGCTATAAAAAAGCCTAATTTGTTGAAAATGCAAATATACTTTGAAACGTGTTATGTCAGGTGCCTATCTGTCAAAATTGAAATTCTCGTCCAGGGTCGAATTAGCTTTTGTTGGTGATGGCAAGGCGCTCAAATACATTGAGCGCCCGTAGTGCAGAGTAATTTTACTTACTTTATGTGGAATATGAGACACAGCTTACCTGTGAAATGAACAAAAGTTGCAATGATTATTATAGGGATTTAACGGAGCACCGAATACTACATTCGATATTTATTTCAATGAAGAATAGAATATATTCACTTTATTTACTTTTATTTCACTTGTTTATTTAATTTACTAAGCTTTTTTTCTATTTTTACGATTTAAAATCTCAAAACACATTCCTCAAAACAAAAGCTAAAAATTCCTTTGGGCGCCCCATAATTTAGCTGCATGCCTTCCCTGTGTGAATGCATCTGTGTTTGTGTTACTCACACTATTTCGAAAAATGCTTCACTTTTTCCTCGATATGCCCGTTCCTCTATTTCTTCTTCTATAAGCGTGTCGCTATTTAAAGCTCTCACAGGGTTTCCATTGTTAACATTATAAATCGCTGCAAATGAGAGAGAAAAACGAGTAGGGTAACCGTCTGCCTATTTAAAAAACAATGAAAACAAAATTCAATTTATCAATTTTTTCGTGAAAAACTGTTAGCTGTCTGGGTATCCCAATACTAATAATTAAAACTATGTATATTAATTCACTTTTTATTAAACATAAAACACAATAAATATCACTACACTAATAGTAATACGTAATTAAACACAATATCACTTCACTATTATTTGAAAACAATTATCACTTAAAAAACACCTTTTCTATAGAATGATATCACGAAATGCACTGTGAATGTTTCAATGTTTTTCTTCTAAAAGACCAAAAGCCAAAAAAAATTGCATTTTAACGGATTCTCCAGAAAAACATCTGTTGAGATGTTGATACCAAGCACACCATCGTATTGACAGTAGGTGTGTTTTATTCATTGCTGCATAACCAGCGCAGCACAAGTCTAAATAAAACGATCATTTCAATAATTGAAAGCTCTATCGCCAGCACAGCCATCTTTTTTTATTGACTTCTTTTTCGCCAGCAATCAAATTTTTTTTGTTTGCCAAGGGAAATTTTGCTGCGCTGGCTATGCAGCAATGAATAAAACACAACTAGTATCCTATCATCAGCAGAGAGAAAGAACTTATAGAGAGAGTCAAATTTCCTCGTTTCCGTCCCCCCGAAACCCTTTGATTACATTTTTTATAACGTGTTGAATTCCTATCGGTGTATCGTGTATACATGTTTTCACCTCGGGCAGTGCAAAAAGAAAAAAAAGGTGGTGAGTATGCGCATCTTCTTGCATATGTATTCGTCCCCACATTTTTTTTATATGGAGACGGAGTTAATAATAATAACTAATACATGTGCAAGATGGTGCGCAACATCGTAGCTTGTAGGCTAAAAGAGAGCCTCTGTCGAATTTGACTTTCTCTATTAGTTCTTTCTCTCTGTCATCAGTGGGATACGACGGTCATGTTGGGGTGTTCGACTTTTTGCGAAGAATTACAACAACAATTCTTTAACGTAAGTCAGTGGCTTGCTCTTTTTTTTAGTGTCATTTTACCCAACGCAGTGTCGTGAGGGTGTATCAGGCGCCACTGCTTTTGAAAAAGCTCGCCCATAAGGCCTGTACTGCACCAATCAATTGGATAAAGTATAGCTACCAGGACTTTTCGATACCCCGCTTTATATAGTCCCGTTTTTGAATGCCTTTTTTAAATCCCCCATTTTATATTCCTGTTTTTTTATATATGTACCATCCTTTTGAAATCCCCTTTTTTACAATCCAATAATAAAATAAATTTAATAATGAATGATTTGTTAAATGCATTTGAATTGAATGTATAACAAAAATTATAATTAGGGGCCAGTTATAGCTTTCATTGAAACTCATCATTGAAAAATTTAATTTCTTAATTTGAGACACTTTGAAAGCTAAATCAGAGAATATTTTGATTACAGTAAAAAGTCCAAAACTTTCACATACAATGAATTCTAAGATTTCAATGATCAATGGTAAGGTAGTTCAATCATTGAAATAAAGAAATTCATTTCACGTGTTAACTTGGGCCAAAACGAAATTTTTTTGACAAAAAATAATAATTAAGTCTGTAGCCTTATATTGGCATCAAAATAATCACTGATTTTGCTTATAAGTGTCTCAAAACTTAAAATTTAAATTTTCAATGATGAGTTTCGATGAAAGCTATAACTGACCCCTTAGGGCTGCCAAACGTATAATAATTATGCTACATGTATGATTATTTCTGATCAGGTATGGTGTGTGGTTGGAAACCATTATCATACGCAACACATATGATAATTTCCATATTTGCATGAAATAAATAAATAAACTTTAAAAAACATTTGAAAGAAACGAACAATTTCCACAAGAGTGAAAGGGATAGGCAAATTGAACGGAAAACCAACAGAAATGAAATGTATACGAAAGTTTTTTTTGTGTACATCATTTTTAGTACGGGGACAAAACCCAAAAACGGCGGAGAATAGAGATAGAGCAAATTGAATGACCGCTTTTTATACCCTAAATTATGTGCTTATACATAGACTTAAACCTGAATAACATGGATGTCTTACTTTCTACAAAGCTGAATTTTTGGTCACAGAAAGAGTTATGATCAACAAACATGAAAACCAAGTGTTACACTCCGGATCAATCGATTATGTCTGCATTTATTAAAAACTCTAAAAATAAGTAACTATTCGATCTAACCGGAGTGTAAGGCTTTGGTTTTTTTTTTGGAAAACCATAAATTTTGTAAGCAAAGTTCCAACCTTGTAGCAAAAAAGATATGCATTTATTCATCAAATTTTGAGTCTTGATTCTTTTAGTAAGTATGTAGGGATGCTTGAAATGTTTTTTCGGTTTTTTTTTTTTTCTTTAAATTTTTTAACTAATTTAATTTTGATCTCGATTTATTGTAGGACTCACGTTCTAGGTTGATACCTCTGTTACCGATTGTGGAAATGGAGTTTTCTTAGTGCCCCTAATTTATTTATTCATCTACAAGCTTTGCTTAACAGACTATTTTAAGATTTTTGTGACTTGTGTGTTACAGGTGTCTACTTTTGTTATTCATAAGTGCGCTTGAGATTTTTATTTATTAAATACCTCTTATAGGATATGAGGAAACTTATTAAATTCCGTAGATGATTTATTTAAAATAAAGTGGTCAAATAAATGCAAACCTTTTACAATTTTATTCTTTTTGATTAATGATTAGGTATGTCATAGGTGTCTGGTGTGTACACAGGTACAGGTTTGTTGATACTTTTACTGCAATTCTTGGATTATAATAATATAAACAAATTTAAAGTGTTTTAATACCTACGTACCTATACCTACACAGGGTTCATGACGTAATCTCGAAAAAAAAATAATTTTTAATCCAGAATGAGGAAATCTCGAAAGACTAGGTAGGTAAGGTACCTACAAATGTAGGTAAGGTATATCTAGAAAAAAATAACAAAAAAAATATTATTCGAATAATAATTCAAATAAAACTCATTTTAGGTAGGTAGCAGATACTTAGATATATTCAGTTTATTTTTCTGGGCTCACAATCTGTGGCGTCACTTGTAAATTAGTTGTCGCACTTCGAGCTCTGTGAATATTACACAATGTACCTATAATCCGACTTTTCAAGATTTTAATTTTTTAAATTATAAATTTTGTGAAATCGAATTTTTGACTTAAAAGTTAAAAATTTAAGAAAATAAATCTTAATTGAAATTCTGTACGTTTTACAAAACAAAAAAAGTATGTAATCTAGGTTTGTATTTATTTTTGAGACATTGCTTACAAACGCGAACCATAGTTTCAAAAATTAATATATATGTAGGTATGTATATCTAGATTTTTGCATTTGAGTTTTTTAACATTAGCGGAGGCATACCTACTAACAATGTGAAAAAATCAACAGAATTTCAAAAAAGTGTAACGCCGAGTAGAGAAAGAGGGCGAAACGTCAGGGGAATAGAAAAAAAAATTATTGCGTTCATGCTATGTGCTTAGTCCCCTATTACACGATGATTCTTTGCGTCTGACTCTTTTCGAACATAACGAGTGCGAAAGAGAAAAAAGATGAAACGGAAGACCAGTTGCCCTGTGAGTCGTGGGCCAAGATTTCCGAGACTCTTTTTGACGTTTCTTTTTATATAACTTTATTTTGATGATTTTCAAAGGGAAATTCGAAAAAGCGTCAGGCGCAAAGAATCATCGTGTAATAGCGTGCGACTCACAGGATGATTTTCAAAGAGAAATTCGAAAAAAGAGTCAGACGCAAAGAATCATCGTGTAATAGGGGACTTACTGGTCTGAGGAAACAGAATACGAAAAAGATGATAAAACGGACACCAAAAAAAGGAGAAGTGTTCGTGGGTAGGGATGGCCACTACATTTTTCACATTTGCTACGTAGTTTATGTAACGTAGCTAAATGTAGTTAATGAAACAAATTGTAGCAAACTTAGTTTCAAATATCAAATGATCTGTCAGTTGTAACTTTGAAGCTTGAATTTTGAGTTAAAATGTTCAAATTTTTATTGAAATATTATTATTTCTCTAAATTTACTTTGTATATGACAACGTAACAATTTGTAGAAGATAAGACGTGTAGTTTATTAAATTAACTACGCGTAGTTAATGATGTAGAAAATGTAGTGTAGTTAATTCGGCCAACCCTGTTCGTAGGCTTTCCAGATTTGTATGTGAAGAAGAGCAAATTTAAAAAAGAATTTAGGTATTCACAGTTTTAAAATACATAAATGCTTTTTTCATTTCTAATGTACCTCCACAATGCTGGAATGGATTTTTTTCAATTCTAGATTTTTGCTATCGAGAATTTTAATTTCAAGATTTTTGCTTTCTGGAATCTAGATTATTGCTTTCTAGATATCGTGGTAATCCCGTCCAGTGGTGGACAAGAATTTTGCACGCTTATATATAGGTATCTATACCAAATTTTTGGGTTGTTTTCATATTAGTCCATTGAAATGTTAGTTAGTCTAATGTGAGTATACGAAGTGATTTTCGGGGATGTAGCCCCCTCCCATTTGGCCACCATATTGAAAAAGGGAAAAGAACCCCTTTTCACAATATCTTGAGAAATACAGCTCTGACAACAAAAAAGTCATAGACCTTTTTTGCAGAAAATTTAATTCTCTACAATTTTGGTTCGGAGACTTTTTACCGTTCAATTGAAAATAAAAAAGATATAGCCAATAATCGACGAACATTTTCAAAAAAACTTACTTTAAAGGGTAATAACTTTTTTCTAGCAGTTTTATTAAAAAAAACACTGAAGATGTTTTTTGTAGATCATTTTATTGCGAACAATTTGGTATACCCAGTTTTCAAATTCCATCATTCTACAATGGGTTCACACCAAGAAGTAACCATTTTTGTATTGTTTTTGTTCTTTTTATACTGGGTGATGGGTATAAGGTGCACCAAGAAGCTAGAGCAAGTAGGTTGGATTAAGACAAGAAAAAAATCGTACATGAGGGGGTCTATTTTCCTCCGGGAGGGGCAATTTTCTAAAAAAAATGAATTAAAACAGAAAAAAAATATTTAAAAACAACGGTTAGACTACAATGCCATGCTATACCTTTTTGGAAAGCCAGAGATCTCTATTATTTTAAATTAAGTTGTGTTAGTGAATATTTTTTGAAAAATTAATTTTCAAACTCAAAATTTTGAAAAAAAAATTTTTTTTTTAATTTCAAACATAATTTTTGTTTTAATGCTCTTATTGATTTTCAATAAAAAACAGAAAACCAGATGCTAAAGTGTAACTTATTTCTTGAGAAATTAAAAAAAAATTATTGAGTACTTTTTTCCAAAAAGGTGAAATCTAGTTAATCCAGTTAATTTTTTTTAATATTTGCTAAAAACCGTTTGGTATGAAATAAAAAAATAAAAAAGGGATAATCCACTAGTTTAATAACTGACCTAAGCAGATAAAACTTAAGAAAAGCACAAAAAAAGTGTTTTTAATTTTTTGGAAAAAAGTATACTTTTCATTTTTTTATTTTCTCAACAACTAAGATACATTTTAGCATCCGTATTCTTCTTCTTTTTTATTATTATTTTTTCAAAAACTATTCACTAACACAACTTAATTTAAAATAAAGATTAAAGAAGAGATGGCATGGCGTTGTAAGTTTAACCTTTGTTTTTTAATATATTTTGTTTTCCGTTTTAAGCCAATTTTTTAGAAAATTGCCCCTTCCGCCTAAACGGGGGAAAATAGACCCCCCCTTCCATACGATTTTTTTCTTGCCTAAGTTCAACCTACACGTCCTATCTTTTTTTCACACCTTATGCAAATCACCCTGTATAGTAAAAGCGGCTTTAGCACCTGAACTATTCCATTTGTCGATATTTTCTACTAATATTTTTTTACAAGGGGATTGTGATAAAAACTTTTTAGTTGTTATCCAAATTTCTGAAATTATTAATCTTTTTTTAAATTTAGAATGTCAAAAAATCGATTTTATCAATCCCTATACAACTCCATATTGTTAAAAATACCTTAAAAATCCTCTAAAATGTTGCCAGTTATTTTCTTCGTTTTTAAATACTCAACATAAAGGATTCAATCAGTTATCCAAATTATAAGCAATGCTTACATGAAAATGAATTTGAGTTCAATTTACTTTACCGAGCGGAATGTAAAAAAATTTAACTTCAAAACAAAAAGATCTTTCCAAATCCGCAAGCTACTACCTGCACCTACCCACAATAAAAAAAAAACAACATAAAAAAAACCAACCGCACAAAGAAGCCAGACCAAACGTCAGCGTACACAATAATACAACAACATCATCAATAGAAGCCGTGATTTTTTGCAAGCCCGGGGGGAATTGGATGAAAAAAACGACGTCGGTGCTAAACAATTAACATGTTAAATGCAACAACAGTCAACAACTAATCCCGGAGAATTCTCGGGGCTTAACTTAAGCGCAGCGAAAAACTGTGTTACCGGCATGAATTACATACATTTTATCGATTGTTTGTATGAAAACTCCATGTTTTTTACTGTCATGGCGTCGCTAATCCCCGCTGTCGTTTTTGTCAACCAATTCCCCCCGGGCTTGCAAAAAAACACGCCTATACTCTGTTCAATTTATATTTGCAGTACAGGGAAGATAGGCTATTTGCCTTTCAGTCTCACCATTATGGAATTCAATAAGCTATCTTCATTTTAAAGCTCTTACAGGGTTGCAGTAGTGAGCATTTAAAATTGCCGCAAATCTCACAAAAATATCGATAGAGTTACCAACTATTTATTAATATACGCATATTTTATAATCAAAAACAATGATAATCCTAAATAAATTTAATCTATCTTTATCCACACCTCTCTGAAAGACAATAGCTAACAATTTGTATAACTGCATTTTAATTTTTATTTGTTTTTCCATACATAAAAGGAAATCCTAAAACA
Source organism: Epistrophe grossulariae (assembly GCA_929447395.1). NCBI lineage: Eukaryota > Metazoa > Arthropoda > Insecta > Diptera > Syrphidae > Epistrophe > Epistrophe grossulariae. Next base: position 88,445,118 of record OV839566.1, read on the forward strand.
TGAAAACAGAAAAACACCAAGCGTCAATACTTTTTTCTCTAAAGTAGAAATATTTGCTACCAAAAGCTCTAAGAAAGCTTAAATCCTGAAAGTTACATTGCAAAAACCAAAGAATATGCCATTTTTTTTTTTTAGTAAAAACAATGGCCGCGTTCATGTTTGTATCCAAAGCGATCTGGATAGCTTTGTGTTGTTGTAATCCCTTGTAAAATCACAGCTGATGTCAAAGCAGCTGTTGCCGAAAAATTAATCTCAAGCTATCCTAAAAATTCTGGGATACTTATCTATCTTATGAGAAACGGCAACAACAGCTGATTTGCGTTCAGAAACATACTGGATACTCGAGTATCTTAGATAGGCTATCCTAGTGAAACCTGAACGCGGCCAATGTCAACAAGGGTTGGTTGCACATTTGCGATCCCGCTCTTAGGGCCAGTTGTACAATAGTGGTTCAGCCTCGGTTCAAGATTTTAACTCACCGATTTCGGCGGATTAACTAAGGTTCAACGCTGGTTCAAGTATGTAATTGGTTAATATCACACATTTGAACAGTAAACCACTGTTGAAACTCAATTAATCCACCGGAATCGTTGGATAAAAATTGCTGAACCACGGTTTAAATATTTGTACAACTGGCCCTTAGCCAATCATTAAAATTATATTTAAAAATATTTTCCAGTCAATGACCTTATTTCGTCTAATTTGCCAAAAAAGGCGGCCTTCTATGTTGAAACCCTGCAGCCATGATGAAAGCGCAGTCCATGTATTATATGGTCTAAGCAACCAACCACATTTAAACCCAAACTGAACTCGACTTTTTGATTTCGTATATAAACACTCAGCGTTTAGTTACTGAGCGTACATAGCGTTGAACGCACTCAATTTTCGTGAAGCTCAAAACAGACATTATGGATAATTCATAAGTCTGCTATTACACGATGAATCTAGTTGCATGCGCCTTCTTCGAATTCTCCTTTATTTCGTCCGCTGTTTCAAGCGCTATTACACGTTGAAACCAAAGTCATGAATCTAATTTGACAGTTCTCTTAATTTTTCATTTTCGTGTTGGGCTGTGCTCAAGCAATAAAAAAACGTTTTCTGTTTTTATTTTTGTTTTCATTATAAGATATATTGAAGAAAGAAAGGTTTTTGTGCCTTTAAATGAATATCAGTCAAGAAAAGGAATAATTTATTTTATTTATGTTGTTTTTAAAGATGAATTTCTCATTTCTGGAAAGCCTATAGGGCTATCAATAACAGTGCGCTGCACGGAAATTACTCTTTGAACAACAAAACCATATGAAGCAGAACAGCAAAAAACGGACAAGAGAAAAGAGAAACGTCAAATAGTTGCACCGAAAATTTTACCCACGCGACACCGGTCTTTTCCATCTCATCTTTTCGATTTTTTTTTATCTTTTGCACTAACGTAGTTCGAAAAGTCGCATGCGTCTAGATGCATCGTATAATAGCAGACTAATATCAGGCTCAGAATCAAAATCACGACCACGGCTATAAGATAAGAATCACGACTACAAGATACGTTACGTTTTTTTTCACCCTACCGCCAGTATAGATGTTTACACATCAAAAATCTCTGGAACTGAAAGGAAAACAAAATAGAAAAACTGCTCTGGTCTCAAAGCAGTCATGTAATTGAAAAAAACGTAATGCAAAGAATGCAAAATACGGATAATGCTAAAGAAGCGTCAAAAAGAGTCTCGTAAAACTTGGCCCACGACTCACAGGGCAACTGGTCTGCCGTCTTAACCTTTTTTCTCTTTTGCACTCAGTATGTTCGAATAGAGTCAGACGCAAAGAATCATCGTGTAATAGGAGCTTAATATATCCTCTAAGGGCCAGTTGTACAAATATTTAAACCGTGGTTCAGCATATTTTATCCACTGATTTCGGCGAATTAATTGAGTTTTAACAGTGGTTTACTGTTCAAGTGTGTGAAAATAACCAATAACATACTTGAACCAGCGTTGAACGTTAGTTAATCCGAAATCGGTGAGTTAAAATATTGAACCGAGGCTGAACCACTATTGTACAATTGGGCATTAGCAGCCAACCAAATTTCAACCCGAACTGAACTCGACCTTTCGATTTCGTATATAAATACTCACAGTCGTATTTATAAAACTTTTGTCTACTTAGACACTGTCTAACTATTTTCAAATTGGTGGAAATATGCTTTATTTAATAAAAATAAATATCTTATTATTCACGGTTAGGATAATCTACTCTTGTGTCTTAGTTAAGCAGCTATAAAACAACAAGAAACAAGGTTTTTAAACACATTTTCCAAAGTTGGACAGTTGTCCAAAGTTAGACAACTTTTATAAATAAGACCATCAAACTGAACGTACATATTGTTCAACGCACTCAATTTTCGTGTACTCAGAACAAAGATAATGGGCCTTACTAATAACCAAATTTAGTAAATAGTTAAACGAAAATCTCCAGATCACAAAACATTCGCATGCTAATAACGAATTTAGTCTCCAGGTTATTCACTAGCAAGACGTTAAAATTTACATGGAAATCCATCTTTAAGCTGTACACTAAACTCATAAATTCAAGGAATTCCTATGCATCCCGCAGATCGGATACGCTTGTTGTGAAAAGAAGAGCCCATCGAACACCAAGTTCAAGATTCTTTGTTTTTAGTTTTTTATTTTTTTTTTCTTACTTTTTTTTCGAAGTAATAACTTTAAAATGAAATGTCTGATTATTTTAAGTAAAGTTTTTTTTAGCATATCCTTTATTGTTACTTAATACATATTTATGACATACAAATAAATGAAAAATATATAATTTATGAGAAGTGCTTTCCTATAAATTGCGTTCTATATACCCAGTCCCGCGTGCATTTTTTGATGGAATCGCTTCTTTAATTTTGCGAGTTTCCTTGAATAAATTTATATTTTTCGTTACTTGAACTCATTTTTCTAAATATTTGTTTTTGTTGACGCGAAATTAATGAAATTGAAAATCCAAGAAAGTTTGACATTTATTTGACAACATCTTGATGGAAATTGTAGTAGATTCAAGGAAAGTGTGAGGATTTGTTAACGAGAAGGTTAAATATGTTATTAGTAGGATTCCGTTAAAGCTCCGCACTTTACTAATAGTCGACATTATCGTTTGATTATTAGTAAGGCCCAATGAATTATAAAGATTGGAATCTTTCGTACGTTCCATCCCCCAAAACCCATTTGTTTTCATTGTTGTTTTTGTAATTTCATCTCGTGTCGATGAATAGATGTGAATTGCAACAACAATTTATGCAGTGGAGAATTCATATTTTTGCACTAGTGTGCGTGAACATGGAACACTAGTGCAAAAATATGAATTCACCACTGTCCGCCATTTTGTTTAGCTTGTAGGCAAACCAGAATGACAGCCGAGGATTCCAATCTTTATAATTCAGTATCTTTGGCTCAGAATCACGATCACGACCACGACCACGATCACGATTACAACTTTACGTTACGTTTTCTTTTCACCCTACCGCCAGTATAGATGTTTACACATCAAAAATTAAAAATTTACACTGAGCCATCTTTGGCGTCTACTTTTAGGTACATACATTCATACAATGTATGTTGCGTGAAATAGGCCCCTGGTCTCAAAGCAGTCATGTAATTGAAAAAAAGTAATGCAAAGAATACAAAATACGGATAAAGGTAGCTGCAAACAAACGCAATAGCGGTGGCGATCACGATAAAATTGTGGATGCCATACACATAAATCAAAGGAGAGGCAAACATCTACACGATTGAAGTGTGCTTTGATTTTTATATGAGGCATCCACATTTTTATCGTAGCCTAATGCTAAAGAAGCGTTAAAAAGAGTCTCGTAAAACTTGGCCCACGACTCACAGGCCAACTGGTCTTCCATCTTATCTTTTTTCTCTTTCGCACTCACTATGTTCGAATAGAGTCAGACGCAAAGAATCATCGTGTAATAGGGGCTTAATATATCCTCTAAGCAGCCAACCAAATTTCAACCCGAACTGAACTCGAACTTTCGATTTCGTATATAAATACTCAACGTTTAGTTACTGAACGTACATATTGTTGAACGCACTCAATTTTCGTAAAGCTAAGAATCACGATCACGACCATGATCACGATTACAACGTTACGTTACGTTTTCTTTTCACCCTTCCGCCAGTATAGATGTTTACACATCAAAAATTTTTTGTTAAAAATATGGTATTTGAAAACTTGAAATTTTCCTTAATTTTAAAACCTATTTGGGAAATTTTCGATTAAGTTCACTTTTTTTACAAGTTTGCTCCGAAATTTTAGTACTACGGTTCGAACCCTGCTCTTAAGTGGTGCGAGAGAGACTACAAAAAAAAGTGTGAGTGCCGGGACTCACGGTTAAGATGTGTAATCATCAACATTCGTCCGAATGCCTCATAGACCGACAGCCTACATCAAATTTAGGGTGTGGATGATAGCAAAAATTTACTGGTATTTTTATACAGATCTTAACTTTTCATAAGCAAATTTGAAAATCGGTAATGATGCATGGAAAATGCCAGTCGTATTTATAAAATTTTTGTCTACTTAGACACTGTCTAACTATTTTCAAATTTGTGGAAATATGCTTTATTTAATAAAAATAAACATCACATTATTCACGGTTAGGATAATCTACTCTTGTGTCTTAGTTAGGCAGCTATAAACCAACAATAAACAAGGTTTTTAAACACATTTTCCAAAAGTTGGACAGTTGTCCAAAGTTAGACAACTTTTATAAATAAGACGTTTTTTAGTTTACCGACTAAGGCCCCAACCACGCTTATAAAAAGTTAAGATCTATCTAAACATACCAGTGAATTTTTGCGATCACTCACACCCACAAACAGCAGTGGGCTCTTAGCCAATCATTAAAATTATATTTAAAAATATTTTCCATGTCAATAGGCGTGTTTTTTTGCAAGCCCGGGGGGAATTGGTTGAAAAAAACGACAGCGGGGATTAGCGACGCCATGACAGTAAAAAACATGGAGTTTTCATACAAACTATCGATAACATGTATGCAATTCATGTCGGTAACACAGTTTTTCGGTGCGCTTAAGTTAAACCCCGAGATTTCTCCGGGATTAGTTGTTGTTGCATTTAACATGTTAATTGTTTAGCACCGACGTCGTTTTTTTCATCCAATTCCCCCCGGGCTTGCAAAAAAACACGGCTAATGACCTTATTTCGTCTAATTTGCCAAAAAAGGCGGCGTTCTATGTTAAAACCCTGCAGCCATGATGAAAGCGCAGTCCATGTACTATATGGTCTAAGCAACCAACCGCATTTCAACCCAAACTGAACTCAACTTTTTGATTTTGTATATAAACACTCAGCGTTTAGTTACTGAGCGTACATAGCGTTGAACGCACTCAATTTTCGTGAAGCTCAGAACAGAGATTATGGATAATTCATAAGTCTGCTATTACACGATGAATCTAGTTGCATGCGCCTTCTTCGAATTCTTCTTTGTTATTTCGTCCGCTGTTTCAAGCGCTATTACACGTTGAAATCAAAGTCATGAATCTAATTTGACAGTTCTCTTTATTTTTCATTTTCATGTTGGGCTGTGCTCAAGCAATAAAAAAACTTTTTCTGTTTTTATTTTTGTTTTCATTATAAGATATATTGAAGAAAGAAAGGTTTGTGTGCCTTTAAATGAATATCAGTCAAGAAAAGCAATAATTTATTTTATTTATGTTGTTTTTAAAGATGAATTTCTCATTTCTGGAAAGCCTTTAAGGCTATCAATACTATCAATAACAGTGCGTTGCATCGAAAATTACTTTTTGAACAACAAAACCATATGAAGCAGAATAGTAAAAAAACGGGACAAGAGAAAAGAGAAACGTCAAATAGTTGCACCGAAAAATTTACCCACGCGACACCAGTCACTTTTTTTCCGTCTCATCTTTTCGACTTTTTTTTCTCTTTTGCACTTACGTAGTTCGAAAAGTCGCATGCGTCTTGATGCATCGTGTAATAGCAGACTAATCTCTGGCTCAGAATCAAAATCACGACCACGGATACAAGATAAGAATCACGACTACAAGATACTTAACTTTTTTTTCACCCTACCGCCAGTATAGATGTTTACACATCAAAAATCTCTGGAACTGAAAGGAAAACAAAATAGAAAAACCGCTCTGGTCTCAAAGCAGTCATGTAATTGAAAAAAAGTACTGCACAGAATACAAAATACGGATAATGCTAAAGAAGCGTCAAAAAGAGTCTCGTAAAACTTGGCCCACGCCTCACAGGGCAACTGGTCTTCCGTCTTATCTTTTTTCTCTTTCGCACTCATTATGTTCCAATAGAGTCAGACGCAAAGAATCATCGTGTAATAGGGGGCTTAATATATCCTCTAAGCAGCCAACCAAATTTCAACCCGAACTGAACTCGACCTTTCGATTTCGTATATAAATACTCAACGTTTAGTTACTGAACGTGCATATTGTTGAACGCACTCAATTTTCGTAAAGCTCAGAATCACGATCACGACCACGATCACGATCACGATTACAACGTTACGTTACGTTTTCTTTTCACCCTACCGCCAGTATAGATGTTTACACATCAAAAAACATTTGTTTTGTTTTGTCTGATTCGATGTGAGTTGGCTCATATATCGGCATCGCTACCTTTTATCACCGAAAAATTTTAATTTTCAATAAATTTAGTAATTATTCTGAAATGTCAAATGTCACTTTCGCATAACCTAATGTTAGCATTTTTTTTAAGATGGCAAATTTTACGAATTTTTATTACTGGTTAAAAACTCAAGAAAAATCTATTGAAAATTGTTCTGAAAAATGCTAAAATAGGTGATACCGTTTTGCTCAGTAATTTCTGAATCTTTAAAAAAAATTAAAATTAGCTAGCTGTGGTAAATTTATCAGCTATTATTGAACACTAAAAACAAGTGAACCGTTTTTGATAAAACTAGTATAGAATACTTCAATTGTACTTCCATTAAAAAAAAATTATAACAACGTAAGCTGTTTCACTTGATTTTTTTTAAATAAAAAAAATAGAGGCTTCAAAAAAAAAAGTTGCTGGGGGCGGTGAAAAATGACTCGCCCCGGGCGACAAAAACCCACGCTACGCCACTGATGATGGTTGATGTTTCTTCAGTAACTAGTATCCAATTAAAGATGTCTGTCAGATTGTAGATTAGCTTATCCTTGCCAATTTTGAGCATTTCACCTTTAGTTCCATCTTGCCCGCATGATTTGCCATTAACCGGGTACATAATTCTTTTATGGCTAATTTGATTTCAGAGGGTAAGTATGATAGCGAACTACAGTAGACGCTCGATATAGTGAATCTCGGTAGAGTGAACTATCAAGTAAAATTTTGTACAGACAACTCTAAATAGTGAACAAAACGTACATATCTCACATTTTTTTAATATTTAACAAGATTATGCCAGCAGCAATGTTTTTACAGCATTGTGGACCTATTTTAAAGATATTTATGAAACATTTACAAGAAAAAGCAGTGCAAATCAATTTAAAGTTGAGAAACAAACAAACAGAATTTCATTCTTAAGCCTAGTACGCTGCTGATGCGAAACGAAATTTTTCTGTGATCTCCAAACAGACAACGAAACGCTTGCGAAAACACAACGGAAAATATCCTTGGAGAGTTTCACTAATTCCAAAAACAAAACAAAAACATAAACGCTAACAATCAGAGAAACCAATGATGTAAGAAAATGATAAACAAAAAAAACACAAATAAAACTCAAATGTCATTTTTCCGCACACAATAAATAGTCTGTATAATTAAATCAGTGCGAAAAAGGAGCGGAGACTTCTCCAAATAATCTGCTACAATTATAAATTTCACTGTTCGAACAGCGTACTGCAAAACGAAAAGCAGAACGAAATTTTCCGTTTATGATTTCGTTGTGTCATTTTTGTATGGGATTTTTCGTTTCGCATCAGCAGCGTACTAGACTTTATTAGAAAAAAAAACTAAACCCCAGACTAACGCGAATTTTCGTTGGCGTCGACGAAAACAATAATAACAACGTGTTGTTTTCATTGACAACTACATGTTGTTATTGTTGTTTTCGTAGTCGCCACCGAAAATTCGCGTTGGTGTGGGGGAACCTTAATAGGAGCTATGAAGTTTTTCGTTTTTAAGCCTAGTACGCTGCTGATGCGAAACGAAAATTTCCTGTGATCTCCAAACAGACAGCGAAACGCTTGTGAAAACACAACGGAAAATATCCTTGGAGAGTTTCACTTATTCCAAAAACAAAATCAAACATAAACGCAAAAAATTAGAGAAACCCATGATGTAAGAAAATGACAAACAAAAAAAAACACAAATAAAACTCAAATGTCATTTTTCTGCACACAATAAATAGTCTGTACAATTAATTCAGTACAATTATAAATTTCGCTCTTCGAACAGCGTACTGCAAAACGAAAAGCAGAACGAAATTTTCCGTTTATGATTTCGTTGTGTCATTTTTGTATGGGATTTTTCGTTTCGCATCAGCAGCGTACTAGGCTTTATAGAAAAAAAAACGTTTATTGTATGTTATTTATAATATTAGGTGTGTTTTATTCATTGCTGCATAGCCAGCGCAGCAAAATTTCCCTTGGCAAACAAAAACAATTTGATTGCTGGCGGAAAAGAAGTCGGTAAAAAAAAAGATGGCTGTGCTGGCGATAGAGCTTTCAATTATTGAAATGATAATGAACGTATAGATTGAGTGATCGTTTTATTCAGACTTGTGCCGCGCTGGCTATGCAGCAATGAATAAAACACACCTATTATTAAATATTTATGTTTTTTTTTTTACCCAATTTTTACCCAAAGGAAATTAAAAGAAAACGTCAAAAAAATCTCCGGCAACTTGTTTCCTCCTGTGAAAGGGGACATAAGGCGTGTTCTTCTACTTCTGGCTGCTTTCGACTACTTCTACTCTATGGTCAAAGTAGTTCAAAGAACTTCAATAATTTAGTAACGAAATGAATCCACGCAAGAAGGCGACACCTTCAGTAGAAGAAATTACTTACAAAATTATTGTTGTTGATGTTTTCTATAATTTAAAATAAAATACAAATACAAACAACAAAGCTTTCGTCTACATTGAGGTTAGATTTTTCTTTTGGGAAAAATTAAATCGTTCCATTCATAATCTACTGCGAAGTACTAAAAATTACTTTGCAAGGTCCAAAGGAACATACCTATAGTCGTTTTTCTTTTGTTCTTACGCCCGTGTTCTGCAATCCAGTTATTGTGAATTGACATAATGAAATTTAATTTGGGTGTTCCGCAATTCGTTCGAAATGCTAATAGTGAATCGGGTATTCGAATATGAAAACTGATGTTTTGCATTTCTGTTCACTTTTTTTGCGTTGTAGAATTGGTGAATTTTTAGATAGTTTTGTATTTCTTGGTACAAAATGTAAGCAAAGATTATATTTTTGTTCCTTTTAATATTTATATTTGTTATTATTTTCGTAGGAAACATAAAAACATACGAATAATAAAATACAAAATTCATCTAAATCATTCATATCAAGGTATGTATATACTCACCCCGGCAGACAAGTCTAATATATCACAAAATTGTTTGGCTAATTTTTTCTTTAGAGTTCTGCTTTCTTCTTTCCTTTATAAATACCAATAATAATAATTAATCCATTTCCATCTGCATTCTAATTTCACTTTAAAAACAATTCAAAGCGGATGCACCTGGAATTACGACAGTACGAAGTAATTGCGAAATTTTCGAAAACAAACGAATTGTAGAAATTCAATTCACGTGAAATTGAAATTCGATTTCAATTCGATTTCATTCGAAACGTAGAACATGGGCGTTAGCCCCCTTTCAAACGAGGAAACAAGTTGCCGGAGATTTTTTTGACGTTTTCTTTTAATTTCCTTAAAAATCTCTTATACCAAAATGGTGGAAATTTTCTGTTGTTTCTTTTTAAAGTAGCTTGGTTGAACACACACTACTGTGTACGTGAAGAGGAATGTCAAAAAAATCTCCTCAAATCGTTGACCGGGGAGATTTCGTTTTCCCCTCTTACTTCTTGCCCTTCTCAGTTCTCACCTGTCTTTTCCATCAATTATCAGCTCATCTAGTTTAAAGCCTTTTTTCCTTGTTTCTTATCATCTAATATCTTTGGGATAAGTGGTTTCCTTGCTTCAACAAGTGCTTTCGGTTATATCACCCTGAGATGCTGAAATCAATAGGTGTGTTTATTCATTGCTGCATAGCCAGCGCAGCAAAATTTCCCTTAGCAAACAAAAACAATTTGATTGCTGATGAAAAAGAAGTCAGTAAAAAAAAGATGGCTGTGCTGGCGATAGAGCTTTCAATGGGCGGGTTCAATAAAAATAGCTTAACATCTGAATTTTCAGATTTCTGAATTTATTTCGTTGAACGCAAAAAAAATCTGAAATTTCAGTCGAAAGTCATTGTGTCAAATTCCTGCATTTACCTAAAGGATTTACATTGAAGCGAAATAAAATAGAACTTTAATTACATTTGTAAATTAAACATTGAGAGTGAGTAGTTGTGAGGATGAAAATGTATGTAACTAAATCAGCAACAGGTTTCATTACCTTCATTAAAAGTCCTTTTATTGATATGTATGACTTACAAAAACATAGAAAAACTTTCCAAACATCAATTCAAAAAATTGTTGATTTAAAAATTCACTAAACAATAAACAAAAGGTTCGTTCATTTAAATAAGTATTAAATTTTCATGACAAAAACTAAAAAAATCAACCACCAACAAGACGAAAATTATAAGGTTCAGCTTTTATGTGTGCTTTTGGCACTTCCCCCACCACAAACAACTTTCATCTGAATTTTCAGATGAGAATTTCTTGTCTGAAAATTCAAATGAAACGTAACTAAACGTAACTAAAAGTCACTAAAAGTCATCTAACTTCTTATGACAGCTGGCCAATCAGAAGCTCCAAAAATTCAGAAATCTGAAAATTCAGATGTAAAACGTAATCGATTGAACGCACCCATTTTCGTCTTGTTGGTGGTTGATTTTTTTAGTTTTTGCTATGAAAATTTAATACTTATTTAAATGAACGAACTTTTTGTTTATTGTTTAGTGAATTTTTAAATCAACAATTTTTTTAATTGATGTTTGGAAAGATTTTCTATGTTTTTGTAAGTCATACATATCAATAAAAGGACTTTTAATGAAGGTAATGAAACCTGTTGCTGATTTAGTTACATATATTTTCATCCTCACAACTACTCACTCTCAATGGGTGCGTTCAATCGATTACGTTTTACATCTGAATTTTCAGATTTCTGAATTTTTGGAGCTTCTGATTGGCCAGCTGTTATAAAAAGTTAGATGACTTTTAGTGACTTTTAGTTACGTTTCATCTGAATTTTCAGACAAGAAATTCTCATCTGAAAATTCAGATGAAAGTTGTTTGTGGTGGAGGAAGTGCCAAAAGCACACATAAAAGCTGAACTTTATAATTTTCGTCTTGTTGGTGGTTGATTTTTTAAGTGTTTAATACTTATTTAAATGAACGAAGTTTTTGTTTATTGTTTAGTGAATTTTTAAATCAACAATTTTTTTTTATTGATGTTTGGAAAGTTTTTCTATGTTTTTGTAAGTCATACATAACAATAAAAAGACTTTTAATGAAGGTAATGAAACCTGTTGCTGATTTAGTTACATATATTTTCATCCTCACAACTACTCACTCTCAATGTTTAATTTACAAATGTAATTAAAGTTCTATTTTACTTCGCTTCAATGTAAATCCTTTAGGTAAATGCAGGAATTTGACACAATGACTTTCGACTGAAATTTCAGATTTTTTTTGCGTTCAACGACATAAATTCAGAAATCTGAAAATTCAGATGTTAAGCTATTTTTATTGAACCCGCCCAATTATAAAGTTCAGCTTTTATATGTGCTTTTGGCACTTCCCCCACTACAAACAACTTTCATCTGAATTTTCAGATGAGAATTTCTTGTCTGAAAATTCAGATGAAACGTAACTAAAAGTCACTAAAAGTCATCTAACTTTTTATGACAGCTGGCCAATCAGAAGCTCCAAAAATTCAGAAATCTGAAAATTCAGATGTAAAACGTAATCGATTGAACGCACCCAATTATTGAAATGAACGTATAGAGTGAGTGATCGTTTTATTCAGACTTGTGCTGCGCTGGCTATGCAGCAATGAATAAAGCAGACCTAATATTAGATTTTTTAATTAGTTATAGCTTTCATTGAAACTCATCATTGAAAATTTTAATTTTCAGTTTTGAGGCCCTAAAAAAGCGATATCAGTGATTATTTTGATGCCAATAAAAAGCTGATGACTCGATTATTATTTAAGCCTAGTACGCTGCTGATGCGAAACGAAAATTTCCTGTGATCTCCAAACAGACAACGAAACGCTTGCGAAAACACAACGAAAAATATCCTTGGAGAGTTTCACTAATTCCAAAAACAAAATAAAACATAAACGCAAAAAATCAGAGAAACCCATGATGTAAGAAAATGATAAACAAAAAAAAAAACACAAATAAAACTCAAATGTCATTTTTTCGCACACAATAAATAGTCTGTATAATTAATTCAGTGCGAAAAAGGAGCGGAGACTTCTCCAAATAATCTGCTACAATTGTAAATTTCGCTATTCGAACAGCGTACTGCAAAACGAAAAGCTGAACGAAATTTTCCGTTTATGATTTCGTTGTGTCATTTTTGTATGGGATTTTTCGTTTCGCATCAGCAGCGTACTAGGCTTTACAGTTAAAAAAATATTTCATTTTGACCCTACCTTTCACATAAACCGGATTCTAAGATTTCAATGATCAATGGTAAGGTAGTTCAATCATTGAAATAAAGAAATTCATTTCATTTTAAAGGCTGGGCCAAAATAAAGTATTTTTTTTACTATAAATAATAATTAAGTCATTAGCTTTTTATTAGCATCAAAATATTCACTGATTTTGCTTTCAAAGTATCTCAAAATGAGAAATAAAATTTTTCAATGATGAGTTTCAATGAAAGCTATAGGGGAGAGGGGGCACTTTTGAACACTTTTTGGTTTAGAGCCTCCAAAAACCCAGTGTGATGGAATTATTAGCATGTAAGTTATCGTCACTTCAAGAAATGTATTTAAAGTTTAATTTAAACCCATTTTTGATTAAATTTAATAAAGATTAATATTTTATTTTTATTAAAATACGAACTAGGTCATTGTGTTCAAAGGTACCCCACATGTGGGGCAGGTTTGAACATACCTGGGGCACTTTTGAACGGAAGTATTTATAATTATTTTTAACAATAAAAAAAGAAAGTGTAAACGCAGATCTATTGAAGAAAACAATAAACTGTATGAATAAGTTATTTATGAAGATGTCAATATACAAAAACTTTAATAGCATATAATATCTTTTGAAAGGTTAATCCACTATTTAGAGAGTAGATTTTTGAAAATAAATAGATTATAACAAAGTTTTTGCAGCTAAAAGCCTCCTTGAAACTTTAGTTTTAGTGTACATCTGTTGCACGGAGAAAAAATTTATAAATTTTCTTCAATAACTAGTTTTAAACCTGTTCAAAGGTGCCCCAACCCTTTCGTTCAAAGCTGCCCCATCATGTTAAGCAACATAAAATTCGGCCATAGATATTATACCTAGCATATTTATCAAGAACTTTAACTTTATGTTAATCAAAATGAAAGTTTGAATTTAATAATAATTTTTCAAAAATGAAAAACCTTAAAAAAAAAATTTTAAACTTTTACAAAAAAAATATTACCAAAATACAATTTACGCAATAAAACTGCGTGTTTATCTACTGTCGGATGAACTTAAGAGATGCACCGCAAAGTCGTTGACGTGTAAATGTATCGCTTTTGCCATGCTTAAAACTAATTTTAGGTTTTAAAATATTTTGTTAAGATTTTATTAGCCACGATCAAAGGTACCCCGCGTTCAAAGGTGCCCCCTCTCCCCTAACTGACCCCTAAAAGTACTTCCTATTTTTTCACGTAACTTGTAAGCAGGGATGTGACCCCGCATTATATTATATTATTAGGTACTATATTAATAATTTCGGGTCGACCCGAAATTGGTGCAAAATCGGTGGAAAACTATTTCCGTCACCAAACTCGGTCCGAAATTAAACTCTATTAATTATTTATAAGAATTTAGGTATGGGTCGACCCGAAATTAAATAATAATGCCAAATAATATAATATAATACCGAGTCACATCCCTGAATAAAGGGACTTTGGTTATATTTATGACGGTAAAATTCTACACAATGGGGTGTCGATAATAAATTTTATGTTACACATTTTAAAGCAGAATTAGAATAAGTTCGGTTTGTTCAATATTTTAACTAAGTTATTCGAGAAAATAATATTTGAAATTAGGGTGGGGCCCAAAACAATTATTTTTGCAGATTATGGACAAAATAGATTTTAATAATGCAAAAAAAAATTTAAATTTTATTTTGAGAAAAAAAATTAAAATTCAATATTTTCACACTAGGATGTCCCTTAAAAAAGCTATCTTCAATGTTTTTGGGCAGAATGGAATAAAATTTATTGTGGTAAGCGTTAAAGAAAAATATTGATAAAAAAGTTTGATATTGGGGTGGTCCAAAAAAATTTTTGTTTGCAGTTTCAAGTCCAACTGAAAGAGTACCAATAAACGAGCTGAAAACAACATTTTCACTAGTGTCGTTTTGCCACCATCTTGTTTTTAAAGAAAATTTAGGGTAGGAAACAAATATGAAGAAAACATGTTAAAAATTTTATATCCTACAAATAATTTTAAATAACTTTTTTCGCTAATTGCTCTTGTTTAAAAGTTATAGCACATTTAGCACATTATAGTATATTGGCCATATATTTGTTTGTACTAAAGGGCAAGTTTTGGATTCGTAAAAAAAACTTTGTTATATATTTGTTAATCAAACCTAACATTACGATGATAGAGAACGCGAAGTGCGTCCCGCAATTTTGTCTATCTTTCTGTCTGGCTTTATATCGACCTATAGCCTTAACAACTTAAGCGATTTTCTTCAAACTTGGAAATTAAGGTTTTTATATAGTTCCCTAGAAGCAATTTTGAAATATTTTTAGCTGCAAGAATAACGGTACCTGTCATATAATCGTTACGACAAAACTTATTTATCTCGAAGCGGGCTCTAACGTGTTTATGAATTCTTTTCTGTGAATAAGAAACTTTTTTAACGGATTGCGTTCAAAATTTATTTGTATGAAAAAGCTCATAAATAAACTTAAAAATATTGCATATCAAAATTTTCAAAAAATATTTTTTTTGACACAATAGTTAACATTTTATAGAAAAAGAACGGCCAACTGTGGTCTAGGGTGACCTGGGGAATGTCAGTCAATTGTCAAAAAATTCAGGGCTGCTCGGGTTTTGATTTTACATCGAACGCTTCAGTGCTACAAGTTTCACCATCTGATTTTTTTCGTTCATTTCAATGTTTCATAAACTGTTTTATATTTTGGAATTTCATCTTTAATTACACGAAACAAATATATAATAGAAATCATCAACAAAATATCTCATATTTACCAAGAAATTTGTCTTCCACTTGTTTTTGCTTGAATGCCAACAGCTGATTTGAATTTTGACAGCTCTGAATTCTTGCCCCAAGAAAAACCTGGGTCTCGTGAGTCATTCAGAGCTCGCTCCGAAAGTCGACCGAAACTAAACTCATTTAATAATTTAATTTCGGGACGACCCGAAACTAAATTCATATAGTTGATTTAATTTCGGGTCGACCCGAAACTAAATTCATATTTAATTTAATTTCGAATCGACCCGAAACTAAAATCTTATAAATAATTTAATTTCGGGTCGACCCGAAACTAAATTCATATAATTAATTTAATTTTGGGTCGACCCGAAACTAAATTCATATGAATCAGCCTTATTGTGAGTTTCGCCCGAAAAATATTTCACCTTAAAATTTTTTGTTCCCCCGGAATTTTAAAAGCTATTGAGTTTCGCCCGAACGAAATTTCGTTCGCCTACTAAAAATAAGTGAACATTTAGGCTATCAATAACATTACATTCCGCCCGAAATGAATGCTGACAATAAAGGGAATTTTTTTAACACAAAATTTCGGGTGAAACTCACGATAGGCGAAAAGTGAAATATCAAATTTTCCGGGTGGAATGTTTTTCGGGCGAAACTCACAATAAGGCTGAATAATTATTTAATTTCGCGTCGACCTGGTATTAAATATTTAATACCATTCCGGGTCACATCCTTGCTTGTAAGAGTTTCATTTTCCCCTCACACTTCTTTCCTATGGCTATCAAAATCGTTTGTTGTTGGTGAAATTGATCATTGCTGTTGTTTAAAATATTGACAATCCTTGTTAGCAGTTCTTCAGGAGTTTTCTCATGTTCATCTTTTTTAAAAATTATAATATTATTCTGCTATTTCAAGCTGAGATGCGTTTTTCCTGGTAAGCATGCGTAACTTCTCGTTTTTCAATTATTACTCCTTGGGTTTCGGCAATTTTCTCGAGCTTTTCAACTCTTTCCGAGAAAATACCCACTCTTTTTCATCTGTATTTTTATTAACCCTTTTCAGTCGTTTTATGAATATTCTTGAAAATCTCCTCCTTTTGATTTCATTTGAATACAATGTTATGGCAAAATTTCTAACAATCGGTTTAGATCTTTCGGAGATTTGAGATTAGAAACTAACGAACAGTAACACTTTGATTTATATAGACAAAAATACAATGAATTCGGAATGAAATTCAGAATTATTTGAACAACCCTTTTTCCGAAATCTTCATTTCATCTAGTGCATCATTTTTTTAAATCAAATATTGGGAACATTTTTCTACATCTTGCCAAGCTACTGTTTTTTCCAAGCTCATTCAGTAAAAACATATAAACTCTTTGAATTGATCTGTCCATTTTAGTATGTACTTAAAAGATTTTTGTTTCACAGTTATAGCATTCTATTTTCAAGCACTTTCGAACCCGTTTTCATTTAAAATGTTAAGGATTAATTTTGTGCTGAGTGAAAGAAAAGAGAAAATCTAAAATTTTTGAAACTTTCAATAGTGATTTTATTTATAAAGGTGGAAATGTCATTTTATATGAAATACAATTAATTTTGAAGTTAATTGTTAATTTGAGGAAAAGCTCTGAGGAAAAATACAAAGAGGCTAAAAAGAGGTCAGCAAACAAGAGAACAAAAAAAGAATTTCATGAAAAAAGAGACTAAGTTTTCGCAAGAGCTTTCGGCTAATTTCGTAAATTACAGAAAGTGTTTTCATTTCAAATTTGCTAATTTTATTTAACAGCTAACTAAATTTGATTTGGATGTTAAAAGCTTGTTTTTGTTATTTTCTCTTCCGGTTTTTTATATTTTATATTAAATTTTGTTAAAATTACCTCATGTAATGTTAATCAGTAATTTGAAATTATCTCATTTTGTTTTGCATGTTTTAGTTTTAAAAAAAAAAACGTTCAAAATTGAATTGAAACCTACCAACCTACCAGAGTTGAAAAAGCTACCAAGTTTGGTAGGATCATACCAAAACAGCAACCGGGAACATAACGTCGATTGGAAAAGGTTATCACCCTTATTGCGTTAGGCGTTTTAGTAAAACGCCAGTAAAACGACACGGCTCTAAAAGCGTTAATCGGCGTTTAAGTAAAACTAAACCTTTACCGTTCTCTTCTTTCTTCAACCCTCTAACCATTAAAACAATAGTCGTTTTACAAAAACTCAAACTGCCGCTTCTAGAGCCTTGTCGGTTTACTGGCGTTTTAGTGAAACGTTTCACTAAAACGCCTAACGCAATAAGGGTGTATGTTTATTGCTACATAAAAGTAATAATTCTGAATGCGATGAATGAAATGTATAAATTTTTTGTTTTATTATTGTAATTTTTGTTTGCTTTATTGCACAGCCTTGCCAGCTTTCTATTAAGAAAATTCTCACAATTCTCTTTTATTATAGATCTTGTTATTATAATATTGGTTTAAAATATTTTTTTTATAAGGGATATGATGAAAAGGTTTCTAAATAATAATAAACGTTAACATTTTTTATTAAACATAAAGAAAAGTGTGCAGCATATTGTGATGTTTTTATTTTTTTATTATTTTTTCATAATTTATATAACGACTTTTAACACGTCTGACACAAATTGTTTTATAAAAAATCATATTTCACAAGAAATGTTTATGTTGGTTTCTATAATTTCAATGTAATTATTTAGTGTACCCGCCCACACGTATATGTTGTAACGTTACACTAACAAATTAATAAAACATAAGAGAAATAATTGTTTGTAGTCAAAAATACATTTTTTATTTTTTTTTTACATAAATCTATGATATATTAACTTTGTTTTGTTTTTTTGTAATTAATTTTTTTTGTTATAAAAATATATACATACATTAAGTATTTTTCATTTTGTTTTCAATTTATTTTATTCTACTAAAAACATAAAAGAAGTGTGTCTACTGGATGATGATGAAAACATGTTTTTTATTTGTGATTGTTTTTTTAGAGAGCAATAAAATTTGTTGATTTCTATTATTTTGGCATTTGTTTTAGTAAAATTGTAATAAATTTTATATAAAGTAATGCATTTATTAGTGCGAAAAAATATTGTTCAACACAAAAGCGATGAGAGTTTCAAGATAGGTTTTCTATCCCAAACAAAAACATTTCAAAACATATTGTGGGCTACACAACTTTTTTCTCATAGCATAGGTTAACGAAGTCATATTTTTTAAAAATAAAAATAGTTTCTATACCCAATATAAAATTTTATATAAAACTATGTAATTTGAAAATAAATTTTGGAAAAATAACACTGTTTTTAAGAATATGTCTGGAATAATTATTTAAATAAACTATTAATTTATCCAATTGAATTTTAAACATTTAGACAAAGACGAAGTATTTTTCAAATGAACTCGTTACTTTTGTTTTGGGGTTTTGTATTAAAACTGAGATTTTTATGAATGTGGATAACTACATTTCCAAACAAGAATCCTTGCAAAAGTCAAACGAACCATTGAATTACACTGTCCGATATTTAGTGAATATCTAAATTATTTCGTTCTGTTATATCACAAATATTCAAATGTTGCTATGCACTGGTTTTAATGAATTTTTGCTCCAGTCAACAAACTATAAAAAAAATCAGAAGGTGCTAAGAAGAGCAGTATGTATCTCATCGTCTTGTGTGTTCAACATTTATAGAACGTATTAAAATAATAAACTTTCACTATGCTTGCATAGAAATAATTAAAAAAAAACAATAGAAAATATTTCATAATTTAAAAATTAGAAAACTAGAAATTTCAAAACAGGCCAAAAGAATGATTTTCTTTTATTTCTTTTTTTATATTTATTATTTTCTTTTTATGTAACTGATATTTCCATATTATATTAATGAAGGAGAGAGTAGAAGACACAGATATGTGAAATTTATCTAGCGGTACAACAAAATTTTTGTTTTTATTTACCACATTTTTGTTTGTTTTTATATTCCTCTTATTTTCTTTCTTTTAAGTACTATTTCTAAAATTACACAGATTTCAATCATTATCTATACTTAAAAGAAAACAGAACAAAGAACTAAAAAATAAAATATTTTGATTTGTTTGGACATTGAGATACAGATCACTTATCACTTCAATTATTATAGGAGATATCATCTTAATACTTACTCCCCTAGATTCATTTTTGTTGTTCTGTTTAAACATTTTTTTTATATCAAAAATCAATTCTGATAAGATATAATGTGCTATTATTAACAAATAACGAAGAATAATCTACGTAAATTACAATTTTGTCCGAGCGCACACTCTTCTTAAAAATAAATGTTGTTTTTTCTTTTTTTTATTGAATCAAATGTTTTTGTGTAATGTGTGAAAAATAAAAATATTTTCTCATTTGTTTTGTATAAACAATCTTTTTGTAATATTATTTTTTGTTTGTTTTAATATTACTTATTTGCGCTTGCTACTACTAACATTATGACACCTACTGCCTTTTTGTACTCTTCGTGCTTTCTTTGTTTCATTACTAGCCAGCAAACTTAGAGATGTTACATCTACAGCAGTCACTACTGGCGGATGGTTGCCTGCGCCATCCTCAGAACCATTGACACTGCTATCAAATAATAAAGGTGATCCCACTGTTGTAGCCATATTTCCTGACGACGTGCTAGCTTTGTCAATGGACCCATAAAACAAACTGGCTGGATATCCTGTTGTTCCAATGTTTCCGTTACCAACTACTTCTCCTCCTATTGCAAACCATCCACTATTGCTATCTGTAGAATTAATGCCATTACGTAACATATCTAAGTTGAGATCATTTATGTTGGTGGAAATTGTTGATGATGTGGACGCTAGCATTGTGCTCCGTTTGCCATTGGCATTGTCATTGTTCGCCATTGAAAGGTCGTTATTTGTAGATGCTCCGTTGCCACCATTGCATTGTAATTGATTGCCATTGGATGAACTAGCATTGGTAGTGGTATTGATACTGCTGCTGCTACTACTAGTAATGTGGTGTCGTTTTAAATTCTTTGATGCCGAGTTAACGGCTATCAGCTTGGCGGTGGTCGACTCATCAGGAAACGCAAATTCGGTACTCAAGGATATAGTATTGCTACTTGTGTCACTCTCGTCGGTATCATCTAAATTGATATTTATATCTTCCGGTTTGACGCCTTGATTCACCAGTGCTTGGTAGTCTTCAAGTGGGACAATAGGTGTCATTTTTTGTCCACAAGATGTACACATAGGCGTAGCAGGACTCTTTGAGCGCCAGTATTGAAGTTCAGTTTTGCATTTGTTGAGTTCCTAAATATAGAAAAAGTATTAGGCATTACAAAAACCAAAGATTTCATAGTATAAGTTGCTCTTAAATGATTTACACTTAAAAAGTTTCTTTTTGAAATCGTGGTTAAAAAGAAGAATGATTAATTAATTTTTTCAGAACCAATTCAAATACGATTGATTTCTTAAATTGAACACGATTTAAAAAGAAATAAAGTGTTCTAATATAATAAGCCTTAATTACTTATTTTTATAGACCAATAGCCAAGATAAATTAAATATTTATATAACTATTAAAATTATTTAAAAAAATTCACTGTCGTGTATTTCAATTTTTGTTTTCGAACATTAAGTATAGTTTGACTAAGTAAAAATAGAAACAGAAAGTAGAATAACAAATCTATACAGTCGTCTTAAAGACATTTATTATTATATTATACAGGGTCTCCCGAAATCACCGCCTCAGAAGAAAACCATGAGTTCCTGAGGTCATTTCAAGTCGAAGAACTTAAGAGTGTAGCGAAATACAGGGTGTCCCGAAATCACCGCCTCAGAAGAAAACCATGAGTTCCTGAGGTCATTTCAAGTCGAAAAACTTATGAGGTCATTTTTTCGTTTTCGCTTCGTTTTCGACTTATAACGGTTTTAATGATTTGTTTTCTTTTTTCCTTTGACTGGCTCTAACTTTGTCAAACTACAACCGATTTTTGAAATTTTTTTTATTTAAACAAAAATAGTTAGAAATTTTTATCTGCCATGCAACTTTTTTCTGCGTGGATAACGGTTTTCCCGAAATTTATTATCAAACACTTTTTTTAAGAATTTTAAGGTTGTTTTTTTGACTTCGATATGATTTTTTTCTAAAAAACACGTTATTAAGTATAATTTTTTTCTTTTTATTATGAAAGTCCAATATGTGTTCTTAAAAATACTTAACATTTTTGACCTAAAAATACATTTTAAATTATTAAAAAAATAAAAAAGAAAAAATAAAGGAAAATCAAGAAAATATGAATATTTGAATAAAAACGAATTAAAATGAATAAAAAACTTTTAACGGTCTTACTCTTACTTTATCCTTTCTAACATTCAAAACTCAACACTCACTGTAGTTTTTTATTCGTTTTAATTCGTTTTCATAAAATATTCATACTTTCTTGATTTTCCTTTATTTTTCGTCTTCTATTTTTTAATAATTTTAAATGTATTTTTAAGTACAAAAATGTTAAGTATTTTTAAGAACACATATTGGACTTTCATAATAAAAAGAAAAAAGTTATACTTAATAACGTGTTTTTTAGAAAAAAATCATATCGAAGTCAAAAAACAAACCTTAACATTCTTAAAAAAAGTGTTTGATAATAAATTGCGGGAAAACCGTTATCCGCACAGAAAAAAGTTGTATGGCAGATAAAAATTTCTAACTGTTTTTGTTTAAATAAAAAAAAAATTTAAAAATCGGTTGTAGTTAGGCAAAGTAAGAGCCAGTCAAAGGATAAAAGAAAATAAATCATTAAAACCGTTATAAGTCGAAAACGAGAAAATTACCTCATAAGTTTTTCGACTTGAAATGACCTCAGGAACTCATGGTTTTCTTCTGAGGCGGTGATTTCGGGACACTCTGTAGAATGAGAAGCTGGCGAGTGAGGGAGATGGCGACAACACTGGCTCTTAGACTTGATACAAAAACGGTTCATCCGATTATTCTTGGCGGCATTCCAAAATTTAGCAAGGAGAGCACAGACGTGTTTTTTTATTAAAAAGAAATAAAATAACTTATATTTAAAACGAATAAAATTACTCTTTATTAAAGATCAGAAGTGGGATATACCCAGGTGAAAAGTGTTTAATTATAAAATTTTATTGATTGAAATTCAGATCATAGTAAAAATGTTGAATTCCATTTAAGCATTAATAATGTTAGTTAATTAAAAAAAAATATATATATACACTCAGCGGCACGGAATCTTGGTCACACTTGATTTTTGTTGTAACTCGCCCTCAAATATTTTTTTGTTAATGATTTAATTGTAATTATGTTAACTGTGCATATTTTGATTGTTTTAAACCCTTTTAAGATAATTCAAAGGTTTACTTTATTTTTAATAACGATACATACTAAAGCCTGCATTCGATCTGGCATACTCTGGATAATGTTTTTAATATTCCTTCACGATAAGCTCTCCCAAGCGGCAAGTGCAGCATTCCTGAGCTCGCTCAGTGTTTGTAGGGTGTGGGATGAGTACTTTATCTTTCTTTTTAGCATGTCCTAGATATTCTCTATAAGATTTAAATCCGGACTGCGGGCGAGCCACTGCAGTTTTTGAATACCAGTGCACTGAAGGTATTCACATACGCAACGCGCTGCATGGGGTCGTGCATTGTGCTGCATAAAGAGGAACTGATCGTACCCTATGCGCCCCATATAGGGTAAGACATGTTCCTGAAGGATCTTCTCAACGTATCGCGTTACTGTTAATCGATTATCAACGATGGCGAACTCCGTTCACCCTTCGGAACTTACACCTCCTAATACCATAATTGAGCCTCCATGAAAAACCATAGTTTCTGTGGTTGTGATGGGTAGATTAACAGGAAAAATATTTGAGGGCGAGTTACAACAAAAATCAAGTGTGGCCAAGGTTCCATGCCGCTGAGTGTATATAGAATTTTATCCTACGTTAAATTTATTGGGATTAGACGCGATTTCGGTTTCACGAAATAGTGTTATTGTTCTCCAATAATATATTTGTCAAGTTGAGTGTTTTTGATTCAGTTTTTTTTTCCCTCATGTCGCATTTATGCTGAAGGTGTTTGCTTGTTTTTGGTATATTTATTAAGGCGACAAGCAGGAAAAAATAAATTAATTGACTGGTCTTAGGTGCATTTTCGGTTTCACGGAATAGTGTCTATAATTTCCAGGAATTCGTCTTTTTAACATTGAAAATGTTTATAGGGTCGTTTTGAGAAAAATATGGTGTTACCAAAATGATTAAATGAACAAATGAATATATAACAAATGAACGAAATGAACTCTAGCGTATAGGGGGCTCAGGATCGAATTTTTGGTTGGTGTTACCAAAGAAAATGCCAAAATGAACCTAAAGACACAATCGATGAATCGTACCTACACGTTGATCGTCGCCAACCGACGAGCTTCAGTGGAGGATAGTTGAATTTGTATGAAATCTTAAAATCACTCGATTTGAGCGCACTTAGAAGCCTTTTACTCAGGTTATAATTATCGGATGCTTAATGTTAAGATAGATAATTAAAGATAAAATGACAGGCTACAAATCTGCATCAAAATGTTTGCAAAAGCTTACAAAATTTCATACTAAAAACGTGAAAGATTGGCTTTTGAGAACTAATTTCATCACGGCAAATGACGTGAGGAACAAGAAAACAAAAAGAAAAAGAAAAAAACGTACCCACAAAGAATATACATTGCTGTAAGGGTGTTGGCAAGACGTTGGTTGGAGTGGAATGTGTGCAATAAAAAACCACCACTGCACTGTGGCTGGTGGCAAACACAATTATTGGCTTCGCATCGGGAAGAAAATGATATACATACATAGCTACATTACTAAGTAGGTTAGGTAGGTATGTCTGTAAAATGTTATGTTGATTAAATTGTTGTAGTAGGTATTTTGCAAATATTATTCGTAATGGTACAATTAGGTTGGTTTGGTTGGCTTATAACTTCTGTTCTAACAATCGGATATTTAAAATAATGGTCTTAAAATGAAGGTAAAATATAAAAACTAATTTACTTAGTTAAAATAATTAGTTAAAATAATTGAAATAACATAAAAGTGTAGGTGAAAAACGTTTAGGTTTAATTCATCAAAATAAATAATTGCAAAAATTAAAAAATTGAATAACAAAATTGGCTTCGCCAACAAAATTCATATACCTACGTATCTATATAGGTACATACATTATGTATGTAGGTTGGTAGGAAGGTAGAAATGGCGATCACGAGCAACCTAGCTCGTTGACCCAATTAGCGCTAGAGTGCGCCGTTTTGTTACCATAACTCATTGGACCTGTGGATGTAAATGGTTTGGAATGTCTCAGAATGGCTCAGAGACGTAAGAGGTTTGACCCCTTAGGGCCAGTTTCACAGTGAAGTAAGTGTCACTTAAGTGCCAAATATGGAAAACTAATTTCCAATTTCACAGTGTAAACTTATCGCAATGAGTGACACTTAAGTCTCCGATGCTGGCCACTTAAGTTCCACTAACTCAGGTAGTAAAACTGCGGCTTGAGTGCCAAAATGGGAAAATTAAGTGCTACTTATTTTGTTAAGTGTGCACTGTGAAACTGGCCCTTAGTATGACATTATGTATGTACATTTATATAAAAGGATTGATTGATTTAGTTGTTCTGCGGTTGCCTTTTTACTTCTGTACTAATAATCGGATCTTAAAGATTAAGGTTTTGAAATAAGTTAAATAATAGGCTTCAAAATTTTGCGTGACAATACTTGACTTCATTCTTAATCAATTCGATTGTTGAACCTAGAATATGCACAGAGACCTATACTTGAACCTCTATGATTACAACTTATAACTTTAGTTCTATAAGGGCCAGATGTTGAACGTTAAGGTATTTAAATTAAGGTTAACTAGGCTAGAGGTAGGATTAACCTAGCGAAGCAACTTAAATATAATACCTAATCGAAAAGGGTTGATTTGGTATCTTCTGTTCTAATTATCGGTTCTTTGAGGTTAATGTCTTAGAATTAAGGTAAAATCTCAGGCTACAAATTTATTTGACAAAACAACATCTAAACCAATGCGACTTTTGAACTTGACCTACGTCTAAGCCAATGTGATTTTTTAACTTGAACTACCTATACGTCTAAACCAATTCGATTTTTGAGCTTGACCAACGTCTAAGCCAATGCGATTTTGGGACTTGACCTACGTCTAAGCCAATGAGATTTTGAACTTGACCTACGTCTAAGCCAATGTGATTTTTTAAATTGAACTATACGTCTAAACCAATTCGATTTTTGAGCTTGACCAACGTCTAAGCCAATGCGAATTTGGAACTTGACCTAAGTCTAAGCCAATGAGATTTTGAACTTGACCTACGCACGTCTACACCAATTCGATTTTTAAACTTGACCAACGTCTTAACCAATGCGATTTTTGAACTTGACCTACGTCCAAACCAATGTTATTTTTGAGCCTGAAATATGCAAAGGTACCAACTTGCGTTTCTCTTTAATAAACTTACAACATTAGTTCTAAGGGCCAGTTGTTGAAGGTTAAGGTATTTAAGTTAACGTTAATCAGTCTACCTAAATATAAATATCGAAAGGGTTTATTTGGTAAGCTTTTATCTTCTGTTCTAACTATCGGATCTTTGAGATTAAGGTCTTAGAATTCGAGTTAAAGCTCAGGCTATAAATTTATGTTACAAAACTTTACCTACGTCTAAGCCAATGCGATTATTGAACTTAGAATATTCATAGGTACTGCAATATAATTGAACTTCTTTAATAAACTTATATAGATTTAGTTCTAATGTTCAGATGTTCAACGTTAAAGGTAGAACTACAATAGTCGGATGCCGACCTAAGTGGTCGTACGAAACGAAACGAATACAAAGAATTTATATGACGTGCCCATAATTGAGTTTTGCTTCGTTTCGACCAATTTTTTACTTTTTCTTTCGGAAGTGAAGAGCGCTCACCGACCGCTCCATGCGTAAGTGAACTGAGAGAATTTTCTTCCAAAATCTTCCGACTATTACAGTTCTACCGGTCCTCAAATGAAAAAAAAAGATTCAATTTGGTTGTCAACTCAGCTGTCAACTAAATTGGTGCTTTTCTTTTCATATACTCAGATAAAAGAATACTGCTTAACTATCAAAACCATTAATATTGTCTTAAGAAATTACACGACTCGAGTTTATTAAATTTATTAAAAGATGAGTTCAAAATGCAAAATATTATAGAATATGTACCTAAAAACAATTAGGCAAATCAGGTTTGCATTGAGTTTGAGCTACACATCAAATTATTTATAAATTTGGTCTCGCGTTAAAAAGGGTTCACTTTGATAGTAAATCAAATAACTTGCCTATATATAAATAGTTCAATAAGTTGAGAGACTTGTAATTTGAGCAAATTTGAGCAAATATTTGAATTTCTTCAACATCAACGCCGTGATTAAATAAACTGAACTGAACAACATTAATTTAATCGCCAATTAAAATAATAATCGACATTAAAAATATCTACATATTGTAATTTCAGACTGAAGAATGGTTTCTTAGACATCTTCAGAAGTTTTGGTGCAACTATAGGATACAAATTAGAAATCACCAAGATTATTCATGTTTTATTTTATCGAGCTAACACAAGTAGTAGTTCGCCCGAAGATGGAGTAACACTCCGAAACGCGTCGCTAACATAATTTAAATTAAAGTTGTGAAATTAAGTTTTTATAATAATAAAATCAAAATCAAAATAAAAATAAAAAACAAAAAATAAAATTGGGTTTTTTAAATTTATTTATTAAGATTAATCATCTATTAACACAAGTCATTTTCAATGTCCCCATAGTTACTCTATGAGTGAAATCTGTAAATTTTTTTTATTTGGTAAAACTGCTCACAGGGCGATGCAACGCATAGTTTTTTTTTTAGTATATACGAAAAACAATGCCTGTAACTTTTTTTTTCAACAAATTTCCCAAAACCGAGTTTTTTTTCTATGGGTTTTGGCAGCAAATTGTGAAATTTTGTGAAAATTTGTGCAAATTCGTAAGAAATTTCACGTTACCAAACAGACCAACAGTTAGAAAGAACAACGGCATACTATGTATGTGTAATATTTTGTTTCCTGTTTGGACGCGAAAATTTAAATATGAATAAGGAGAGAGAAGATTGATATGATAAAAGTTACTACGTTTACAAGAGCGGATCCACGGATCGGATTCAATCTGAATGGAAATTTCGATTCAGGTATATGACGATGCCAGATCGAAAGATAGGATTGAAATGGAATCGAAGTGACAGTCTTGTTCTTATTGTGTGTGTACAATCACCGCAATCAGTTTGGAAACAAAATACACGATAACACACACACTCCAACAAGCCGCTGTAATCTCGATTCTTTAATTCTTCGATCTAGGTATACATTTCTCGCCGAGCTGGATCGGATTGAGTAATCCGGATTCGATCCGATCCAGGTTTACAAATACCTTAATCTTGATTCGATTCGGATTTAATTCTCCATGTAAACGTAGTAATAAAAGATATGATATGGTCCCCTTTCACACGAGGAAACAAGTTGCTGGAGATTTTTTGACGTTTTCTTTTAATTATCAATTCCCACCAATCGTAGACCGTTCAATTCTCTCACTTGGTGCCCTTCTCACCCAAAAACTGGAAGTTGCCGGAAACTCAGTTTCCTCGTGTGAAAGGGGACATGCTAATGGTGTGGTGTAGTGACAGATACACCTAAATATGTTTTTTTTTTATGTGTTTAAGAGAGAGACGGCACTCAATTTTCGGTATACGAAAAAGGGGTGAACAAAAGAAAAAAGAGAACGTACTAGAGGAAGAAAGAACGATTATCTCAACCGTTTTGCAAATGATCTTCTATTCAGTGGGTGCGTACATGGGGAAATAGATAAATATTACTAGAAAAAAAAGAGATTTTTTTTGTTAGATGATAGGTATTTGTTCATACATACATACATACCTATGATCTGAATTTGTTATTGTTATGACCATGGAGAGTATGACAGCAAAACAATTGCTTGCAGAACTCAAGAACAGGAACCTCTGTACAAGCGGGACAAAAAGGGTTCTGTTAAACCGAGTACGACAGTTTGAAGGTGAATGCAGAACAAGCGCTTCCACCTTCAAGTTCAATTGCACCAACGGAGCACAACCTTGCTCCTAATATGAATGAGAATGCTGCTGATCTAACGATTGGCTCATCTGCTTCTTCTGATATTAGAATGACCGATGAAGAGGCACGTTCTCGAGAGTGGGACATTATAAGAAGAGAAAAAATCTCATACAACAGGAAAAGGATTTCTTGTTTAAAGGAAAAGAGCTGGGCGAAAAATTAAAAATGTTGGAGCAAAACACATCTTCCGTTACGAGTACACCGCATACCTCAAAAGTAAACTGCAGCATTAGGGAGATCGCAGATGTGTTGCCTACATTTTTGCCAGGCCATATTTCATCGATGTCAGCCGATTCATGGTTGAAATGCTGTCAAGGATATATGCTTGGGACGAAAGGGCACTCCTGATGGCTGCAGCATCGAAAATGCAAGGACCTGCACGTTTCTGGTGGGATACGGTTGAAGGGACATTTACATCCTGGGCTAACTTGGCTAACGGACTAAGATCGAATTTTACTCACCAATACAGCGAAGTGGAAATTCACCAACAGCTATCAAAGAAGATTCGTAAACCAACCGAGACCATCGAGAATTATTGTTTCGAAATGAATATGCTTGGTAAATAGATACAACTCTCTGATAGGACCATAATTCAATACATACTAACAGGACTTAACGACTCTTTGATGAGTTCAGCAGCTGGGTCAATTAGAGATATAGCAGAGTTAGTTGAAAAAATAAAATAATCTGCGATAAGGTACGACAAATAACGCAAGACCTACTACCCCATTCTTCAGTAAACTCTAACGCTGGTGGTCACATTAGGTCGCAGCTCCGAGTCGGAGAACAACGAAACTTAATTAATAAAGTCATATGTTATAATTGCGATCAAGCAGGACACTTTGCTCGGGAATACACACATCCAAGGAAACGATCATGGACTTATGCCAATGAAGACAACAAACGTGTCACATCTAAAGAAGAAAAACCACCAACAACCAAATCAAAAATTAACGTGGTTTATAATGATTGTTACCACAAATCTGTTCTAATCAATGGCAAGTTGTATATTGCTTTACTCGATTCAGGAAGTGAACGTTCGATAGTTACCGAATCAGTTTGAAGGCGTTTGAAGCTCCAGTACATAAATGCGATTTAACCCTATATGGTTTCGCTGGGGCTAGTTGACAAACGAAGGGAAGCTTTTCAATTAACATTCAGATTGATGAGGATGTTTTTCCAGTATGCGCTTTGGTTTTTAATCACGACTCCCTTATCAAAATCTGTTTTAATAGGAAAAGGCGTGCTCAACAATCCAGTTTGTGGTTTAAATAAACAGGGTGATGTTTTGACCATTGAACGGAAGGAAAAACAAACTGATAATAATTCTCAGGAAACAAATGTCATAGGCACTGCCGAAAAAAGACAAATATCAACAGATGACCTTCAAGTTAATATGGAAATTGATTCTGTAGCTTTGGTTCAACTTTTGAACAGTTATAGAAATTGTATTGCATTAACCAAGCAAGAGTTGGGGTGCACCGATCTAGTACAGTTGGAATTAAACTTAATTAAGCAAGAACCAATCCTTCACCATCCATATAAAGTTCCATATGCTAAGAGACAACTTCTTACGTCTTTGGTCGCCGAGCTTTTAGATAGTGATGTTATAAGAGAATCCCAATCTGATTTTGCATCCCCTGTCATACTTGTAAAGAAGAAAAATGGCGAGGAAAGAATGTGCGTCGACTACCGCAAACTGAACTCGATAACACAAAGAGTTAAGTTTCCAATGACTCTCATTGACGTACAACTGAATGACCTGGTAGGCTATAAGTACTTCATAGTGATAGACTTAGCCTCCGGATACTACCAAATGCCAATCAAGCCAGAACATAGACATTACACAGCTATCATAACCCCGGATGGGTTATATGAATTTTTGGTTGTACCGTTTGGTTTAGTAAACGCTCCATCGTTTTTTCAGAAACTAATGAATACTATTGTCCAAAAGATGCGCCCATACACTGTTGTATGCTATATGATGATATAGTTATACCAACACACTTGATTGATGAGGGAATGTCCAAATAAAAAATGTTTTTAAGCATACTAAAAGAAGCTAACTTGACGATCAATTTAAAAAAGTGCGAATTCTTCAAAGAAGAAATAGAATACCTTGGACATGAGATCAAAAATGGAACTGTACAGCCACGGAAGGCGAAAACGTTAGCCGTAGAAAACTTTGAAAGACCTACTAATGAGCATGGTGTACGTCAGTTTATTGGTTTGACCAGTTATTTTAGGAAGTTCATCGAAAATTATTCTCTGATTGCTCTGCCTTTGACAAAGACAACAAGTTTCAATGGACATCAAAAGAGGCTGCCTTTCAAGATTTAAAAAAATGTCTGGTGAATAAACCAGTTCTTGCACTATACAATCCGTTATCAGAACATGAACTACACACGGACGCCAGCGCTCAGGGAATCGCTGGAGTACTTTTACAACGAGATGATAAACCATTGCGGCCTGTTGCTTATTACAGCAGGAAGACCACAAAAGATGAGACAAAATATCATAGCTATGAGTTAGAAGCGTTGGCTGTAGTGGAATCTGCAGAAAGATTTCGCCAGTATCTTCTTGCCTAGCATTTCTTGATTGTCACCGACTGTGAAGCCCTTAAAATAACAATGAAAAAAAAAGAAATAATACCGAGAATTGCGCGTTGGTGAATGCAGGAATATGACTACGAAGTCATACATCGCCCAGGGAAGGCAATGGCACATGCAGATGCTCTCTCCAGACAACCATATGAAGAAGCAAAAGCAGCTGATGTCGTTAATATGGATGTTATGAAAATTAATACAGCCAATGACGATTGGTTATACACACTCCAGCTGCAGGATAACTAAGTACGGGAAATAATTGAAACACTTAAAAAGCCAGCATTGAACGATAGTGACAAGCAAACACATAACGACTACAAAGTGCAGAATGGAAGACTATATAGACAGGTGGATAATGAGGTCAGACTTTACATACCTAAAGGGGTTAGAAAACGTATCTTGCAAGACAGCCATGTACAAATGGGCCATTTTTCCGAAAATAAAACTATGAACCATTTGAGAGATAGAGGATGACACAATTTGTAAAGAAGTATTTAAATAACTGTGTTCAATGTGCTTATAATAAGAACGAGATACAACCCCGAGGAGAGTTGCATAGTATCGAGAAGAAAAGCATCCCATTTGGACATGCTTATCTTATAGTGATAGTAGATGCTTTCACAAAATTTCTCTTGATAAAAGCTTTGCCCAACACTCAAACGAAACCTTTTCTTAATTTTCTAGAAGACATATCTTTCAATTACGGCAGCCCATGGCGCATAATTACTGACAGAGGAGCGGCGTTCACCTCAAAACTTTTTAAGGAGTATATAACAGACCACGGAATTCAACACGTGCAGAACGCAACAAAAACTCCGAGAGCTAATGGTCAAGTTGAGCGTTATAATCGAACAATTTTACAAGCGCTCCTTTCTACGGTTGAAGACGAAGATCGATGGGACCAAAAGGTCAAAATTGTGCAATGGGGTATTAACAACACTTATAGCGAGGCTATTAAAACTACATCCCAACAAATGTTAATGGGTTATGTTCCAAGAAATCCATGGGCTGACGTTTTATCACAGGGGGTAGAACTAAACCAGAAACCACGAAGCCTTGAAGTTATACGAAGCCAAGGAGCTGATGCCATAGCCAGTAGCCAAACCAAACAAAAAGAAAGACATGATTTGAAACATAAAGAAGCAAACAAATATGCGGCAGGAGACCTTGTGATGATACTGAACGATGGAGTAGCTGCTACAGGGACATCAAGAAAACTTGAACCAAAATATAAGGGTCTTTATATGGTAACGACAGTGCTACCACATGACATACAATATATGTGATATTCCATATGCACAAAGAGTACAAAAGCCGTATTCATCAGTTTGTGCTGCCGATAGAATGAAGAAGTGGATACGATTAGAAGCTGATCTCGACAAGGACTTCGAGGAAGTCAGGATGGACGAGACTGTAGCGAAATAGAATGAGAAGCTGGGGAGTGAGGGAGATGGCGACAACACTGGCTCTTAGACTTGATACAAAAACTGTTCATCCGATTATTCTTGGCGGCATTCGAAAATTTAGCAAGGAGAGCACAGACGTGTTTTTTTTATTAAAAAGAAACAAAATAACTTATATTTGAAACGAATAAAATTACTTTTTATTCTCTCTTCGTTTTCGACTTATAACGGTTTTTATGATTTGTATTCTTTTTCCTTTGACTGGCTCTAGGTTTGCCAATCTACAACCGATTTTTGAATTTTTTTTTTATTTAAACAAAAAACAGTTAGAAATTTTTATCTGCCATAGAACTTTTTTTAAGGTTGTTTTTTTTTACATCGATATGATTTTTTTTTAAACACATTAAAGCCTCAACTACATAAGCCAAAAAAGTGAAAAAGTGCAAAAGTGAAAATTTTTAAATTGATTTTGTGATAGTTTTTCTGACTAGAAAACTTATAAAAATGATGCAGAAAGCTTAAATTTTGGTTTAAAAACAAATTTGTGTATTCTTTTTCACAAAACAACGGCGCTAGCGGTAAAAAAAATATTTTTACTTTTGTACTTCAGTACTTTTTGGCTTAGGCTGAACTCATACTGGAGCTGCGAGCAGAGCGGCGATGCGAGAGGTGAGTAGAGCGTTAAAAACAAACACATGCTTTCTTATGAGAACTGATACCTCGTTGCTAGAGGCCTCAGTATGAGAGCTCGCATAAGAACACATCTGTTTGTTTTCGTCGCTCTGCTCACTTCTCGCATCAACGCTCTGCTCGCAGCTCCAGTATGAGTTTAGCCTTATGTAGTTAAGCCTTAAGTATAATTTTTTTTTCTTTTTATTATGAAAGTCCAATATATTGTGTTCTTAAAAATACTTAACATTTATTTATTATCTAAAAATACATTTTAAATTATTAAAAAAAATAAAAAGGAAAAATAAAGGAAAATCAAGAAAATATGAATATTTGAATAAAAAAGAATTAGAATGAATAAAAATTTTTTAACGGCCTTACTCTTACTTTATCCTTTCTAACATTCAACACTCAACGCTCACCGTAGTTTTTTATTCGTTTTCATCAAATTTTCACACTTTTTTGATTTTCCTTTATTTTTTGTTTTCTATTTTTTAATAATTTTAAATGTATTTTTAGGTAAAAAATGTTAAGTAATTATAAGAACACATGTTGGACTATCATAATAAAAAGAAAAAAATTATACTTAATAACGTGTTTTTAAGAAAAAAATCATATCGAAGTCAAAAAAACAACCTTTTAAATGCTTAAAAAAAGTATTTGATAATAAATTGCGGGAAACCGTTATCCACACAGAAAAAAGTTGCATGGCAGATAAAAATTTCTGTTTTTGTTTAAATAAAAAAAAATTTCTAAAATCGGCTGCAGTTTGGTAACTTTGCCAGTCATAAATAAAAATCATAAAAACCGTTATAAGTCGAAAACGAAGCGAAAACGAAAAAATTACCTCATAAGTTTTTCGACTTGAAATGACCTCAGGAACTCATGGTTTTCTTCTGAGGCGGTGATTTCGGGACACCCTGTATATGAGCACATAAAACACTATTTGTTATTACTGTACTTCTTATACTTTAACGTTAATAACTTTATAGTTAATAACAGTTCCTGCACACTGCACTTGCTCTATAATCGCACTTTATTTCGTTGCTAGTGGAATTTGCATACGAAAAGAGCTTTATAATCTAATTTGAAGTTTTACTATTCTATTTATTATTAATGCAAGGTGTTTTGCAT
Source organism: Epistrophe grossulariae (assembly GCA_929447395.1). Lineage (NCBI taxonomy): Eukaryota > Metazoa > Arthropoda > Insecta > Diptera > Syrphidae > Epistrophe > Epistrophe grossulariae. Next base: position 88,479,759 of record OV839566.1, read on the forward strand.
GAGGCATGTTATAGCTGTTGCTGTTTTTAAAGCCAGAAATCAATTCTTTATTATTTTAAATCACATTCTTCTAAACATTTTAACAACAAAAATTGTTTTTGCTTTCGTTGCTGAGCAAAATCAAACATTGTGTTTCCTGATCAACTTTTTGCCGTCGCTTACGATAAATTGGTGCCAAATGGCTCGGTATGGTAATAAGTAACGTTATTGCTATAATTCATAACTTTTGATCACTACTGAATTCTTCAATTATTTACCAATGCAATTTTACCATACTACTTTTTTGTAATATTAAACTCACTCTCTACAAGTTGTTCTTAGAATAATGTACTGCTTATGACGTTGCTAAGTACTGTTTTTCATTTCTTAAAACCTACAGTTATAATATCGATAGAGAGAAAGATAAGCCCAAAAGTACTCGGAATTTTCGAGAAAATCTGAAAAAAAAACAGAAATCTCACACAAAAATGTTCTGTACCAAATTAAAAGGAATGTTCATCCGCTAAGGCTCTAGCTTGATGTACCAAAACCCCTTTAATGGAATTCTCCATCATAGTTATTATATATTTGATAAAAACCTGGAAATTTTTGCTGACACGAAACCAATACTCGCCCTATAGAGCTAGTAAGTATTAAAAGTTGATGAATCTTTATTCAAAATTAGTTTTTAAGTGTAAATCAATAAATTACGAATAAATTAAAAAAAAAACTTCTTATTCTCGTGTAAAAATTATATATCGTTATCGTTATTGTTCTACATACTTTAGTCAAATATCGAAAACGTATATAATATATAATTTTTACACGAAAATATGAAATCAATAAATACTTAAATAATCTGAATTGACAAAAAAAAACAAAAAGTTTAATACCGAAAATTAAGTGGACATTTGCTGAAATACAGAAGAAAAGGTAAACGTTTAAGTTAACATAAACATTTAAGTTTAGTATTAGAAAAAGGCTCTAAGTTTGTTGCAATTACATGTGGTTTTGAAGTTTTTGTGTGAACATGGACTTTTTTTTAATTATTTCCATATTAATTTGACAGTTGATTTATAAATTTAACTCTAAATTTAAAAAGTTTACAATCATTTTTTTGTTAAACAAAAAAATCATTGAAAAAATTACAAAAATGTAAAAACTTTAGTTATTTCCTTAAAATTGTTGTATTGATTAGACTGACTGTTCTATAAATGTGTATATCTTAATCATCTGACTTAAAATAAATACCCCATGAAAATCATAATTCACTGTTTTTGTGGCTTTGGATCGAAGTTCTTTAAAAAAAAATTCGTTGATTTAGCTTGGAATACCCGAGAAAAAAGCAAACATGATCGCAGTGATAACATTGGTGTTTTGATAGTTTTTTAAAGTTCGACTACTCAGACAAAAGAATTTTAATTTAAGACACATTTTCAATACCTGTAACAACGTAGAAAACTTCCTTGACATTTCTTCGTTCTTCTTATCATTTTCATCTAAACGATTTGCATATTCCAAAGCTTGTTTCTGCTGCTCTGCTAAAAGTTTTTGTTGCTCGGCAATTTGTTTTCCTTGTTCCGATGATTTCCGTTTGCAATTTCGTAACTCACTACGTAGCATCGACAGTTGATTATTATACATTTTCATTCCTTGTTTTATTTTACGAATTCCCTTTCGTAAAACCATATTACTCTGCGGAGGTGAGGGCGAATTCGATGAGCTATCCGATAGTTCTGATGATACTTTCAACGAACTGCTACTTGCTATAGAGAAAATAAAACAAGAGCAATACTTATGAAATCAACCAAAAGGCACATCAGATAGCCGGTTGCCTTACGTCTCTTTGTGCTTGGCAAATTAAAAAAATCCTTATTAAAATAGGCAATGTCGGGAAGATTTGGTTCAATGTGATCCTTGAAATACTCCATGGCCATAGTTGAAAGATCAAATAATTCGTCAGTTACACGATAAGGTTTTTCCAGCCTGGATGTGTTTCGAATATAACTCAAGACGTTATAAACTTCATCTAAAATCTGTGAATATTTTAATTTATAAATAAGCTAATAATATAAGATAGAATAACTTACTCCGCCTGGGAAAAAGCAACAATGTTTTCGTTCGATATGTTTACCGAAGGTCATTTGTAAAAGAGATAGCCTCATGTAGCATGTCTCGATAATATCACACTCGCATGCAAGCGGATGATTCCTGCGAGCAGATTCACGACGTGGCATTTTGGCTTTTATGTTTTGGAAACGATTCACCATTTGATTGATCAATTTTGAAAATGTGGAATTCAATACTGCCATACATATATCATTCATTTTGTGAGAAACCTGTTGAGAAATAATTTAAAAAATATGTATGAAGGTTAGAAGTTTGTTCTAGTGGAGGGACTTAGAATTATACAGTTTGTAGGGCTGGCCACGAAACAAGACCCGACGAGACTTTGGTAAGTCTCGTCTCAGTCTTGTTTAACAGAGTTTCGTCTCGTATAACTTAGTCTCGCTACCCTATCGGTCTTTGTGGATGAAAATCAAACTAGAGTTTGAATAATAAATTTTTTAATTTAAAAATTGAAATATTTGTATTATCTTTTTGACCGACAGATTTCATACAGTTTGTTCTTTAAAACTATTTATTATGTTACATAATTACATGAAAGGAAAAACTATGGGAAGCCTACACCTTTTCGAAATCCGCATAGTGGGGCCAAACCAACGATTTTGGGAAAAAAAATTGGTACACTGAACGTCCAGTATAACGAAAGGTCTACCTTAAAAAAAGCAAAAAATTAACTGATCATTTAAAAAGTTTTTACTACACCAACTGCTTGAAATTGCACGTAACGTTTAAAGAAAACACTCCCTTTCTAATAAAATATTGATTATCATTACCACAAAAAACCCCAGCGTATTTCATGTACTGTTTCGTTGTGCAGACAACATCAAACGCAGAAAAAAAAACTATTGGACCTGTAAGAAGAAAAAAAACCATTCCCACGTTTTGCTTTTGAAATTGAATAGCATTAGGATATGGAGTAGTAAAATTTTATTCGTTATTTACAGATATCAATGGACTTCAAATGGTGATTCGTTATACTGGATGTTCGTTGTATCGGCATATTGTTATTGGAAAAAATGGAAAAATTTTGAGAAAAGTGAAAAATTTGAAAAAAAAAAAAGGTCAAACATTTTGAAAGAGGTACATATTTTGAAAAAAGTGAAATATTTTGAAAAAGGTCAAAAATTTTGAAAAAAGTCAAAATTTTTGAAAAAAGTTAAAAATTAAAAAAAAAATGACTGACATTTTTTTCTTATTTGTACGGTTCGTGAATGGATCTACAATAGTTAGCACGTGATGAATTCGGGAACGAACCATATTTCACAGATCCCAACAGATTTGATTCGATCGTGAAAACGAAAATGAAAATAAAAAAAAAATAAAAAAAAAAATAAAAAAAATAAAAAAAAAAAATTAAAAAAAAATAAATAAAAAAAAATAAAATAATTTCTTTAATAAATGTAATCATTTTTATTAATGTTTTTTTTTTTCTTTGTTTTTATATTTGATAAAGGTTTTAAACGGTTGCGCTGTCTTGTGCTGCTTTCTTTGATAGTGCATTTTATTCCTAAGTACATTAGTTACAAGGCACACACAAAAATTTGCTCCAATTGTGCCCTTTTTTAACAATGGAAATATATTATGTTCCATAAAGTACGAGGAAAAAACTTCCATAAGCTTTATTTTGTTTTTCTTTTTTTTGTTCTAAACTCTGTTTTTACACTCGCAATCGATAGAATCCGTTAAATATGCTTCTTTCTCAAATAAATGTTTGGTCTTAAAGTAACTAGTGACGTAGATGAAGCAAAGGGTGGACTTGGTGCACTTTTTTACTAATCACATATTTTCAATTTTTTTGTTGATGGTTACTCCTCACAATTGGTTTTTTTTTTTATTTATTTATTTATTTATTGACCTACAAGCGTTTACGGCTAACAGATTGTGAAATAAAAATATCTTAAAATATTTACATGTATTTGCATAATTTACATATATATAAATATAATTAAAAAGTATATATCAGTACTAGATTAGCTTTAAACAAATCTCTAGAGCTGCTTATTTCAATAAATTGCCAAACTTCATTGAAATGCCTTTTTGATCTACACACTGGTTCATTACTACCATAGCTTGTTCTGTGATATTGCTCAAAAAGCAAATTCCTGGAACGTAAAGATCTTAACGGTGCATAAATTGGAATTATAAAAAGTAAGGCAGGGCATCTTATATGATAACATAAAATATCCCTCACAAGCATTATACCATGGATAGTTCGTCTTGATTCAAGAGATTTAATTCCAAGGAATAAACATCTTGCTTGATAATCCGGAATGAAACTCCATTTCATTTTATAAAATAATCTCGTAGAACGTCTCTGGATTTTCTCAATACGGAGAGAGAAAGTCTTAAAAATCGGATCCCATATAACGTCTGCATATTCAAGTATACATCTTACGAGAGCCATATAAAGAGATAACAACGCGTAAAAGCCCTTCCACACTATCCCACTGAGTATTAATACATGTCAAAAAAGTGTGAAACAAATCATGTATAATAGTGTGGAAACAAAATATGATATTCCCAGTCTACACATTTGACATGTGTTAATACATGAGAATTTTTAGAAATGGTTCTAATTCTGTCACACATTTCATCACATTTTTATTGAGGTTAAAATAAACTGTTGTGTGTGGTCAAAAAATGAAAAGAAATTTCTCTCTCACAAATTTGGCAGTAGCATGGAATTCTTTTCCACTTTGTATTAATACTTAGTGGGATAGTGTGGAAGGGCTTTAAGGATCACTAAAATCACCACAATTTCGCTTGACAAATCCTACAAGTGAATTTGCTCTTCCAACTACATGATCGACATGACTTTTTAAAGAGAAAGTTGAGTCAAGCATAATGCCTAAATCCTTAATTTTGTCTTCACGTGAGATCGAGTTAGACTCAATCATATAATCAAAGCTTATGTGAGTATTAGACTTAAAACAAGATATAGCGCTACATTTTTTATGTTTAATTTTAAGAGATTTAAATTGCACCATTCAGAGACTTGATTAATATCAGATTATGAGATAGCAATCTTCTACACTAATAATTTCTAAAAATATTTTGAAATCATCTGCATAAAGAAGGCACTGGGAATGTTTTATTACAGATGTTATATCTCGAAAAAGAATTGACAATAACAACTTTTTGAGACCTACCTATGAGGTATGATGAGATCCAATTCACAAATGAAGAGTGGAATCCAAACAGTTCTAGTTTACGCAATAGTATGGAGTGGTTTACCGAGTCAAAAGCTTTACTAAAGTCTGTGTAAATTGCATCTACTTGACTCTTTTTCTCAATGGATTTTATGACATAAGCCGAAAATACAGTCATTTTTGTTGTGGTAGAGCGCCCTGACGCAAAACCATGCTGCAGTTCGGATATAGATTCCCTAGATAAGAATTCTAATTTGGCTTTCACAACACTCTCGAACAACTTAGGAATTGCTGATAGCTTGGAAATACCTATGTAATTGTATATTAGATTCTTAGGCCCAGATTTGTGAATAGGCACAAGATAAGAGATTTTCCACTCCTTAAGAAAGTTTCCTTCCGAAAGGGATTTATTGAATAAGCAACGCAAAGGAAAGCAAAGCGATGTCGAGCAATTCCTTAGAAATATTGCTGTTATACCGTCGGCACCGGGGATTTGTTTAGGCTTTATTCATTGAAGCTCCAGCAGAACTTCGTTACTACTTAGCTGTAATGCACTAATATCAACCTTACTTGGTATATTGGGCATACTTGTAAAATTTTCGTCACGGGGTATCGAGTAAACGGATTGGAAAAAATCGGCGAATAAGTCTAATGTAGAGGTAATGTTCGAAGCTTCGGTGTTCCTAAATGACTTGGTTTTTGGATAACCAGAAGATTTTCTCTTCGTATTGATAAATGACCAGAACGAGTTACTGTTAGACCTGATGTTTTTTTCAATATTCATTATATAACCCCTATGAAGGAACTTATTAAGAACAAAAAAGTCTTTTCGCAATTTTTTGAAATAAGTACAATCTGAGTCACTATTTGATTGCTTGTATTTGTTAAAAGCTTTACGTTTGACATTTCTAAGGTTTATCAGATGCTTATTGTACCACGGAAGCTTTGGTAATAGATTTGATTTTGGCTTTCGAGCCAGAGGTATATATTAAGAAAAGCTTTCAAATAAGATTGAGGTAAATCGCATGTACATTTGCTCAAGGTTACAAGGGACCAGTTGAAAGTAAAGGGAAAATTGTTAAGCTCAATGAAATTTGCCTTTTTAAAATTAAAATGTTGTGAACATTGGTCAGATTCACTACTAGAAAAAATGTATAATTCAATTCGATAAATAATTCTTTATGGTGAATAGATTCATTTAAAAGTGAAAACGGAACTACTGAGACTTTAGAGTTAAAATAATCATTACATAAAAAAACTAAGTCGATATTATTTAATGAGTTAGGAATTCTATTAATTTGACTAAGATTAAGTGAATAAAGGGAATCAAGGAAATAAAATTCAAAATCTTTTGTCATATTACAAGCTATTAACATATTATCATTAACCGACCAATTACATATAATATTTGACAAATTAAAATCTAAAGCAACATACAGTATCAAATTCAGAGCAGATATTATTAACAAATTCAATATTAATAAAATGTTGTTCATATACAGTTGAAACTCTATTATCCGGGATTCTTTTAACCGGGACACTCTATTGACCCGAATTTTTGTTGAACAATATTTGATATTAATAACTCTAATGACCGGCATTCACTCTAATATCCGTAAAAGAAACAAAAACTTTTTTTTCTCTTTGAATCCTCCAGAAATATTAAAAAACACAGTCACCGACTAACTTTCAAGCCGACAACATCGTTCTCTTCTTAGTGTGTTTTCGCTTGTTTTCGTGTGTACTTATCCCGCTATTTCAAAAGCAACGTTTTTTTTTCATTTCTTCTCTTTCTTCTCCGTTAGAAAGTACAAATCACATTCTAATTAGAGAAAACAATTGCGTAATAATGGCCCATGGGCCACGTGTGCTTACAGGTAATCGGTTCGGCACTCTAGAAATAGATGCCTATGCCGAACCTTTATCTAAAAAAAAAAAGAAAACCTAACTATACAAACATAGACCTCAACCCTATAATCCCAATATCGTCAACATGTGCTAATCCTAAATTCATAGTGGTATCCTCTACAGATAGTGAAAAAAAACTGTCCTCCTTTAGTGTTTTTCTATTCAAAAAGAAATAGATACTATTAGCACTGGATATGAATACATTACCCAACTCCGCGATGGAAATCTTCTAATCTTGGTTAAATCCAAAAAAATTGCTGACATTTTCATCTTAAAAAAATCATTGTCAAACCTTTGCTCAATAAACGTGTCTCTACACACAAATCTCAATGGTTCCAAAGGAACTGTTTATTCTCCCTATCTTGTAAACGTACCGGAGGACGAAATTGTCAAAGAAATGAAATCACAAGGAGTCACAGGAGTTTATAAGTTTACTAAAAACATTGACGGCAAACAAACTCCAACCGGTCTCATTCTCTTTACATTCGACATCTTCCGTCCACCAAGCACTGTTATTATAGGTTGGTACAACTGCAAAGTTGTAGAGTACTTCCCAAACCCTATGCGCTGCAAAACATGCCGACTCTTAGGCCATACTGCAAAGAGGTGCACAAATCCCCCTTCCTGCGTAAACTGCAACCTCCCACCACAAGATCCCCACACATGCACGCGCACCTTCCGTGCAAACTGCTCTGAAGAGCACCCCGCCTCATCAAAATCTTGCAAGAGTTTCTTAAAAGCTAAAGAAATAATCAAAATTAAAACAACAAGAAAATGTACCATTTTTGAAGCGAAGCAAGTTTATAAGGATTTAAACCCTGAATACCTCAAATATATGCAACAGTCGTAAATAATCCAACCCAACCGAAGTCTGTCACAAGCGAAGTGCAAACTGACCAAACAATACAAACAGTAACATCACTAACCCTTCCCAAAAATAATAATGATTCAAAAAACGTTTAGAATGTTCCTAACCCTCTCTCTAACAAACCAACTAACTCTTATACTCAATTAACTCAAACAACCCCCAATTAACACAACATTCTCCCACTAAAAATCCACCACATATACCACCACGCCTAACCGATCAATTGTCAACTAATAGCAGCAAATCACCCTTATCAACATTCAGCCAATCACTTTTAAACACCAAAAATTACTACATTAACCCCTCAGGAACCGACGATGAAAGTATTTAATACAAAAATATGCGCCAACAACGCCGACTCCGCTGACCATAGTTTGGGACAACCGGGAATCCTTGGAGTCCCAGATGCCCCAGACTCTGACCAGCGGAGTCGCAAGCAACTTTACACCAATAACTATAACACCAACCCCGGCTTTCTACAATATAACTCAGTGTATATCGGCCAAAAGCCCAATACCACAACCAAATCGTCCTTAAAGGTTCTTCAATGGAACCTTAACGGTTATTTTAATAATTGGCACGAGCTTCAATTGTTAATAAATGACTATAATCCTTTAATAATAACATTGCAAGAAACACATCTGCAATCTAATTTCTCTCCCCACCCTCCAAAACAATATACAGCGTACTTCCACAACTTAACCACAAACACTTCAGCAAAACAAGGCAATGGAGTACTAATCCACAGCTCTATTCCTCACAACCGCTTGACCATAAACTCCAATATTTCCATAATAGCTATAGAAATCCATCTTAACATCAAAATCACCGTCCTTTCCCTATACATCCTTCCTTGCCAATCATTTAGCTCCTCAGAATTAATTATCATTACAAACAATATCCAAACTCCGATTGTATTAACAGGAGACATCAACTCTTGGAACACTCTATGGGGTTCCCCTGTTACTAACTCCAGAGGTAACGAATTTGAGATCTTTCTTTCAACTACTTCCCTTGCCATCCTTAATGACGGCAGCCCCACACACTTTTCAACCCAAAAAACGTGGACACTCGTAGATGTGACAGCCATATCTTCGCAGCTATTACCTAATTCTTCATGGGAAATCTTTGATGACCTTCATGGCAGCGACCACTTACCGATACTGACGCATATAGATCTATAGGATCCAAAACCACTCCAATAAAAGCAACAACTAAATTTCAAACTGACAGTGCTAACTAGAGTTTATATCAAAAGACAGTGCTCGAAGCGGTCAATAATAACCATAAGACGTCAAATATAAATAAGGAAGCTGCTTTAATTACTAAAGCGCTGCGCTCTGCTGCCAATATAGCTATTCCCCAAACAAAAAATACCCCACAGAAATCAATAACTCCATGGTGGAATACTGAATCATCTATACTACGCAACAAAAAACAGAGTTTTTGGAAAATATTCAAAAAATATCCCTCCGATCTTAACCTCGTGAACTATCGCAAAGCTAACGCCCTATTCCGAAGAGAAGCAAAACTAGCAAAAAAAGAAAGTTTTCAAAAATTTACATCCAACATCAGCCCAAATTCTACAAGTAAAAAAATGTGGGCGGATATTAAATCGCTTACAGGTAATTACACACCACCTGTAATTAGCACATTGATTACCGATTCTGGCATACTTTCTAACCCACCAGATATCTGCGAACACTTTGCCAAGACTTGGTCTAATTACTCTAGCGACCCGAATTTCTCTACAAATTTCCTCAACTCTAAACGTCTCGCAATAAACAGAGAACCACTTATAGGTAATCTAAGCGCATCAGCAAAATACCTCGAAAAACAAATTAGTTTTCTCGAATTAAAAAGCTGCCTCAATTCTCTTAAAGGTAAAACCCCAGGGTATGACCGCATCTCATACCCTATGCTTAAAAATGCCCCATTTCCAGCCAAACAAAGAATCCTGGAACTGTATAACAACATTCTTGATCAAGGCATATTACCACAGACGTGGAAAGTCGCTAGTGTAATACCGATCCCCAAACCCACAAAAAAACTGTCGGACCCTTCGGGGTCCAAACCAGGTTGCGTTTAAGCATGGACGTAGTACCACTGACTCTCTACTCCATCTAGACGAGTATATCACCTCAGCGCTCTCATGCAAAAACCATGTATCTGTCCTATCACTTGATTTTGAGAAGGCATTTGATCGGATCGGCATACATATAATCTTAAATAAACTTACTCTGTGGAAAGTTGGCCCAAAAATGTTCTCATTTATAAAATCTTTTTTGTCAAACAGAAAATTCAGAGTTAAAACAAATAACTTTTACTCAAATGTATATAATTTAGCAAATGGTATCCCTCAAGGTTCAGCCCTCTCAGTGACCTTGTTCATTATCGCATATAACCATATTAGCGAAATTATATCAAAACATAAAAGAATAAACCACATCCTTTATGCTGACGACTTGATTCTACTGACTAAATGCAATGACAACAGTCACACAAAGCAAATCCTAGAAAACGCGCTATCAGACCTAAGCGAATGGTGCTCCCATTCGGGTTCAATTATCTCACCTAATAAAAGTAAACATTTACATATATGTAAAAAAAGAAATTGCAATGTATTAAACATCAATCTATTCACTTATCAAATACCTAATGTTAACACCTTAAATATTTTAGGCATATCTTTTGACAACAAATTTAGTTTTAAGGATCATTTTTCATTACTCAAAAAAAAACTAGCTACCAGGCTAAATATTATAAGATTTCTATCCTCTAAAAACAGTTTAGTACATCCCAACACATTAATTGATATTACAAGAAATATTATCTTATCCAAGATTGACTATGGATTGGTAATCTACGGAAAATGCGCAGTATCAACATTAAAAACCATCAAACCATCTTATCACTCAGCAATCAGAGTCAGTTTAAAAGCATTCCCAACCACCAATGTATGTATTTATTTAAACTCTATTATGCGGAATTAACTCTACTATCCGTAAAATAAGAACAAGACCGAGCAATTTTACTTCACTTCACTACACTAGAAAACAAAAAATCTATTAACCGGGATTTTCGATTATATCCGTGATGGGCTCGGTCCCAGCCATTCTGGTTAATCGAGTTTCAACAGTACTTCAAAAGTACTTCTAGGTGCTATATAACTAACAATAAAGAATAAAATAACATTATGTGTTGAAAATAATTTGACAGAGATACATAATTGCTCAACTTCTTGACAATTAAGCTTAGTACTAACGGCAATCATAATTCCTCCTCCACGTTCACAGGCAGAGTTACATCTGACTTTAGAATTTAATATTTTTGACCAGGTACCACAAGGTATAACGTCATCAGCAGCGACGGTAGCATCAGCACCATCCACATCGGTAGCATTAATAACAACACCATCACCATGGATAACATCATTAGTAGTCCCATCAGAGTTAGCAGCAGCATTTGAGACAACAACATCATTGGCAACAAGATCAGCATTCACAGCCGAATCGAAGACGGCAGCATCAGCATCATTCACAACATTAGGAATAACAATAACACCATCGACATTTCCCATCAAATTCGCATCGGAGACAGCAGCAACTTCATCAACCACAGTTTCACCCACATTAGAAGAGGCATCGGAAACAACAACACTTCTTACAGGAACACCATCACTCACCTTAGTAGCATTTAAAGCAACAACAACACTATCAGAAATATGTTTTTTAATGGAAATAAATATGTTTTTTAATGGAACCTATGCTATGCTAATCGGCTCGGAATCATATAACTCTACCATATAGTACGAGAGCTAGCAACGTCGAAAAAAAAATTCATTTCAAGTCATGATTTTTTTAATTTGTTGTACTGCTCACTGACATTTTTGTGGTCTGGCTGGTGGGATACGTTGCGTTTTGCTGTACGCGTCTCTTTTTTAAAGTTAAAAAATTCATTTCAACAGTCTTTGCTCTTTTTTCATTTCGTTCTTTGAACTGTATGCAGTAGGAAAATACAGGTGTGGCAGGTGTCAGACGTTGCAAAATACGTCTGGCAACAGACGTCCGAAACAAAAATCCTAAAATTCGATTATTTTTCTTTAATTCAAAAATCGCTTGCCAGACGTATTTTGCAACGTCTGACACCTACCAGACCTGTATTTTCCTACTGCAGACAGTTTATAAAACAAAATGAAAAAGAGAATTAATTTTTGTTTTCAATTTTTTAACGTTACAAAAGTGACGCGTACAGAAAAACGCAACGTATCCCACCAGCCAGACCATCAAAATTTCAATAGAATTACTGAACAGTACAACATTATTAAAAAATCATGACTGTTGAAATGATTTCTCTAAAACGTTGCTAGCTCTTAGACTAATATTTTTTCCTGGTTTTTAATAGAAATCTGCAACTTATACGACTTTTCTGTTGTTGTTTTTTCTTTGTGGGTGATTCTCTGCCAACTGTGATTCTTTGTGTCCAGTGCTTTATTTATAACTTAATGTAAAATTTTATCACGAATTTCTGGTTTGACTTGTAGAAATAAGTTTGTACTACAATTTACATTAGAGATTGTTTAAAAATTTACTTCCCTTTCCTCTTGACTTGAAAAAGTATAACCAATAAGTCAATACCTGGTTTTTCCAATTCAATCAATTTTTTTCTAATAAAATACATGATTGAATAAAAATGTCGTGCCCAGAGAAGTTTGAGTAAAATAATTGCTTGATTAAATTTTGACAATATCAAGTCAAAATATTTTCTCCCGAATTAAATAATAATAATTGATTTCCCGCTGAACCGCTAACTTGCTGTCAGTTTTATGACGCTTATGTGGTGGTGTTTGAAAGAGACACTATTTATTCACTGTTAATAAAAACTACTTGGCTTATGTATTTCAGTAGATAGTATATAGAATTTGTATTATTAAAAAAGCCTTCTTATGTAAACATTGCCATGGCCCCGGGGAAAAAACAAAAACAAAAACTTCCAATTTAATGATTAGGAATTCTAGTCTTGTTGGATATAGTTCACACTAGATATTCGTCACGAAATCTTTGTATGATGAACTGAACTTAACTTGAATTTTGAATTTTTGAATTTTATTGAGACTTTTAAGAAAATTTTACATTCGAAGCCTCGTGGCTGTCATTTAAAATATATAAAAAATATATAGTCATTCTGCTCTTGCTCAGGAGCAATATTTCGGTTACGTGTTGGTTGTTGCAACGGATAAAAAATATCCATATATACAATACCTACAAAATACAAATACCTTACAAACTAATATGCCATAGAATACATTTATATACATAAAATTTCGTGTTAAAGAGCGAGAACGCTCTATGTAGAATTTACAAATTTAATGAAATCGCTTTTGCATTAATAGGTTTATTGAATTATTTAAAGACAATTTTGATTTTTACATAATTTCACTTCATACGAGTTGTTTTAATTGATTTTAAAGCACATGTTGGCGGCAAGGCAATAGGAAATGAATATAGAATATGTAAAAGGATAACTTAGTAGAAACACTAGAAAAAACAATATTGATTGAATATAAAAGATAATTCACTTAAACTTTTTTCACATTATGAGCAGTTATAAGGAGATAATTCACTTTAACAAATTTTCTTATCATATGATGATGGTCATCTCATTGATTTGGTATGATGCAGGGCGGTCATCCTTTGTCCATTGTTGTGATGAAGGTTTGTCATCTGTTTTTAGCACAAGGTTATGGGGTGCTGGTAGCCTGGGGACTAGATTAACAGTTGTTGGAGTGTATGATCATCTCCGGTTTTGATCCAGTTTGAATCCTTCCCCCAGAGAAGTTCCATGCTAGGATTTCATGTGGGCAACACGTCAGTCACGGTCAAATGATACAGTTGCTAGTGGGTAATGTGATACCACGCCAGAGTCCCGTATTAACGGGATGGGCTTCAAGTCTAGTCCAAGCGGCATAGCTTGGAAACTAGCTTTTCAGTTGCTGGAGTATGTATACAACTCCTGTTACCATCCAGGTGGACTCCCCTCTCAACAGAGTACCAACTTTCGATGAGAAGAAATAATTATTTAAAAATAATGTACTTTACTGTTTTATTAAAATAAAACTGAAAATGCAAGGTTGTGCCGCTGTCGACACAACCTGCTTCGTTGCCTCCGTAATTCACACTCCAACTGAACTTAACAACAAATTTCGTATTGACAAAGGCCCTCATTAGTCAACTGATGAGTCCAAGTGAGATCGCCGGGACAAAACGCCAAATTTTTGTAGGACTTAAGGCCGTTAAAAGCTATTTTGAATCAATAATTCAACAAGTCCAAATAAAATAGTCCTAAGTCTTCTTTCTACTTGGCTGATGTATTTCAGTAGATAGTATATAGAATTTGAAGTATTAAAAAACCTTCTTATAAAAACCAATTTATTTTATTAGAGTAATTGTGCTTTAAGAGTGCAGTGTTTTTATTCTAAAAACGCGTGTCATAAAATTACCTATAAGCACCGTAGCGTGTTATAAAATTGTTTGGGGTGATTTTTAGAATATTGTATTTCTTTTAAAGTCATATAAGTAAAAATTATCTCGAAATTTTTTTTTCTCAGAAGTAGTGAGATGTGAGTGTATTTTAATGCCTAAATGACAGTGCCGTGGTATATAAATTAATAATGAATTTAAATTAAATGATTTCGAGCAATAGTGCTAAAAATACTGTTATTTTTCTATTTAGAATTGAACCAGTACTTCAGAAAAAACAAATAAAATCAGATCTGTGCAATAAATGTAGAGCAATAAATTCAGCGTAAAAATAGGGACTGCAAACTCAAAAACTAAAAATGATATAATTTTGTAGAAATAATTGCCTTTCAAATTATAAAACGTAAAAACATAATAGAGGATTCAGAGCCTCATCCAAAATATTGCCAAAACGAATGAGAACGTATTAAAACTCAAAAACAGTGTCAACAGTGTCAGTGCCGTGTCTTCGAGATTTAGTACTTTTCACAATATTTTTTGTTCCTTTAAAGATGTAGTAAAATGCTTTTACAGATTTGATACTATGTCTATGTAAAATAAAAAAAAATTTAAAATTAATTTTTAAAGAGTTTTAATTTTAACAAAATTTTAATTTGAAAAATCACAGTTGGCAGAGAATCACCCATATGGGTTGCCAACTGTGATTCTTTTTGTCCGGGACTTTATTTGTAACTTAATGTAAAATTTTCTCATTAATTTCTGGTTTGAATTGTGGAAATAAGTTTGTACTACAATTTACATTAGATATTGTTTAAAAATTTTCTACCCTTTCCCCTCGACTTGAAAAAGTATACTCAGAATGTCAGTACTGTGGCATGTCCCATCCTTGTATTTTAATAGAAAATAGTAGATTTACTTCTTTTTTCTATTAAAATATACAGTCCGTAACATTTGAATAGCCTCAACTTTAACTTTCTTATACTTTCAACTGTTTTTGATACTTCTTTGATTTGTACATAAGAAAATTTATATTTAAAGACAAGGTTAGAGAACGGTCTCTGAGATTAAGACAATTTTTTAACAAATTTCGTAAAGTTAACTAAATTTTATGGGCTTGTTTGTTTGCAGTCACTAAAACGATCATTTTTTTGTAACATTTGAATTAGTTGAAGAGAGTTCAACTTAAACAGACCTGATGAATATAAATACTATTTCCATGATTTAAAAAAAGAAAATTTGTGTTTTGATCGATATCATAGCCGTGAGGGATGAATTATGGTATGGAGATGCAGTACCATTTTATGGCACTGTTGATTTAGATTTTGTAGACTGTACAATGACATCGAAATAATACAATACCTTATTGGAAATAGTCTTGCTTCAGTTTCAGTGTATTTTAAGACTGCTGCCGATTCTTTTTGCAGCAAGAAAATGAGCCGATTCACACAGCTTTAATTAAAATGTCGCAATTATCATTACCTCCGTACTGTCATTAAAAATGTGAGGAGTTGTCAAACACGCAAGGTTTATGGAAATGGTAGGCTGTACACAAAAAAAGTAAAAGTTCATCGTAGCTATTAAAGTTGCCAGGGTCAACATTTCGTTAGATTTTTAAGGAATCGTTGCGATTGTTTAAAAATCGAACATTGATTTTGTGTGATTAATGATCACACAACAATGATGTTACAGCAAATAATACACATTTTTGTGATTGTTAACAAAACAGGTTGAGAAAATTGCCTTAGCTTTTAGAAATTAATCAAAACTTCTATTAATACTAGTAACCATGTTCTACCTTGCTACTCAATACATATTTTCTAATTAGACCTCAAAGCAGTACCAAAAATAGTTAATTGTAAAATAAACTATGTTTGAGGCTATCCAGATGGTACGGACTGTATCATTGAATAAAAATGTTGTTCTAAGAGAAGTTTGAGTACAATAGTTGTTTGATTAAATTTTGAAACTATCATGAAAATATTTGCTCTCGAATTAAATAATAGTAATTTAATGGTGTCCTCGGATTTCATTTTATTTTTTAATTCAAAAGATTTCCCGCTGAACCGCCATCTTGTTCTTAGTTTGATGGAGTTTGTGTAGTGCCGTTTGAAAGAGACAATATTTATTTATTGTTAACAAAATCAATTTATTTTATTAACGTAATTGTGTTGTAGGAGTGAAGTGTTTTTATGCTAAAAACATGTGTCACAAAATTACCTGTCAGTACCGTGGTAGTGTTATTCAAGGGTGTTATGATATTATTTGGGGTGGTTTTTAGAATATTGTATTTTTTTAAAGTCGTATAAGTTAAAATTATCGCGGATTTCATTTTTATCCAAAGCTGAGAAACAAGGTTATATTAAAGCCTAAATGTCAGTACCGTGGTATATTAATTTAAAACTTAAATTAAATGATTTCAAGCAATAGTGCAAAAACCTTGTTATTTTTTTTATTAAGAATGGTACCAATACTTCGGGCAAAACAAATAAAAACAAATTCTTGCAATAAATAATAAATGCTGAGTTATAATTAAGTATAAAAATTAACACTGAAACCCTAAAAAACAGATTTCAAAAACTATAAAACATACAGTTTGGAAGAAAACATTGCCTTTCAAAGTTTAAAACGTCAAAAAGTAAGAGTGAATTCAGAAACTCGCCAAAAAAATTGTCAAAAAGAGTTATAACGTATTGAAATTGAAAATTTTCCTTGAAAATTTATAATGAAAATCCATATTTTTATTAGCCAAAATTATAATTTTTTAACTATAGGTGTGTTTTATGCATTGCTGCGCAGCACAAGTTTGAATAAAACGATTACTCACTCTACATACGTTCATTGCAATAATTCAAAGTTCTATCGCCAGCACAGCCATCTTTTTTGTTACTGACTTCTTTTTCGCCAGCAATCAAATTGTTTTTGTTTGCCAGGGAAATTTTGCAAAGGTAATATCACAGATAATAAATTATACAGATGTAGCATCCCCATAGAAAAAAATTTCCCAATTTATTTTTACACCACGCAGACGATCAGCAGGCAAGAAAGCCCTTTGCCTGTTAATAGTAAAGCACAGAAAGAAAGCTATTTGTCTTTTGGAAAAAGTTCTCTCTTGCGTGTTCGCTCATATGTTTTCCCTCTTGCTCTGTTACTCAGAATATAGGAATGGGAAAAAATTGAATAAAAACGTGTTTTATTTTTTTTAAGGTCGTCTGAGGCTGGCGACAAAAAATAAAAAGTATATGCACTATTTTTCTTCTTTGCATCCATGGATATTGGGTATATTCTTTATGTGGGTAGGTAGAACATTTTTTTTGAGTGGTGGGGGCTATTTTTTTAAAGCTGAGAAACAAGGTTATATTAAAGCCTAAATGTCAGTACCGTGGTATATTAATTTAAAACTTAAATTAAATGATTTCAAGCAATAGTGCAAAAAACCTTGTTATTTTTTTTATTAAGAATGGTACCAATACTTCGGGCAAAACAAATAAAAACAAATTCTTGCAATAAATAATAAATGCTGAGTTATAATTAAGTATAAAAATTAACACTGAAACCCTAAAAAACAGATTTCAAAAACTATAAAACATACAGTTTGGAAGAAAACATTGCCTTTCAAAGTTTAAAACGTCCAAAAGTAAGAAAGAATTCAGAAACTCGTCAAAAAAATTGTCAAAAAGAGTTATAACGTATTGAAATTGAAAATTTTCCTTGAAAATTTATAATGAAAATCCATATTTTTATTAGCCAAAATTATAATTTTTTAACTATAGGTGTGTTTTATGCATTGCTGCGCAGCACAAGTTTGAATAAAACGATTACTCACTCTACATACGTTCATTGCAATAATTCAAAGTTCTATCGCCAGCACAGCCATCTTTTTTGTTACTGACTTCTTTTTCGCCAGCAATCAAATTGTTTTTGTTTGCCAGGGAAATTTTGCAAAGGTAATATCACAGATAATAAATTATACAGATGTAGCATCCCCATAGAAAAAAATTTCCCAATTTATTTTTACACCACGCAGACGATCAGCAGGCAAGAAAGCCCTTTGCCTGTTAATAGTAAAGCACAGAAAGAAAGCTATTTGTCTTTTGGAAAAAGTTCTCTCTTGCGTGTTCGCTCATATGTTTTCCCTCTTGCTCTGTTACTCAGAATATAGGAATGGGAAAAAATTGAATAAAAACGTGTTTTATTTTTTTTAAGGTCGTCTGAGGCTGGCGACAAAAAATAAAAAGTATATGCACTATTTTTCTTCTTTGCATCCATGGATATTGGGTATATTCTTTATGTGGGTAGGTAGAACATTTTTTTTGAGTGGTGGGGGCTATTTTTTTAAAGACGAAAAATGTCTTATTTTCTGTATAGCTTTCGTATACTATTCTAGATTCGTTAGATCGGAGCATTTTTTGATTAGCTATAGGTAAACATTATTTTTAATGTTATTTAGATAATCATTTACCAGTTTCTTATATTAAGAAATTTATTTCTAGGGATTATTAATACATTTCAACATTTTGAACCTGTTGTTAAGTAAAAGGAAACAAATACAAAATAATTTTAAAATATGTAATTATAATAAAATATTTAAATTTGATCTGATAGGTAGATTAGGTATACCTACCTACAAATCAAAAAAAAAATTGTCTACAGGTGGAAATTTTCAAAAGACACTTGGTAATATTCGGTACCGAGTAGTGTGGGACTTGTGCTGTACTAAAACCACCGGAAAATCAGGACCAATCTATGAAAGATTATTTCTTCAATTCAAAATCGCATTGGGAGAAGTTTAAAGTTTTAATACTTTCCCATCGCTTTTAGACCATCAGCTCATTAGGCTTTGTTCTTCTTAATCTTCGAACATTATTTCTTACATTTAATACAGTATCCATCTCGGAGTTAAATTTTATGTATTCGCTGATTATGTGAAACAGCGTGTTTTCTAATCACTTCAGAAACCACTTCTATTTGTAGGTCACGATGTAAGTCGCTATTTCTTATATACCAAGGGGCATTTATTATTCCACGAAGGACTTTATATTTGGATGGTTTTAGCATTAATTTTCTTTGTATAACCCCACAATTGGATGCCATAAGTCCAAACTGTGCCAACGTCCTGTAACTCGCATCGTTAAAATTGGTCTAGAAACGTTGAAAAATGGAACAAAACTCATACGATTTGTTTCAATTTTGATCGTTTCCCGACTGATTTTGTCGATGCGAGAGTTACAGAACGTAGGCACTGGTTTCAGTATTTGTTTGTATAGCATTATTTTGTTCTTGATAGAACGCATTTATCAGGCTTCACAACGCATTTATCAGGCACTTAAATGGCAGTATCATCTGCAAATGTTGCCAAGATAGCATAATTGTCCACTGGAATATCCCTAGTATAGAACAAATACATTGTTGTCCCTAGGCCACTTGCTTGTGGTACACCGGCTTCAGTTTTATTAATTTCTGAATATACTCTTACTCGAACCGTGCCCTAAAGAATCGGTCTATAACATAGGATTTCAGTATTTCGTAGAGCTGCCTTGGGGGGTCTCTATGCAGTTTGTACTCAAATCCCAAACCTTGTCAAAGGCTTGAGCAACATCTAGAAATAGAGCGGAACATACTTGTTTGTCTTCAATACCTTTTCAACAAAATCCGTAATTCGATGCGTTTGGTCTATCGTCGAATGTTTTTTTTTTAATCCAAACTGATGTTTTGGAATTAGTTTTCATTTCTTCTATTACTTTGCTAAGCCTTTTCATGAGCAGTTTTTCGAAAACTTTTGCCATATTGGCCTATAGGAATTTACTTCTGTTTGTGGCTTTCCTTGCTTAGGAATAACAATGACTTCTGCAATTTTCCAATGATGTGGTACATATCGAAGCTTAAGACATGCATTTATTATATATTGGAGTTTTTTGAAGTACTGTTGGCATTTCTTTCAAAACCTGAGCAGTAACTAGAATATTCCCCTGTGCTTTTTTATTTGATAGCTTGTGTTGACACATGCTTTTTACTTCTTTTATACTTCTTTTTTACGTCGTTTCTATCAACGAAATGTAAATTATTTGTACATTCGAGAGATGTTCCGCGAGGATTTCAGCTTTCTGTTTCGGGTTTGGAATCCATTTTCTGTCTTGTACTTGGATAGGGATTTTGAATTTGTGGTCTTTTTAGGCGTTTAGCTGCTTTCCATAATTATAATATTAATAATTATATATTAATAATTATATATTAATAATTATAATAATTAAAAATCGAAATATTTTGTATAGGTAGGTATCTATACATTATATAAAGTTTTGAGCAAAATTGTGCAGCTTATGCTTCGTCCTAATCTTTGAACCTTTCTTTGTTAAAACCCACCCTATTAAATCCCCAAAATTTAAAAATCAACAAAAAAAGATTTTTCAAAAACATACCAAATTAAAAAAAAATTAAAAAAAAAAGTTCTTTTAGCACGCCTTAAATACCTACTCATACAATTTACAAATTTACCTCATTCAAACATCACCCCGATATATGACCAATAATGAATTGAATCTAGGCAAAAGCTATTCGATCTTCCATCAAATCTAAATAAAAATGATTGCATATATACAAAATCAACAGCTAACCGACGACGGCGATCTTCCACTTAACTACCCTCATTAAATCTATTAAAAATAACACATAATTAAAAAGAACCTCTTCTCAGTGCAAACTGACATAAAATTTTCCATGAATGAAATGTTCTTGTTTATAGTACCTACTATTAAATTAATTTTTATTTCAATTATTTTTTTCCAAACATTCTCAAAAAATCAATTTCAATATAACAAATGTCATGAAGCGCACATGCAAAATACATATGTATATAATGAAACGCACATACACATAAATCTAACGATGTTGATGATTTTCATCCTCGATTAGAAAACCGCATTCCAGACTCAGATTTTTTTATATCAAATTTGTCTCAAATTTGACCTGCGGTAGCACGTCATAGCGACTAAAGATCATGAAAACAAAAACAATAAACACACGGTTCCTTAAAAGAGAGAAGCAAACAGGTTTTTTTCCGTTGGTTTTCTTCTCATAGCTCTTGAAGGAGTAAAAGAAATAAGGAAACAAAAATAAAATTGTGCGTTTTTTTCCATGTGTAGCTCTCCCATAGGTTAGAGTAGTAGAGAAAATAAATTGAAATGTTTTCCCTTCTCTAAGAAGTTGAACTTTTAAGAAAGCTCTTTTTTGGACGAATTTCGTTTTCATGGACATTTTTTCCCATACGGATGCTACATCTGTATAGTTTATTATCTGTGGTAATATGTTCCAAATTTGAGCTAATTATTTCAAGAGACAAAAAAGTTACAGATTTTTGAGACGCCAAACTCCATTTGGGCCCACTGTGCGGCGCGCGAGGCGTTCAGTGGCTCACCGTCCTGGAAGAGGTTCTCATCGAAATATTCGCACTGAAGACAACGTGGAAGCTGTGTGGCATATGATCTATTTGTCTCCACTCGTCGTCCTTCGGCCCAATTGGGCATGTCCAGAACAACATTGAAGAAATTTAAAGTTTAAAGATGTATTCATACAAAATTCAAATTGTGCAAACACTGCTATCACAAGACCACCGACAAGAACTACAATACTCTATTCTGAAAACTGAAAATGAAAAACCTGCTGCGAGCAAAAAAATAGCAGTGCAATTGAAAATATATTTTAAGTCTAAAATAAAAATAAAAACAGGTTTGATCTTATTCAAAACCGTACAACACGTTTTATATAAAATGGCTTTAAAACTTGTTCATGCCCCGTGTTTCCGCTTTTTCTTGAATGTGATATCGTTTCTTAACATTTTCGCTGAACACCCAACGAGTTCCTGAACTTTCTTATAAGTTTTGTTGTCCATAATAAGCTTTTTAATAAGTTGGCGTCTTTCTGAAGTGCAGTGTTTACCACGACCCACTTCATAAGAACAAATTCATTGGTTTAAAAAAAAATTCGGTGGGAATAGATTAATAGGATAAAATAGAAGAATATGGCTTACTGTATCTAGATCAAAATTGACGGAAAAAAACAATTTTTCAAGTAGAACCTCAAAATTACTGCTATTATTTTGCTCGCCTAAAATACTCGAAGACGACACACAAAATGACATTTAAATAAAATAAAAATAAAAACAGGTTTGATCTTAGAAATTATTATAGGCAAAACTTTTTACGTTTTATTGAAAAGTTTTTTATATGAATGTAAAATTAATTCATCATGAGTTAAGCAATAATACAAAAACAAAACAGATTGAAAAATAAAGCGAGCAAAATAATAGCAGTGTTTGTTTATTTTTGTGTATAGTTAATTAAAACAACAGTACAAAAAGTTCAATTCATTGGCATTTCATTTCAAGAAAGCTTGTAATTGGTAGCATGACCATTATTTTTTATCACAGCTTCGCAACGACGTTTCATTGAGTCTATAAAACCCTCACATCTAGATCCCCAAGACTGCTCAACTACGGTCCATAACTCTATGTTTTTTTTTGGTTTGGCATTCCAGACTGCTTTTTTTATGTTCGCCCAAAGATTTTTAATAGGATTGTGGGCAGGCCACTCCATGACCTCAATCTTGTTGTCCTGAAAACCATTGATTAACTGTCCTGCTGGTGTATTTTGGGTCGTTATACTGCTGAAGATCAATTTAAGAGGCATTTCGAAGAGCTGCTGGTTCATTATAATTTCAATTCAATATATTGGACCAACTCCATAGCATGAGAAGCAACCCCATGATACTAGATCCTGCGTGTTTTATCGACTTTGTTTTGTATCTAGGATCATATGCGGTATTTGGAATTCGTCTTACATAATGCCTAGACCCTTTACCACCATAAAGTACAACTTTACTCTTGTCAGTCTAAAGAATATTCTTCCACTTTTTGGAAGCCCACCCCAAATGCTCTCGCGCAAACTTCTTTCTTTTTGTTATGTTTATTTTTTTCAGAAATGGGATTTTTCATGGACTGTGAGCATTCAAGTTGTGATTCCTCAATTGTCTTCTCACTGTATGGACACTGCATTGTAAATCAATTTCATCCACAATCTGTGTAGCTGTTGCAATAGTATGTATTATTCAAAACCGTACAACACGTTTTATATAAAATGGCTTTAAAACTTGTTCATGCCCCGTGTTTCCGCTTTTTCTTGAATGTGATATCGTTTCTTAACATTTTCGCTGAACACCCAACGAGTTCCTGAACTTTCTTATGTTTTGTTGTCCATAATAAGCTTTTTAATAAGTTGGCGTCTTTCTGAAGTGCAGTGTTTACCACGACCCACTTCATAAGAACAAATTCATTGGTTTAAAAAAAAATTCGGTGGAAATAGATTAATAGGATAAAATAGAAGAATATGGCTTACTGTATCTAGATCAAAATTGACGGAAAAAAACAATTTTTCAAGTAGAAAAATTACTGCTATTATTTTGCTCGCTAAAAAAAATACTTTTAACTCCAGTTAAAAATATCATGAAAAATTCTTTTGCTGATATGATTGCTATTGCTGATATTGGTGCTGTTGCTGGTGCATCCTCTACTGATGTTACTACTTTACCCGTTACAAGTAAATTTTGATAATTTCTCAATTTTAATTTATTTTATTTAATCAATTTTGTTTTGTTGGTACAGTGGTGGTCCAGTATAACGAATGCCGATATAACGAATGCTCGATATTACGAACGCTTTTTTCAAGTCCATTAGGTATTCTATATAACGAACAAGTAACGAATTTCAGAAAATGAAAGAAAAAAAAAATTCAAACAACAAATTTGAAAGAAACTTGACTGTAAATGTGTTAATTTCTACTTATATGTATGTTTACGATAATATTGGAAGATACATACACAATTTTCCATTATACTCAAGTGTTTTTTTGGCACTTGCTTTTTATGTCCTACGTCCTAACTGCAGATGCTCAACGTGAAAGTCACGTTCCTATTAATGGTAACATTTTAAAGGCCCAGGCATTGCAGTTTCCAAAAACATTTCTCCTCGGTAAATTCACAGCAAGCAGTGGTTGGCTAACAAAATTTAAAAAGTGCTTTGGAATTCGACTTGTTAAAGAGTCTGGTGAAAAGCTTTCATCGAGAGCAGACCTTGTCAAACCGAATAATGCATGATGCAGTAATACTTCAACCCGAAAGTATTGATAGCAACAATGTTGAAGAAATCGAAATTGTGGATAATGCTAGCGATGAAAATGCTAGCTCAGAAACTGAAGTTCAAAGAGTGAGTCATTACGAACCTGTCGGAAATATTGAAAATTGCATCCAATGGGCAGAAGAAAATGGCATTGAAAACTATAAAGTCTTAGTTCTTAGAAGTTTACGGGCAGAGGCATTTAATCATAACATTCAACGCCCAAAAAACAAATGTATATTGACGATTTTGTTTCTTAATTATGAGCACAAATATCTGTATGTACCTACTATTTATGTATGTTGATAATTTGAACAAAATTAATAAGTCTATTCCCAACATGTATAGGTATATGTAAATGAAGTTAAATATTTTTTTTTTTGTTCTTTTAAGTGAAGTATAAAATAAAATAATGAAAAATACAATTGTACTTTCTATTTACCTAAAGATTTGTATGAAAAAAATTTATTCGACATAACGAATTTTCGATATAACGAATTGACTCTGGACATTATATCATTCGTTATACTGGACCACCACTGTATTTTGTTTTTATATTTAATCTTTTCGTCTACTATGTAACTATGTACTTAAAAAATAGATCGCAATCGATAGAAGTTGAAAGCGGTATCTCTTCCCTCTTTCTTGTAAACAAAGGAGTACCACAGGGTTCTGTTTTATGGCCACTTCTGTTCTCACTTTTTATCAACGATCTTCCTGATGTTGTTGAAGACTATTTAGTTCATAATGTACGTATATGACGTTTTAATCTGCATCAACCATCCACATGGATTGATAGAAGACGCTGTAGTTCGAACTAATGAGATTTAGAACGAATTCCACTGTGGGTAAGTGAGAATAGACTTAAACTTGACCTTTCTAAAACTCTTGCTATTTATTATTTGTTTTAGAAATAAATTTAATTCAACGGATTTTCCCCCAATTGTTCTCAATGGAGAAATAATTCCGTACTTACCAAGGTTATCCATTTGGGCTTCACTTTAAATAGCTCTCTTAGTTGTTGTAGTCTCAGCTGCTATACGAAAAATGTATGCAGGTTTACGAGGTTTGAGATACTCGTTTGGTTAAAACTCTTTTAATGACATTTTTCATTTTTAACTGTTCAGTGTATCCGTGCTTAGATTATGAATATAAGCGTAAGTTAAATGGTGCATTCAATGATTGATTACGTATTATTTATAGTAAACTTTGATTTGTTAGTGTATATCAGCTTAACAGATGTATTCTGGAAATTCCTTTTGACTTGATTATTTTGAAGAAATATTTTTAAATTGCATATGGCAGGTGGCCGGAATATCTAAAACACACACTGTAAGCGATAAAAGAGTGGAATAATCTTCCAATTGATATAGAGGCTAATGTCAATGCAACAAGTTTCCAGTCAAAGCTTTTCTCTCACCTTTCGAATTAAATGTTAATTGATATATTATTATTTATTAGTATGTATTTATTTTAGGTATATTATTAATTATTTTTATATTTATTAAATACGTTGCATTAAACTGTTTGTAATTTTCACCCTCAATAGACTCTTGTTACTCGTCCATCAATAAAAAAGAAAAGAAAACATAACCATAAAAAGGACTCCCCTGTCGTCGCGTTTGCTTATAACTACATACAACTACCACCGTATTTCGTTGCTTAATTTCAACAAAAAACAATATGTGAATAAAACAGTGCCTCAAAAGTAAAGCCAGACATGCAAAGTTTAAATCTGAAGGCGTCTAAATCTACCATTGACAAGAGAACTTTATGTGCGCGCTTGTAGCAGAAAATACAATTTTTAAGGCTACACTCGACTGAATATTAGAGCCTACGATTCAGTCCGTGTATTTGAAAAACACGGGTACACGGACTCCGTGTAATTATTACACGCAAATAAAAATCCGTTCTCTTAAAACACGTGTATTTATTTGCTTAATATCCGTGTATCCGTGTACATGGATTCAAATCCGGATATTATAAGAACACGTGTATCCGTGTTTTTAAATATCCGTGTAATAGGGAGCTCTACTGAATATGCATCATTGCACATGAAT
The DNA here is from genome assembly GCA_929447395.1 of Epistrophe grossulariae. Lineage (NCBI taxonomy): Eukaryota > Metazoa > Arthropoda > Insecta > Diptera > Syrphidae > Epistrophe > Epistrophe grossulariae. Next base: position 88,506,491 of record OV839566.1, read on the forward strand.
TACACATTACGCTGGCAATTACCGCTAGTACATAATGTCCCTCAATATCATTGCTACTAGGAACACTGAATGCTGGTTAAAACAATAATTTATATTTAGGATTCAAATACAACGATGCATAAAATATGTTAAATATCTGGTTCTGTCACTGCTAAAAGTGGGGAACAAACTTTTTATGGGGTGAAGAGAACATCCAGGAGGTTTTCATACAATTCTTAGGAGAAACCACTAAGGATAGTTAAGTACACATTCACAATGTACAAACATCGCTTTCATTTATTTCAAGCAAATTTTTCATTTAGTCCTTCAATAATACATAATAACTAATCGAGACAATAATAAAGGAATTAAGTTTTATCTTATTATAAACAAAACAAAAGATGACTTACCACTCTCAATTGCCCGACCTTCTTGTAGGTAACGTAAGAGAAGATTTTATCCAAAATCTCCATTGGCATGTCTAATAGAAAAACGCTTTGCGATGCATAAGAAGCATTTGATGATCTGCCAGCAGTTGCCATTAAATTTGACGGCGATGATTGTGATTGAATCTGCGGTTGTTGGAAGTTTGCATGTGAAAATCCACAATTTGGAGCCCTTGACATGGAGCCGATTCCGTTTCCAGTTGATGTAGATACCATTACATTACTACTTGAAGCGGCTTGTCTAGTTATAACAGAAAATCTCTGCATGGATTCCACCTCACCGCTGTTGCTACTAGCTCCACTATTGTTACCCGATAAGCTTGTACTCATTTGGCGCGTTGAAACCATTTTGTTTGTTATTTCTGTTCGCTTCTTAGATAAAATAATCTACTTTTTTTTAAGTATATCAACACGAATAACTTAAAACTGTTATTTCTTTTATCTTTGAGCCAAATAATTTGTTTTGGGATGTTTGTTGGATGTTCTGAAATAAGGTATAAATTAATTGAGAGTATTTTATTAAAATAAATAAAAGATATTATTTAAAATAATATCTTTTATTTATTTCATGAAAAAAAACACGTTAAAAATCTCCGATATATCAAATCAAGTATTTTATTGAAAATTCGAAAGAGTAAATAATAAATGATTTATTTTTATTATTTATTTTTTAAGTTTTCCATTAGGGACGGGTTGATGTTAACCTTGTTCGTTTACTTGCCAAACCTACCCATTTCTACCATTTTAAGCCCAAAAGAGTGTCATAGTTGATACAAAAAAAAAACTGGTAGAATCTAGCAGTTTCGGGAAAGTAAGCAATAGACCTGTTGACAGTCTGTGACGGCCATGTTTTTTTGGAGGTGTCAAAACGGTTGTTTATCATTCAGTAAATGATGCCAAATCACCATGGCACGTTACACGATTGAGCAATACGTCAAAATGAAGAAGAGGACCCCATTTTTGAAAAAAAAAAAAAAAAAAAACATCTTTAGCGCCGAGACGCTATTTTATATGAATTACTATTCTGCTAACAAGCAAAATTGCCATATATGTGACGATTCCAACCCACACAAGATTCATTAGGTGACAAAACATATACAAAAAGTTATTGTTTGGTGGAGATTTTCTTCGAAAACGACGTTGATTATCTATCACCTCCAGCGGCGAACCCCACAGAACAATGATAACCAATTTCTTTTGGGCCGGATCGAAAGATATGGACGTGGACGACATTTTTCCGCACTGCAAATGCCACAATTAACATTCTGCATGAACGATTTGAGGGTTGGTTTATCTCTTGCAAACAGCAAAGGTGACATGAATTGATCACCGTTAAGCTTTTTCTTGTGGGGTTTTATGAAAACATACATAGGTCTATGTCAAAAAGCGGCAATCGATCGGTACCCTCAAAGTCAACATAAAGTAGGCCATCGCTCATATTAAGCCGGATCTATGCCGGAGAATCACTGAAAATAGGACGGGTAATTATGTTTGCTAAAAACCCATAAACCCAAAAAGAAAATCCACAAACTAAAACCTGGTAAAGATAAAATCTCTTGAAGATGAAATCCAAAAACACAAGATGTGCAAGTAGTGAATGAAGCTATAAAATAATGCGATCGACACATTACTCCACAACACACCACACGAGATATGTGTGGTTCCGGCTTACTGCTTGAGCACAACAACTTCGTCTCCATAGCTGTCAAAACATTGAATACACTCAAATTCAATGTTACGAACACAACGCAACACAGCTGCAACCAGAGCTGCAGACGGTGCTGCAAGAGATCATCAACTTTTAAAATTTCACTTACAGCACTTTTGACGTTTAAATTTGTATGAAAAAAAGTTATATACTAATAGGAAACCACAAAATAAGAATACGTTTTTAGAAAACATTGGCTATTGAGTATTGAAAAAACAAAGCGACTTCTAAAAATACAAAACTTGTACTACTGGATTGCAATTAGCGTGGCACATGTTTAAGCTTAATATAAATTTTATCCAACAATAACATTGAAACTTTAAAATGGGGAATTTGTGTTATAAAGAAAAAAATTCGTTTATAAACAATGCCAGGCCACGGGCAAACACAAAAACTTCCAGCCTTAATGATTAGGAATTCTAATATTATTGGATATAGAGTTCAATCTATGTAACATGAACAGAAATTGCGTATTTGCAAGGCCTATTTTAATCAACGGATGTGCAATCCCTTTTCTTAATTGTAGAGTAATTTAATTCAAATTTTATTTGCACACCATTTAATTATGAAAAAAAAGAACCGGGTCGTCTTTATTCCTTTACATATTAAGTTTCATAATAAGTTTTTTTCCGAAGTTTAATGTGTATAAGAAACCCTTTCAAATTATATTTATAAGCTTCGCACCTGCCACTAGTGAGTAAGTGCTTTGCATTAAAATCTCTGAAAAAAATAATTTCTTTCTTATTTATTTATGGGTTGAATGCATTTTTTCATGGAAAGGCTTCTTTTCAAATCTAAAACTGAGTTTAAAAGGTCACAGTACGTTCGTTTAAGTTCAGGCTAAACCTCTATATTCAAAATTCAATACATTTTTGATAATTTATGTAAGTAGGTTACAAAGCTTAAGGAAATGAGGATTTTAATTAATTAAAAAGTATGTGAATTTCGGTAAAACGTTTGGTAAAGAAAATTTAGTTTTGATGTGTTTAAAATTGAAGTATGTATGTATATCAGTATATAATATGTAAATAAGTAAACGAAAGTATGTATTTTTTATATAGTATGTATAGTATTTTTTGCGGTTAATACGAGTAGAACTGTTAAGAACAACAAAGATTTTAATTTGGATTGTGTAATCGATATGTAAAAACAGAATATAGTTTTGATCAAATCAACTCAATTTTAACCAGTACTATATATGTATGTATATGTATATGTATATATTTATTCTATGTAAAAAAAAATAAAAAAGCGTCATAACCAAATAGATTTGCTAATGATTGAGTATTAAAAAAAATATAAAAGAACAATACCCAAGCACGTTAAGTTTCTTGTTACAACTTTGTCACTTCTGTTATCGCTTTATGTTTTTTTTTTTAAGTTGTAAGTGGTCGTTGAAATAAGAATATTAAATATGCACACAAAATTTACCCATGGGAGCTGTTTGTTTTTTTTTTTTTTGTTAGAAGAAATAATTAAAAATCGGTATATGATAAAAATTGGAAATTTAACTTTAGAAATAAAACAACTAGTTGCAGTTAAAACGATATCTATAACATCGTAGAAAAATGACATTAGAAGCAAATTATAGATAAAGAAAACTTCATTTTTAAAACCTCCCAGTGTATGTACATAGATGAAGGGTACAATATTTAAAAAAAAATGCATTTACCTGCGCAAGCGAATATATGTAGTTAGGTGCGTAGCGTCCTGATGACTAAGAAATCATATAAAAGTTTTATTTTTCAAAAACGAATTTCAAATTTTAAAATTTTGTGCAATGGAAATTAAAAATTTGATTAATAATTTGTTTTCTATATGCTCCATAGTATAATATAATAGATGCCAATAGATAACATACAAGGAGATTTTTCTCTAAAAACATTTAACAGAAAATGTTCGTATTTTATAATACATTATTACATTCTCCATTTATATCCGATAATTTGAATTCTATGAATGCATTTATTTATTTGTAATTTTTTTTTTCTTTTTTCCACGATCTCTATTCAATCTAAAAATTGCTAGAGTTTCACTTATCGCACCCTGGGGCATAAAACCAGTAAAACCGACTAAAAATCAAACGATAAAGCTTTACCTTCAATTTTTGTTTTATTCTAGTAGAAGATTAAAAACTAGACAAACAAATGTTGAACCGGATTCTACGTGTTGGTATTCAATCAACTCGCGTTACACGTTTGGAACAATTTTACTACACTACATATTGAATTAAAATGTTCATTCTAATGTTAAATTAAGGATTTCAAATACACTGCTGGTACCGTTATTTTTATTTATAAGAATAATTTAAATTTAAAATCTGCTAGATAATGTTAAAAAAATGTTGGGTGCCAAGTTTAATACAAATCGAAAGAGCCGTTTTCAAATTATTAAGTTGTCAAAAAAAATTGCTACATTTTTTAAAAATAAAAAAAATTTAAATAAAAAAATTGTACATAGAAAAAAATTGATCAAAATTAATTGTGACGTTTTCGAGAAAATTGAAAATGGTTCTAAGGGAGGCACCATTTACATATACCCACTTTTCGGAGTTTTTTTTTTATAAATTTATGCATTACTGAATTTTGTTTATCCCCGTCTCAGGTCTCACGCATTGCCTGCTAGTTGCCGTAACTCCAGGTGACACATTCAATTGTCGTACCGACTTCATTTGAAAATAAATTTTCAAAGAGCAAAAATGACGAGAATTTCATTATTTGCACCAAAACTAGAGCATTGATTTAATTTCTTTCCACTCTTGTTTTATTATTATTGTTTTCATTTTAACATATTCTACTTTAATCTTACGAAACATTTGCTGAATATAGAGAGGAGACTAAAATGCAGAGATTTTCATAAATGAAGATTATAGTAAGTGCCATAATGCAGATATAAGACGGACACGTTAATCTCTAGTCCCGCTCTAGTTTTCTTGATATTTATAGATGAAGATACATGTAAATCCACCGTTAATGTCATTAGATTCGGCATTCAAAAGTACCGTTAAATCATATGTGTCATATGTTAAGTTTTTTCTCAAAGTATTTTTTTCCTTTTGATACAATCTGAAATCTGAATATAAAAATTTACATAGCTTTATTCATTCCAGGACTTCCTGTCGTATAAGCCCCCTATCAGAACGATTACTACGTATTGTTTTCCCTTATGGCAATCGTGTAGATGACCAAAAAATAGTCGAACAAACAGGCAACTTTCAAGATGATCTTACAAATCTACATGGGTGTGCACTTCGACAGAATACGAAGAAAATAACGCCCCTATTACGGTGGTCAATTATCAAGTGATACTACGTTGATAAATATTGAAATTTAATAAAACTCAATTTATTAAAAATCTAATCAACTATTCCATGATAATTATCAATTTTCTTGTAATTCACAACGTTCTGCATCATTCTGAATGATCAAAAGTTGTATCAATTGGGTTTTTATTATAGATTTTCAAAATTTACCAACTAATAATTGATAATTGACAATCGTAATAGGGGTGCAAGACAATAACAAAAGAATCTTTGAACATTATCCGAACCCACTGATAGGAAGAGTTTTAAGGCAGCTAAGACATACCCCCAACACGGTACCTTTGCGCAAAGAGATAAAGAGGACGCCATGCCTTTCTTTGCTACGACCGTTAGATCGGAGTGAGATCTTTGGTGCTCCCTAATACATTCTTTAGTTTGTTGTTGTTGGTATAAACTATTTTCATACCTATTTCGAGAATATGTTGACCAGCAGGTTTGTGAAAATTGGTACATACGAAAAGGTAACTCTTTGTTCGTTTTTTGATGAAGCTTCAGTGTTCTGAGTGAATAAAGTTGAAAGATTTTGTTGTTGTATCATTTTTGAATGATGTTCTCTTTGTAGGCGTTGATGTTCGCAATACGAAGAATGTTTTTATATTCTTTCATGTAATTAGCCATCGACAGTGGCAATTTGCATAAGCGGTAGATCATAGAGTTGAAAGCTGCTAGCTTGTGTTGCTTTGAACAAAACGAAGAAATGGTTATGTATCGGTCAGAGATCGTTGACTTGCGATAAACAGAGACATCGATTTTGTTTTCATTGTTTCGGGTTAAAGTCAAATCTAGAAACTTGATTTAGCGTGTGGATTAATTTTCGACTTCGTAACTGAACTTGATGATTTCATATTGGTTGTTTAAAACGTTAAGCAATGATGAAATGTCGTTTACTTTTATGATACAAAAGACATCGTCCACATATCTATCTATCTATCTAGGAAAGCTTCGGAAATCAGTGGTGACATTGGATTTCCCATGCTAGCTCCAAATTCGCACTTGTACCAATCATTTCTGAATTGGAAACAATTATGTGACATGCAAATTTTAGCTACTTTGATGTCCGTATTAGTCCATTGAAATGTTACATTGACTTTTTTTTTTAATTTTTTTTTCAAAATGTCGAGTTTGAAAATTAATTTTTCAAAAACTATTTCCTATACTATACTAAATTTAAAATGAAAATTAAAGAAGAGATTTTTGGGTTTTCAAAAAGGTACCACATATAACATCACATTGTAAGTTTAACCGTTGTTTTTAAATAATTTTTTTTCCGTTTTTAGTCAATTTTTTAGAAAATTGCCCCTCCCGCCTAAACGGGAGGAAATAGACCCCCTCTCATACGATTTTTTTTGTCTTAACCCAACCTACTTGCTCTAGCTTTTTGGTGAACCTTATACAGATCACCCTGTATAAAAAAAAACAAACCCGATAAAAAAAATTGTTACTTCTTTGTGTGAACCCATTGTAGAATGACGGAATTTAAAAACTGGGTATACCAAATTTTTCGCAATAAAATGATCTACAAAAAACATCTTGAATGTTTTTTCAATAAAACTGCTAGAAAAAAGTTAATAACCCTTTAAAGTATTTTTTTTGAAAATGTTCGTCGATTATTGGCTATACCTACCATTTTTTTCAATTTAACGGTAAAAAGTCTCTTAACCAAAATTGTAGAGAGTTAAATTCTCTACAAAAATGATTTCGTATACTCACACTGATGCACTCTACACATTAAAAAAAAAAACGTTGTCCTATAGTAAATGCAAGGTTCGGGCAAAATTTTGTAACATTTCAATGGACTATAATTATTTGTTGAGCTAACACATTGCATTTCACAAGATGATTTTTTATTGCGTTGATAGCCGTAGGGATTGGGAAGCTTGGAAACGAGCAGTTATATCGAACGAGGCAAATATTTCTCCTTCATATAGTGTTAAATCCTGAATTTTATCAACGAACTCGCAAGAAATTTTTTATGCTAAGACCATCAAAACTTTCAAATTGCTTTATACTTTTTACAAACCAACGAGCGATTTTGACCAAAGGAGAATTGACAAAGGACACAATTTTCCTCATCTTCTCTCCTGCACAGTCCGTACATTTTTGGAACGCCTGGATTCTTGAGTTTTTTTAAGTTTTCCTCTTGTATCGATGTTAACATCCTTGAATCGTAATCGGCTTTGTTGATGATTACAATTTGATTTCCCTTATCAGCTTTGGTGTAATAACATTTTTCTCGCGCAGTCTATGTAATATTTCCTGTTGTTGATTGAGACGTTTGATCGGTATCTTGGATGTTATTTTTCGTAATACTTCTGTTGATTTTTAACGGATTTGAAATTTGACTGGATCGGGTTTATAATATACAGGGTGTCCCAAAACCACCGCCTCAGAAGAAAACCATGAGTTCCTGAGGTCATTTCAAGTCGAAAAACTTAAGAGGTAATTTTCTCGTTTTCGCTTTCGACTTATAACGGTTTTTATGATTTGTATTCTTTTTTCCTTTGACTGGCTCTAACTTTGCCAAACTACACCCGATTTTTGAAATTTAACTGCCATATTATTCACTGCCTTTAATCCGTTTAAAATTACACCTGAGTTAAAAGTAAGTTAAGCCCAAAAGTTAAAACCAAAAGCATAATATTCACTCGTTATACTCGAAAATAAACCCATTTTATTAAACCTTGTCGCGTTTAAACCGATTCAATGTAAACTCCACTCCGAGGAGCTCTTAAAGTAGTTAGACCCGGGTGTAAGCTCAAATTTCAGGATAATAAACAATTTTGTGTAAAAGTGGAATTTGACATTTTAAATTTTCTCTGACTGAAAATAAATATTCGAAAAAGAAAATGGACTTTATTCAGGAAATAGATGAAATGTTGATGTCTTCGTCGTCAGAAGATGAATTTCAGGACCAAAATGGTGAATCAACTTCCCACTCGTCGAACGTACCGAATATACAAACGGGCTTGCGTTGATAATTATGAAGATGTGGATTTTCGTAAGTATTTTCGACTGAAAAAAGAAGCATTTTGGAAACTACATTCATTAATTAAACTGGAATTGGACGGTGATATTCGCCGGTATAATATGTATAGTTCAATGTCTATTAATTATTTGATTATGTTTTTATTATAAGGTCAAGAGAACTTACGGCCGAACATAAGCTTTTGGCTGTTTTACGCCTTTTTGCATGACACGACAAGAGCGAATTGGTAACGCTATTGCATTCGCTGAATTAGCCTGCGCGATGCGATTTCAAAAACTTGATTTTTTTAATTCAAGAGTAGACTACAATGCAAACCACAATATTATCATATTGCCTGCGCGATGCGATTTCAAAAACTTGATTTTTTTCATTCAAGAGTAGGAAAACAATGCACACCACAATATTATCATATTGTAACGAAAAATTACATTAAATTTACCTTTATTCACATCCAAATTCAGTAAAAAATACAAGCATTAAATTAATATAGGCACCTTATAGAAAAAAAACACACAAAAGTAAATACCTGGTTGCAAAGTGTCAAATTATTGACATTACGTAGATTTCAAATCGGTTTTACCTGCGGTTGTAACTAATTTTTAATCTACCGGGTTTAATGCGTGTTTTTGAGTGATTATTATGAACAGAAGTTTAAATTGTCGGGGTTAAAAAATGTGGTTTTAATGGCCAGGTCTAAAAATCACTTACACCTGACTTACACCCTCAGTGAATAATGTGGCAGTAAGTATAATTTTTTTCTTTTTATTATGAAATTCCAATATGTGTTCTTAAAAATACTTAACATTTTTTAACTAAAAATACATTTAAAATTATTAAAAATATTAAAAATAGAAAACAAAAAAAAGGAAAATCAAGAGTGAGTGACTTTTGATCAAGACGGTTGTGCGGATTGATTGATCCACTTATATAAGTTATTTAAAGTTGTTATAAGGCATTGGCAACAATAAATTTTTGTGAGAAGTGAAATTTAACATACGTTTAATAAAGCCAGTAAATTGTTTTCAACAAAAACGGCTTGAAACATCGAACAAAAATAACTAAAATAAAATTTAAAAATCGTGATTGAACTTGAGTGAAAATAAAAGCTAACAAAGAACAATACAATTTTATACATAATGAGCTCTCTTATGTGCAAGTTGTGCGAAAAGAGTGTAAAGAAAGAAAAGGACGGCATTTTGTGCAGTGGTGTATGTAATGGAGTTTTCCATCTCTCTTGTGTTAAGATAAGCGAATACGATAAACGTTTGACACTTGAGAAGGAATGCATGCTATTTCATTGTATTGAATGCCAAAAATTTACAAAACAATTATTAAAGAGTTTAAACGATATTCAGAGTCTTTTAATTAAAAACAGTGAAGTGGTAAATAATATTGAAAAGTGTTCATCAAGTTCTTCTGCACAACAAAATAATGTATCTTTTGCAAATGTTTTGGTTAATGAACCGCCAATTATTATTGCCCCTAAGAATACACAAAACAGTGATAAAACAAAAAAAGCGATTAAAGATAATATTGATCCCCAATCTCTATCTTTAAAAGTTCAAAGTGTAACAAATCGAAAAGATGGAGCAATAGCAATTAAATGCGTAGATACCAATTCAAGAGAAAAGATTGAACGCGAAATGTCGACTAAAATGGGTGATGATTATAGTATAATGACACCTAAATTGATCGATCCTAATGTTATAATTTGTGGACTAAATGAAGAATGGGTAGCTGAAGATTTATGTGCAGCAATAAAATCACAAAATGATATTACTGAAAACTTTAATTGTGTCCGCATTTATAAATGTCCACGCAAAAATAGATATAATGCAATCCTTAAAGTTAATGGTGAATTATATAAAAAGTTTTTAAATTAACAAGTGATTAATATCGGATGGGATCATTGCTCAGTGTATGATTATACATGGGTTAAAAGATGTTATAAATGTTGGGGTTATAACCATGAAGCAAAAAATTGTACAAATGATGCAGCCTGTCCTCGGTGTGGTGAATCCCATAAAGAACTACAATGTCAAAAATCCATGAAGTGTATTAATTGCGTTCAGTATAATGCAAATTTAAAACTCAATCTTGATTTTGATCATGATAGTCGTAGTAGTGAATGTACGGTTTTCAAAAAGAAAATTCAAGTTCAAAAGAACAAAATTAAATATTAGCAACAAACCGAAATTACTCTTGTGTACTTTAATATTCAAAGTTTAATAGCTAATTTCAATGAACTTGAACAAATTGTAATACATAGGAAATTTGATATAATTGTGCTAAGCGAAACCTGTTTAACTGAAAATATTTCAGATAATGAAGTTAATATAAAAAACTACAATTTAATCAGATGTGACAGTTTATCGAGACATACAGGTGGTGTGGCCATTTATGTTAATGAAAATATGCAGTTTGAACAATTACATACCCTCTCAGTGAATATGGATATATGGTGTCTGTCTATTAAAATACGATGTGGGCTATTTTACTTTGTACTGTCCGGCTTATATAGATCTCCGTCGTCATCGAATAGACAGTTTTGTGATAATTTCAGTGAGTTGATGGATTATCTAGTCGAAGACAATAATAATGTTATTTGATTGGTGATTTCAATATTGACTGGTTCGATGAAAATAATATTTACAAGCGCGAATGTAGTAAAATTATTCTTGAAAATGGATGTAATCAGATGATAAGTGAACCAACGAGAATAACGAGTACCTCTAGAACTTAAATTGATTATGTTATTTCTAATTGTTCTCGTTTAGTAACTCAAGTCAATAGTGATTTTGATATTGCAGATCATGAATCCCTTTGCTTAAAACTACCCCTTAGAGACAAACCATATCCTGAACCAAAAGTAAAAAAAGTACAGATGTTAAGATACTCCAAGCAAAATTTACTATTAGCATTTGAACAAAGTGATATAAATATAAATGAAGTTACTGATGTTAACCAAGCGGCGGAAAACTTCAGAAAAAACTTATTACTGTAGTAAACCAGTTTAAAAAAAATCAAAAACATAAGAGAAAAAAATGAAAATCCATGGTTTAATCAACAATTACTTTCGCTTAAAAATCAAAAACGCGTTGCCAAAAGAAAAGCTGTATTTAGAAATAGTTTGGACGATTGGTGTAATTTCAAACTTATTCGAAATACTTATTCCAAAGAACTTGACCGTGCGAAAAATAATTATACAAAGAGAACTTTATCAAACTGTTCTAATCAGAAAGATATGTGGAAAACTCTTAAATCATTAGTGCTGAAAGAAATGAAAAGTGAAATAAAAAAAGTTGAGTTTGGTGGTGATGTTATCACAGATGACAAAGAATTAGCAAAGCGGTTTAATGCATTCTTTATAAATAGTGTAAAAACAATAAATAATGCAATTGACAATGTCCCATTTGTTAACCAAATAGACCATGTAGTTCAAAATCCGTTTCAATTTAATCTTATAACAATGAATGATTTAATGAAAACAATTAAAGAATTAAATAATAAAAAAGACAGTGACCTTCTGTCACCGAAATTTCAACTCGATGCTTTAGATATAGTTGGTCCAGCATTGCTAAAGATAATCAATAAATCGTTAACAGAGGGTCGGTTTCCATGCACATGGAAAAATTCAATTGTATCACCTATTGAAAAAATTAAAAATACTGTTAATTGTGAAGAATTTAGACCCATTAACTCTTTGCCTGTCTACGAAAAAGTTCTTGAAAAAGTTGTTGTATAACAAAGTTTTAATTGAAAATCAATCTGGCTTCCGTCAATCACACTCTTGTGAATCTGCAGTAAACATGGTTCTGATAAGGTGGAAAGAATCTATCTCAAAGGGTAAGAAAGTTGTTTGTGTTTTTCTTGACCTTAAACGAGCTTTTGAGACGATCGATCCTAATATTATGATGGAGAAGTTATGCAAGTATGGAATCAGTGGTGTCGCTTTTGATTGGTTTCGAAGCTATTTATTTGGGCGTTCCCAACAAACCAAAATCAATGAAGTTTTGTCTGATCCTGAACCCATTGATCTGGGAGTTCCGCAAGGATCCATACTTGGTCCAATCCTTTTTAACTGCTACATTAACGATATGAACAAAACTATTAAGAACTGTGAGCTTGCTCTGTTTGCAGACGATTCACTATTGTTTGTCGAAGCGGAAACAACCCAGGAATGTGAGCGATTATTAAAAGAAGATCTAGAAGTTTTAAATGTATGGCTTAAGGCTAATAAACTTAAACTTAATGTGTCAAAAATTAAGTGTATGGTTTTAAATGATAGTATTAATGTTAACGTAACTATAGATCAAAAAACTGTTGAACAAGTTTCACAAATAAAGTATTTAGGTGTTATAATTGATTCCAAATTAAGTTTTGAGCAACATGTGCAATATATTTCAAAAAAAATTGGTTTTCTTAAAAGAATTCGAAGTAAAGTAAACACTATTACTGCTATAAATATTTATAATGTAATTATTAAACCACATTTTGAGTACTGTTCTACTGTTTTGTATTTAATTAACGAAAGCTCTATATGCAATTTACAAAAACTTCAAAATAAAGCAATGCGTGCAATACTTCGATGTAATAAATATACTTCTATTGTACATATGTTAAATACTTTAATGTGGATGTCTGTTAAACAGCGTATTTATTTCAATGTTTTATTTTTTGTGTTTAAAATCAAAAATAATTTATTACCAACATACTTGTCAAAATATATTCATTACGTCGGAGATGTTCAACCATATTTGTTAAGAAATAGAGAGGATATAAGACTGCAAGCTTTTAGAAATGCAAGATCTCAAAACAGTTTGATTTATAAAGGATTTAAACTTTTCAATGATCTACCAAATAATGTTAAACAAATAAGTAATAAGTTTGAATTTAAAAAAGAAATAATAAGTTTTGTTAAACAATCTATTTAATTGCCAATGCCACTGTAAATAACATATTTTTTTTATATATTATATCTATATTATAATATTTATTGTAATTATTAATAGCTAATTTAGCTAAATAAATTGGGAGAATTCTCTCTCGTTAACTAACATAATAAAGAAAGTATGAATATTTGATGAAAACGAATAAAAAACTACTGTGAGTGTTGAGTGTTGAATGTTAGAAAGGATAAAGTAAGAGTAAGACCGTTAAAAGTTTTTTATTCATTTTAATTCAAATATTCATATTTTCTTGATTTTCCTTTATTTTTATTTTTAGTAATAATTAAAATGTATTTTTAGGTAAAAAATTTTAAGAATTTTTAAGAACACATATTGGACTTTCATAATAAAAAGAAAAAAATTAAACTTAATAACGTGTTTTTTAGAAAAAAATCACATCGAAGTCAAAAAAACAACCTTAAAATGTTTAAAAAAGTGTTTGATAATAAATTGCGGAAAACCCATTATCCACACAGAAAAAAGTTGTATGGCACATAAAACTTTCTAACTGTTTTTGTTTAAATAAAAAAAATTTAAAAAATCGGTTGTGGTTAGAGCCAGTCAAAGGAAAAAAGAATAAAAATCATAAAAACCGTTTTAAGTCGAAAACGAAGCGAAAACGAGAAAATTGCTCATGAAAGAAATTAAACAAACTTTCGATGTGCCGGAATATAAGCTTCGTGTCTCGAATCTAGGCGTTCCAATAATGTACGGACTCTGCAAAGTCCACAAACCCACGATAGAAGATGAGGAAAATTGTGTCGTTCGTCAATTCTCCTTAGGTCAAAATCGCTCGTTGGTTTGTAAAAAGTATAAAGCAATTTGAAAGTTTTAATGGTCTTAGCATAAAAAATTTCTTGCGAGTTCGTTGATAAAATTCAGGGGCCGAATTACGGCATCAGTGACAGAACGACACGTGAGGGAAATTTTTTTTAACACTATATGAAAGAGAAATATTTGCCTCGTTCGATATAACTGCTTCGTTTCCAAGCTTGCCAATCCCTACGGCTATCAACGCAATAAAAAATCATCTTATGAAATGCAATGTGTCATCTCAACAAATAGATACGTACATCAAATTTGCATGTCACATAATTGTTTCCAATTCAGAAATGATTGGTACAAGTGCGAATTTGGAGCTAGCATGGGAAATCCAATGTCACCACTGATTTCCGAAGCTTTCCTAGATAGATAGATAGATATGTGGACGATGTCTTTTGTATCATAAAAGTAAACGACATCTCATCATTGCTTAACGTTTTAAACAACCAATATGAAAGCATCAAGTTCACTTACGAAGTCGAAAATGAATCCACACGCTCAATCAACTTTCTAGATTTGACTTTAACCCGAAACAATGAAAACAAAATCGATGTCTCTGTTTATCGCAAGCCAACGACCAATGACCGATACATAACCATTTCTTCGTTTTGTTCACAGCAACACAACCTAGCAGCTTCCAACTCTATGATCTACCGCTTATGCAAATTACCACTGTCGATGGCTAATTACATGAAAGAATATAAAAACATTCTTCGTATTGCGAACATCAACGGCTACAAAGATAACATCATCCAAAAATTGGTACAAAAAAATTCAAAAACTTAGAACACTGAAGCTGCATCAAAAAACGAACAAAGAGTTACCATTTCGTATATAACTATTTTCACAAAAAAGCTGGTCAACATTTTCTCGAAATAGGTATGAAAATAGTTTATACCAACAACACAAACTAATGAATTTATTAGGGAGCACCAAAGATCTAACCCCAATACAAAACAAATCGGGTATTTACAAAATAAAATGCTCCAACTGTTACGCAAAATACATAGGCCAAACGAGACGGAACGTGGAAAAGAGATTTAAAGAGCATCAATATGGCATCAAATTTAAAGCGGTTCATAAGTCATCAATTGCTTTACACGCTTACAGCAACACAGAAGAGCCTCCCCAGTCCTCACACTATAGGCAATTTCTCTCATAATTGCAGACTTGTTAAAAACGTCACCGATGAGCGAAAACTTGATGCTTACGCCGCTAAGTACAATGTACATATACAAAGGTGAAAATCTAATAAACACCGATGCAGGCAACATCATCTCTAATCTTTTAAAATTTGCCAAATAATTTTTATCTTTTGCTCTCTTCAAATAATATGTAACTTTCTTTTTTCATATTTTTCTCTTTTTTCAACAAATTAATGATTGTTTTCCTCATTTTAATTGTCTTTCTTTAGTTTATTTTAAAGCGTAAAGCTGATGATGGCAAGTAAATCATGCCATAATGCATCTATAAATTTGTTTTTTGTGTCGCCTAAATGAATAAAAATATTTTAGAAGTGTTTCGTCGAAAATATATTTCGTGCCTTTTATTTATGCATTTCATCCGAACTCAAAGCCAAAGATTGGAAGTTCATTTTTACGGACGGATCCAAAACCTCAGATGCTACAACTTTCGCAGTCATAAACGAAGATGGCAACACGATACGCCTTGGATTACTCCCACAAGCAGCATCCATTTTTACTGCAGAAGCTTTTGCCATCTTTACTGCCATTGAAGAGGCTATTCAAGTCGGCGAAAAACAAGTAATTTGCACCGAGAGCCTATCTACCATCAGAGCCATCACAAATACCAACAACAACACCTATCTCATCAATAACATTCGCTCTCTATTAATCAATACGAATCATCACATAAAACTGATGTGGACTCCTGGGCACGTTGGCATCCGTGGGAATTAGATGGCTGACGAAGCTGCATCCCTTGCAAGCAAATCACCAATCTACCTCTATAATTTTTATACAAAAAGCGACCTCATTAAAAGCCACTTAAAAAAACTAACTTACGCTGATCAAATTGATTGGAGTTTATATCAACACCACTACAAAAAAATAAACCCAACAAAGTCAATTCCGATCTACCCCACGAACATACCGAAATCCAAGATTCGCACCTTCATCCGACTTCGACTTGGCCATACCTCTGCCACCCACCTTCACATCCTCAAAAAAGAGCCCCCTCCTATTTGTCCTACCTGCCACACTACTTTTGATCTTCAACATTTGCTCCACGATTGCAACAGACTAAGATCAACCGTCAACAACATCTTGAATGGAAACGACATCATCGAAATATTAAAATGCCCAATTACACATAACATAGACAAAATTAATGAAATCCTATTGAAAACAGACACAAATGTATAAATGCTTGTTAATTTAATTATTAGCCTGTAATTCATTACATGTTTAATAAATATACAGGGTGGCGCACGAATCGTGCTACAAAAATAAAACGTAATAACTTTTTTTCTGTGTGAGTAATCGGCTTATTTTTTTTTTATTTTGTAGGTTACTATTTAGATTTATAAAAATGGATGCTTGGGATACGGAGAAAAGAATTTGGATAGTGCAACGGTACCATGCTTTGCAGTCCGTCATTTCCGTCCAAAGGGAATTTAGGCGGGAGTTTGGCGGTAATCCCCCGAGTAGATGGACCATTATGAGGTTTGTAAACATGTTTGCCGAATCTGGAAGCATCGCACGAAGGCCGTACCATCGAGATGCCAATGTTCGGGTTCAGGATACAATCGCAGCAGTAGCATCTGCAATACAGGCCAATCCGAACGTTTCGACCCGAAACTTATCGGGGCAAATTGGAATTAGTAGACGGTCATTACAACGGATACTTCATGACGATTTAAACTTGTTTCCGTACAAAGTCCAAATTACTAGCAAGTTAAACCCTCAGGATTTGCCTGTTCGCCTGGAATTTTGCCAAAAAATGATATCAATGGCCGAAGAAGACAACACATTGATCAATTGTTTGTTCATGTCTGATGAGGCCCATTTTGATCTTAACGGCAATGTAAACAAGCAAAATTGCCGTATATGGAATGAGTCTAATCCAGAAATGCTCCATGAGACGGAACTGCACCCAGAACGAGTCACTGTGTGGTGCGCAGTTTCATCAAGGTGTATTGTCGGGCCGTACTTCTTTGAAGAAAACGGTGTAACCGTTACTGTCAATGGGGACCGTTATTTAAAGATGTTGAAGGAGTTTTTTTACCCAGAACTGCGCCGAAGACGTATACCATTCAACAGCGTTTGGTTTCAGCAAGATGGAGCAATTGCACATATAGCCAGACCAGTTATGGCGGAGCTAAACAAAAAATTCGCCAACAAATTAATTTCTAGGAACTCCACTCTTCGCTGGCCCCCAAGGTCACCTGACCTGACTGCAGCAGACTTCTTTTTATGGGGTTATGTCAAGCAAGAGGTGTATAAAACGAAGCCCAGGAATTTAACTGAATTAAAGCAGTCCATAACGACAATAATTGAGGCGATCCCAACTTCAACTCTTCAGGTGCCGCATATGCGTGGGACAGCGTGGAGGTCATTTGCGGTCTATAATCTTTAAAAACAACTAACTATTTAAAATAAAATTTAATTTTCTAACCAATAAAAAAAAATAAATGAAATACATCGATTAAAAAAAAAGTTATTTGAATTTCTTATTGTAGCACAATTGGTGCGCCACCCTGTATAATAATAATAATAATAATATTTTGTGCCTAAGGAACTTAACATTGATTAATTTACCTCCTCTATTAATCCAAATTCATCTCCAACAAAAATCTGGCATAAAATATTCGTTGTTTGACTGGTGCGTACACTCAACAAAATATAAGTCATTGAACTTCCACAGGTCCAATTTCCAACCCAACCGAACTCAGTAACCACTTAGTATAGTAGGTCAAACGATTCTTAAAATGAAAATAACTTTGTTTTTTCTTTTATAGGTAATAACTCTATTTCACCGACCGCAAGTTTAATAGAAAGCAAGATTTCACACATTGAACGCGAAAGTTGCCTTCACAAGGTAAAGCACCCTGCACAAACGGGATATCATACCCTGTGTTAAAAATCTTACCTCCTCTGAAACATATAAGCTTATACAACTGTATTATATTGTGCTTGATACGGGTATTATTCCACAAAAACCAAACCAAAGAACAAAAACAATGTAAACTGTTTCAGACTCATACCATACCATGCGTTGCTAAAGTTCTTGAAAAAATTGTATCCAAACGTTTATTAATTCTATAAAAATAATAGAACGAAATTAAGTAGCTTTCCATCCAAACAAAGGTTGCTCCGATGAACTACTTCACTTAGACTTTTATATCACTAATGCTTTATCTTCTCGCAATACGTAACTGTTCTCTAGATTTTGAAAAGGTCCTTGACAGGATAGGTGTTTTATTTTATTAAAGCCTTTCTTGCCAATAGAAAAATATGCGTTAAAATACATAAATGTGTGCCTTTTCAAATCCAATCAAAAATCCTGACCATAATGCTGTCATAATTAACAAGATCCGGTCTATCTTACCACCAAACTTAACAAATAAAAACTAATGTACATAATATATATGTAGGTACCTAGCTGTATGGGTATAAAAGGAAATGAGGTTGCAGATCAGAGCGATTTCAGGCCCACCAAACTCGATCTATTGCGCTAAAAAATGCCAAACTTCTATTCGCTTGGAAAAATTATAACCATCATTATTCAGCAGAAGACATGGAGAGAATTAAACATAATTCCCCGCCACCACCTCAAAAGCAATGAATATAACTTTTATTAAACTGCGCCTTGGTCACACCATCGTTACACAACAGCACCTCCTTCGTAAAGAGGATCCACCTACTTGTTCTTGTTGCGACTCTTGCATAGACATTAAACACATTTTAATCATCTGTCCAGATACAACACCTGATCAAAACCTAACATCAAATTTTACCATCAACGAGGCCCTAGAAAAGAAAAAGTTAGAACCGAAACACAAAAAGTTAGGACAGAACAAGACAGAACAGAACAGCACAGATTACTGAAAAATGTCAGATCAAGTTGGAACAGAACAAGAATGGCTACCTTCGCTGTCACGAAAAAACAACAATTTTTCCTAGCATATAGCTGGTTTCAAATTCTCAAATATACGTCTTGAACTAAAATTAATTCACAAGGTAAAATTATTTCATTTTAATAGAATCAAAAAACAAACTATCAAACAAACTGTCAAAATATTTTCTCAACGTGCTCACAAGTAAGTCCCCTTTCATACAAGGAAACAAATTGCTGGAGATTTTTTGACGTTTTCTTTTAATTTCCAATTCCCACCGATCGTAGACCGCATTCCTTTTACTTGGTGCCCTTCTCTCCTAAAACCTTAACTCTAAAACTGAGTTTGGAAGATATAAGATATTTCGTATGAAATTTCCCTAACGTGTCGTTCAGTCACTGATGCCGTAATCCGGTCCCAGGGGCCGACAAAATATAGATATTTCGTATGAAATTTCCCTCACGTTCAGTCACTGATGCCGTAATTCGGCCCCTGTTCTATTTTTTCAAACTGTTCAACATACACTCATTGCTGCAATATATAGAACAGACAATTTCTCATTGAACAACAAAAACTTGTACTTTTCTGTTCTAAAGTGTTCCAAACTGTTCCGAACAGCCTCATTGAACATACCTTTTATAATATTATTATATTAAACTAGCTGTCCCGGCGAACTTCGTTCCGCCTAAAATTAATTTAATTATTAATGTCCCTTTCGAGATTATAGAGCCTCTATATTGAATGAATGAAACTTTTCTGGAATTAAATTCAATACATTTTACTTAAAGAGAAAATGCATTTAACACTTTACATGTCACTGCAACGAAGCCAAAAATTGCAAATTTAGGGCCGAAAAGAGGAAAACTGTGAAATTGCGTACTATAAGGGGTGAATGGTAATAATATCAATATTAATGATACAAAAATTGAGCCTGGTGGAACACTAAGGGCCAGTTGTACAATAGTGGTTCAGCCTCGGTTCAAGATTTTAACTCACCGATTTCGGCGGATTAACTAATGTTCAACGCAGGTTCAAGTATGTAATTGGTTATTATCACACACTTGAACAGTAAACCACTGTTGAAACTCAATTAATCCGCCGAAATCGGTAGATAAAAATTGCTGAACCACGGTTTAAATATTTGTACAACTGGCCCTAATACATTGATTCAGTGATCATATGGCCAAATATACTTTTAGAAGTGAATGGTGGCGTTTCCGTCAAACTTTATCGGTCACCCCGCGATCAACGCTTGCCTGAAATTATAATTTCTATGGCGATAGTTAACGAAGTTACAATTGACAACGAAAATGAGAGTTGTGCTGCAGAACAATCTATCAGCCAATAATTTCTCAGAACAACTGTTGACAATTGGAAATGCAGGTATTCTGCTTGATGCTACAAATTACCTGATTTCTTTCCCGTCGAATTCTTATAAATTTACATAATCAAAGGAAGAACTAATTAGCAAATATCTAAGTGTTACCGAACATCGGCCGGAATTATTTGAACCACGATTGGCTGAATGAACGCGCGACATTATAGCTGCGAAGAGTAAGGACGTACATATGTAGATGATTTGAATTTAATTATTCAAAATCAAATTGTATTCGGTTGATCGTATTATAACTGATAAAGAAGCAATAAGCTACCCAGTCGAATTTTTTAATTCGTTGGATGTACCTGGTGTACCACCGTAAAATGTGCAACTCAAAATCGTCAATGTCATCATAATGCTGCACAATCTGAACCCACCCAATTGTTGCAATGGAATCAGGCTGGTGGTAAAGAAACTTATGAACAACGTCATCCAAGCCACCATAATCAAAATCAAATTCAAAGGCGAGGAAGTTCTCATTCAAAGAATTCGGATGATATCGACCGACTAACCATTCGAGTTTATAAAAGCATTAAGTTTCCCGTTCGACTCGCAAGTGACTCCCCCAACATAGGGAGTAAAGTCAAAATATATTTACATGGCAATAAATGAGTTCACTCACACCAACACGACGATAAGGTTAAGCGAGTCTCACGGACAATTAGATATAACAATATGTTTATCACAAAGCGTTGCAGTGCACCTGTAATGTGTGAAATCCATTTTCTGTGTAAATAAAATTTATTATGTAATATCTTATTTCAAAATAGTTTCTCATTTAATATGGAGGCTCGACATTGTAAAACATTAAATATTGTTTATGAAATTGAATAGCTACTTCGACTTTCATGATAAAGCAGTGATTCTTATAAAATACTATTTATCTAATAGAAGAATAAGAAGAGGGTCGGTGTTAACAATAATGATCACTTAATCGACGTATTGGTTCCACGTGGTTCTATTTTGTGGTATATCTTGTTTATATGTACAATGTAGATATCGCCAACATCCAGCCCTTAAATTTATGCAATTTCACGATTTTCCATCTTTTAATGTATAAATTTCCAATTTTCGGCTCCGTTTTGTTTTTACCTTACTACTTATGCAACAACAAATCCTTTTCCAAATCGGTTGATGTTCAGTCGAGTTGCACCCCTTTAATTTAACTATTTGCTAACTATTCCGTTCTAAAATTCCAATTTTCGGCTACGTTGTGTTCTTACCTTACTTTATACTAATCCAACAAAAAAATCCCTATGCAAATTGGTTGATGTTCAGCCGAGTTATGTTGTCGAGAACAAAAAAATCAATTCATTTTTATATATATAGATAATATGTAAATAATTACGATAATAATTTATATTAATTTATATTAATAATTATATTATTAATTTTACTTAAAGGCCTCTTATGAATAGGTTAAACTAACAAATATTTTTCTTTTTAGATTTAAGTTTACCTCAGAGCCGGATGACTTAGTAACTTGAGCTCGTTTTTATGTTAGTATTATAATCTTAATTATAGGTCAATAAATGAGCATCGAATTATAATTATACCTATGTTAATAAATTATAATACATAATAGGAAATACGAATATGAAATTATTGACTATGTACGACTTTAGTGTATGTGTATCACACTCCATATAATGAAAAAAATGACTTTAACACCGAATACATATTGTGGGCAGAGTTTAGAGTTCAAAGAAATATTAAATTATCTCTTTGTGAAAAAAAAAGCTGAAAAATTTTCACCGACCGCTTTCAAAATCCCTGACTTTCCCTGACCGAATTTTATGGGGGTGACAATTAATGTTGGTATTTTTTTTTTGAAAAATTTCAAAAAAAAATTTTCTAGATAAGCTAGACAAAAAAAATAAATTGTGTAAAGAAATTGTAGGCTTAATTTTTAAAATAACATAATATTTAGGGGTAGGTATGTAAAAAGGAAAAAAGCTAATTTTTTAACTCAGTCCCGGAAGAATATAAATGGATTACAGATTGTTTAAAGTCCTTTTTTGTGGATTTTAATTGTAAACTACAACCGTAGTTTTTTTTTTTGAAACAAAGTTACAAACTTTTTTGAAATATGTATGCTTGTAATTTGTGAAAAAAAGTTTACAAATAGGATATTTGTGATTGGATATTGTAATTTGGTGAACATCACAGTTTACATTGTTTTTGTGACTCACAAGTTAACTAAATGAATTTTGCTTCTTGTGAGGTATCCGTATCAGTGATGTTGGTTAAAATTGGGCTGTAAACTGCAAGTTTCTAAGATATACACATTTGAAGAAATTAAACCTTTGGTTTTAATATTGAAAAAAAAAGATACGACTGGAATTTTAAAAGGAAATCGGCAGTGAAAAAAATTTGAACCCAGCTATAATTTTAATTAGAAAATGTAGGTTGTTCATTAGATTTATATCAGTAAAATAATAATAATCTATGAGAAAGCAATGTTTAAGAGACCAGGCAGAAAAATTGGTATTCTGCCCTACTGTGCGTCGCCTCAGGTTTTTGTCTAATTATTCAGTTGTTGGAAATCGAGATATAATAGTTCGTGCTCTATACATGGCTATACAGAGGCAACAACAAAAAGTTCTTATCGCAAAAATAAAAAAATTAAATTTATTACATGTAATTGTTCATTGTTAAAAAAATGTCTAACAATAGGAACAATTATTTCAACCAATAAAAACCATTTTAGGAAGATCTTTTTCAGAACCGGGGAGGTAATTTTTTTAAAGAACACCCCTTGGAAGCACCGACGTTTTCTAAAGTAAATAACTTATCAAAAAGGATACAAATATGAAATATGTAGTTCTACAAAAAAAAAAACTTACTTTTCGATTCTTTTCTTTTTTTTTTAGTTCGAGTTTCCTTCCCTATGTAGATTAAGCAGACTATAGCTTTAACTTCAAACTCTCACGATGTGGTCTCGGCAAAAAAAAAAAATATTTGTAAAATTTTGATTTAACACATTTCCAAATTCACTTCATTGTTGCTGATTCCTCATGATGATTACATTAAAAACAGTCGTCTTCGTCTATATATTACTTGAATCTATTCTAGTCTTTTTTCTATAGAAATGTATAAATGGCTGCGCGATGTATTGTAGGCAGAAAAAAAGAAATTTCCACAGATTTCGGACGTTATTGTAAGTTTTTTTTTTTTCCTTACGATGGGGAGGCAACTATTTTGTGCATTCGGTCAACATCGATCATAAAAGCAACTATGATGCTTTACCAAAAAAAATTTTAAGTTTATATTTTTTGCAACATTTCGCCTATTTTTAATTTTACGGAAAGAAAAATCCAGTTAAACTAAAAAAATGGCGGTTTCAACGATGAACTAAAACAGAAATCTGTGGTTCTGTAATAATTATGGATGGGGAATCTCCTCGCAACTCGACAATTCGACAGAACAAACGACAAAAAATATGAAATTTTGCTGGTTGCTGCTGTAGATAGGAGTAGGACAAAATATTCGGGAAAGAGAGACAAACATAAAGAGAATTTCCCTTGAGAACTGTCACTTGAATCACCAACCCTCCTAGAATGAACTGCAGAGATGGAAAACAAACAGAACCGTTGCGTTGAAAATGAACGGAAGACATTTTTTGTTCCCTTTTATTGAGTTCAGTGCCTTTTTCGAAATGGATGGGTACAGCAAACAAAAATGTTATGTCGAATTCCTTTCAACAAAAGAATCGAATTTTTTTCTAAAAGAATCGAATTTTTTTCTGAACAATTAGAATTTTTTCTGTCAAAACAAATCTTCCTAATTTTGCAAGATTCAAGAAAGATTTTACACCGATTTGCACACACACTAACAAGATTTGACATTTCTAAAATGTCAAATTGAATTTCGCGGTGTTTTAAGATAACAAAATTGTGTTTTTGGTTGCAAAGAATTGTCAGTGAATTTTATATTAAACATTTGTGCGTTGTTTTTCAATAAATAATAATAAATAACAGACAGTAATAAGTTTCGTTTCATTCAACAAATAAGGTAAATAATTACTTTCTTCAGTGTATTTTTAAGCCGTTCTCGGTGCAGTGAATATAAAAAGCAATAAAAGATAGTGGAAATGATTTTCAACAACAATCAACGTGAGGGATTCTGCTGTTCGTGGGCAAATATATACGTTTTGGAATAGAGCTCTATTTCATAAGAAGTCTCACGTTGCGATGTAGACAAATAGGCCAACCGATTTTGTTTCTTCAATAAATTGCACCCAATGGCACATCTTAAACCGATTTCGTAGAGTGCTTTTCATACCAAAAACTGGAGCTAGGTCGTAAGAGTGTTTGCTCCACAATAAGGCCAGGTGCGCACATGCAACTAAACTGTTTGGTTTCGATTTTGAGCGCACTCTCATATAAGCCCATTGTTCTCAAAATGTATGAACGCCCTGGCCTAATAGTACATGGCAAGGAAGAATGTCATGGACAAGACCAAAGATACAGCTGTTTTTCAGCTTGTAGGCAAACTGGGATTCATATCTTTATATTCAGTATCTTTGGATAAGACATCAGTCTAGATTTGAATCCCGTTTTTCGATTCAATTTCAATTTTTCGGCAAAACTATTATATATAGGTGTATAAATACACCCGTCCCTGCGTTGCGTTTATATTCACCCTATAGTTTTTGCATCCAGACACGCAGCGGATTACGATTTTATTAAATTATTTCATTTTCTTTTGTTCTTGCAGATTAAACATGGAACACTTTCAAATTTTAAATGCATTATTAATGTCATCATCTTCATCATCATCATCATCCGATGATGATGACTTCATGTTTTTACTTGGTCCGGAGTCTGATTATTTGGATGTTAATCCAATTTCTATGAAAAATGAGAGGCATTCGGTGCTTAATTTTGTAGAAGAAGTCGTCGCGAATTATACGGATGATGAGGTGAATTCTTTTTGTTTTTATCAAATTTGAAATTAGTAATAAATTGAATTTTTTGTTTATAGTTTCGTAGACATTTTAGAGTCTCCCGGAAAACCGCGGAGCGGGTTACAGAAATGTTTGCGAGCTCAAGACATTTCAAGAAACGTCCCAATAGATCGGGAAGGAAGCCCTTGAGTGCCCAGTCGCAATGCTTGTCGTTTCTATGGTAAGTAAATGGAAAAGTTGTCGAAAAATAATGTATACTCAGCTTATACATTAATTGCGTTTTATTTTCCCTCATATCCAATCCAGATCAGATCATGCAAACAAAACAACCCAGGATCTCAGTGACAACTTTTTATATGGATTTGGAAATCCAAAACAAACTTGGATCTTGTGTTGTTTTTGTAATACTTGTATTTTCGTAAGCAAATCTAATCTGGTTCGGATCTAAAGCCTAGTACGATGCTGATGCGAAACGAAAATCTCCTGTGATCTCCAAACAGACAACGAAACGCTTGCGAAAACACAACGAAAAATATCCTTGGAGAGTTTAACTAATTCCAAAAACAAAATCAAACATAATCGCAAAAAATGAGAGAAACCCATGATGTAAGAAAATGATAAACAAAAAAAAACACAAATAAAACTCAAATGTCATTTTTCCGCACACAATAAATAGTCTGTAATTAATTCAGTGTGAAAAAGGAGCGGAGACTTCTCCAAATAATCTGCTACGATTGTAAATTTCGCTCTTTGAACAGCGTACTGCAAAACAAAAAGCAGAACGAAATTTTCCGTTTATGATTTCGCTGTGTCATTTTTGTATGGGATTTTTCGTTTCGCATCAGCAGCGTACTAGGCTTAATTGAAAATAAAATAAACACAGCAATATGAAAGTCTTGCATTCCATGGTCGTTTGTCAATAATGGTCCATTGAAAATACGTTTATTTTTGAAGCCCAGATGAAAAGTTAAGATCTATCTAAAAATACCAGTCAATTTGCTACCATTCACACATAGTCGTTTAAATCTATTGTTCTTTCCATTTTGTAATTACATTTTTCAAAACCTTTCTATCCTTTCACAGTAACACGTTAAATGAATCGTTTCGATATTGAACTTTCAAATATATTCCGTTTTTCAATGCAATGAACTAATTCTCTCAAAATCGAGAATTCCTCTCTTGCAAAACATAAACCTGTTTTAAATCAAATAAAAGAAAATTGAGAGTTTTTTAATGCAATTTGCTGAATCTCTCAAAATCGACAATTGCATAACATATACCTTTTAACCCTTCTGGTACTGTACTACAGAACAATGGAAGTTTAAAAAGATGTATACTACCTGCGTCCCGAAAGGGTTGCATGCCCAGTAGTATTGGTAGCGATAAAGTTCGCACATGCAGACTGTACAAAGATATTTTCAAATTGAAACGAAAACCTGTTCGCATATCGGATGTATGAATGTAGATCAAATCCCTCAAACTTTCGTTTTGAGATCTCATCTAGGACTTATTTTTTCTTGAATAAAACAAAAAATGAAAAAGGTCAAATTTTTGCACAAATTTGAAATCAATTATCACTATATCCTGCCTTATATGCCGGGATAGTAGGAAGATGTAAATTCAAATCGTCGAAATTCCAATTCACAATTTCAATTCCATCGAAAACGAATTGTGGAACACTCATGACGAGAATTCACATAAGATAATAAAGATTGAAATTTTTTTAACTTATAACCTTATCACAATTTATGTTCGGAGATGCTTTTTGAGCTTCTTTAATAATCCACAAACATAAGATCTAATTACATATTTATTAATTAGGTACATAGTTATATTTATAATTACATAGTAACATATTGACATAGTTACATATATTGACCAACTTCACGGTTCTTGGTTGGTGAATCTCGGCGCCGATAGTATGTTCATGCAAAATACGGTTGAACCATCTTCGAATAGCAGCATTGCTGTCTTCAATCCTTTTTTTTCTGAATGCGTGGATAAATAAATGGATACCAGCATTTCTGCTTGTTGGATTCCTTAAATAAAAAATTATATAATTTAATTATAAAATTTTGGTCGATATGTTGAATTACAAACCTGCAAGATTAGATTCCATATGGCTTCATCTCTTTAGGGGATAGCATCAAAGCATCTGCGAGAGGGCTGTTAAAGAAACACATTTGCTTTTACTTTCATTACATGCATATTTTCTATACTTACATTTTGCTTGCACTTATTCCGACATCCTGGGTTTTAAATCGCATTCAAGTACACTGAGTGTCATATCTCCAATCACTTGACTTGGAATGGCCAACGGACGATGAGATGAGTTGGCCGGATAATCCTGTCTCTTTTCCAGATTTGGATGCAGTTTGGTTTTCGCCTTTTCTAGGTTCTTGGTGCCCACTTTCTGTGTAATTAACCACTATTCACAGCTTTCAATATCCACCACAACACACCTGAAATAGTTTTAATTATTTTAAAATATTAATATTTCTAGTAGTCCTCCACAAAGTCTTGCAATTCTTCGGCTATTGTGGGAAATTCTCATCGCAGAATACCTACTAGTCAAATCACTCATCTTGATATTTTGTTGATGGAATTATTTATTTATTTATTTATTATTTTGTTGCTTTTAGTTATTTTGGTTTATTACGTTAATTAAGTGACTGATTAATTAATATCCAACACTTTAAACTGGTAAGTTGATTGTAAACAACTTCCTTATAATTTCCAAATTGAATCTATTTTTTTGACGTTTTACTTTAAAGATGCTGCTGTCAATTGTCACACACACAATCACAAAAAAAATCGATTCTTTTGGCATTCCTTTCAACGCCAGAAAAAATTCGATTCTTTTTAGAAAAAAATTCGATTCTTTTGTTGAAAAGAATTCGACATAACATAAAAGAACCCTTTTGTTGTCTGAGTATTTTTTTTTTTTTTGTATGGAAAGGTACATACATATGTACAGGATTTGTTGTGATTTTGTTTCATTTAAGATTTTAAATTTATATAGAGCGAAGGCTCAAAGATATACATAAGATGGTGTTAGATTTTATTTTCATTTGCGAGTATAACGAAATATACCGGATATGCTTCTTTTATTTTTGCTAGTCTTTATGAAAAACTTTAATTACAATGCTATCATTAGGCTGCGGAATTGACATTTCATTAAGTTATGAGTGTATGAAGATGACTAAACATATAATACATTTAGGCCCGTTTGCTGATACTACACATAACGATTTAAGTTAAACTTAAAGTCTTAGGGGGTACTTTTTCCATGTCATAAAGTGATACTTAAGGAATTAAGTTCAACTTAAATCGTTATGTGTATAGTATCAGCAAACCTCCCTTAATGAACGATAACACGGAGGGTGTCAGTTAATGTAAGGTAATTTTAACAATACTTAGAGATATATGAGCAAGAGGAACGTTTACTTAGGATTAATATCACATAGAGATTTGTACTTTGGGTGAGTTTTTTAATAAATTGTATAAAAAAAAGAAAAAAAATTTTGACATTGTGAATTTCTTTTTATAGATTACAAGACATCATTTTTGTGATAATGTAGAGTATAGACTGAGTAGAAAGTTTAAGATCTAGTGGAAAGTAAGATAAGTACTGCCGCCCGGCAATGGATAATAGTAATTTTGGAATAAAATACCTACAATATAATTATAACTTAATTTCGTTGTTTTTTTTTTTTTTTATTTATAATTTAGTTTTAATTTTATAAAGAAAATTTTGTTAAAAGTGATGAATGGCTGTAGAAATAGAAGCCATAAAATTAAGTTGATGAAATATTATTTTGTTTGAATCTTTAGGAGGACAGACAGTGAGAGGGTTAGCCTCTGTTTTGATTGGGAGATGCCTTGAGGTAGAACGCTGGCGTTTCTATCTCAGAGGCATCGAAGGCCGTTGATAAAATACCGAAAGGTGATAAGTAACCAGCGCCGTCCCAAGAGTACCCCGATTGGGTTAAAAAGATGTTGTTAATACGATCATTTTCGGAAAGTTCGAGATTTGAGATTGTTTTCTTCATTTGAAGTAAAACGTATCTCAACAACGGAACGGTGGTGGTGTCGTTGTAGATGTATCTGTTAGAGAATCTTTTGTTTCGCGATTCAAAGTTCTTGCCGGCACAGAGTCTGAGAATTTTTCTTTCTAATTTTTCCATTTGTTGAGCTACGGAGGGCGAAATGGTAAACCATATTGGAAAAGCGTATGTCATTAGGGGTCTGACTGAAGTTTTGTAGAATAAAAGTTTTGATTTTTTGCTTAGGGATTTGTGCCTGAAGTATGGCATTAGCAGATTGGTGACCGTTCTAGTTTTTTCGGTGAATATTCTGGCGTGACTATTAAATTTGAAAAGGTAGTTGAAGTTGACCCCTAGGTATTTTTAGTTATTTTTAACTTGTAATTGGCAATCTTTAACTCGTACTGTAAGGTTTTTACTCTCTTTTACTGCGCCAGGGGGGCCCTTCCCACTGGCGTTTCTAATGCAAATCAGGGGTCGAATCGTAGCATCCGTTCACGAAACGGCAAGTATACGAAAGACAATTACGTGATACGTTAAACGTGCACAGCGATTTGGATGATGGCATAAGTTAGCAAACGGAACGTAATTTTGTAAATTGTACTAGAACTGAATCTTTAAATGTAATAGCTAAAATGTCATAAATCATATGTTTGGCAAAATAAATTTTTTTTGATTCATCTTCTGATGAGAGTGAAGAATATAAAGAAAACATTTTACGGAAACAACTGAGGGATAGAAGCAACCCTCCAGCACTGCCACCAACAGCGTATGTTTTGTATGTACAATATACAAAAACAATGTGATGTAACCTCTGAATATTTGCAGTTTCATTAAAAGATTTCGCTTAAACAAAGAAGCCTTCAACAGCATTTTAGCTAAACTTAGATTTGATGGGCATTTGTCAACTTCCTTACCACCAATTTTGCAGCTTGCCTCAGCGCTTGCACTGTTAGCAAGTGGTGGGTACCAGCAGGCTGTCAGTAGCGACTTCTTAATTGGAATGTGTCAAAGCACTATTTCAAAAACTACATCCAAGGTTCTTTTAGAAATGGAAAGAAAACTGTGTAGTGACTCCATCAAATTCGACGTAAGAAACTCTAATCAATGCATGGAATATTTTGTTGAAAAATATGGAATACCAGGAGGTGAGTTTATAGGTACATACAAAGTGTAGCTATTTGTATATTACGTATATTCGTGGACACATTTTACTAAGCGTTTTGTTTTTGAATCTTTTAGTCATCGGGTGTATTGATGGCAAACATATTGCCTTACAAAGGCCAACAGAGAATGAACATATGTTCTTCAATCGTAAGGGACACCATAGCCTTAATGCAATGATATTGAGCATAATTATAAATAAGATTTTACTTACAGTTAATTTTCTTTTTGAACAAGTTATCAATTTGTTCGAAAGCTTCAAACCAAACGAATGACATTTCGTTCAGTTGAATACGTTAACTTGTCAAGTAATGCCAAATTACGTATTAGTTGTTTGCTGTACGCGTGACATCATGCCAAATAAAGTGATTCCTTTGGAGAGTTACTCGTTAACGTATGCGACGATTGGACCCCAGTTCTGATTTTGGGATGTTTAATTTGATGCTCCAAGTGGAGTAATAGTCATTAATGATTTTTAAATGCTTTTCGAGATGGGGGGTGGCGAGTAACGGTTGGTTGTGGCTAGAGTAAACCACGGTGTCATCAGCGTATAATAGGCTAGTTGAGGACAGGTTGTTTTCGGAAAAGAGGTGAGGGAAATCGTGAAGGAAGAGATTATACAAGTAAGGGCCCAAAATGGATCCTTGGGGAACTCCACTATTACAGTTGCGGGTGTTAGATTTTGTGCCTTGGAGTTGAATGTAGAAGAATCTGTTGGTAAGGAAGCTGGCAATTATGTTGGTGAGATAGGGAGGAAAGTTCGCAGAGACAATTTTAAAAATGAGTCCGTCCCTCCAGACACTGTCGAAAGCTTTTTCGACGTCGAGAGAGCAAGCGATAGTACATTGCTTATCTCTGAGTCCCAAGGTTACGTCTAACGTCATTATGAAATTTAATAAGTGCGTGTAAGGTGGAGTGGTTCCGTCGGAAACCAAACTGAAAATCTGGAATGTAGTCAATAGGAATTTCCGATGGAGCATTTAATTTGTCCAAGATAATTCGTCCGAGGATCTTACCCGCGTTGGATAGCATTGAGATTGGTCTGAAATTGTTAATGTCAAAGTTGTTTTGTTTTTTTTGGATTGGAAGTATCCTGGCTATTTTCCAGGTGTTAGAAAAGTATGCGTTGTTAATGCAATTATTGTAAAGGATGGCGAGGAAAGTTATGGCCTTACTAGATAGTTTTTTCAAAATAAAATTTGATAAGATGGTCAGGCCCTGAGGATTTTTTGGGCTTCAGTTTTTTGAGGATGAATTTGATTGATTCAACATCAGTAAAGATGTGAGGGGCTGCAGAATTAAGAGCAGGATTTCCTTCGTTAAAAACGAATATGTGTTCGGGGGTGTTATGGCAAACTAATCTTGCTGTGTTTATTGCTTCCGGGGTATGTGGGGAATAAAAGACGGGACTTTTTCTCTGTAGATTTCCTCGAAGTGTTTCTCAAAGGATTCAACAATGCTATTTTCGTTGGTTAATAATTCATCGTTTACGGAAAGCTTGTTGCAGGAGAATTTTTTCTTCTTACCAATCAGCCTAAAAATTTCCTTAAAAGCATGGGGGCCAGGACAACCTTTTGATAGTCTGTCACAAAGTTGGGCATTGAGCCAGGAATTTACTTTTTCTTTTATGAAAGTGTTGAGAAGTGTAATCATTGTAGAAAGTTCTCTGTATGCGTTGTTAGTTCTGTTGTAGTTATTATGGAAAATATGTTTAAGCCTTCTTTGCCACTGATGTTTTCTTTTATAGAGGCACTCAATGTCAGGTGGGATGCCTTTATATTTGTTAAAGGAGATGATGGAGCATGTAGAGTTACCTTCCATCGAGGTACGCAGCGAAACAGGGAAGTGATTAATGTGGCTGTCTATTTCATTATTTGACAAACAGATGTTTTCTGGAGGGAAAGACCCTTGCAGGAGATTATCCAGTTGTTGTCTGAAGGATTGCCAGTTGGTGGATTTGAAGGATCTGGAGGTTGGCGTCTCACTGATGCAAATATTTGCTTCTTCTAATTGTAGATTAAGTACAACCGGACAGTGTTCGGTGAACGTAGGAAGAGTGGTGATTGAAAAGTTGGGATCAATTTAATTAATAATATAACTCGAAATAAGGAAATGGTCCACATGTGAGGCACCTTTGGGGAAAGTGGGAGCTTCGGAAGTGAAGTTAGTTATTGAAGGATTAGATGAATGAAGCCAATTTTCGAGTGTTTTGCCGTTGAGGTTGAATGAGACGTCTCCCCAGTTTCGGCTTTTGGCGTTAAGGTCGCCGCCAATGATGGCGCCATCGAATTTATTGGAAAGTGAATCTAAGCGGTTGAATTCGACCAAGAGTGAAGAAGGTGAGAAATTATATCGAGCCTAGAAGGATTTTTTTAGAAGAGTTATTGACATTGAGTGTAATGGTGATGAAAATGGAAGGAAAGCTAACTTGCGGGTGATCAACCAATTCGTAGTGGATGTTGTTTTTAATGATTAAAGCTACTCCTTGGAGTTCATCGTTACGAAGTACATTGTAATTTGATATTTGTAAGTTGTGTCTCGATGATAGGTGCGTTTCTTGTATAAACGCTACTGGACAGTTGCTGGCGAGGAGAATTTTTTGTAATTCTATTCTCCGAGCCTGAGAGACCAAGGACGAAAGGACGACCTGATGCAGTTTTTCAAAATTTATTTTAATGCGATTTTTCATTCTATTTGCCTTTATTCGTGGTTATATACCTGTGAAATTGGTTATTGTTATGTCGATAGTTTTTGAGTTCTACTAAATCTTTTCCGTTGTTTATTAAATAATTACTCAAATTGGATTTTGAAAGCACAAATTCACCTATATTTTAACTTTTTTTGAACTATTTTTTTTTTTCTAATTGGCATAATAATATTTAAAATAAGGAATTACTGGGAGATATTCCATATTCAAGATATCAAACCATTAGCTTGGATATAGAAAAACAACAACAGAAAGTCATATAAGTTGCAGATTTCTATTAAAAACCAGAAAACATATTATGGTAGAGTTATATGATCCCGAGCCATAGGATTAGTATAGCATAGCATAGGTTCCACTGGGAGATATTCCATATTCAAGATATCAAACCATGAGCTTGGATATAGAAAAACAACAACAGAAAGTCATATAAGTTGCAAATTTCTATTAAAAACCAGAAAACATATTATGGTAGAGTTATATGATCCCGAGCCATAGGATTAGTATAGCATAGCATAGGTTCCATCGAAAAAAAAGCAATAACCGAATAGTGAGTAGTAATCATCAAAACCAAAAAAAAAATATCGAAAATATGTGATTAGTAAAAAAGGGCACCGCAAGTCCCCCCTTTACTTCATCTACGTCACTGGTTACTTTAAGACAATACATTCATTTGAGAAAGAAGGATATATTTAACGGAATCTATCGATTGCGAGTGTCAAAACAGAGTTTAGAAAAAAAACAAAAATAAAATAAGGCTTATGTGAGTTTTTTTCCTCGTACTTTATGGAACATATATAACCATTGCTCAAAAAGTGCACAATTGGAGCAAATTTTTTTTATTTTGCCTTGTTACAATTTACTTAGGAATAAAATGCACTATTAGCAGCACAACCATTTAATACCTTAATCAAAGATAAAAACAAGGAAAACAAAAAATGTTAATATCAATGATTAAATTTATTAAAGAAATTATATTATTTTTTTTGTATTTTCAATGATTTGAAAGGCTAAAATTATAAGCTTTCCAACGATATATAAAACCTGTGTGATCACATTATAAAACACTTGAAGAAAACTCTATTAAAAACATTCTTCATTTTGCCATTCATTTAGGATTGTGTATTGCGACCACTTTTGATAGCCACATCATTAAATAATGCAACTTAATTCTTTAAATTTTGATTGCAATATAAAATTTGACCTTTCCCTGATTCATTTGCATACAAATTTAAGCTCCCACAGAAATTTCGAAAAAAGCATTTTTGGGACGCAAAATGCCCACTGTGCGTCGTCGCGACAGATTGGAGTTGGTGTGGGGGATCCTTAAGCATTTAAAAGAACGCAAATCGGGTGTTTTTCAATTTTTAATCTTTTTGAGCTACATTTATAAAGTATCAACAATTCACACGTATTCACGGACAGGGAATTTGAGATAGTTTTCTCTTAGGGCCAGTTATACAAATATTTAAACCGTGGTTCAGCAATTTTTACCCACCGATTTCGGCGGATTAATTGAGTTTCAACAGTGGTTTACTGTTCAAGTGTGTGATAATAACCTGTTACATACTTGAACCAGAGTTGAAGGTTAGTTAATCTATCGAAATCGGTGAGTTAGGGCCAGTTGTACAATAGTGGTTCAGCCTCGGTTCAAGATTTTAACTCACCGATTTCGGCGGATTAACTAACGTTCAACGCTGGTTCAGACATGTAATTGGTTATTATCACACACTTGAACAGTAAACCACTGTTGAAACTCAATTTAAACCGTGATTCAGCAATTTTTATCCACCGATTCGGGCGGATTAATTGAGTTTCAACTGTGGTTTACTGTTCAAGTGCGTGATAATAATCAATTACATACTTGAACCAGAGTTGAAGGTTAGTTTATCTGTCGAAATCGGTGAGTTAGGGCCAGTTATACAATAGTGGTTCAGCCTCGGTTCAAGATTTGAACTCACTGATTTCGGCGGATTAACTAAGGTTCAACGCTGGTTCAAGTATGTAATTGGTTATTATAACTTACTTGAACAGTAATCCACTGTTGAAATTCAATTAACCCGCCGAAATCGATGGATAAAAATTGTTGAACCACGGTTTAAATATTTGTACAACTGGCCCTTAGAATCTTGAACCGAGGCTGAACCACTATTGTACAAATGGCCATTGTGTTCAAATAAAATTTGCGGGTGTTTCAGGCAAGGGGGGTACGAGTCGGTTCTCTAGATGATACAGCCTATAGGTGTACTCTATGTATAGTACGATGCTGATGCGAAACCAAATTTGTCTGTGATCTCCAAATAAGACAACGAAACGCTAGCGAAAACACAACGCACCTTTTGAGTTTTATTTTTGTTTATCATTTTCTTACATCATGGGTTTCTCTGATTTTTTGCGTTTATGTTTGATTTTGTTTTTTTAATTAATGAAACTCTCCAAGGATATTTTCCCTTGTGTTTTCACAAGCGTTTCGTGTCTGTTTGGAGATCAAAGAAAAATTTCGTTTCGCATCAGCAGCGTATACTAGGTTGTATAATTAATTCAGTGCGAAAAAGGAGCGGAGAATTCTCCAAATAATCTGCTACAATTATAAATTTCTCTCTTCGAACAGCGTACTGCAAAACGAAAAGCAAACGAAATTTTCCGTTTATGATTTCGTTATGTTTTTGTATGGGATTTTTCGTTTCGCATCAGCAGTGTACTAGGCTTTAGTTTGGGAAGATTGAGGCCGCGGTATCACGGCAGAACGTAGGCAATTGAGAAGGGTGGGGTAAGAATCTCGTGAGGCACGAAGAAAACATAAAAACTCATGAGCCTACTTTGTTGTTGCTTGCTTATATGGAATGTTGAAATTTGTGTTGTTTCAATGTATTTTGAGGCGCCTGAAAGTTTGAAATGTAAACACGATGACACTCACCAGTCCGCACTCAATAGCCGTGTTTTTTTGCGATTTTATATATAGTATAGTAAGAAATTCCAAAAAAAAAACATCCGCAGTAGCCTACCCATCCGCAGTAGGATTCTACTTCTGCTTTTATGGGCAGTAATTCTACTTTTGATGTTGTATTTGTAACTCGTATAAAATACTACTGTACTGTGAATAGCTTTTCCAAAAAAACGCGACTAATTATCCAGTTCAGGTTTCTTGAGATCTCTGAGATATCAACAATCTCAGAAATCTGACGTAATTCCTTAGTGAGATTCCTCACTTTTGCTGTCAAAAAGCTGAGACTGAAATTTTTTGGATTCGTTTGCTCAATTATTTTTTATCGCAGTTGGTCAATTTATAAAAACGAAATGGAGAGTGCTTTTGACTTCCAAAGAAGAAATTTTGTTCAGGTTTCTCCTTCTAATCAGTCGAGCTGACAGAAATTTGATCAGTGAGATCTCAGAAATGTGAGCTAGCTAAATCTTCCCAATCTAAACAGGGTCTAAAAATGTGGTGACTACCTTAAAATTGCATGATATATAAATCTGGCGTCTGCATGGCTGCCACCATAAGCGCACATAAAACCAAAAATGAAGTTTAATGTGTCTATTTGATGGATCAGTCAAGATGGGAAATTGAAAATTCTTTTTCAGTACGTTTTCAAAAAGTTATTTAAAACTAATTCAAATTTATTTGCATTTTAAAATTTTCTCCATGAAATACTAATTCTACTAAAATCATAAAATTCAAAGATCAAATTACCTAAGTCAAAAATTCGAATTCATCAAAATAGCCGCGTATCAGTGAATTTCCAGGGAGGAAATAATCTTATAAAAAAACAAGAACGTTCAAAATAGTGGAATAATAAAATCAAATCTACAGTGAATTAACTTTTATCATATGTATTTTGCATATGTAGTTTTCCTCATTTGCACTCCCTTTCAACTAATTTGAGAATTGGCGAGCGCGCATTGTGGTCAAATCCAGTTGAAAACTATATCCAACAATCAACATAGTACCACCTTAAAAACTAAGTAAAAAGCGGGAACAAGTCATCATCATCCCTTTAAAACCATGGAAAAAGGTATGTCGATAAAGTCAGAATTGTTAAAACTAATGAATTGATCTATTGGATGAGTAAAAAAGCTCAAGAAAAGTTGACATTTTTTTTTGAATTTTAAATTGAATTCATCAGACGGTCGATGATGATGATGACGCAAACAACTGGGTCGCCGCTGGTAGTAGGTTCTACCATATATTATAAATTATAAATATGGTCTATTTTGTCGTTGGAGGAAGTTAAGTTTAGATATTATGTTTGTCAACATACATTTTGTGTCGAATTATTTTATTGCGGTCTAAAAATTTGAAAATGATCAATTTTGTCCATACTTTTTGAATGAGATTTATTATTATACTCTGCATAATTTTTTGGCTAGAATTTGCTGATTTGCGCTCATGTTTATCTATTGCCGGAATTTCAGATGCCTTTTTTTAAAAAATCCATTTTACCTTTCTTTAGATTAGTTTTTATTAGCAAAATAAAACAGCTATAAACTTAACAAAAAGTTAACCGGATATATTCTAAATACTTTATTGCGAATTCTATCTACGTGCAAGTCCTATCGAAATTCTTCAATAAATAAGAACACCAAGTTTATAAAGTCCTTAACAAGTTCGTTAAAGATTTCAAACAAAAGGCGTGTTTTGGGGAGAAACTGCAGCCCAGTCAGTCAGTCAAGATTAAACAAGAGATACAACAACAAAAATCTACATTAACTTTTTTCTCCAGTCAAATCTTACTGGATAAAAGTAGTTTCTCCTAGGTACTCAAAATCAGTGGGAACTGCGGATTGTTTTCTTGATTTTTTTTACTTCACTGTGCTATTTTCTCACTAAAACACGGCTAAAATTAAACTGCAAAAAACCATTTGACAAAGTTTAGTTGTTATAGGAAGTTATAGATTTTAAGGTTTATTAATTATAACATGTATTTATTTTTTCAAATAGATATTTTAAATAAGGTTCTATAAAAAAAACAAAAAAGTCTTTTTATTTTTGTACTCGGCAGAAATTCTTTACTTTTTTTTCCGTTTTTTTTTCTATGGATCTGCCATGACTTATTTGTCGTTGACAAGTTTGTGAGCCCGTATGTCATGACTATTGGAATAGTTGCTGCGAAAAGCTATTTTAATAATAGTGTCCCAATTTGTAATCAAACTGTTTGCTATCCTCATATCAATTCTTTTGTTCTCTATTGAAAAACTAAATCAATTGCTCCAAGTATATGTCAACTTCAATTTGTTTTCCGTAGATAAAAATGTCCTTTTTAGCTTTGTTTTTTCACCATTCATTTTGAGCCTTGCTCCCTCATAGTTCTTCCAATTATTTTATCACTTTTTCTATATCATTACTTCAAGTAGTAAATAAGATAAGATTATATCAGACGAAAAATATTTCTAAAACTTGTGAAAGTGTGTCTCTTTGCTTAACACCTCTGCTTAGCTTGAAATTTGTTCCTTTCTTTTCTAGAGATATTCTAGGTTTTGCGTTTGTGTACATGTATAGGTAAGCTGGTTTTCTATTATTTGGTTAACTGTTTGTAGATGATCTGTAGTACTAAAGCCATTACCAAAGCCAGCTTCTTCTCTGGGCTGTTGTTCGCCCAAATCTCCAAGAATCCTTTTAAGTAGGCATTTTGCAAACAGTTTGTACATAACAGATAAAACGTTGATGGGTCTGTACTGTAGTTGTTAATATTTTTGGTATATCCTTTCTTGACTAATTGATTATACTAGACTATAACTCTGACCTATACAACTAATTATTAGTACATTTAAGGTTTTGTTGTTTCATTAAAATCTTCAATTTTAATATAAAAAGTATTCTTTTACTCGAATTTTGTTCTTATCTATATATTGAAATTTAGGGATTACTTAAAAATACAAATATGTTATAATATAACAAAAAACAGTACTCAACACGGTTTTTTTCTAAATCTGGAACCAGGCTATAATTTTCCGTAGGTCTTTGATGTCCTGAATTCACGTCAGGTTTTCGAGATATTATAACTTTAGAGTGAAACAGTTTGCCATTAGGTTTGTGGTTTTATGGTGCATTACGAAATAATTTTTCTTCAAAAACTCGTTATGGAATTGCTAATGATTTTCTTAAAGTAAAGTAAAAAAAGCGGTATTTTGCACTCGAACAACTTGAGTAAATAGAAAAATTTTTAAGGCGGAAAGAGAATTCGAATTAGAAAATTATTATTTTTGAAAAACATACTATCTAGAAAAGTAGGTAGATGTGATAGATATTTCTTATTTTTGATTCCTTTTTAAATAAATTCTATTCCTGCCAAAAACACGCACGCAGGAATGGTACGCCAACCAATTTGTTTTTTTTTTAATTTTAAATAAATAGGGAAAAATGATAATCACATATCGTCACCAGAACCAGCTAACTCAATTTTCGAATTTTTGAGAAAGTCGCAAAAGGCGAGTGAAGTAATTGGTCTCTAGTAACTGCATCTACCGACTGTTGCGTTGGATGTAAATTCGAAGATTATTCGGTGTGGTGTGTCGCTGTACATAAGTGCTATTTACTCTATCATTATGCAAATTTAAAATTATAAAAAGGTGGTGTGTATAAAGATGTTTTTACAGTATAGGTGAAAAGATTTAATATGTGGTGTTTGATAATTTTTATTTCTCTCTTCTAAAGTGTTCATTTCTTGGAGATGGTTTAGACCACCTGGCTTCAATTCATCGGGCAAGCTTCCAACTAAATTTTACAGATAAGATAGTCTATGCCAAGTAATCTCCCTTGTGCGACCGCTTTGTTTAATTAAAAAAGTATGGTGAAAAATCAAAAAAAGTAATTTTGTCAAATTGTTCGTTCGTCTTTTTGTCAATTGCGTTCAGTAACTTTCCCGAAAATTCGCATAACGTTTTTTGAAAAAATTGTTTAATGTTTTGGGTTGAGATCAAAGCTTTGATGAAAGAATTTTATTTTTGCAGTTGTGGAAAAAATTTCGACCTTGCAGGTAGAATTTAAAATATTTTTTGTTGTTAAATAAAAGTATTCGTCTCGATTATAGAATCCGCAATACTGGATCCGTAGTGATTCGAAGTGCAATGCTATCTTTTCTTTTTACCCATTTGTCGTGAAAAAAAGAACACTGTACTGAGAATCAATGCGGATCCAGTATTAGGCATTCCATAACCGACATGAATAATAATAATAGCATGTAATCGCAGGTTGCCAGTGAACAATAATTTGACAATTATTATTGTATTATTATTATTATATAAAGATGAAAAAATTATTTACCAGCATATTATTCACTCGATTAATCCAGTTTAAAACTTAAATCCCGATGTAAATTGATACATTAATGTGCATATTCAATGGATTTGACTTTTAAGCTCGATTAATCGTGTGAATAATATGGCGGTTAGTTTGTCACCCGTAAACTCCAAAACTATTTTATAATATTCTTTATGTTAACAAGATTGTTTAAGATTATTTTTTGTTTGACTGATTTGTTTATTACATCAGAATATTAATTTTTTTAAAGTTTTTGTCAACTTTTACTTTGAGGTTGTCCCACATTTTCGCTTATAGATAATCTATTTGATACTTTAGAAAAATAGGAATTGTTTTATAAAGTCAAAATATTTTCGTGCAAACTTTAAGCCCTAAATCTTTCCTTAATAATAAATATACAAACTGAGTAATTATGTTTTATACAAATTTAAAAATTTTGTTTGATTTTTTTGTATCCAGAAAATCGATTCATGCGCAATCACGAGGTTGCTGCTTTGTTCCATTTCATTATCATTCCGCCTTTTTTTTCATTTTCTCTTCCTCCTATTTCTACTTGCTTTCTTTATTGTTTCAATCAATTGTTCGCTGTCGCAATAATTTTACTTTGGTGCGATGTATTATATGTATATGTTTATTTGTATAAGTACAATGTACTAATAATAGAGCAAATTAATGGATTCATCAAACGTGAGACAGAAAACCCGAAAAGGTGGGTGCTGATTTGTGTTTATCTGTTATCATATAATTTTGAGTGCAAGCAATTATCACTGGAATAAAAAATGTATGATTTGTAGGAAAATCAGCGGGAGATAAAGTTTGTGTTTATATGTCAACATGAACCTACTTAACATCTAAATTCAATACAACTAGGTAAACCATTTTTTAAGAACTCGCATATATCAAATCGTGATGGTCTTATTTATAAACGTTGTCTAACTTTAGACGACTGTCCCACTTTATTTTATTGTTCTCTTATAGCTTATACCTTTGCGATTCTGACGTCATTTTTACGTCATCATATGCGACTTTGGTCGCATATCGTCTGAACACTCTTTTGGGACAGTCCTTTGTCCTCTTACAAATTTGTTTGGGGAGAGGTAAGGTCAAACATTTTTAGGGCATATGGTAAAAAAAAACAATTTGGGATATAACGGAAATCCTACTCTTTATATTATTTCTTGTTCGTTGTTCCTTTTACGAAAAAGTATAACCACCCCAAATTCTTGTCGACATTTTGAATTTATTTCAGGACTTTAATAATTTAAATATTCGAAACGAGCAATATTCACAAACACATACTTTAACCACCAAATTTCAAAAAGTTATGTAATGTCCGCAAACCTGCATATGATCTCAAATGGGTGATATACGGATTTTGTCGCATACCGTCTGAACACCTCGCAGATAGACCACAGCTTATGCGATCACATTTGCGGACACATGATATGCGAGCATCTGGATCGCAAATGCATTTACGACTTTTGGGACAGTTTCTGCATATCGTGTGAACACCCTTATATGCAAGTTTGCGAGCACTGATCTATGCAATAGAGTGAATACAATAGAGGAGACAACAAGGAATATTAATTAAGCATCATCTGAAAAATCTCTTCATTAATATTTGTTCGTAGTCTTCGTCTACGTCGATTTGGAGACCACAGAAAATTTTCGTTTCGCTTCAGCTGCGTACTAGGCTTAAAGATAAAAAAATACCTAATTTGTATTTTATTTTTAATTAGGTAATATTTTCACACGAGGAAAAAATTGTTTATTTTTTGGGACAATTGATTTTGAATTCACATGACTGAGTAACTATAATTTCGCCATAATTTTTTTTAATTTTGTTTACCATATTTTGACTTCAGCGTTTAAAAAATCATTTATTTATTTATTTGAATAGTTAAATTCTAACGTAACAATATATTATATCCTTAGTAAATTGCAAGCACAAACTATTTATCGTGTAATAGATTTACAATCTGTCATGTGCAAAATGAGCAAACATTTTTCTTTAAGTAACCGTGAAGTTTATTACGTGTTAACATAATTATAAAAAAGTAAATACAGCTGTGACAATCAGAAAAATTCTAAGTCGGCAAGCATAGTACGCAGCTGAAGCTGTATTCTTTGAAGTCTCAATATGCTTACAACATGCTGGATTTTAACGACATTGTCAGTTTTCAGTCACAAACTTGCAAATTAGTTTTTAAATATTTACACGAAGTGAAACAATGTTACTCTGAAGCTACTAATAATTTGTCAGAAAAAGATGATCAATTTCAAACTTTTTAAATTTTTGCCATATATGTACATATGTATGTAGGTAATTTGAAAAAAAACTATAGATAAAATAAAAAAATGTTCTTTTAACAAAATTTGAAAATACCTATGTATGTATGTATGTATTTCCTTTTCCACACGTCGATTTTAACCTAAGAAAATAAGAAGTATTTTTTCTTCTTAGGTTTTATCAAGGAAATAAGACCACACAAATAAGATACACACAATTGGAAAAAAATCAATTCCATTTTGCCCTCCTATAAAAATCCGCAATCCCAGATCTAAATCCCAAATAGCAAAAGGAAAACGACATAATTATTGTTTTCCCTAGACGCCGCTTGAGTGTTTCTCCAGAACACGATACTTCTCGCATGCGATTTTGTTTGATGTCATCACAAACCAATTGCATTTGCTATGGTTCACGCACAGATGTCGTTCGAAATTTGACACAAAAATTCAATTCGATTACTTTTTTTCATATTTTGTCATTTATTAGGTGTGTTCAATGAGGCTGTTCGGAACAGTTTAGAACACTTTAGAACAGAAAAGTACAAGATTTTGCTGTTCAATGAGAAATTTTCTGTTCTAAACTGTTCTGGATTGCTGTTCAATGAGCTAGTTTGGAACAGTTTGGAACACTTTAGAACAGGATTTTCTGCACTTGCTTTTGAGGTAGAACAAGTTAGAACAGATTTGTGAAAACTGTCAAAATCAGATGTTGTGATTTTTTTAATGAAAGTAGTTTGTTTTTTTGATAGATTTTATTTGAATCTTTGCTTAACTCTTTCAAAAGTGTATTTTAATCAATTCTGATTCTATTTTCATGAAGTAATTTTAGTTTTAAGACGTATATTTGTGAATTTGTGACAAGCATATATGCTCCGAAAATTTTTTGTTGCTTTTTTAGTGACAACGTAGGTAGCCATTTTCTGTTCTACCTTGTTCTGACGTTTTTCACGAATCTGTGCTGTTCTGTTCTGTCCTGTTCTGTTCTGTTCTAACTTTTTCCTCACTGAACAAACCTATTGTAGGGTTAGTTTTACGCAATTTTTTGATCTAACTTCGTGGGGGAGGCCGAAAGATACAATTTATTGTGAAAAATCCATTAAATTATATGTGAACATTCTATAAAATTACTAAATATTAACATTCAAATCATGTCTGGCTATGTAGGATTACGTGCAGTTTCAGCATTGGGACCAGCCTTACTCGGAAAAAACATCATCAATAAGTTGATTTTCAGTAGCAGGAATTTCACATGTGATTTCTGTCGTAATGCTCCCTCGATCTCAGTAGGGGCTTCGGGCCCCTACTTTAATCAATCGGTGCGTAATTATGCCGTGGAAAAGAAGGTTTTCGAACGTTCAAAGCCCCATTGTAACGTAGGAACAATC
This sequence comes from Epistrophe grossulariae, assembly GCA_929447395.1. NCBI lineage: Eukaryota > Metazoa > Arthropoda > Insecta > Diptera > Syrphidae > Epistrophe > Epistrophe grossulariae. Next base: position 88,550,913 of record OV839566.1, read on the forward strand.
GGACATGTTGACCATGGGAAAACAACACTCACCGCTGCCATAACCAAAGTTCTAGCTGACCGCAAGTTGGCCGAGAGCAAGAAATACAATGAAATCGACAATGCCCCCGAGGAGAAGGCTCGTGGTATCACCATCAATGTGGCCCATGTTGAATACCAAACTGAGAGCCGCCACTATGGCCACACCGATTGTCCCGGGCACGCTGATTACATAAAGAACATGATAACCGGAACAGCCCAGATGGATGGAGCTATCTTGGTTGTGGCAGCCACGGATGGCGCTATGCCACAGACTCGAGAGCATTTGCTGTTGGCTAAGCAGATTGGCATAAGCCACATTGTAGTATTCATCAATAAGGTTGACGCAGCCGATCAGGAAATGGTTGACTTGGTCGAAATGGAAATTCGCGAACTGATGTCCGAAATGGGTTATGACGGAGACAATGTTCCTGTTATTAAGGGTTCAGCTTTGTGTGCTCTGGATGACAAGAGTCCCGAAATCGGGTCAGAAGCTATCTTGCAATTGCTGAAGGAAGTTGATACTTTCATTCCTACACCAGTTCGTGAGTTGGACAAGCCGTTTTTGTTGCCGGTGGAAAATGTTTACAGTATTCCCGGTCGTGGAACTGTTGTGACTGGCCGCCTGGAGCGTGGAGTCGTTAAAAAGGGTAACGAGTGTGAATTTGTTGGTTACAACAAGGTAATCAAGTCTACTGTAACTGGTGTTGAGATGTTCCATCAGATTTTGGATGAAGCTCAAGCAGGAGATCAATTGGGGGCGCTTGTTCGTGGTCTGAAACGTGATGATATCAAACGTGGCATGGTCATGTGCAAACCGGGTTCTGTGAAGGCTTTAGATCAAATCGAAGCACAGGTTTACATTTTGAACAAGGAAGAAGGTGGTCGTACAAAACCATTTATGAGCTTCATTCAACTGCAGATGTTTTCGCGAACATGGGATTGTGCGGTGCAGGTGCAAATCCCCGATAAGGAGATGGTCATGCCTGGTGAAGACACCAAATTGATTCTGAGACTCATTCGTCCGATGGTTTTGGAGCAAGGCCAACGATTCACATTGCGTGATGGCAATTTGACTTTGGGAACTGGTGTGGTTACAAAAGTTTTACCGATTTTGTCGCCAACCGAACGTATGGAATTAACTGAAGGAAAGAAAGCACGCGAAAAGAAGCAAGCTGTTAAAAAATAGGGAGCACAAGCATTTCCATGTATTTTCGGCCCCTTTTTTTTAGAATAGTTGATTATTTTGTATTTTTAGTTTTTATTCTCATAATTTTGAGTATGATATCGTTAAAAAAGTTCATTAATAAAACGATAATGAAATTATAAAGTCTTCGTTGTTTCTTTTTCCGACAAAATACGATATGAAAATGTTAGAATTTGATATTTACTTTCTAGCCGTTGCACTGGATAAGTTTTTAATTGTAAGAAGAGGTATTTAATGTCAATGTGCTTCTTTATATGATTAGCCATTTAAAGCAATCCCAATGAACATAATTGTATATTTTGGAGCTGCAAGATAAATAAAGGTGTGTTTCAATGTCCTCGGCCTAATGATAATATACATATCGTCATCGTTTCATGAAATATCCTTGTGTCCAATTGTTGGCTATTAGATAATTAATCAATAGGACTATATAGGTAACTTGAAACTTTTCATAAGTACTTTAATAGTTACATGCCAATTTATAACAGTTGTAACAGTTTCGCCACCAAAAGTGTGTGCGCTTCGCGGGATTGATTGTTGTATACATATACAACATGTATACCCACCAGGGGCAGAGGCGGCGGAAGTGGTGAGCGAAGTGTGCCACCGGACACGGCCCCGCGCTTCGAGGGGCCCCGGGAGTTAAGGTTTAGCTCGCGGCAGCGATTAAAAAAAACACAAAATTATTTTTAGAGGTACAGCTCGTGCTGCGTATATTTACAAACTCAAAAGTTATTCTATGGGATACAATGTTTTATTCTGTTATTTTGTTGATTAAGCAAGAACTATGATATTAGTTTACAATCTGGGAAAAAGCAAAGTAAGTATAATTTTGAAAATGAAATGAAATAGGATATTAGGTATATTAAAATAATGTGGAAGTATAATTCTGAATAAATGAAGTGAAATACAATACATTAAAATAATGTGGGAAACCGACGACTAGGGTCGATGGCCGTGGTTCCGACATGCGTTGGTTGATGTATGTAACTCCTCCCCCCTAAGAATGGAGCGATGTCCAGAGAAACTGCATTCCTGTTGTTTCTGTGCCAGGAGCGATGATTTTTACAGTTACGGATATGGATTCTGTAGGCTGATGAATGGTTTGAACATTGAATGATGCTTTTGATCCTTGATGTTGTTTAATTAGGTAGAGCAGTATGGTAAGAATAATGAGGCTGAATACTACAGTTGTGTTGATCATCAGGATGTTGGTTTGTGATGCTCTTGTGTGTAGAGTTTGGATCAATTCTGTATTTTTAAATTGGTAACTTTGAAGTTTTTGAAGGTTTGGTGTTTGTATAATCGATGATGAGTTTATTTTATTTGATTGTGATGGGAAAATGTGGACATCCTCCCAAAATATTTGTTCGTTACTTTCGTAGAGAATTTGGTTAATCTCGATTTCGCAGTTTTCAAAGTGGATTAGTTGTGTTCCTTCAAGTTTTTGGAGATGTGGTTCACAGGTGGTCTGGATGGATGTTTCGGGGATGTTGATCACTAATAGGTAGTTATGTTCTGGTTGCATAATTTCGACTTTTCCTGGTTTTTCTTCAAGATCACAATTAGCAGGAAGGTTTTTGAGAAGGTTCGTGATGCAGCTATCATTGAGTTTTTGTTGATGTTTGTCTGCTTCTTTACAGTAGTATGTTCCCTCGATTTGTTGGCATTTTTTGTCAAAGTAGAATATTTTATTAGGATTGGATATGATATAAGGTTTGGTAATGATAAATTTAGTGTTATTAATAGGAAGGGGAATAATATGAAAAAGGGAGATCTAACTTCGTGGGGGAGGCCGAAAGATACAATTTATTGTGAAAAATCCATTAAATTATATGTGAACATTCTATAAAATTACTAAATATTAACATTCAAATCATGTCTGGCTATGTAGGATTACGTGCAGTTTCAGCATTGGGACCAGCCTTACTCGGAAAAAACATCATCAATAAGTTGATTTTCAGTAGCAGGAATTTCACATGTGATTTCTGTCGTAATGCTCCCTCGATCTCAGTAGGGGCTTCGGGCCCCTACTTTAATCAATCGGTGCGTAATTATGCCGTGGAAAAGAAGGTTTTCGAACGTTCAAAGCCCCATTGTAACGTAGGAACAATCGGACATGTTGACCATGGGAAAACAACACTCACCGCTGCCATAACCAAAGTTCTAGCTGACCGCAAGTTGGCCGAGAGCAAGAAATACAATGAAATCGACAATGCCCCCGAGGAGAAGGCTCGTGGTATCACCATCAATGTGGCCCATGTTGAATACCAAACTGAGAGCCGCCACTATGGCCACACCGATTGTCCCGGGCACGCTGATTACATAAAGAACATGATAACCGGAACAGCCCAGATGGATGGAGCTATCTTGGTTGTGGCAGCCACGGATGGCGCTATGCCACAGACTCGAGAGCATTTGCTGTTGGCTAAGCAGATTGGCATAAGCCACATTGTAGTATTCATCAATAAGGTTGACGCAGCCGATCAGGAAATGGTTGACTTGGTCGAAATGGAAATTCGCGAACTGATGTCCGAAATGGGTTATGACGGAGACAATGTTCCTGTTATTAAGGGTTCAGCTTTGTGTGCTCTGGATGACAAGAGTCCCGAAATCGGGTCAGAAGCTATCTTGCAATTGCTGAAGGAAGTTGATACTTTCATTCCTACACCAGTTCGTGAGTTGGACAAGCCGTTTTTGTTGCCGGTGGAAAATGTTTACAGTATTCCCGGTCGTGGAACTGTTGTGACTGGCCGCCTGGAGCGTGGAGTCGTTAAAAAGGGTAACGAGTGTGAATTTGTTGGTTACAACAAGGTAATCAAGTCTACTGTAACTGGTGTTGAGATGTTCCATCAGATTTTGGATGAAGCTCAAGCAGGAGATCAATTGGGGGCGCTTGTTCGTGGTCTGAAACGTGATGATATCAAACGTGGCATGGTCATGTGCAAACCGGGTTCTGTGAAGGCTTTAGATCAAATCGAAGCACAGGTTTACATTTTGAACAAGGAAGAAGGTGGTCGTACAAAACCATTTATGAGCTTCATTCAACTGCAGATGTTTTCGCGAACATGGGATTGTGCGGTGCAGGTGCAAATCCCCGATAAGGAGATGGTCATGCCTGGTGAAGACACCAAATTGATTCTGAGACTCATTCGTCCGATGGTTTTGGAGCAAGGCCAACGATTCACATTGCGTGATGGCAATTTGACTTTGGGAACTGGTGTGGTTACAAAAGTTTTACCGATTTTGTCGCCAACCGAACGTATGGAATTAACTGAAGGAAAGAAAGCACGCGAAAAGAAGCAAGCTGTTAAAAAATAGGGAGCACAAGCATTTCCATGTATTTTCGGCCCCTTTTTTTTAGAATAGTTGATTATTTTGTATTTTTAGTTTTTATTCTCATAATTTTGAGTATGATATCGTTAAAAAAGTTCATTAATAAAACGATAATGAAATTATAAAGTCTTCGTTGTTTCTTTTTCCGACAAAATACGATATGAAAATGTTAGAATTTGATATTTACTTTCTAGCCGTTGCACTGGATAAGTTTTTAATTGTAAGAAGAGGTATTTAATGTCAATGTGCTTCTTTATATGATTAGCCATTTAAAGCAATCCCAATGAACATAATTGTATATTTTGGAGCTGCAAGATAAATAAAGGTGTGTTTCAATGTCCCCGGCCTAATGATAATATACATATCGTCATCGTTTCATGAAATATCCTTGTGTCCAATTGTTGGCTATTAGATAATTAATCAATAGGACTATATAGGTAACTTGAAACTTTTCATAAGTACTTTAATAGTTACATGCCAATTTATAACAGTTGTAACAGTTTCGCCACCAAAAGTGTGTGCGCTTCGCGGGATTGATTGTTGTATACATATACAACATGTATACCCACCAGGGGAAGAGGCGGTGGAAGTGGTGAGCGAAGTGTGCCACCGGACACGGCCCCGCGCTTCGAGGGGCCCCGGGAGTTAAGGTTTAGCTCGCGGCAGCGATTAAAAAAAACACAAAATTATTTTTAGAGGTACAGCTCGTGCTGCGTATATTTACAAACTCAAAAGTTATTCTATGGGATACAATGTTTTATTCTGTTATTTTGTTGATTAAGCAAGAACTATGATATTAGTTTACAATCTGGGAAAAAGCAAAGTAAGTATAATTTTGAAAATGAAATGAAATAGGATATTAGGTATATTAAAATAATGTGGAAGTATAATTCTGAATAAATGAAGTGAAATACAATACATTAAAATAATGTGGGAAACCGACGACTAGGGTCGATGGCCGTGGTTCCGACATGCGTTGGTTGATGTATGTAACTCCTCCCCCCTAAGAATGGAGCGATGTCCAGAGAAACTGCATTCCTGTTGTTTCTGTGCCAGGAGCGATGATTTTTACAGTTACGGATATGGATTCTGTAGGCTGATGAATGGTTTGAACATTGAATGATGCTTTTGATGCTTGATGTTGTTTAATTAGGTAGAGCAGTATGGTAAGAATAATGAGGCTGAATACTACAGTTGTGTTGATCATCAGGATGTTGGTTTGTGATGCTCTTGTGTGTAGAGTTTGGATCAATTCTGTATTTTTAAATTGGTAACTTTGAAGTTTTTGAAGGTTTGGTGTTTGTATAATCGATGATGAGTTTATTTTATTTGATTGTGATGGGAAAATGTGGACATCCTCCCAAAATATTTGTTCGTTACTTTCGTAGAGAATTTGGTTAATCTCGATTTCGCAGTTTTCAAAGTGGATTAGTTGTGTTCCTTCAAGTTTTTGGAGATGTGGTTCACAGGTGGTCTGGATGGATGTTTCGGGGATGTTGATCACTAATAGGTAGTTATGTTCTGGTTGCATAATTTCGACTTTTCCTGGTTTTTCTTCAAGATCACAATTAGCAGGAAGGTTTTTGAGAAGGTTCGTGATGCAGCTATCATTGAGTTTTTGTTGATGTTTGTCTGCTTCTTTACAGTAGTATGTTCCCTCGATTTGTTGGCATTTTTTGTCAAAGTAGAATATTTTATTAGGATTGGATATGATATAAGGTTTGGTAATGATAAATTTAGTGTTATTAATAGGAAGGGGAATAATATGAAAAAGGGAGAAAGTTTCTGTGGGATTTGTGGGATTCTTATATTGAATATAATATTAGTACCATTGTAGTAGGCTTGTAGACCTAGGAGCTCATAAATTTGTTCATCCGAATTTATTTGTATGGACCTATTTTCAAAAACTTTATATGTAAATGTAATCGAGTTCATCAGAATTCAGTATCTGTTTTGAAATGACGTTAAGTCTGGCAAGAATTATAGCTTCTGCTATATTAGAAAGGTGACTATTTAATAAATCAATATTATAGTTTATTTGATTCAGGTATTGGGAGTACCTGATTGCGGTTTCATCTAATTTGATTTGGTTTTGGGAATACCTTCTATAGTTTCTTGCTGTCTATTTATGTGGTCAGTAATGTTTGTAAATCTCTGCGTCATTTGATTGTTTAATTGAGTGATCCTATTAATTTTGTCTTTTACTAGCAGTTGGTCTTGTGTCAGTTGGTCTATTTGGTTGTTCAGATGCATGGCATCATCTGCGTCCATGTTTCCTGTTATGCTTTTAACTACGGAACCAAGTCCATTAATAAGTCCTCTTTTATGTCTGAATTTTGGCATCAACGTTTCTAATTTTGCTCTAAGTTCGTCATCTTTGACGTTTGTAATGGTCAACGAGTCTTTGAAATCGTTTATATTTTTGAAGCCTAATAATGATGTAGTTATTTTGTCTATATTTTGTTTATATGAGTCCAACTTGATAACGTGTACTAGGTTATCGTAGTTGTTTATGATTCTCCTTGTTCCTAATTTCATAGGAAGAATTCCTATGTTTCCACTAAGTTCTTGCAGTTCCATCTTTTGTCCTTTGGCTATTGTCATGAGTGTTGTCATTGTCATGAGTCTGAAATTTTCGTTTGTGTTTCATTTTTGATTTATGGAGTATCTTGTGGTCGTTAGTAATAACTGTAACTTTATTATTTGTTTTAATTCTATGTTTGCTAAATCTAGGTGTTAGTTTGCTTCGTTTAAATTGGTACTTATGTTTGTTGTCAAAGTTTACTTCTTTGTTAAACTTATAAGTCCTACCGTAAAATAATTCATATGGGGTATAATTTGCAGATGTGTGAATGGAATTGTTATAAGTAATTATAGTTTCACTTAAAATAGAGCTATGGTCTCTTTCCTTTCTTTTATTGTAGGTTATTCTATAAATTTCAGTGAGTGTTGAGTGTAATCGTTCAACGGGACTAATGCTGCTGGACTGTTGAAAAGATGTAATATGCAAGTTAATGCTATATTGTGTACAGAAATCTTTAAAGATTATGGCTATGAATTCTGATCCTTGATCGGATACTAAATGATTGGGTATGCCGTGAAGGCTAATAAAATGCTTAATGGATTTTGTTATATTTAGGCTATTCTGCACAGCGAGTGTATACGCAGCTGCGAATTCTGAAAATTTGTCAATTATAGTTAGGATTTTTCTATTACTTATACTATAGACGTTATGTGGATTATATCGAGTGGTTTATTTGGAGTTGGCGGTATTTCATGTTTTATTTTTGGAGGGTTTCGGTCATATTTCATAACTTGACAGGTTTCGCAATTATTTATTATTGTTGTAATTTTTGTGTTCATATACGGAAAAAAATATTGTCTTTTTAAGTGTAGGAGTGTTTCATTGATTCCTCTATGGTTATTGTTATTGTGGTAATCAGTAATAGTTTTGTCTTGTTCGTCATTGTCTGTTATATCTGTTAGTATGTCAGTGCAACGGATAAGTTTGAAAGTCTTGCTGTTAGAGAAATATTTTGAATATACTTCTTGTACAGTTTTGAATGTTTCATTATCCGTGTAATTTGCACAGCATTTGTTTGGGGGTAAATGTTGTTTAAAAATGTCTGTAATGTTATTTTCAGTAAAGTCTTGTTTGTAAACAGTTCTTCTTTGTTTGTTTTTGAACAGCATTTCAAGTTTTGGTGGTTTGTCTCTGTCATTTTTCTTTAAAATAAGTTGTATATTGAATTCGTTTAGGGGTCGTTCCGAAATGAATATATGATCATCTAAATTTTCAGCTGCAGAATGAATGGTGGCAGCAATTGTTTCACTAGTATTTAATTCGGTTTTACCATTTGAGGGTTGTATTTGAATTCGACTTAACGCATCTGCGTTTAAATTAAGTTTTCCTTTTTTATAGATTATTTCATAATCGAATTCCTCGAGTTTTAAACGCCATCTGATTAATTTTGAATTAGGGTATTTTAAACTCATAAGCCATTGCAATGGCTTATGGTCGGTTACAATTTTGAATTTTTGACCGAATAAGTATGGGCGAAAATATTTGGTTGCCCAAACGATTGCCAATAATTCTTTTTCGATCGTAGAATAATTGGTCTTTGTGTCTGTTAAAGTTCGACTAGCATAACAAATAGACTTATCGCTACCTAGAGGGCCTTGGGATAAAATTGCACCTAATGCGAAATTACTCGCATCAGTGGTTAAAATAAATGGCTTGGTGAAATCAGGATACTGTAATATTGGGTCATTAATTAGTAATTCTTTACTCATTTCGAATGATTTAACATGTTTTTCGTTTAAGTCGATATTCCTACCTTTCTTAAGGCATTCCGTAAGTGGCTTGGTAAGCTTTGCAAAATCCCTGATGAATTTGCGGTAATAGCCTAGGAGACCTAAAAAAGATTTAATCTCTTTTTGGGTTCTAGGTATCGGGAAATTTTGAATTGCTGAAATTTTGTCGGGGTTCGGTTTGACACCTTCGCTTGTGACTATATGGCCTAAGAAAGCTACTTCTTTACGAAAGAATTCGGATTTGTCTATCTGGATTTTGAAATTAGCCTCACGTAACCTATCGAAGACTTTTTTTTATATTCTCGGTGTGTTCTTGGAGTGATGTAGAAAAGATGATAATATCATCTAAATATACAAGGCAGATTTTTCCTTGAAGGTCCCTGATAAGGTTGTCCATTACTAAATACTAAATACTCGTAGTGTCCACTTTCTACAGTGAACGCTGTTTTTTCTATATCCTTCTGTTTCATCTCGATCTGGTGAAACCCACTGGCAAGATCTAGTGTTGTGAAGTATATACTTCTGTCTAGCTTATCTAACACATCATTGATGTTTGGTAAAGGGTATTTGTCACTTACTGTTTTTTCGTTAAATTTTCGGTAGTCGATGACGAGTTGCCATTTGACTTTCCCACTGGCATCCTTTTTCTTTGGGACGATCCAAATCGGGGAACTCCAGGGTGAATAACTGGGTTTATAACACCCGTTTCCAGCATTTGTTGTATTTGTGACTGTACTTCCTCTTTATGGATGTGTGGATATCTATAGGATTTTGAGTATATGGGGATATCGTCTTTAGTATTTATACTATGTTTTATTTTGTTAGTGAAAGTTAATTTCTGTCCCTCTTTAAAAAAAAATGTCTTCATATGAACGGCATAGTTTGTGAATAGCCTTCCTTTCTTCGCTATTGAGATGGTTGGTTCGGATAAGGTTTGTTATGTCATTAGATGTTATAGGTTCTGTTTCAGGACTTTGATTATAAATCTCAAATTTATTCAATTCGCAAAATTCTTGTTTGTTGAATTTCGTAACTTTGAGGGGTTGTTCTAGGAATAGAGTTTTGTCTGAATTTGAGGTATTAATGACTATGAGATTTGCGTACCATTTGACAGTGTGATACATGCCTTCTGGAATGTACAGATCAGGTGTAATATAAGTGGTTTTAATAAGGATGTCTCCTTTTTCTACGTCTACCGGTAAGTTAACTATTGTTTTTGAGTTTGCCGAAAGTATATATTTTTGAGATATGAAACTAGGTTTTAGTTCTAGTGGTAATTTAGAATTTCGTGTAATAATAAGTTTGTTGGCTAAATCAATGTTTGCTCCTAATGCAGTAAGGGCGTCAAGTCCTAGTAAACCATCAAAGTATCCGTGAAAGCGGAAGACTAAGAATCTGGTTTCTCCAGGATGATTGAATTCTACAAAATTGGGAAAATAAACTTCTTTATTTATTTAATGTGTATTTAGGATTGTTCTAATGGGTGTCGGTTCTATTGAAACTAAGTAATTGGGGTGTACGTATTCGGGATTAATAAATGAAGTGCTGGCTCCTGTATCTATTAAAAATTTTAATGGGCGGCCAAAAGGTGAAGAAATGTTAATATAGGGAAGAACGGTACCGTGTTTGTTAATGTCTACGTACCCAATTGGTCTGTCGGGGCAAGTGAGAAAAAATTTTCGTCATCTAATTCATGCATTACATTTAACATTCCAAGATCTTATTGGTCAGGGTAATCATTAAAATCATAGTAGGAATATAAATGTTGGTAATTATTAATTGTATCAGTAGAGGATTCTTCGTTATTTGAGGAATTGTCCGCTTCCTGTGGGATAATTACATTATGTAATTCCTGTTTTCTGGAATTTTGATATTCATTTGGTTTAGTGAAATTGGATGGAGATGGTTGAGTCAAACGAGTAACTCTAGTGGAACCAAGTTCCATTGGATCGGATTTTCTTTGTTGATTTTGTGAAAATTGTTGAGGTTTCTGAAAATAACGTTGAGAAGCAGGTTGTTGCTGTTTAAACTGTGGTTGATAATTCTGTTGGGGTTTTTGAGATTGTGGTTGAAGACTCATATGTTGTTGTGGAAATCGTTGTTGATAGTATTGTTGGTTGTGGTCTTGGTGGATTGGATGAAAATGTATTATATGGGAAATTAAAATGTTGGGGTTGTGGTCTTTGTTGGTTGAATGGAAATGTATTGTAACATGGGGAATTAAAATGTTGGGGTTGTGGTCTTTGTTGGCTGAATGAAAATGTATTATATGGGGAATTAGAATGTTGAGGTTGTCGCCTTTGCATTTCAAAAGTTTTCTTGTACATCATATTATCAAATAACGATAAGTTTGTTTTCGAGTAAAATATATTCTGCTCTTGGACGCAGAATGCAAATGCTTGTGGCAATGAGGTAGGTTTCATTGCCCGAACGGTTGAACCAAGAGGTTCTCTTAACCCTACTAAAAATGTGTTAAGGCACATTTCTTCGTAAAGACCGTTTTTAGCTTTGATCACACTTAAATCTGTATCGTGGACTTTTATGTGGTTACTTATAGCGGCAAATGTCTCTATAATTTTGCTGTAGAATTGTTCCACAGTATCCTGGTTTTGTTTGAGATTGTGTAAATCTCGAACTAAAGAAGTTTCGTTTCTCTTGTCGCTGTAGTGCAAAATTAAATTGCTTCTAATGGCTGTCCAAGAGAGTGGAGTGCCATACATGTTAAAGATCTCATTGGCAGGGCCGATAATTTTGTTGCGAATGGCTCGCAAGAGTATTTTTCCTTGAACTGTTCCATCAACTTCCGGAATGAGAGATAAAATTACTTCTACATTTTGAATAAATTCAAAAAGGAGTCTAGGATTACCATCAAATTTAGGTAAGTCTTTTATAGCATCGGGAACTCTGAGTGCTTTGAAAACATCAGTAGGTTTGTTTGTTCGTTCGTCACCGGTATTTGCCATTTCTAATTTATTTTCTTGTATTTCTATTTCGCTTAAAAAATTATTGTCAGAGTCAGTTAACGTAAGATTATTTAAGAAACTATTAAGGTTGCTTAGGGCCAGTTTCACAGTGAAGTAAGTGTCACTTAAGTGCCGAATATGGAAAACTAATTCCGAATTTCACAGTGTAAACTTATCGGAATAAGTGACACTTAAGTCTCCGATGTTGGCCACTTAAGTTCCACTTACTCAGGTAGTAAAACTGCGGCTTAAGTGCCAAAATGGGAAAATTAAGTGCCACTTATTTTGTTAAGTGTGCACTGTGAAACTGGCCCTTAATGTGTTATTTTCTTTTTTAATTTTTCTTGTTTAGATTTTTCTTGTTCTAATTTATTTAATTGTTTTACTAAAATGTCACCTAATTCTAAACTTTTATCAACGTTACTATATGATTCTTCTTCTGAACTTTCACTTATATTTTCTAAATTAACTCGTAAATATGGAGTTTTCCTTCATCTACTTTTTTCATTGAACATGGATTGGATAAAGGATTAAAAAAAATAATTAAGGATAAAAATTTTTACTTTTGACTTACATGCGAATATATCTTAGGATAAATATAATTTTCATTGTTTTGGTCTTCGTCTTGTTTATCCGCTACCAGGAGTCCGATTATTCATTGTTGTTGTTTTATTATGGTTTCAGACAGAACTTAAGTGTTAAAACACTCCAAGAATTTTAATTTTTACACACAAACACTTTCAGACTGTTTTTTTTTATTATTGTCAATTAGCTTTTGACTATTTTAAAACGATGTCGTTTTCGTTATCGAAATTTTGATGCAAAATCTAATTCTTGTGCTCTTTTCTTTACACACAATCACTTTCCGAGAGTTTAGTTTGATACTGTCAATGAGCCTTTGACTTTTTACTTCTAAACGATGAACCGTCGTTTTGTATTCGGAATTTGGTTTTTATTTCTAAACAATGAACCGTCGATTTGTATTCGGAATTTGGTTTTTATTTATAAACGATGAACCGTCGTTTTGTATTTGGAATTTGTATAATTTCACTGCCACTAAACCTTTATATAGGTTCTCGGTGATAAGTATTAGAATCCTATTTAATTTTGAGTCACTATTGTTGCAATATTATTTAACGCGAATTTTATGATGTATTAGGATGTTTAGGATGACGAATTACTTGTAGACCACGACTTTGGATTTTACGAATCCAACAATAATAATTTTACAAAACCACAAACGAATTAGGAAATCAAATTGTGCAACCGGCACACGCGGAAGATAAGATCGATATGACGAACAGTCAAATCGATCGACGAAGAACGTGAGACAACGAGGATAGAGAAAATATTGCAACAACAAACTGCAACAACGATGCAGCCAACCGGCTAGTCAGCTGGGGGTGGGTTCGTCAAATTAATGATACGAATAAAAAAAAGGTAAGTAAACAATTCGAACCAAATAAAAAGGGGTATCGAATTATTTGTTAAATAAATAAAAAATTAAGCACAAGGGCGTACTTACGCTGTAGGGTGGGCGCCAGGAAACTGTTGAGGGTTGTTTGCCTTGACCGGGTAAGCTGAAAATTCTTCTTCAATAATGAAGGAAAACACAATGGTTTATATTCCTAAAGGGAAGTTAAACAAATTTTATTTAAAAATATCTGAGAAACCTTGGCTTGCGCCTGGATTAAAACCCAGAATTTTTTCGATAAAAAGAAAAACAATTAGGAATTTAAAATGGTCGTGACCAATTTTAAAACAAAGGTAAATGTTAAAACAACAATGAAACAAAGACCGCAAGATTGGACCGCTATCACTAGGTCCCGAAATAAACGGACAAAAAAACTACTTTAAGAAAAATGGGGTCGCGAGTCTCACAATGTTAAGATTAATAAAAACGAATTACTAAAGATCAACCGAATATATTTATATTTTGAAAACAATTTTCCACAAAACGAATAAAAACACTAATGCACTCTACTTATCTTCTTTTTTTGAATTTTCTCCCCTTCCTTCTTCCTTTCCTCAATTTAATCGCTCGGTCTGGCGAATTTTCCTCTTCTGATATATAATTCCTGCTTCAAAACTTTCTCAAAACACTTTTTAAAACTTTCTCAAAACTATAAATTATTTTATTCTCAACTTCTTATTTTCTTTTTCTTCTTCTCAAAACTTTTCAAAAACTTTTCGCTTCGCAAGTCAACCAAAAAGAGGTTGGTCATGCGTAGTCTTTGTCCTCTATTGGCCTCCTCTTTCACACACACATTCTCACTCTCAATCACAAGCTTTCGTGGAACTCGGCTACGGTATCACTACGAGGTTAAGTTCCAACGAAACTCTCTCTCACCCACACATTCACTGAATTCCCCAATTTGTTGGTGCTGTCCCAAAACTTGACGAATCCAAGGCCGTATCTAGACATATTCACAATACGGAACTCTTGAGAAAATCAAAAAAACTATAAAAAGTTGAAAATATTATTCTGAGCATTCTCTCAGCTGCTCTACTAAATTTAACTTTCTGAAATGTTTCGAAGGAGGAACAAATACTCTAATGCAAATTTCTAATACTTTTTTGAATTGAAGGAGGAAGGCAAATACTCAAATCAAACTACCTAACGCGCAATCTACTATTCGGTGGACCTTTGTGCAGATCTGGGGGATTGAGGGAATAGCGTTTAGCGTTCCAATCTTTTAAAGTCGGTCGATGTTATTTACTTTAAATTTGAAGCTATAAATTCTAGGATAGGCTCGAAGCCATATTTGAAAATGAAGTTAAAATGTATGTTGGTGTTTTGTTGCGCTGGTATAAAATCCACTTGTAAGTGTAAGTGTATATCTCCTTCTATCCTGAGTTTTGTTATATTTAGAGAAGAGCTTCCTCGCTCTATACATAGATGGCGTGCGAGTCTCCAGCCCATCCGCTGGCTCAGCACGATCGAATAAAGAGAAGAGCTTCCTCGCTCTATACATAGATGGCGTGCGAGTCTCCAGCCCATCCGCTGGCTCAACACGATCGAATAAAGAGGTACCTATATTGTTATCCTCTCTGAGCAACTCTCCAGCTCCATGAGGACAACGGACTCAAAATTATGGGTCGAAAAATGGGAATGGTTGGGATGGAGGGGAAACAGATAACGAGAGTTAGACTATGACCAAACAACATAGCCAGAAAGAGGTTTTAAGAACCGAGGTTTTTGTTGCGGTAAATCTTACCGTAACACTATTATTGATGTTCTCTCGATATTGATCAGTTTCGATCGATCACAACGTCAAAAAACATTAGGGTTGGAATCCTATTTAATTTTGAGTCACTATTATCGATGTTCTCTCGATATTGATCGATTTTACCCGATCACAACGTCAAATAAGAAAAAATTCACCGGACTACACGACTGCGCCAGTTAAGGTTTAGCTCGCGGCAGCGATTAAAAAAAACACAAAATTATTTTTAGAGGTACAGCTCGTGCTGCGTATATTTACAAACTCAAAAGTTATTCTATGGGATACAATGTTTTATTCTGTTATTTTGTTGATTAAGCAAGAACTATGATATTAGTTTACAATCTGGGAAAAAGCAAAGTAAGTATAATTTTGTATAAATGAAATAGGATATTAGGTATATTAAAATAATGTGGAAGTATAATTCTGAATAAATGAAGTGAAATACAATACATTAAAATAATGTGGGAAACCGACGACTAGGGTCGATGGTCGTGGTTCCGACATGCGTTGGTTGATGTATGTAACTCGCGCGCCACATTAAAAAGTCTCCGCGTCTTGAATTCATAAAATCCAGTAAACCATATTTATTTCCTTCATTCATAATAATCGAGCAAACAAAATAATTGAAATTGGCTTGATTCGACTCGATTTCGCCAACTAGGTGGAGTTGAGTCGCAACCTGGCTACACCTTTCATCACTTTTTAACCTTTATCTTATGCAGAATGGATATAAACATATTACTTGCCTTTATTATGTTGCTTCCCTCTGTCTGTGGTTCCTATGTATGTATAGGTATACTTATTATTTTCAGTCGGGAGCAAAAAGAAAGTGACTCGTGCAATATATAAATTAATAAATTTGGCGACATAAAAATCATACTTTTAAAAATCGATGAATTCAATTTTCAACTCCAAATTTATCTTGGCGAGTATAAGTATGTTCAATGAGGCTGTTCGGAACAGTTTGGAACACTTTAGAACAGAAAAGTACAAGTTTTTATTGTTCATTGAGAAATTTTCTGTTCTGAACTGCTCTCCATTGCTGTTCAATGAATCTGTTCAGAAAAGTTTGGAACACTTTAGAACAGGATTTTCTGCACTTGCTTTTGAGGTAGAACAAGTAAGAACAGATTTGTTAAAACTGTTGTGATTTTTTTAATCAAAGTAGTTTGTTTTTTTGATGAATATTATTTGAATCTCGGCTTAACTCTTTCAACAGTGTATTTTAATCAATTCTGATTCTATTATAATGAAGTAATTTTAGTTTTAAGACGTATATTTGTGAATTTGAAACAAGCATATAATATGCTCCGAAAAATTGTTGTTTTTTTAGTGACAACAAAATATGTACATAGGAAGCCATTTTCTGTTTTAACTTGATCCGAAGTTTTTTCAGGAATCTGTGCGGTTCTATTCTGTCCCGTTCTGTTCTACTCTAACTTTTCTTCACTGAACACTTAAAACTCAGCTGTGAGGTTCTAGAAAACTAACTTTCTGTTTGTTATTGGTGTTAATGGATGTTACCTGTATTACGAATGTTCCTCGAATTTTTTACATTTTAGTTTTTATTTTCTGGAATATTTAACAAAAATATAGAAATTCGTTAATGTTTAACGCTGTTTGCTTTTCTTTAGTACCAGGTAAAAAGTAACAATCAAATGAGAAATGACATCAAGATGATTTTAAATAATAAAAATAATAATCCATAACTTACAAAGCAAGATGTTTGGTTTTTCAATTTTTAATTGATTTTCCTATATCTTTTAAATTGAGTTGATGAAAGAAATATAAAGTGTGTTCCTTCACTTTGAGACTCTGTGCATTTGTGTGAATTTCTACGTCATTTTATTTTTTTTATATGAACTTTGACAGACTTTGGTGTAGAAATTCGCAGTTTTGTACAGAAAATCACAGAGTTTCAAAGTAAAGGAACTAGGCTATAATCTGAATTGTTTTCCAACTCAAACTCATAAATATTAAATATTAATAAATAGTCAGTAATTTTGTGATTCACTCAAAGCTTTTGTAACTTCAATAGCAGGTTGTTAAATGAAAAAATATTTGCTATCAGATAGGTACCTACTTATTATTTAAATTTTCGTTTATTCAGTATTCAGAAAGTGAGTTTATTAATTTTTTGCTTATGCAAATTAAAAAATGCTTAAAAAGTTTGAAATCAAATATTGTCTTAAATTTGTTAATAAAATTTTTAATTTAAAATATTAATTTTGGAAAGATTTGATGACAAGTGTAAGCGTAACGAAATCCTTGCGTTCGGTAAACTATCAGATAAGCTATCCACCTATCCAAAAATTTTCAGATACGTTGGGTTGTTGTTGCATCAGCTGTTTTGTCACAAGGTCAACAATACAAACCTATAGCTTTGGATTGATCCCCGAACGCGACCAATAACTCATATATTCCAAGAAATTTATCATCAACACTTGTTTTTGTCTGAATGAATTCTTGCCCCAAGAAAAAACCTGGGTCTCGTGAGAGTCATTCAGAGCTCGTCCTGAACACAGGGAAAATAACCTAGGGCGAAAAAAGTGTTTCGTAAAACTCTTCAGAGCGAGTGTGCCTCAGGGCTGACATCGAACAAACCTGTTAACATTATGTACCTCAAAATGAACATTAACTAATAAAAACACATTTAATAATTATTGTGCAGTAAAACAAATGATTAGACATTTTAAGCCAATGTGTCACCTATTTTTATTGTTTGTAACTATTAAATTCAAAATTATTCAAACACAAAAATGTTCGAGTTATCGGTAGATCCATAAAAATAAATAAAATTAACTTAGATTATGTTAGTTAGTTTTCATAGAACGACGACGATGCCACGATAATGACATTTTTGGTATTTAAGTTAAAATATCGGAATAAATGTAAATATTTTTTTTACAATTCCAAAAGAGTTTAGAAAGAAGCGTTTCTCGATAAAATATTTTAAAAGCTTTAAATACCTGACCGCAGAACATTAATATTTTGAAATATTGACCCATATCTGAACATGGTGAAAACGGTTTATGTTAATTGTAATAGATTTAGGGTATGGCGTTAATGTTATTTCGTTTGAAACTATTTGCAACTAGATATGGAACAAAGCGAAAGAAAAAAATGACGGTTATGTAGGTGGGGTTCCATCTTTACAGACATAATCGATAATGCATACCAAAATTTTTAGTGTTGAAGGGTGTTTAGGGTAACCCTTGATTTCTGAAATGTTTATGTCTGCTTTTAAAATGAATTTGAAAAAGCAAAATCTCCTCCCGCGAGTGTGTTATCACTATGTAGATGACGTGTTTTCAGTGGTTCTTTGTGCTTTGTGTTCAAAAAACATGACCACCTTCTTCTCACAAAAAGAAATAAGTCAAAATAAAAGGGTAGCATTGTCTTTTGTACCTCAAATTACTAACAAATTAAAAAAAGTGTTTAATGAACAACAACTAGACATTGTTTATAAAAACGACCAAATGGGTAATTTATTGGGCTCTACAAAAGACAAGGCACCAATTTTGAGCAAGTCGGGTGCTTACAAAATTGAATGCGGTGAGTGTAAACAAAAGTATTATGGACAAACGAAACGTAGTATTGAAACTCGATTTAAGCAACATATGACCTACATTCGCCTCAATCAACCACAAAAATCTGCAATCGCATCTCATATTTTAAATAGTGGACACGAAAATATAAACATACATAGAAAACCTAACTCTTCTGAAACAAGTAAACGATCACAGAAGATTAGATGCGTATGAATCAATATTCATCCAAAAAAACCCTAATGCACTTAATCTAGACAACGGCAATATAGAATCTTGTCTGATTAATATTGTGTGTAACAACAACACAAATTCTTTGCCTTTGCTTGCAACAACAAAAAACTTTGGCCCAGCAAAAAAGAAAAAAAGTTTCTCAAATTCTGATGTCGATACGATGGTTTAGTCGTGATTGCTGAAGATGAAGCCCAACTGCTTCGAAATGCATTCAAGGTTATAGTGTCGTGTGTATTTTAATTTTTTTTTTTTTGTTGAATGTAAATTGTGAACATACTTGTACCGACTCAAGTGAAGTTAATGAGGTGTTTTTTAATTAAATTAAAATTTATCGAACTTCACGCCGTTCAACATAGTTTTGTGAATGCATACCACGTCAAACAAATTCGGAGTATTTGGTAAGCCCTTGGAATAAATGGTTCTCTAAAACAGTAACCGACTGTCTGACTGACTGATTCACTGGCCACGTTCAGATTTGTATTCAAATTGATCTGGATATACAGCTTTGTATTGCTGCTGACAATCATCAAAATTATGGAGCACTTTCCGACACCGCCGAATGTTAAAATTTCGCAAAGCTGTAAGTATTGCGGTGCATACAAAGGAAAAATCAACAATTTGTAGTTTTTCATTCAGGGGGCGTGGTATCGGCCCACCTTCTCAGAATTGTTATCAATTATAACAGAATGATGAGATTTTGGTAGAGCGGTAGGGCTTGAAGCGATATAAAGGATAAAATAGAAAATTTGAGCTTTTCCATTTGGTATCCGTCCACTTTCTCAGAGTTGTTAAAGAAAATATACCAAAAGAAGTTGGAAGGTATAAACTGATTTTATTTAAGTGGATTAGAGGCCTTCAAACTTCACTAGTATCTTTCGAAATTTTAAACTGACAAACAATAAAAATCTTTGCAAAAAGGAGTGAGGAGAAGAGCCAAGTTCTTCTGTACAAAAAGCTGTATATAAGAAGTTAGTAGTGAGATCTAAAAATTATTACTCTATGAAGTTTTAATATCAAATATTTTAAGTGGACTAATATGACGAATCAGGCCGATTAATCTAACTCATGTAAAAACTTGTGTATATTGCATTCGAGTTAACTATATGCCAACCTACATGTTAACTGACATCACTTTTATAAAAAAATTAACTAAAGCCTTTTTTAAGAGTACCAGTTTTCATATCAAACAGTACCTAGCAATAGTTGTTCACTTTGATCATTACAACTATGCACATATGTATATTATACTTTTTTGAACTAATTTTTGAATCGTTCAAGAAGCAGAAATTTTGTTTGCAATTTAGATGAACCTTACTTCCTAACTAAATCGTCATGTGAATTCTTATTTGTCCTACAGAACATTTTAGCCGAAAATAAATGCCATACTCTTTCGATTGCTGCAATCAGAATTGTCCTTTAGTTTTCGAGATAAAAAGATTGATATTGTCCTATAAACTTTTTTCGATTAATACGATTAATTTGATGATTTTTGTCCTATATACTTTGTTTGTGTACAGTAGGGCAAACTTTATAATGTACCTATTTATTTTTGTATTTTACCGTGTATTCCTTATTCTTGCAAAAATATAATCAAAATTGTTTTATATAGCAAAGTAATGTAAATTTTTTGTAAATAATGCTAAAATAAGTATCTTAACTTCATTATGTAAATCTCTTTTTGTATATATTTTAAACCTCGAACACTTATTTAGATAAGAATATTGTTTATTTCTATGCCAATCTGACAGACAACAAATAAATGTTATGTCACATTAAGATTTATTTTAATATTTAATTGTATATTATGTATTTTTTCCTGAAATAAATCCATTATTATTATTATTATTATTATTATTATTATTCCTTATCCAATTCAAATTCCAACAGTGAATAATTCAAAATTTTGAAAAATTTCTTTTAAGTGCAACCATAATTGCAGGCCACTAATTAGAAGAAATAGAAAGATATCAAAGAATTTTTGTTGGCACAGTGGACTTTGAAATAAGGTGTTTAATATCTCATGAAATCACGGGTGGCGTCCAGTTGGAACTGGAGATATATGTATATGAGTCAATATTTCAAAATATTAATATTTCGTGGTCATGTGTTTAAAGCTTATGAAAGATATTGTTTTTTTTTTTATATTTTATCGAGAAAACTTCTTCCTAAACTCCTTTACACCTGTAAAAATTACATTTATGCTGATATATTGACTTAAATACCAAAACTGTCACTACCGTGGCATGTCCCCAGCTGTACCTTCCCTGTAGTTGTAAATCAGTTTGAGAAATATATTAATGTAGCTTTAAAGAAAAAAGAACAATGGTGACTAATGCTTTGCCGAGCTTATTTTATGTTAACATTTGTTATTTTATGTTTAAGTTTCAAAAAAAGTATTCAGTAGAGTTCGATTTTATTAAAAAAAAACATCTTTCGACCTCATTTGCATGTCTTAATTTCCGTGATCGAATTCAGTCATTTCCATGTCAATTCTGTCATATAAATGATATAGAAAAAATATTAAAAATAAGTGGGTTAAAATGTTTGATAATGTGTTTTGACTACAGAGTGACAAAAAAGTATTAAATATGTTTATTTTAGTTAATATTCATCTACATGGCTTTATTGTTAGAATTATTGGGTGAATAATCAATTTCATCCTTTAGAACGGTGAATTGGCCGATAATTTTTTTATTTAAAGAAAAGATCCTCTTAATGAATCACCCCTAAGTAGTTGGAGTTTATTGTTGTCTAAAGTATGATTGGAGTATCCCCCTCATTTATGTGTAGCATTTTACCCGTATTTACCGCACTAATAAGTTTTGAAAAAAAACTTACAAAATGCAAACATAGCTGGTCGTCTCATCTCAAAGTAATACAATTTATTTGTTATGCGTCGATGGCACTCATGCCTAATTTTAAAACTAACCAAAAATCTTCACCATTTGTATTTGAATAGAAGAGGATATCTCAGTCGGAATGATAATCATAGTGAGTAATAAGTAAGTATACTATAATGTTATAGTATACCAAATTTTAACTTTGCAAAGTTTATCATTCATTATAAGATAAATAAATAATTCTTTATGTCGACGCAAGATATTCCGGTATAAATCACGATTCCTTCATTTGGAATCTAAAGGATTATAAACTAATGTTTAATAGATTAGAAAGCTATTCTCAATTTTGCTATTAACTTCTGTAACCATAATTTCGAAGATCACATTCAAGAATTATTTATAAAAATTTTATAAAAAAATTTGGTAGGTAGATACAATAGCTACTTTGAGAGAAAAAAGAATAAAGGAATTAAACGTTACAAGTGTAAAGATCTCATACAAATTTGTATGAGAAATGTATGACATAAAATATGTATGTATGTATGAATATAAAATTTAAAAATTAGTTTGAGAATTAACGGGACATAATGTACATATTAAATATTATGTACAAATATTCTTAAGAAATGATTGTTTCTATAATATGTATTTAAAAATTTGTATTCTCTTCAACAGACGATATAAATTTAAAAAATGAGGAAATTAGCTTAGAAGATATCTTGAAATCCGATGAAGATGATGCTGGTAACAGCAAAGATACCGGCACAGAAGATGATTTTGAAAACGAACTAGAAATCGAAGAACATCCAGAAGATGACGAAGAAAATGATTATGAAGAAGAACATGATGATGACTATTTAAATGATTTTGAAGACGATTATGATAATGACGAAGAGCATAAAGATAAAGAAGAAGAACAGATAAAACAGACAAAACAACAACCAAACGAAAAATTTACCATACAAAATCAAAAAACTAAAACTATAACGATTCTACGTAAAGATATAAAAAAACCCACCGCATCTCCATCAACATATAAAAATTATTCAACACAACCAACTATTTTGAATAATATGATGCAAAATAAAGTTGTAGCATCTTCTTCTGGTTTTATAAGGATTGCTCCAAGATCAACGGCAACAACCGTCGCTAATACTTCACCTTCGTCGCCGTCAATGACGACAGTTGCTAAAAATGCAAATGGCAAAATAATATATTTACAGCGACCGGGAGGTAAAACTGTTCCAGTTCGTGTTCCAACTTCAATTGCAACGAATGCCCCTTCAAACAATCAAACAAAGCAGACAGTTGCCATTCATGTGATGCGCACTCCAGATGGTAATTTTGTGCCATACAAATCAAGCAAAGACGTAAATATTTCCAACACAATGTCGGGAAGCAACAAATTGACTGCAAGCCCTGGAGGTGGAAAAGTACTCATGAAAGCTCCAATAAAAGCTGCTCCTAATGTGGCGGCGCAAACAGGCTCCAGATCAATGGGGTCAACTATTATATCGACTGTGGAATCTAAACCGAAAGTGCGGCAAGTTATAACTACAAGGCAAGTTATTACAAATCCAAATAATGGAGGTGGAAAAGTTTTGGTGCAAGGTACACCAGGAAATTCTCGACAACTGATGGTGTCAGGAAATATGATTAAATTGTCGCCAAACACTTCAAGTGGACAATTGCAGGCTGTTCAAATACCTGGAAAGCCAGGTTTTCAGTACGTTCGCGTATTAAACAGCACCCAGGGTGGAATGTCACAGCACAAAGTTGCTTCGTCTGATTCTTCGACTACGCACAAGTACACAGTAGTAAACCAAACTAACAAGCAATCGATTGTTGTTAAATCTCCAATGACTGACAAGGATCGGGTAAGATTTTGCTTTACCATTATAATAAAACATTTGTATAATTTGTTTTCTTTTTTTTTCAGCACATAAAAATGACAACAGTTCCGACTTTTCGCAAAATAAACGACGTAATAGTACGAACAAACGAAAGCGGCGGACAAAATTTAGTGCGAACTCAGAAGATTTCTCAAATTAATTCGCAAATTGGAAGATTTTGTGGCACGTCGAATACAAAAAGCCAAAATAAAACCGATATACCCCCAAATAAATGCTTTGTTGTATCCAAATCTTCTTTGATTCGTAATTCAGTTACTAGTCAAAATCAGAAAATAATGCAACAACGCCATTCGATAATTGAATCCCGCACAGATACAACATCATCAGTTAAAGCTAACTCCAACTTTTCACCTCCCCCGGCAAAGAAACTTTTTAGCATCCTCAGGCCAACAATCGTTGAGCCACAACAAGTAAAATCTGAACCAAGGGCGGAACCTTTGCCTTCAAAGCAAATGGCAGAGTGTTTTATTTCAAAATATAGTAAACCAACTGCAAATCTTTCATCTAATTCTGCAGTTGGAAAAGCAGCAGCTAGATTATCGACAGGAACATCTCCACCACCATCGGATGACTCTAGCAACGTGACTATTCGAAGAAAACACTGTAACTGTACAAAATCACAGTGTTTGAAGTTGTACTGCGATTGTTTTGCCAATGGAGAATTCTGTCAGGATTGTAACTGTAAGGATTGTTTGAACAACTTAGAAAATGAAGACGAACGGCAGAAGGCAATACGAATTTGTCTAGAACGAAATCCAAATTCTTTCAAGTAAGTTTTAAAGCATTTATCGAGAGAGTATTCATAAAAGAATTAAAGTCAAATAAAAAAATGTCAACCTTTGTAATTGCGACTTGCTAATGAGATCGATATTTTTATGTTTTATAGAAATTTCAATTCTAACAAAAATTTTAGATTGACTTTTGTGGGAAATGAGAATAAACAAAGGGAAAAAAAATTCAAATTGCAAAAATAAAAACTTCTTTATCTAGATTTATTTATTTTTACAAATATCGGCCCTTCTTAGTTTTGCTTTACCTTGCAAGATAGATACATAGGCATAACCAAAAATCGAATTTAGTGTTTTATCAGGCGGGGGGTGGAGGTATACAAATCGCGATTTGTCCGCCTTTTGTTCCTCGGGTTTACATATACGATGTTCCTTGAATAATGCTATTAAAATCTGAACCAATTAATTTTCAAAGCTAATCAATCAATTTTGTATGCTTAAATTCTAATATTCTAAAAATATTTTTTGAAAGATTTGATTGTCAATAAAATCAACTCCTTGCAGGGTTGCCGCTACCTTCAATTATAGTGGAGCTCGGTTTTCTTGAATAAAGGTTGCCCCACACCAACTCGAGTCCGTTGTGGCGACGATGAAAACAATAATAACAACACGTTGTTGTCAATAAAAACAACACGTTTTTTGTATTGTTTTCGTCTTCGCCACGACAGATTCGCGTTGGTGTGGGGGAACCTTAAAATACAAATTTTTGTATTGATCTAAAAAAAACACATTAATCACTTTTAGCAAGATCTTTGTTAATAATTTTAAATGTATTCTTTTTTTTAAATGTTAGTTATTTTTAAGAGAACTAATAATTGTACTTTCACAATTAAAAAAGAAAAATGATTCTTAACAACGTGTTTTTGTGAATAAAATTATATTAAAGTCAAAAAACAACCTAGGAATTAAAAAAAAAAATAGGTTTAATCATAAATTGCGAGGAACCCTGTAAATTCAAAATATGAAAATACATAGGTACATGCATAGTTTTCTTGTCAAAACTCAAAAACACGGTTTTTATTCAAAATGGCAGCAACCCTAAAACAGGGGGCATTAGGCATTAGCATTAGGCGGAACTGCACTTCAACTTATTTGTAGGAAATTGTATGAGCTACATATATAGCACTAAGCAACAACTGCACTTCACGACGCACGGCGCGGAACTTTTCCAGAAAGTTGATAATCTGAAAAACTTTGTCGCGACTCGAAGTTTCGTTCAGTTTCGTGCGATGGTGCGCGCTGTGTGGCTGAAGTGCAGTTCCACCGAGTGCGGTTTTACCTTTAAGCTCTGTATATAGTACTCAAACGATTGTAAGACACAAATCATACCCAATGAATTGCACTAATATCTATAAAAGGATATACCTTTCTATACAGCTAAACAAAATATTAAATTTAAAATGTATCCACTGTAAAGAGTAGATTCAAATTTGATAAAATAGTTTTTTGCTTAGTATGCTCATTTTTCTTTCCTTTTATGGTTTGTCTTTTTCCTTTATGAATATTAAAAAAAATAAATCGCAGAAGGCGAATGATATAGATTCATAATTTTTTTTTCAAATAATTTAAAACTCCAGACCGAAAATCACAGCTGCAGCCAACGAAAGTGACCAACGATTGCACAACAAAGGTTGTAATTGCAAGAGATCAGGCTGCTTGAAGAACTACTGCGAATGCTACGAAGCTAAAATACCATGTTCATCTAATTGTAAATGTGTCGGTAAGTTGTATTTTATTTTATCGTAAGATAATACATATGTACACATGTACATTATTTATTTTCAAATGTACATGAATCAAACTATTTTTTTTTTATTTCAGGCTGTAGAAATGTAGATGACCATCCTGATCTTGACATGGATACAAAGAAATGTCCAATTCCCATAAATATTTCGAGCAATAGAGGAAAAAGAACCTACGAAATGATTACACCAAAAGTTCAGAGTACATCGCTGTTAACACCGGCTGTAACAGCATCAATGGTTGCGGCTAGCGGTGCAACAGTAGAAAAGCAACCATGTAATTTCATCACTCAAGAAGTTGTGGATGCAACAATCCAGTGTTTAATAGCCCAGGCGGATGAATGCGAGAAAGGTGAACTTACACCTTATCAAACGGAAAAAATGGTCATGGAGGAATTAGGCAGGTGTCTTGTGGAAATAATTGACTTTTCGATTCGTAATACTGACTAAAATTTCTAAATAATCCCAAAAGTCAAACAAAAACTTAGTATGTTAATAAATAATATATATATGTAATATGTATAACAATTAATATTAGTTAAAAAATTCAACTTCGCAATTTATATTAATGTATAAAACTTCCAATATTTAGTTAGTTTTAATTCGAGATAATGGATGTTTAGCTCCAATTTTACTTTATAGTGGTTCGTGTTTTATTTTAATATACTTATTCTTTTCAAAAGAAATCAAATACTTATGATTGAAATATCAATACAATAAATATAATTGTTTCTATGTAGGATGACAGTTTGTAGCTTTGCGTGGATTTTACATTATTAAAGAATTAAGTTAGCAAATAATGTAACAAGTCGTATGAGTTTTATTTTACTAGCTTAAATATTTTAGACCGAGAGCCCGCATCAAATTTTGGGTGTGAATGATAACAAAAATTCACTGGTATTTTTATATATGTACATCTTTACTTGAATTGAATTGAATTTTTATTGAGACTTAAGAAAATTTTACAGAGTACAATTCATAATATATATTACTTAGCAAAGCTATGTTTAACTGCGGCTATAATGTATTGCCTGCTCTATCTAGTTACATTTTTGGAAAGCCTCGTGGCTGTCATTTATAATATATAAAAAATATATAGTCATTCTGCTCTTGCTCAGGAGCAATATTTCAGTTATGTGTTGGCTGTTGCAACGGATAAAAAATATACATATATACAATACCTACAAATACAAATACCTTACAAACTAATATGCCATAGAATACATTTATACATATATATAAAGTTTCATGTTATAGACCGAGAACGCTCTATATGGAATTTTCAAAATTAATGAAATCACTTTTGCATGAGTTATTTAAAGACGATTATTTAAATACGATTTCAATTTCTACATAAATTCACTTCTTACGAGTTGTTTTAGTTAATTTTAAAGCACATGTTGGCGGCAAGGCGATAGAAAATGTAAAAAAATATGTAAAAGGGTATAACTTAGTAGAACACTAAAAACAATAATGATTGAATACAAAAGATAATTCACTTTAACTTTTAACAAATTATGAGCAGTTATAAAGAGATAAATATTCACTTTAGCAAATTTTCTTGTGATATGATGGTCATCTCACTGATTTGGTATGATGCAGGGTGGTCATCCTTTGTCCATTGTTGTGATGAAGGTTTGTCATCTGTTATTAGCACAAGGGGTGCTGGCAGCCTGGGGACTAGATTAGCAGTTGCTGGAGTGTATGTATCTCCGGTTTTGATCCAGATGGAATCCTTCCCCCAGTGAGGTTCCATGCTTGGATTTCATGTGGGCAACACGTCGGTCACGGACACATGATACAGTTGCTAGGGGGTAATGTGATACCACGCCAGAGTCCCGTAATTAACGGGATTGGCTTCAAGTCTAGTTCAAGCGGCACAGCTTGGAAACTAGCTTTTCGGTTGCTGGAGTGTGTAAACAACTCCTGTTATCATCCAGGTGGACACCTTCCCCACGGAGTACCAACTTTCGATGAAGAAAAAAAATTATTTTAAAATAATTAACTTTTACTGTTTTTAAGAAAAAAACTGAATTTGCAGGTTGGGCTCTCCACACAACCTGCTTGCCTTCCAAACTCACTCCTCCTTACATCTTTACTTTTAATATTCAAATATGAAAATCTTGCATTGCATGGGTGGGGCGTTTGTCGGTAATGGTGCATTGAAAATGCATTCTTTTTTTTTTGAAGCCCAGATAAAAAGTATAGCAACTAAAACATTATATTTAATAAAAGATCTGATCGCCCTAGACGTGAAAATGGGGGTACAAGCCTTGGGTGGAGCCTTTTGCATCCAAGACAAAACCAAAGGTGAGTATGAAAACCATTTCTAAATAAATTGTGATAGCATTTAGAAATATGTTCTCACTTCTCACTGACAGAAGCATCCTCTTTGATAACAAATACAGAAATCTAAGACTTTTCCATTGGGCCGCTTGCCTACCTGATGCATTGAAATAATGCACTTTTAGCGACAAAGGCATTTAGACAAAAATACCAGTGAATTTTTGGTATCATTCACACACAGAAATAGCTGTGGGCTATTTAAGAAGTAACTTTTGAAACCAATTTCGCTAGCTGTAAGACCTCCAAGAAGAAATAAGAGAAATTGAGTGCTTAAGCGCAGACTAGGCGACTGTAACTGGTGGTGCAAAATAGTGTAGCTGTAGCCTTTAGTTGTAGCTGAAACAAGAATTGTAGAAGCTGTACTTCAAAATTTGCTTTCATAAACTAAAATAAACTGTACCAGAAGACCCGTGCGAAACTTTCGCACATTCAATAAGGTTTTGCAATTAAATTTTCAAATAGAATGTTTGAACAAAATAAATAAATTCTTTATTGATATGAACAATATTAGTTTTACAAAACTTATTTGTAAACAATATTTGATGTAAATGAAATCAGAAGTGACAAATAAATACGTTTCTCCCCCAATCATTCAAGGTGCAGCGAAAAAAAAGTTTCTCCCCCACTCACTCAATGTGCAAGCGAAAAAAGATGATTTTAAATTAAAGAATTGATAAATATGTAATGTATGTTTCTTTCATTCATGCAACCTAGTGATACCTAATAAATGCATTCGACTTAAGATTACAAACAACAGAAGCAACAAATATGTTTCTCCCGCACTCACTCAAGGTGCAGCGAAAAAGAGATAATTTGAAATTACAGAAGTAATACATATTTTTCTCGTTCACTCATTCAATGGGTTAAAAGTGAGGCATTCTTTACGTCAAATTATTCATTTATTGAATGATTTGAAATTGCCGAAATTTATAGAAAATATTGGGGCTTAACATAAAGTTTTTGTGCAATGTCATCGCTATGTGTAATTTCCTATCCAGTGATACCTAATTTAGTAGATTTGACTATTTTATAAGTGAGAAAAAAGGAGTCTGACAACAGAAATAATATATATGATGATGATGATGATTATCTTTGCATGGGAGCAGTTGACATTGACAACTGTGTTCATGAAAGCAATATGGCAGTCGCAGTGCTATCAATTTTGCAGTGGATTTTGTTTTGTTGCCGCGTTGCGTTCCATATACTTGCAGCAGTTTTTCTGTTCATAAATGCATTGAATAAATATTTTTCGAATGACATTTGCAACGATAGGCGTGTTTTTTTTCAACCCCGAGGGGAATTGGTTGAAAAAAAACGACAGCGGGGATTAGCGACGCCATGACAGTAAAAAACATGGAGTTTTCATACAAACTATCCATAACATGTATGTAATTCATGCCGGTTACACAGTTTTTCTGTACGCTTAAGTTAAGCCTCGAGAATTCTCTGGGATTAGTTGTTGTTGCATTTAACATGTTAATTGTTTAACGATTTTTTATTGAACGATTAACGATTTTTTATTGAACATTTATATACAATTTGATTTAACTTATAACTATAGAATACATTGACAAAATAAGAACTTATGGCACATATGGGGCCTATACTTATACATTCGCTTAGATATAAAAGAATAAAATATATATATATATATACATGTTGACTTAAAATTAAAAGTCGGTTGACTTTGATGTCCTCGGGGTGTTCAGTCCCGGTTGTCCAGTAGGTAATTGTTTAGCAATGACGTCGTTTTTTTCATCCAACTCCCCCCGGGCTTGCAAAAAAACACGGCTAACATTGGAAACATGAACTGAACCTACATATGCCATTGAAGCAAATTCAATGAACAGACTTTCTTGGATCCTTGAAAAACGAAGTCTATCATGTTTTGTTTGTCCATTTTTTTTAAATTTCATTTTTGTAAGCGGTAACTGGTATGTCATACCAACTAATCAATAAAAATGTGATACCCCGTGTCGTCTAAATTTTCCGTCAACAAAATAATAACAAAAACACTTAACAATGAAATTCGATCTTTAATTAAACAAAAATAGTAGTTATTACAAAAATGTCAAGTATGAAAGTTTTTCTAAAATTTATTCTTCTCCGAAGTGGACTGTATCGTCGAACGTTCAAAACCAAACCAACTGAATTTTTCATCTTCTTTCTTGTGCAGATGCACATATGCATATAACGCTTCAAAGTGTGCGTGTCTTCGTTGAATTTTCCCCAACATTCTCCCCGGCGGTATTGGAGTCAGAAGTTTCTCTTATACCATCTTGCTTGAAATTGAACACACACACTTTTGTTATTGGTCGTCGGTATATCCCTGAAGCTGTTCGGACTTCAACCACTCTCACTACTCCGTCTTCACCAGGAAATACTTGTGTCACTATACCTTTTGGCCAGCATCCCCGAACTGCAATGCTGTCTACAACGAAAACCATGTCTCCAACTTTGTCCCCTTCACCCTTTTGGAGCCATTTGGTACGTCTGTTGAGAGTTGGTAAGTATTCTTGTCTCCATCTTCGCCAAAAGTTGTCTGCCAGATGTTGTGATGCTCTCCAATTTTTACGAAGGATACGGTCATTTTTCGAAAACACACCGATGGGAGTTAGAGCGGAAGAACGTCCCAAAAGGAAATGGTTTTCTTCTGTTTCTGTCATTAGCCTGTATAAAAGTTCATCGGTCGGATAATATTCGTTGAGAATGATCTTAAGTGTTGTTTTCACAGAACGCACCAGGCGTTCCCAACAACCGCCCATGTGTGGTGACGCCGGTGGTATAAAATTCCACTTGATATGGTGAGTTGTCATAAATCGTCTTATCTGGTCTTGGTTCAGTTCTTTCAGGTTGTTTTGCAGCTCTTTATCTGCACCACGAAAATTTGTGCCATTGTCGGAGAACAATTCTTGTGGACATCCTCTTCGAGATATAAAACGTCTTAGTGCCATGATGAACACATCTGTGGAGAGATTTGTAGCTATCTCAAGATGAATGGCACGAATTGTGAGGCAAGTAAAGAGCACACCATACCTCTTTTCGTAGCGTCTTCCGATTTTGACCACCATGGGCCCAAAATAATCTATTCCGGTGAAACAGAACGGTGGCATTCCTGCTGTCACTCTGGCTGACGGAAGTTGTCCCATCAGTGTCGTACTGGGTTTCGAATTTAGCAGCTTACATTTGTTACATTCTCTTTTAATTGATTTCAACGTCGGTCGTACTTTAATTATCCAATACTTTTGGTGCAACTCGTTCAGTACACTTTCATGGCCGATATGATTTGCTTGTAAATGATGATGTCGAATGATAAGCTTTGTATATGCGTCGTGTTTATGCAAAATAAAAGGATATTTATAACAGCTGTCTTCTTCGTCTAGCTTTCGAAGTCTTCCATCTAGCACAATTGTTCCATTGTTTGAAAGCTTTGGTGAAAGTAAATATAATTTACTGTTTTTGTCAACTGTTTGGTTTGCGAGCAATTTCCGATATTCTTTTCCAAATGTTTTGCGTTGTGATTGTCTTATCCAAAGAAGTTCCGCGTCTTTTACTTCATCGACGGTTAGTTCTCCTCGAAGTCTTTGTCGTCTTGGATTACAATTTCTTACGTATCGTAATATCCACGCAGTTGCTCGAATTAATCTGGACCAATTTGAAAACCCGTTACGTCTGGCAGCTCATATTCAGGTATCAAAGACTTTTCGGAAACCATTCCGACGAATTCTAGTTCGTCCATAGATAAAGGTTGTTCAAGTTCGTTTCATCACCATTCAAAAATTCAGGACCTTGAAACCATCGACTGTCTTGGTGGAATTCTTTAAAGGTGCTTCGGGTCGCGTCATTCGCTACATTGAGCTTTGTCGGTAGCCATCGCCAGTCTTTTACATTGGTCAGCTCTGTTATTTCGCTTAGTCGATTTGCTACAAACTGTTTGTATCGTCTTGACTCAGACTGTATCCAAAACCATACGGTTGCAGAATCGGTCCATAAAACAGTTCGGGTAAATTTTCGGTCGTGTTGTAGTTTGATATTTCTGACAAGTCTACTGCCAAGGACTTTCGGTTTTAGTGGTCTGACGTTGGCTTTTGCTGCAACGAAAGAAACTTTTATTAAATTTTTGTCATATACTCTTACGTATGTCACTGCTGAATATGCTTCTTCGCTGGCGTCTACAAAACAGTGGAGTTCTACTTGCTCTGCGTCTAAGAACATATCAGAATAACATCTCGGAATTCGCACGTTGGATATGTTTTGTAAATCTTTTAACCAGTCTTTCCAAAGGTTGTGTAGTACGTCTGGTAGTTCGTCATCCCAATCAGTTGCAGTCATCCAGATTTTTTGTAGTAAAATCTTTCCGACTACAACAAAATGAGCGATAAAGCCCAATGGGTCAAAAACTGACATGATGATCTTAAGGCATTCACGTTTCGTCGGCATTCTGGTCGCATTCAACAGATTCGGATCAATTTTGCAGAAATTGGTACTAAAGGTGAAGACATCCGCCTCGGTATCCCATGTGATTCCCAAAACTCGGCTGCTTTGAACCTTTTTGTCGAATTCAATATGTTTATTTGTATCGGCTGGCAACAAATGTGTTGGTATACATTTCAGGATTGTCGATGATAATGAATACCAATTTCGCAACTCAAAGCCACCATAGCTGTGAATCTTGATGATATCGTCAATGAGTGATGAAGCTTCTTTTACGTTTCTTGCAGTGCCGAAATAGTCGTCCATATAATGGTTCCTCTTTATGGCTTTAACTGCGTCTGTATGTTCGTCAATAAAGTGTTCAGCGTTTCGATCTTTTACGAATATAGCAGTGCAAGGGGAACATGTTGCGCCGAACGTCATAGCCGTCATCTCATAAGTCTTTGGATCAGCCTCTTTGTCGTCTCCACGCCACAGAATAAGTTGACTGTAGCTGTCTTCTTCACGAATTCGTACGCGGTGGAACATCTCCTTGATGTCTGCGATGAAGCCTATGGATCCTTGTCGAAATCGGTGCAGAACGCCTGGCAATGACTTAAGCAAGTCTGGTCCTTGGAGTAGTACATCGTTTAGAGCGATTCCATTACATTTCGCTGCAGCGTCAAAAACAATTCTTACTTTTCCCGGTTTATTCGGGTTTAAAACAGGAAAGTGTGGCAAGTAGAATTGTTGACCACTTCGTTGATTTGACATTGGAAGTTCTCGTAAGCAGCCTTTCATTAGGTAGTCGTCGATGATATTTTCGTAAGAAGATTTAAGAATATCGTCCTTGTATAGTCTTTTCTCCAGCAGCACAAGTCGTTTAAACGCCAATGTCTTACTGCCTTTGGGTAATGTCACATCGTCTTGTTTCCACAAAAGACCGGATTCCCACTGATTTTCGGAAATTCTTTTAATTGTGTTTTCTAAAATTTGCATTGCTCGTTGATCTTCACGGGAAATCTTGCTGTCGTCATAAGCAGTTGGTACGTTGTCCAGGACCCAAAAGGATTTTACTAAATCGTGAAGTTCATCGTCTTCAACCTTAGCAACAAAATTTAAATTTGAGACTTGATTGAATGAATGTCGTATTGAGCCATCGTTGCCACTGATTGTCCAACCTAGCCACGTCTTGCTTGCAATTGGAGAGTTCCACTTGTCGTGGATTAGTTGGCGAGTGGATGTCAAAAGACCATTGTTTTCTCCAATGAGGACTGTTGGCTGTCCACTATAACTTTCAAAATCGATTTTTTGTAGATAGGGCCATTTCTTTACCAGCGCTTCTATGTCAATTGATTGATGTACAAGTGGAAGTTTCTTAACTGTCCTAGCGTCTCTGAGTTGGTACGATTTTGATCCCTTGTGAGTACCTTGGATCGTTGTCGAAAAGCAAATTGAGTTAGCTTCCTCCGCTAAATCACCATTAAACCACTTAATTGAGAGTGGTGAGGAAACTTCTTTTACTTTTAGTAGGTCAGCTATGTCACTTCTTATGAGCGTCAAGGTTGCTCCTGGATCGAGTATAGCCAGTGTCCTAACTGACATGTCCTTGTGTTGTATATAGATCGGCAAAATACGAAGTTTTGTTGTGACGTCTGTTGCAGAGCTATGAGCACACAACTCTGTAGGATTTCTGGCTTTCACGTCGTTTTGAGGTGTCGTCATGTCTGAGTGTAACAAAGAATTGTGATTTCTTTTGCAATTACTCACCTTGCATTGTGTTTTTTGGCGGCATTCAGATGTAGTGTGATTTTTCTTCAGACATGAAAAGCAAAGTGCTGCCTTTGTCACAGATTTCCATCGGTCGTCAACTGTCATCTCTTGAAACATCTTGCAGTTTGGAACATTCTTGCAATTTGAAGAGCAAATGCAGCATTTTTCTTCGTCGTCATTCTTGATAGTTACAGTATTCACTCTACCAGTGCGTCTTCTTTGTTTTGTTACTGCTGCCACTGAAGTATCTGCAAAAACTCGAAGCGAGGCTGCATGAGATTTGCGATCTAGCCAGTCTGAATCTGAATCTCGGAGATTGTATCTTTCTTTTTCGTAAATTGAGTCAGACCATAGTATGTGGAGCATAGGTGGAAGTTTTCTCTCGAGTTCTTCTATAAGTTGAGGATTCGCCAGATACTCGGGTCTGTCCAACAACTCAATGATGACGGTCAGGTTTTCAACAGCAGTTGCAAAATTTACGATTGATGATGGAACATCTTCTTTGGGGGACTCAATTAATCTTGTTTTTACGATTAATGATTTGATGATGATATCTGGACGCCCATACTTCCGTTCCAAATTGGTCATAATTTTGTTTGCACTGTTGGGTAGAATCAACAACGAACTCACTGTCTCTAACGCTTTGTCTTTTAAAGCATTCCTGAGCCTGGTCACATTTTCCCCAGAAGTGAATTTACCTATTTTTGTGGTGCGGAAGTATTCATTTTTGAAGAGCGGCCAATCCTCTGGATTGTTGCCGTCAAACTTTGGCAAATCCATCTTTGATTGTCTGGCCATAAATGTTGTTATCAAATCCAAATAAGATGGTCTGGTTTCATCTTCGTCTGATTCAGGATCTTCTTGAATATAATCTTGTGTAGGTAGATTATTTCGTTTATTCGCTTTCTTAAGTTTGTCTGTTAATTTTTTAACTTTATTTTCCAATTCAATTATTTTGGAATCCGAATTGAAACTTTTTGTATCTGCTTGGAAGAATGTGGATTTTCTCCAGTTGTCAATTCGTTGGAAGTCGATTTCCAATCCGTGCTGTTGTCTCACTCGCACATTATCCACATCGCAGGCTGTCCTTTGCTTAGTCGTCGTTTCTTTTGGAGTCTTTCGTTGATTATATACTTGGAGATTCCAGGAATAATTTCTATGTGTGGGTAACAGATGTTGTCGTCGTTCCCCCGTTTTACCACCATTGCGGTATGTCTGGCTGCTACCACTACCAATATCACCATCACTATACATACCGTCGTCGTCAGTATATGCCTGTTTGTCGTACAAGCTTATTGCTTTGGTATGGTTCTGGATCAATCCTCTGGCAGCTGCAAAAACATCATCAGGGGAGTTCTTTGTCGAGTTCTTGTTGCCGTTGAAACCAATACATGTTATCAACGACGAAGATCTTTCGCGTACCACAGGGGTTGTTTTTTTGCCTAGATCATGATCTTTCCGATGCTCGGGCAAATGGCCTTTATTTTTACGGTGACTTTTGCGTACCGGCACCGACATTTTAAAGATTGTTTTTAATTTTTTTTTGTTAGGAAAATACAATAACACGGTCCAAAGTGTTAGTTCTATGTGGCTTGAAGGACCACACACATAACAAAAACACTTAACAATGAAATTCGATCTTTAATTAAACAAAAATAGTAGTTATTACAAAAATGTCAAGTATAAAAGTTTTTCTAAAATTTATTCTTCTCCGAAGTGGACTGTATCGTCGAACGTTCAAAACCAACTGAATTTTTCATCTTCTTTCTTGTGCAGATGCACATATGCATATAACGCTTCAAAGTGTGCGTGTCTTCGTTGAATTTTCCCCAACACCCCGTGATGGCAAAGAGGGAGAAAACTGTGGTGATAGACAAAATTCCATCCGATTCTCGGATCTCTTGTGCTTATTTGTTATTTTCTGCCCTGGGGGCCAACTATATAATTCGATTCTACTTTCAATTCTACTCTAAACCTATTTCCGATTCTACTTTCAATTCGTACTATGTATTAAATTACATAGAATCGAATGTAAATTATGCCAACTTTTTTTTCTTAAAATTTTCTACTTTCGAACGATTATCGCTAGTTGTCAGAAAAATTAAAAAACGATAAAAAACTTCTTGATTTAATTTGAATAAAGTTTTTGAAACATGGACTTTGTGGCGATTTGGTTTTTGTCCAAAGAAAATGAAGAAAGAGAAGAGAAAATTGAACGCAGGAGAATTCGTGATTCTTCCAACATATTGAAGCTAAGTGATAAAAGGTTTGTTAAAATATGTATAAATGTTAAAACCGTTATAAAGTAAAGCATGTCCGTTTCAGTTTTGTAAAAAATTAAAGGCTCTCAAAAGAAGCCTTTATCTATTTGTTAGATACCATTTCAAGCGAACTGAGCATTCGTCGGAGACAAACTTCTGTCCCGAATATCATCAAGCTCTCAGCTACTTTAAAATTCTTGGCAACAGGAGGTTCCCAACATCAGGTTGGTGGAGACAGGAATGCGGGGCTCGCACAACAAACTGTGTCCAAAGTAATGAATGATGTGTTATGCGTTGTAGAAAAAGTAATGTGTCCAAAGCTTATTACCTTCAAAATGTCCGAAGAAGAAAAAAGAAAATCAAAACGGCATTTCTTTGAAAAATCCGGAATACCTGGAGCAATCGGAGCAGTAGATGGTACGGATATACAGATAGTGAGACCGATTAGGGATGAGCAGCTCTTTTTTAACCGAAAATTGAAACACAGCATCAACGCTATGGTGGTAAGTTCTTAAAAAAAGAGATGTTCTTAATGTAAAATTTATTTTTTTTAAATTTAGATTTGTGACTACACAATGGCCATTAGAGCAGTTAATGGTCGATATGGAGGCGCATCCGATGATTCACACGTATGGGGTCTTAGTGCGGAAAAGGCTTTCCTTAAACAGTCTTTCGAAAACGGAGATAGGTCATCATGGCTTTTGGGTAAGCTGGCATAAAATGGGATCGAAGAACTAGGTTGTATAAACTCTTTCTATGAGATTCTGGCTACCCTTTAGAGCCGTGGATTATGACTCCGTACCGAGTTGCAGCTGAAGAATCCTCTGAATCAAAACTCAACGAAAAGTTTTCCATCGCAAGATCGATTATTGAACGAGTTTTGGGCTCCTAAAGGCAAGATTTCGATGCCTCCTTTCGGCACGAGAGCTTCATTATTCGCCAAAAAAGGCAACTCAAATTTTAAACGTTTGTTGCGCGCTTCACAACATTTGTTTAAAATATAGGGTTGACTTTGACTGTTCCTCTAGAAGATTTTGTTTTGGAAAATACTTCCCATTTAAATTTAGATGAACACTTTACTGGCGAAGGAGATAATCAAGAATACTCGAATGTTGCCAAAAGAATACGAAACAATATAAAAAATGGTTTAAATAATTAATAAATTTTCATATTTATTAATAAATAAACATAACATAACATAACATAACATAACATAACATAACATAACATAACATAACATAACATAACATAACATAACATAACATAACATAACATAACATAACATAACATAACATAACATAACATAACATAACATAACATAACATAACATAACATAACATAACATAACATAACATAACATAACATAACATAACATAACATAACATAACATAACATAACATAACATAACATAACATAACATAACATAACATAACATAACATAACATAACATAACATAACATAACATAACATAACATAACATAACATAACATAACATAACATAACATAACATAACATAACATAACATAACATAACATAACATAACATAACATAACATAACATAACATAACATAACATAACATAACATAACATAACATAACATAACATAACATAACATAACATAACATAACATAACATAACATAACATAACATAACATAACATAACATAACATAACATAACATAACATAACATAACATAACATAACATAACATAACATAACATAACATAACATAACATAACATAACATAACATAACATAACATAACATAACATAACATAACATAACATAACATAACATAACATAACATAACATAACATAACATAACATAACATAACATAACATAACATAACATAACATAACATAACATAACATAACATAACATAACATAACATAACATAACATAACATAACATAACATAACATAACATAACATAACATAACATAACATAACATAACATAACATAACATAACATAACATAACATAACATAACATAACATAACATAACATAACATAACATAACATAACATAACATAACATAACATAACATAACATAACATAACATAACATAACATAACATAACATAACATAACATAACATAACATAACATAACATAACATAACATAACATAACATAACATAACATAACATAACATAACATAACATAACATAACATAACATAACATAACATAACATAACATAACATAACATAACATAACATAACATAACATAACATAACATAACATAACATAACATAACATAACATAACATAACATAACATAACATAACATAACATAACATAACATAACATAACATAACATAACATAACATAACATAACATAACATAACATAACATAACATAACATAACATAACATAACATAACATAACATAACATAACATAACATAACATAACACAACAAATAATAAAAAAAAACACAACATTTACTTCAGTCTTTTCAATCTCACTTGTTCAATTTCAATATGAGCGGTTCTGGCGAAGATTAAATATCTCACTCTTTAGTTCCAGTTTCGCCAATTGATTTTTTGTTTTTTCATTATGGCTTTTTTTTTTTAATTCAAAATTTTTGTTTTTTAAATTCTAAATTCTCTTTTTCAAGTTTGTATATTTTTTCGTTTATTTCGGTATCTCTTCGTTTGTACTTCAACATTCCTTTAAGGTTATCATTTATTTCCCTCATCACTTCAAAGAATTATTTTGGTAAGAAATTTGGTTCTCAACCTATTTTTCCAAAAGTGACTTTTGAAGCTTTTTAGGTGGTAATTTCGGCTGAGAAACATTTTCTTTTTCGTTTTCGCCAATCAAAATCTCCTCTACAATGTTGTCTGTGTCATTTACCAAAGCATCGTACATTCTTGCAATGTCTTGATCTTCTTCATTGTTAGATGGATTGTTAATGTTTTCTTCTAAAGGTGCTGAGTTATGATTTTGTAACCCAAAACTCAAAGAACCAGGCATTCCTTCGACAGCTTGAACTAAATCAAGAAAATCAGCCACCTTCTCTTCGATTGGGGTAAGGGATTTATATTTACACGGACCACCACCGGTTCCAGATAAATTTGCTTTATTTTTTCGTAGCTTTCCTTTGGTGTGAACTTTAAAATCCGCCCAAACCTAAGGTAAATTTAAAAAATATTATTGCGGAATTATTTGTGTTAAAACTTTGTTCACCTTTTTCCACCCTATACTACGTCACGTTGCGGTGGACCTTCAGCATTTAAATCGTTCGATAAATTCGTCCATAAATATCTAGATTTTTGTTTTGCTTCTTGAGTTTTCAAGTACCCTTTAGAAAGATCTGGGTGCTTCGTCATTTTTGACACAACCTTAATAGGACAAATGATTTCTTAAAATTTTGAGTTTATTTCACCCCATAATTGAATTATAGTTTCTTTTAATAGAATAATTTGAGTTCTTTTGTAGGTCACGAAAAAAAAGTTCGTTCATTTAAATAAGTATTGAATTTGTGCTGTTTCATATTCCAAATAAAGTAAGTAAAATTACTCTACACTACGGGAGCTCAATGCATTTGAGCGCCTTGTTATCATCTACAAAAACTAGTTCGACCCTGGACGAGAATTTTAATTTTGATAGATAGGCATTAGGCACCTGAAATATCACGTTTCAAAGTATATTTGTATTTTCAACGAATTTGCCTTTTTATAGCAAAATGGTATGAAATATCAAGTTTAAAGTATTCTACGATAATTAATTTAAGTACATACATACATACATCACTTCACATTAATTTATATGAAATTTTTGACACAATCAGCCCGTGAAATGAAAAAATTTTAAATTCCATATTAAAGGTGTTTTTACACAATTAAACACAGCATCGCATGTTGTTTTATATATTTATTTAATATTAATAAAGTATTGCAAGTTTTCACTATTCTCACTTTTATTTCTTTTTTTATTTAGTTTTATTACCTTTTTTCACTATTTTAACGTTGGAAAATCCCGAAACACTTTCATTTAGATCGGCAAAATGATAGAAAATTTTTTTTTTCCTTTTTTTGAAATTTGGTGCCCTCACTCACAAACACTGTATATTATGTGGTATACATCTCTTCCTTATCTTCTTTTTTTAAGGTTTAGATCACTTCAATACTGGGGTTACGATTTGTCTATAAACTCGACAAATTAAAGAGTGGCATAACATTAATTCAAATAGTTTTCCAACCCAAATAAATAAAGTATGTGCTTAATTTCATTTAATTAAGTTTTTCACTTGATTTTAGGTGGAATCATGGATAAAATTCATCTATCTTTAAAACAATTTGTATCAATTTCGATTCAACTTTAGTACCTACCTCTCTGTTAACTAATCCGTTCTATGTGTTTATATGTACAAAATATATACATTATATGCATTTATTTCTTCCTTTAAATAAATCAACAAGAATTATACAATGCTTAATTCTTTTGCATGCTATTTATATGCAATATGTATCTATGTATACAGTATATGTAGGTACATAAAAATGTGGTGAGATGTCTTGCAAAAAAAAGAATCAAGTTATAGGTAGCAACTTTTAAATATAATAAGCTCGAATTATAAGAACTTCTCAACTTTAATTTTATAACTCAACAAAATTGTTAAATGTCAAAGAAACTCAAAGTTCTTTCATTGCGAAAGAAGGATTTCCTGTCAGACGTTACTTGAAATTGTGGCACAAAGAGTTTAACCTCAATTAAAGTGTTTAAATAAACGGCACAGTATCGCGGTTCCTTGTATACACCTATCCATTGTACGAATAGCTAATATATACCTGTACGCAGTGGCGGATCCAGAATTTTAATGGAGAAGGGTTGGTTGGGTTCTTTATATTTTTTTCTGAATATGATTAAAAAAATAAAAAAATAATTGAAAAATATACACACATTTTTGCAACTGAATATTCTTTGTACCTCAAAATATACTTGAAAGGAAAATAAAAATAAAACATAGTTTCCATAATTTTCAAGAGCTCGAGGATGGTTTGAGTAAACAGCTGTTGATAGACTGACGGTGTAGTTATTTCGGGATTACGGGTATTTACCTCCCTGCTTATCATCCTTTGTACTTTGTAGGCCACTTTTTCACAGTCAGTTTGTAATTGACTATATGAACGTGTATAAACTATTAATTTTTATTAAAGACTCATCACTCATGTATTTTACGTATAATGGAACTAAAAACGACATGTCTACGATAATTTAAATAAAAATACAATACAAACATAATATGTATATTCCTAAATAGAGCGGGAGGCGGCAATACAAAAATCCCATCGATATAAAAGGTGTGTTTTTCTCTGGGATTAGCTAAGCCCGTAGGGGATTAGTTGTTGTTGCATTTTAAATGTAAATTTGTTTTTGTTTTTCAATAGGATGCAATGTTATATTTGCTTCTTTCCTGATGGTCTTTTGGCAACTAATCAAACCACACATGAATCTATAAATTTCGAACCAACAACGTGGCAATTATCCTCATGAAATCTTCTCATGAGAGCTAATCGACATTGTTGC
Source organism: Epistrophe grossulariae (assembly GCA_929447395.1). Lineage (NCBI taxonomy): Eukaryota > Metazoa > Arthropoda > Insecta > Diptera > Syrphidae > Epistrophe > Epistrophe grossulariae. The sequence continues at coordinate 88,593,363 of OV839566.1, forward strand.
GGAACGAATAATTTTTGAGCATATTTTTTTTCATAGTTCAAGTAGCACAAAACTCAAAAATACAACAAAATATTTGGGGTATTTTATGCACTTTCGTGATATACATTTTCAATATAAAAAATACACCAGTTTTTGGTGTAGTTTTTAGACATTTAGTTTTGATTCAGTGTAAATAATACCGCGTTTTCGTATATAATTTATATCGGCTGTACAAAAATTATACTGATTTCCGCTATTGGGCTGTTGGTAGAATAATTATTCCGGTCGGAATCGGAAACAGTTTGATGAATTAAAATTTACACCGTTGTTTATTTTCTGGTGCAAAATGTATCTGCAAGAATTTTGAATTTTTAATATGATTCTAAGTAGGTATCATAATATGGACGCAAGAAAATTATGAATTAATATGATTGTGAGTGCCTAATGTACAAACGAAGCACATTCTGTCGAACGATTTTCGGTCCTACCCCATCTAAAATTCGAGCGCTTCTAAAATTTAAATAAATTTAAGATTTTAAAGTTACTGCGTAAAGATAAATTTTTCGAAAATTATAGTATTTTGGTTCATTTTTAAATTTTTTAGAGTCGTACTGTTAAAAACGAGACGAAAATACCAAAAATGTGGCGTAATTAAGTCTATACATATAATAAAATATTTAATCATTGTCTTTATTTTAAATATGGTGGCCAGCCGAGTCTCATTTTTACCTAATATTCCTTGAAAAATATGGCAGTCGTGAAAAAAATACACCCATTCCTGAATTTGGGCTAAAAAATTCACCATTTTAAAAGAACATAAAGAAAAATACACAATTGAAGGGCTTATTTGAATAACATGATAAGCCACACTTTTTCCAAAACACCGTTTTTAAGCTAAATCTATTGCTAAATAGTATATCTACATACACTTTTAATCTTATGGCTATTCCCCGAGAGATGTCGTTAGTATTCAGTAGAGTGACTTTTTCAATTAAGACTTTTCATTGAATTATTCAGTCATAACGTGATAAGCCACAAGTAAAAATTAATCAAATTTTAAAAGTGTTTTTATAAAAAATTAGTTTTCTCGACGAAACCATCGAAAGCGACGATTTTTTGGAAGATTACGATGATAGTATTGCTGATGCTGATTTTAGACCATCAGATGATAATAAATCATCAGAAATTGCTGAGGTATATGTGCGATATTATTGTTTTTGTGACTTATCATGTTATAAAAAAATAAACTAAAATTTTGTTTTGTGGCTTATCATGTTTTTTGTGGCCTATCATGTTATTGAAAAAGCTCAAAAATGCCTTTTTCTATGTTTTCTGTTGCATATCATATTGTATGAGAATCATTTTTTCTGGAATCGACAGAAATGTGAATCCGAATGTAGCTCCTCCGCTCCACTGTCACAGAAACTAAGAAGAGATAATGAGGCTACACCAGAAAAAGCTTCAACATCTCGTTGGAAACAAAGATGTGATACAAATTACCAACGGGTCAAAAATAAGAGAAGACGCAACAAAGGTCAAGAGTATCTCTCCGAGAAGTCGAAAAAACGTAATCCTGCTCGTGAATTGGGTTCTCCTTGTAGATGCAAGAACAAGTGCCGAGAAACGCTTTGCAACGTACATGAAACAATTTTTACCAAGTTTTGGGATCTGGGATCTTACGATCTACAAAATAGTTACCTTTTCGGGTGTATTAAGGTGGGTAAGAAGAAAAGGTCTTACCACAAAAAACAGAAGCGCCAAGAGTCTACTAGAAAGTTTTCTGCTGAGTACACCGTAAATGTTAATGGGGAAAGTGTAAGAGTTTGCAAAGTTGAGTTTTTGAACGTACATGGTCCTCAAAATGCCCGATGAAGGGTCTATCGCATATAGTGCAATATAAGAGCAAAGGGAATGATGTTCCTTTAAAGGATAAACGAGGTACACATGAAAATTGGCCAAATAATCTTTCATTGGAAAAAAAACAATCAGTCAGGAATCACATCAACATGATTCCTAAGTACCAGAGCCACTACAGTAGGTCAAATAACATTAAAAAAAATACCTTAACTGCGACATGACCGTTTCAAGCCTATATAAAAATTTCTTTGTGCCTTGGTGCAACGAGCAAGGTATTGAGCCTGTTATAGAAAGTGCATATCGCAAATTTTTTTGTACTGAATTTGATATCGGTTTCAAATTGCCAAAGTCCGATACATGCCAGACTTGCGATGGAACGGTTATACAGATAAATTTGGCTAAACAAAACAATAATGAACTGCAAGAAAAAATTTAAACAACAATGATTAACTTACATTTGGCTCGAGCTAAAGCAATGCAAAATTTGCTCAAATCTGAAACGGAGAGCTAAAAAATTAATCCAAAAAAGTGCGTTATTTCATTTGATTTACAACAAGCCATGCCTATTCCAAAGCTTACCACTGGGCCTGCGTTTTACTGCAGGAAAATTTGGCTGTACAATCTTGGAGTGCATGATTGCACTGCTGGCAAAGGGCATATGTATGTATGGACCGAAAATCAGGCTAAACGTGGAGCAGATGAGGTAGCTTCTGTTTTGATGAAATTCTTAAAAACCAAGAATGATGTTGAAGAACTTGTCATATTTACTGACAACTGTCCAGGTCAGAACAAAAATTGGCTTTTGATGTCGCTTTGGCATCATCTTGTCAAAGAAAAAAAAATTCAAAAGCATAACTCACCACTTTTTAGTAAGTGGACACACACATTTGCCATCAGACAGGGACTTTGCCTTAATAGAGAAGCGTCATAGGAAATATGCGAACGAAATTTATTCGCCAGAAGGTTGACATAAGGTTATTAAAGAAGCAAACAACAAAACTCCTTTTGAGTTGAATGTAATGGAACAAGATGACTTCTACAGCTTTGAAAGTCTTTTGGCAAATGTGAATAAAAAAGCTCGATTTGCTGACAAAACAAATTTGGATTTCGCGGGTGTTTTTAGCTTCCATTTCAAGGAATCTAATCCTAAATGTTTTTTTGTCAAACATTCGGTTAACGAAGAATATAAGGAAGTTAACATATTGAAACTGGGAAGACCTTCGGCAACGTTTTTAAACCAAATTAAAAAGAAATATACTGAACCAATAAAAATAACTAAGGCTAAATTACTCAATGTGAAATCCTTACTTCTTTATATTCCTCCAATCTACCATCCTTTTTACAACAATTTAATATCTTTCGACGTTGAAGTTGAAGAAGAAGTCATGGACTAACAGAAAAGAAAATCAATATACATTTTTTTTACTTTTTTCTGATGAAAATATTTTTTTTTACTAATGCTTACTTTTCAACAAATTCATTATAATACAATAAAACATTATAATACATTTTAATAAGAATATTTAAAAAAAAAAAAGTTCCTTAAATAAAGTATGTATGTACTTCTATTAAAAAAACTTTTTATTTTTCAAATTTGAATTTGTTTTTTTTTTTTCTGTGCAAAAACGTGATAAGCCACCAATTTTTTTTTGTTATATTATTTACATATTTTTTTCACACGCTATTAAGGCATAATATTATGAACACTATATTACTTAATCTTAAAAAAATAAATTGGAATCAAAATCACGCTCACATTATTTGATTTTTTTTTGTCTTAACTTAAAATGCTATTATCTCGATATTTTGAAAATGTGGCTTATCATGTTATGCAAATAAGCCCTTCAATTGTAAAAGTTATATACTAGATATATTCTGTTTTCGGTACATTTATTTTGCTGGAAACTGCAAAATATTTACTGATTCCGAGAACTTGATAAAAAAAATGCACCAAGTCAAAGGAGCAGTTAAAAAATGCACCATTGTGAAATATATATCGCTGAATTTTTTCGGTATATTTAATTTGCCGAAAATGGTATGAAAAATATTTAAAAGTTTGTTAAAAACAAACAAACAAAATTGATTAGTTAGAATACAAAAAATTTTTATTAACTTTTTATGTATATACATATTTAAATTTTCTACACTTTTTAACATTTTTTAAACGCTGACATGTTTCTTGGCCATTTTTGGTTTCGTGTGCAATGCACCCTCTTCATCCTTTCCGTTCGTATTTTTGATGGATGCAGAGGCGGCGCTAGACCAAAATGAGGCGTGTGCAAGATTAAATTTGCGGGGCCCCTGGGAAAATGATTTCAGGCTGCATCTTTATAAAAAAAAGTGTATTACACAACTGTCATACAAACTTACGCTGAAACTTGTCATTAAATCTTTCAAAATCAACATTTTAAATTTAAACTTGTAATAGCAAATTTAAGACAATATCTGATTTAAAACTTTTTATGCTTTTTCTGATTTGCATCAAAAAAAAAAAATAATAAGCTCACTTTCTGAATAATGAATAAAGGAAAATATTAATAATAAGTAGGTATCTGAAAGAAAATACTTTTTCTTTTTAAAACTGCTACTGAAGTTACAAAAGGTTTGAGTGAATCACAAAATGACTGACTATTTAAAAACAATATTTATAACAAAATTTTTTTGAGTTGGAAAACAATTCAGAAGAGTTTTCTTTCATCAACTCTATTCAAAGATATAAGGAACTCAATTAAAAATTGAAAAAAAAAAACAATTATCTTATTTTGTAAATTATGAATTACAGTTATGCCTTATTTTTTAAAATCATATTGACGTCATTTCTCATTCGATTGTTACTTCTTACCTGGGTTCTAAAGAAATGAAAACAGCATTAAACATTAAAGAATTTCTATATTTTAGTTAAATATTCCGGGAAACAAAAACTAAAATTTGTAAGTAGGGGTATTCCCGATCCGATGCAACTGGTCTTGTATCATTGCAAAAATGCAAAAGTGTAAAATTGGTATACCCTAACCCCATTGTAAAAAAAAAACTTTGCACTTTTGCAATGATGCAAGACCAGTTTGCATCGTATCGGGAATACCCCTAATGTAAATGTAAAAAATTAGAGGAACATTCATGACACAGGTAGATAAAATCCATTAATAACAATAACAAAAAGAAAGTTAGATTTCTGGAACCTCACAGCTGCGTTATACTCGCCAAGAGAAATTTGGAGTTGAAAATTGAAAAGTATGTGTAATATGGCCCATATACTCTCCGCAATAAAATTAACCATATTGATACTTACAACCAGCCTTCTTATGGAAATGCCATATGTCAAAAATAAGCTAAAATGGAAAAAGGGATTTTTCGAACCTCATAGTACAAACATTACATTTTGCTCAATTTTTTCCTTAAATTGCTCATTTAATTAAGAAACGACCACAATAGATGAAGCTACAAATTTGGTTCTTCAAACTATTAGACAGTCTTCGGTCACTTACTCAAATAATAACAGAATAATTTTTAAATCTAGTTGGTATGACAACGAATGCAGAAAAAGTAGAGAGAGATCTTTCAAGTTCTTAAAACTCTTTAGAGATTCAAATGATGTTGTTTTTAAGACTTTATATCTGCAGTCTAATCACGCTTTTAAAGATTTATGTAAGCAAAAAAAGGAACTCTTCTTAAAAAAATCTGCATCAAAATTGATTGAAAGCCGTGACTCTAAAGCTTTTTGGGACAATGTGCGCATTTTAAGTGACCGTAATAGGTCAGTTATAAATCCTATTGGTGTGGATTTACTGGCAATGCACTTTGAAAAACTTTTCATAGCTGACCCATGCCAGAAGTCTATAAGCTTTGCACTTCCTTTTATATATATTGAAGAATTGGATGCTCCATTCTCAATGTTAGAACTGGCTGTTGCACTAAAAAAAATGAAAAACAACAAGGCTTCAGGGCTAGATGGCATTCCAGCTGAGTTCTACAAAAACGCCACTTCGCAGTTCCTTGAATTTATTTTAGAGCTCTTCAACAAAATGTTTGAGGAGGAGAAGTTTCCAATAATTTTCCAGTCTTCAAATATTTCGGCAATTTTTAAAAAGGGTGACCCTATTTTACCTGAAAACTATAGAGGCATTTCTGTGCTTAGCTCTCTAAGGAAATTATTTACCCAGATCCTCTATTTCAGAATTGTAAGATGGGTGGAACAAAACAACAAAATAAGCTGCTTCCAGGCGGGCTTTCGAGCTAATCTCTCGACAATCGACCAAATCTTCACTCTCACGAGTGTGGCTAGGCGTTATCTAGAGAAAAAAATAAATCTTTACTCTTTTTTCGTTGACTTTAAATCAGCATTTGACACCATTAACAGAAGATCTCTACTATTTAAACTTGCAGCGATCGGGCTATCGACAAAATTTATTCGAATTTATGAGCAGCTGCTCTCAAATATGACGGCTGTAGTTTCAAATGGTAGTAGCAAATCGAATCCGTTTAGTTCTAACACGGGTGTGCCTCAAGGCTGTATTTTAAGTCCGCTAATCTTTTCACTATTTATTAATGACATTGAAGATCATATCCCTGGTGGTGTTACTTTTGGCGATCTATCTATTAAAGTTTTGCTCTACGCCGATGACTTGGTGATCTTAACTGATAATGCGGTCACACTTCAGCTTCAAATAAATAAATTAAAACAATTTTGTGATCTATGGGATCTCCAAATAAATAGTTCGAAGTCGAAAATTATGGTTTTCAGGTCCCAACATCGTAGCACTAGAACCGACCGCAATTGGACCCTCAATGGTTCCAATTTAGAAGTGGTGAAAGAATTTAAATATTTAGGTTACACATTAACTCATAACTTGAATGTTGGTGTTCACATAAAAGATAAAGTGAGTGTTGCAAAAACAGCAATAAATTGTATGTGGTCAAATTTTTTTAATAACAAACTTGTGGACCCGGCGTCTAAGTTCAAAGTGTTTGAAGCCACCATCAAAAGCTGTTTGTGTTATGGCAATGAAGTTTATGGATACAAGCAAGTGGAAGAAATCGAAGCTATCCAAAGATACTTTTTCAAGCGTATCTTTAGACTCCCAACAAACACACCCAACTATGCTATACAGATTGAATCGGGACTTGCTCCAATTTTTATTATGAATTTAAAAGCAAACGCAGACTATATACTGAAGGTTATGCAAAGATCGATCAACAATTTGCAAAAGAGGATTCTATTAGTGTGTTTCAGATGTCGGTATACACCTTTTAAAGACTGGTATGATTTAGCCTCTGCACACAACTTTCCTCTGAATCTGTCTGTTGATAGCCTAGATTCGTGGAGACGCGCTTTCTACGACTGTATATCTATCATTGATGATCACTTTCTCCAAAGCTATCTAGATAGAGCGAGAGAGTCTGTGTCGAGATCATTTTACAGTAAACTTAACCTCAGTCTCGGGACCTCTAATTATTTTAGAGATGAATTTACGGTACTGGAAATGAGTATCATATTTAAAGCTCGCACGGAGATGCTAGTGCTTAATTACAGTCCTCACAGAACAGATAATAATCCCAACTGCACTTTATGCAACCTCAATCAAATCGAAAACATTTTCCACTTCGTTGCGTTGTGCCCAATCTTGCAGGAAATTCGTCGATTGTATTTTAACAAGAGTTTTCTGTCACTTGAGGAATGTCTAGGTGTTCTGAATGGAGATAATGGTTGGCGTCTACTTGTCCGGTTTCTATTAGATGCAGTTTCATATAGAAACATGTACAACAATATACTTTAGTATCTAATGATTCTATTACAGTTTTGTTTTAGCTAAACTAAAAGCTCAAAACGCTTTTGAAATTGCAAATCATTAAAATCTTTAAGATCTCTTTTTTTTTTTTTGTTGTAGCTCAACTAAAAGCCCGAACCGCATCTGAAATTGCAAATCTTTAAAATCTTTAAGATATCTTTTTTGTTAAAGCCTAACTTGCCCTTGATAGATACAAATGTATTATTTACTTCTCAATTAAAGTATTGGATTCTTTTTCACTTTGAATCAATTTTTAAAATAATTGTATAAGACATCTTGCCATCTTTTTAAAGTGATTGTTTTATAAACTTAATAATTTTGTTTTAGCTAAACTAAAAGCCCGGATATAGTCCAATAAATATTGTTAAATATTGTGTCATACAAACTTAAAACACGATTCAGATTCATTAAATCCATTATATTGAATATTTGTTTTCCTTCTGGCATTATTCTTTTTTCAATTGCTAAAATATTGTGTTTATATAACCAATTCTTTATGTATACTTACTCTGATTAATTTTATTAAGCATAATGTACATTCTCTCACAAATTGTTAAGTGAAGAAAAATATACCGGCAGACGGCCCATGAGCCATGCTTGTAATCTTTATTTCTAATTTTGTAAATTTTTATAATGAAAACAATAAAGATAATAATAATAATAATAATAATAATTAAGAAAAAAATTATATTTAACCTAGATAAAATAAAAAATATTCATTCTAAATCTATGAATGCGTTCATTTTCATTTTTAAATTTGCTTACCTAGCCTAGTATCCTGCCAAACGAAAAATGCCATACAAAAATGACATAAATCATAAACGAAGACTGTCATTCTGGTTTTCGTTCTGCAGCACTACGCTATTCAATAAACAAAATATTTAATTTTAGCTAAATATTTGGAGAAGTCTTCACTCTTTTTTTCTTTTACAATTAATTTCCCGGACCACTGTGTGCGAAAAAATACTATTTGAGTTTTATTGGGTTTATTTCTGTTATTCATATTGATTTCTTTGCTTCTAATTTGTTTTCTGTGCAATTGGTTAAATTCATGCACTCAATGTAAATGGGCGGGTTCAATAAAATACGCTTTACATCTGAATTTTCAGATTTCTGAAATTATGTCTTTAGAACGCAAACAAAATCTGAAATTTCAGTCTAAAGTTATTGTGTCATATTCCTGCATTTACCTATAGGATTTACATTTAAGCGAAATAAAATAGAACTTTAGTTACATTCGTATGTATATTAAACATTGAGCGTGAGTGTTTGTGAGGATGAAATTATATGTCAGCAACAGGTTTTATTATTTTCATTAAAAGTCTTTTTATTGATATGTATGGCTTACAAAATCATAGAAAAAAATTTCCAAATATCAAATGAATATAAAAAGTTGTTGCTTTAAAAATTTACTAAACAAAAAGCAAGAAGTACGTTCATTTAAATAAGTATTGAATTTTCATGACGAAAACTAAGAAAATAAACCACCAACAAGACGAAAATTATAAAGTTCAACTTTTATGTGCAGTGCTTCAGCTGATTTGTCACTTCCCCCACCACAAACAACTTTCAGATGAGAATTTCTTGTCTGAAAATTCAGATAAAACGTAACTAAACGTAACTAAAAGTCATTAAAAGTCATCTAACTTTTTATGACAGAATTCTTTTATTCAGAATTCTGAAAATTCAGAAGTAAAACGTAATGCATTGAACGTACCCAATGTTAAATTTTTTACAAACACTGAATGAAGAACAATAAAATGCACAGCTAAGTGTTTTTTAAATTAATTTTTTCGTGAGATAATTATGGGATATTTATAACAAAGGCGTGGGAAAAAAAAACCGGCATAAAAGTATGACATCACTGCTTAAAACAATAAAAATAAATTAATATCCTTGGAGCGGCCGAAATACCATACTTGACTTGACTTGACTTGCCTTGACTTGACCATACCACACCATACCATGCATTGAAATGTATTGAGTATCATTCAATCATTCGATTTTGTCTGTTTGTGCCGCCAAATTTATTTATTTATGTGTTTTGCGTGAGTGTTTAAGTTTTTAAGGTGCGTATAATATGGTTGTTTAAACCAAATCACGAATTTTAAAGGTGTATTTGATAAATTAAAACATACAACTGAAAAAAAAAATATTTTCGCTTGGAAAGAGTCAGAGTGGGTCTCTTTCTTTTTGCTTCCGACTGAAAATAGTAAGTATACCTATACAATATACATTCATTTTCATTAAAGGTTAAAAAGTGAAGAAAGTTATAGCCAGGTTTCGACTCAACTCCACCTAGTCAGCGAAATCGAATCGAATCAAGGCAATTTCAATTATTTTGTTTGTTCGATTATATATGAGAAATAGACATGGATTGCTGGATTTTACGGTTTTAAGACGCGGGGACTTTTTAATGTGGCGCACGGGGCCCCTCGAAGCGCGGGGCCGTGTGCGGTGGCACACTTCGCACTTCCTTGCAATTTTATTTTATTTGTTGAAAAATTTTTTCTTTCTTAGATACCACTTCAAATAATTATTAAATTTCGAGGAACTAATTTTTTGTTAATATTATATAATGAAAAAACACAGGTTAACAACGAATTGACGATTAATTAACTTCACTGACATTTTTTTGTTTATTTTTCAAACTACAAAACGTAGTTTGGTGCATTTAATTTCCACATACGATGAAAGTCTTACACCAAAAATAGTTGCTAGTATCAAATGGTATATTTTATCTACAGAATATGGTGTACAAAATATGCCATTTTTGTTGGTTTCAGAATCGAATAATTTATGCACCACTTACAGGGGCGGACTGCGCCACCGGGCAACCGGATTTTGCCGTGTGGGCCCCTGGGCGAGTAAAATATGCACAAAAGCTCCTGCTGTACTTTCTGTACTTTTAAAAGAAATTTTGTTCATAAAATTATTGGTTCCTCGCAACTGTATTGATGACCCGTGATATTAATATTGATTCCCCACCACCATACTCTTAGAAACTTCAAAAGAAACTATAGTTAGGGTGGTTGGTACTAAGTATTGAGCTATTGTGGCCCCATTGGTAACCTAAGGACTAAGGAGGCCGCCAACTTGCTCTATAAGTTAACTATATTCTATAGGTTTTTGAAATACTTTAAGTTAATTTAAAGGAAAGCTTTCTCACAAAATTGAATAAGAGGAGCTTCCAATAGACGAATAAAGAATAAAAATGAATTGGATGTTGCAGCGAAAAACTAGAAATCTTTCGTGGAAATGTTCAATATCAACGAAAAATCCTCCAAGAGTATGATAAAGTGCTTCTCGTCTTAGCTTCTCGTAAGACACAAGGCCCCGGTAGAGAAATATGAACCGGCCAGAACCAGTAGTTCCGATTTTTTACTAAATGGTTTATGATGCTCATCTAAGTTTACAACCTCGAGCACCGAAAGCAATATTGCCAAAAGTCGAAAAAACCTACCAATTTTTCGAAATTTAATTTTTTTTAAATTTAAAATATTCATTTTTTTATTTGATAGTAAGTTAAAATTCTTATCATTGGATTGCATTTTAGTAAGTGTAAGTACATATTAATATTATTGAATATAACAAACAAAAAAAGTAATTAAACCATTTTTCGCATTATAAGAATAAAGGTGAAAGCAAGGTGAGCACAGATCTGCTAGTTTTACACATATACATACATATATTTTCTATGTTATTTCATTAATTTCGTTACCATATTTTCCAAAGCTAGGAGTGTACATACACTCGATTCCAATTGACAGTAACGAATTGTGTGGACTATGATTTATGTTTTGTTTAAAGATTTTAATTGTTTTTAATAATTATGTACTTGTATATTACTACTTCTGTATACATAGATACAAAATTTTGATCGTGCGTTTTTGTAGATAATCTTTTTTCATTACTTCTACTCATTTTATTATTTTCTGGCCCTTTTTCTTAAAGTCCCGTGAAGCCCTTTGCCTCCCAGTCCGCCCCTGACCACTTATGGTATATTATAAAAACAACTGATGAAATGTTGAAATTTTGCACAAAAAAGACAATGGTGTAATTTTTATACCGGTATATTTTGACAAATACACCGAAATGTACAATTTTTTTTCAGTTTTTTCAATTTTGCACCCAAATTCATGAATTTACACCAAATTATACACCAGTGTGCTATTTGAGAATTTTCTGTTTGTTGTTCAACAGGTTACCAATGATCTAGAAAGTCATAAACACATTTTTACTAATGTCGAATTTCTTTCAACAAAAGAATCGAATTTTGTTCTAAAAGAATCGATTTTTTTCTGAACAATTCGAATTTTTTCTGTCAAAACAAATCTTGCTAATTTTGCAGGATTCAAGAGAGATTTTACACCGGTTTGAACACACACTTGCAAGATTTAAAATTTCTAAAATGTCAAATTGAATGCCGCTGTGTTTTTGGTTGCAACGAATTTTTGGTGAATTTTATAGCAGCGTTGATTTTCGATTAATAATAATAATAATTTTCAAATTCAATATTTTCTGGACATTTTACTTCAAAATTGCTGCTCAAGTGCTAAACACACAACCACAAAAAAAATCGATTCTTTTCGTCTTTTCGTATTCCTTTCAACGACAGAAAAAATTCGATTCTTTTTAGAAAAAAAATTCGATTCTTTTGTTGAAAGGAATTCGAATTAAGATAATCGACATATTGAATCATTGCACTCTTATGGTAGATTATATATCGAACCCAAAGTCTTTTATATCCACCATTTTGCAATTCTTGGCAATAAGTTACATTTATTATTTTATCTTTGATTATGTTACAGTCAGTTAATAATATTATTAGAATATCCATCAGATAACTTCGAAAATATTCTGTGGCCAAAAGGAATAACAGAATAAGTCGACTTATGTCGAAATTGAGTTTATAACAGTATCTGATGCGCAATATGCGAATATATACTGTCATATTTTGTTCGTACTTTTATCTCTTACGGTTTATGAACTGTAACACTTCGTTCGTAGGTTGTTTACCCTATTTGTAATCGCAAAAGAAACATTTAAATTGTTCTCCTGAAAACTTGCAAAAAGTGACTTATGCTGTTTTTCCTTTTTGCCACAGATTATATTGTAGATATTTACAACTTCTAGTGTTTTAAGTTCATAACATTCATTAACATTATGGCTTAGTAGCTTTACTGAAATATGCTTTTACTCGTAATTTATTTTCTACACGATGAAACAGATCAGCACTCCAGTCCAGGGATGAAAAATCGAATTTCAGCAATGTATCAAAAGTAAAAAAAAAGTGTATCGAATTGTACTTCTTTATTTTGTTTTCAACAAATAAATATTGTTTGAAGAATACCAACGTCGTTTTATAAAAAAGTGACTATATTAAATTAACGTTTACATCCACGATTAAACCTAGATTTAAGTAGACTTACACAAATTCTTTAAATTTCGAAGATTTCTCATACAAATTTATTTCGTTTTTCAAGTCAAAAGTCAACGTCAATTTGATCGTCAAATGATTGTCATTTTTCATACAACAACAAAATCAGTTTGATCAATTTTCTTGGATTCAAATTCGTCGTTTACGAAGCTGTCGATAATCAAGAAATAAAATTATGGATAGTGAAGACAAGGAAAAAACAATACTTAGCGAACAAAGCTACAGAAATAAAAAGTGTATCTATGCACATAAAAGTGGCTAAAGCGTTTTGTTGGTACTTGTATTGCTAGCTATAAATTAGCAATAAAACGCTGTCGAACATAAGACGCAAACTGTGTTATACGCAAATGACGTATGAAACAGTACGTATTTGCATTTTGAAAAGTAGTGCATGTTAGAGTAAATCTTCTTGTTTATCTCTTTGTGTGTTTAAATCTAAACGAGTTTATGTATAACTTTTCGGAAACATAGTAAAAACAAAATTCTTCACTCAAAAGGTAGAATGGCTTAACTCGGTTTTTAGCATATTTCAATGGAAGCAATTTTTATCAGCAGATTTTTGATTGCTAAAAGCGTTTTCCAGGTGACATGGAAGCAGGCCGATTAAACAGAAAATGTAGATAATTTTTTTTAATTTTAAAAAATAAGACGACTAAGCGACTTTAGCCACTTTATCTTTTGAGTAAAATTTTTTAGCCAAGATTATGTATTAAAAAAACATAGGCTAAAATAAATACATTATTTCTAATACTAATTTTAAATGTAGGTAGGTATTGTAATGAATTAATACAAAATAGAAAAATTGTATCGAATTTTATAAAAGTGTATTTGTGTACTTTAGGCAAGTTGAATGTATCGAAAAAATTACAATTGTATCGACTTTCGCAGCCGTGCTCCAGTCCCAAGAACACTTAACATCTGTGTATGTTTCTATGGGTGCTAAGATCTAAGTTAAATACGATAGATCTGTGGATTAATAAGTTCACAACGTATGATTTGGCCTCATGTTTCAAGTCAAAAGTAATGTTATTTATAATAAGTCGCGTAATCCAATGAGTTATTGCAGTCAATTCAAGGATACATTTACGAAAATAATTTGCAAGACTGATGAATTATTTCAGTTGTTTTACATTGGTTGAAGATGGAGATAAAACTATCCATCAATTTTTTCTGAACAGTTGGTCTAATATCTTAAACAAAAGCGAATAACTATATATGATGTTATGGAATTTTTAATCAGATAGTACGTAAGATACTATTTTTCATTTAGGGCCAGATTCACAGTGCGCACTTAACAAAATAAGTAGCACTTAATTTTCCAATTTTGGCACTTTAGCCGCAGTTTTACTACCTGAGTAAGGAAAACTTAAGTGGCCAACATGGGAGACTTAAGTGTCACTTATTCCGATAAGTTTGCACTGTGAAATTGGGAATTAGTTTTCCATATTTGGCACTTAAGCGAAACTTATTTCACTGTGAAACTGGCCCTTAAATTTTTCCATCATATAAGGACGATAATTTCCCACAGAATAATTTGTCAGGCAAATATTAATTAGTGATCCGGTTTTATATTTTAAATATTGTTATTAAAAGCCATCTTTAATATTATTTGCATATTTATTCAAGATTAAATTAAATCATCCTTCCCTTTTCTTTCAAGTTATAATCATATCAGATGAATTTATTTTTGTTCATAAAATTTACAACATTTAGGTACAACTATTTCTAGAAATCTAACTTTAAGTATATCACGTCCAATAATTAATTATAGTACTGTTAGGTAAAATATCCCACTTCTGATGTTAGAATAGGTAGAATTATTTGTCCAGATTACATGTCCATTTCTCATCGTTTTACTTTTCTCTAGACAAATCTATATTCCCATTTCGTTCTAATTCCAAACAATCACAACTTTTGTTTCTTAAGGCTTTAAGTTTATATTTGTCCAGTAGATATGACTAAAAAGTAAAAGGTGTGTTCCTTTGTGCCTTGCAAATTACTTTTTAGTACTTCGCAGTAGATGATGAACGGAACGCTTTAATTTTTGCCAAAAGAAAAATCTAACCTCAATGTAGACGAAAGCTTTGTTGTTTGTATTTGAATTTTATTTTAAATTATAGAAAACATCAACAACAATAATTTAATATGTAATTACTTCTACTGAAGAGGTGTCGCTTTCTGGCGTGGATTCATTTCGTTACTACATTATTGAAGTGCTTTGAACTACTTTGACTTTAGAGTAGAAGTAGTTGAAAGCAGCCAGAAGTACTTGGCAGTAGATGCTGGAGCCCAAAGGAACACGCCTAAAGTATCTTTATCAATCATATATATGTATCAGTGGCGTACGCAGGGGGGGGGGGCTAAGCGTAATGACATTCTATGCTTAGATTTATTTATAATAATTTCGAAGTATATTTTTATTTATTTTTTCATTAAAATTTCATTTTTGTTAGATTTTTCCTTTAGATAACAATATTCTTTAATGAATTTCTGAACAACAACAACAACATAAAGGTGCTACCACCAATGGTATATACGAATTAATTTATAATTCGTTTGAATTAATTATTTGGCTGGAGATATAGCTATTTCAAGGGGTGCCAAGCCCTATCATCAGTCTCCTTATTAGTGGTGCTGAGCTTTAATCCAATTTTATTATGAAAAACTTTCTGCACACCATGAGATTCGAACCCACGCATATCAGATTTGCTCAGTCTTAGAAGTCGTATGCACTACGCATTCCACTACCTTAGACCACTGACGTCACAGGTCGAGATGTGTATCGTTTGTTTATCAAATGCATTTGGAGCATCAGCATTTTTCTAAGCGCCTTCAAGTATGCTGTCTTGTTCCGCCTCCATTTTTCTCCATACCTTATTTCAATAGACCACAATTCGTAGTACGTATCAAAGGGGGAGAGGTTGGAAGATCGGCAACAGACCAGACTATTAAGTTATTATTATTATTTATTGTATTATTCATACATGAATGTCAGTTTATTAGACTTGACCATTCTTTATTCCGTCAATTTCATTGAATTTCTGAACAACAACAACAACTTAAAGGTGCTACCACCAATGGTATATACGAATTAATTTATAATTCGTTTGAATTAATTATTTGGCTGGAGATATAGCTATTTCAAGGGGTGCCAAGCCCTATCATCAGTCTCCTTATTAGTGGTGCTGAGCTTTAATTAATAAAGAATGGTCAAGTCTAATAAACTGACATTCATGTATGAATAATACAATAAATAATAATAAATATTCTTTAATATTAATTAAAAAAAAACTAAACGAATATGGATATCGTTAATAAAACACTAGTTCATACCACAGTAATCTAGAATTTGTTTGACATTTCAAACGAATCTCAGTATTCATAGAAACTCAACAAAAAAATCCTTTGCAATCAGTCAAAAGTACCAAAACGATAGCACACATTTAATTTTTTTTTCTTTTGAAGATTTGAATGAACTTTCTATAACCAGCTGGAACTCGGACCAATCCACTTCAAAAAACCCTTAAAACGGAATGAAATTCCATGCATCACCTGAATAAAATGCACTTATAAACATAATAAACTCTCAATTATTATACCTATTTTCTCGGAAAATCCCCGAATGGATTATTCCACTAAGAAACCCAAAAAAAAAAAAGGATTCCCAAAATCCGAATGGAATCGAAAAAAGAAATGCTTCATTAAAAGAATGAATTTCTAAATCAGCTGCAAATTTTAAAACAAATATGCCTTTACATTTCCAAAAAGTCCCATTTTTTTCCTTTTTATTTTCCACAAAAAAAGCTGAACATTTGTATTAAGTACGGCTACACCCTTTGTTTAAACAAATGTAGCAAAAAAATCCCATAATCCTGAGCATTTATTACAGCTGCCAAATGATTGAGATCGTGAAAAAAACTGTCTTCTTGATATTTGTTTATTTATTCAATGTTTTAGTATTTTTTCCCAAGAAAATAGATTCAACATAAAAATAAATTAAAGTTAGAAAAAAAAAATGGCTTTATTTATTTATTTTTTACTAAAACACAATCGTTTTCCACTTGGCTACGACAAGAGTCTGTTGTCGTAGAAAAGGAAGTCTTATTTCCGTTTCATTCAGAATTTGTGATAGAAAATTCCTCGAATTTAGAAATTCGTGTTTCCTAGCACATTTTCGTTTACGATGGAATTTGTGATAGGGCTGATTATTTTTTCATATGAATTGTTGATACTCAGTTTTCAATATCTAATACTCATTTTGAATTAAAAAAATACAAAAGCAAAAACAAAAATAACAAATCTCTTACTATTTGGGTTTTCTTCTTCTTCTTCAGCTTATTTAAAAAAATATATTGCTGTCATCAGAATCTTGAAAAAGAGTGTTTGAATTCGTTTTGTTTCTTTTTCCTCCTTGATGACAATAATTCAGAATTTGTGTTTTGAGCAGAAAAAATTGATTGACAAGTGTCACAATTTTCCGGAACAACCTTAATTTTTTTCTTAAGTTGCCGTACATTGGGAAATAAAAATATATATTTTGGTTCTCACTTCTTGTTGTGAATTTCATACCAGTGAAATACGCTTAACTTTTGTATGAAAATTTCATTTACACTCGGACTTAGTACTAGGCTTAATAAATAAAATGAAATTAAACTGACTGAGGTAGCAATATTTTAAAAACAAATGTGGAAGGATGGAACCGAAATAACTAACGCCTGCAGAGCCAGGACGTTCGTTTTCCACTTTGACGGTTAAAAACCTGGCTGAGGGCCATAACAACTGCCTTAACGGATAGTTTTGAAATCGAAATCGATGTAATCCCTGAAGACATGGTGAATTAAAAAAAGGAGAATGGAATTGATTTTTCCACCAAATTCGATTACCTACCTACTTTACTATTTCAAACTAAAAATATCAAAAATGAATTAAATTTACTCCATAACTTAGGGAGTGTTTTTTGTATTTTTCCTTTTTTTACTCCTTATTCATATAAGATGGTTAATAATTTTAAAATTTTTCATTTTCGTTCTAGTTTTGTTTTAGTGATACCATAAAAAAAACTTCTACCAAAATTGAGGTTGAGCCCCCCCCGCCCAAAAAAAAAATCCGGCGTACACCATTGATAAGTACCTATGTATATATACAAATGGTTCATGATTTATGTATTTATTTAAAATTTTTTCAGGGTTTTTTGGAAATCTTGGTTTTCAGGTTTGTTTTTCGGGAAGAAATATATATAAGCTAAGTCGAAATACTGTTTCAGAACAATTAATATTTTTTTGCAAACTAATAAAAGATTAAGCCATTTGATAAAATTTCCATCAAATTATGAAGAACAACTGGATGCAAAAGATGAATGGTTTAGCAAATACATCTTTTCATCATATATAGACGAACTTGGAATGCACTCATGTTGAAAAATTGAAACCTTTATTCCATTCGAAAGATTACATTAATTGGAAAGGATATCCGCCCAACAATACCCAAGCAACATCTGATCTAATTGAATATTATATGTACATTGTACAAGTGTTAATCTTTTAAAAATTATGTTTATTAGCAAGAAATAGTACAAAAACAGTATTTACTTGAATTTCCGATGAATTCTTAGTATTTACTTGGATGAATTTAGTATCTATACTGATAGTATTTGCCAGCAAGTATGAACTTAATTTTATGCACATGAAATGAAGTAGGTAAATAATTTAATTCTAACCTTAGACTAAAAGTTATAGTTTTTACTTTAATCTTATACTTCTAGTAATTACTTCCGTTTTATGCATATCACCCATTGACTTAGATTTTGCAGTCGAAGAATTTTTATTTACACCGAGATATTTTAAAAGTAGAAACTATAGTTACCTTATAGTTCTTGCATTCACGTGGCGATATGCCTTTTTATCAGCTGTTCCGAAAAAAAATTGAATTAAAATTCAACAAAAAAATACCTACGCATTGTCTATAAAAATGAATTTCTAATAAAAGTCCTCTCAATCCATGTATGCATACAAAAAAAAATATACAAAAAAATAAAGATATTTGAGAACAGATATTAAATTTTAGAAAAATTAATGATAGCGCCTTTCATCTGCAATGCCTGGCTATTCATTTATACTTATCTTTTTACTAAAGCATAAAATATTTAAGGGTAATTATTGATAAGTATTTGAATTTCAAAGAATATTCCAACTATATTTGTGCGCATATAAAAGGTGAGGTTTTTCAACAGAATATAAGAAAGGAAATAAGTTTTAAAAATGCTGTTGATTTCCAACACAATAGTGTTGGACTATTGTGCTACATATACCCACAGTATATCTACAAGAGAAATTAGCTTATGTTATTGAATTGCAGCTATACAACCTCAGATCAGCAAATGATTTCCGACTAGAAAGATACAACAGATGCAGCACCCAAAAAAAAGATCAATAAAAGATGATTCCAATTTCCACCTATTTGTTATCAACTTCATCAAAATAAATTTTCTGGTGCCAGGTAGAATGGGGTCATTTCAAAAAATGGCTAAAATCTTTAGCCCGCGCATATGATTCAAAGTTTCAAATATTTTCATCTACTCATTTCATAAATACCAAATTTATCAAAAATTTTTTTTTTTAAATATACATAGGTAAGCCCACAAACAAATTTAGATCAAAATGGAAGGAGTCGTTTTCGAGAAAAATAAGATTTTCTTTTACGGTTTTAACCACTATCGTTATATTTGGTTATAAGAATATAATGGGTGCCAAGTTTAATAAAAATCGACCGAGTCGTTTTCGAATTATTAAGTTTTACAAAAAAAATCAAAACATTTTTAAAACGTATCTTTAAAAAAAATATTTTAATTTTGATATAAGCAATAATTTTATAATTTTGACATCCGTACAAAAATTGATCAAAATCAGTTGAACCGGTTTTGAGAAAATCAAAAAAATGGTTCTACCATTTATAACCATTTTTCTCCAAATTTCATCATCGTATAGTGTCAAATTTGATCAAAATCTCGAGGTCGATTTTTTACTTACCATATACTACTGCCTATATCTATATGTATGTACGCACATATGTATATATCAAGTAAAGATAAAACCATAAAATTTGTTTGTAGCTCGTTTCACCAACAACGGTTTTATTTATTCAATTCAACTTTATTTTTTCTAACAATTTAAATAGTATAGGTATTTAAAATATCAAGTAACTATATTATTATTTTTCGTACACTAAAGATAATTTCATAACCCTTATTGATACATAGTAATATTATTAATTTTTGTATATGAATGTTTATCTTACATTAATTTACACATGGAGAAAACTTAGCATATCCTTTCCGTATTATGCAAAGGAACAACAAACAGAATATATTTATATTGTTTTCCTAAAACTGCTTAATTTTATATTTATATTTTCTTGTTCATATATTTATATTTTTGACTATAATGCTCATATTATATAATTATCTTTATTTGTTTAAGTTAGTTTTAATTTGCATTAGATTTCATTTTAATACTTTTCGGACTATTTGCGAAATGAAAATGGCATGCAACACAAACTTTCTGCTTCAAATTTCAGTGAACGAACAATTGGTTTCACACAATGTGTAATTACAAAAAAAAATTAGTTTTAGTATCGCAGGATAATCCGATAGAATTTAAAACGTTTAATAGCCACCATTAATGGTTTAAAAGTTTTTAAATCTACATATGATTAAGTATGGAATTATGATTGTTTTAATGAATAAATACATATATTGGTCACATTAGTTTGCTCAATTTCTTTGTAACAATAAGACATTACAAGTTTATAATATAACAGACGACACATACGTAAATTTAGTTATGTATAAAGTGTTAGATATTATAATTAAAAGCACAAGATCCTGTGTAAATATACATTTTATATTTATTTTTACTGGAAATTTTTTTTAAATTTAAATTGTGTTTAATGTTTGACCCCATACCAGCTTTTATAAGTGATAGTAATAAGTGTTAATATTTGTATTTGATAAATGTATGTATGCAGATTGTAGGTATAAGGTATATGTTATTTAAATGTAATGTGTGTCATTTCAAATCCAATATGTAGGTAATATTTGTTTGAATTTTTATGTGTAGGTATATGTAGTATATTATGTTTGAACAAATTTTTATTGTCTTAATTCACACAATAACTCTCCGGAAAAATTTCCGATTGAAGATTTTTCTGTGAAAACATAAATTAAAAATGAAAAAAAAAATATTTATTTATTAATTAAACGTATCGTAAACACCACACAAATTAAAATACATTTCAAGTTATTTCAATACCCTGTACAACGCTTTTGTATAACGAATATATGTATATATATAAATTAGTATAGTTAACTATTAAATGAATGTTTTACAATGTTGTGGAGGCATATAGATTTTATTGTTAAAAATACAAAAATTATTTGTATTATTTATTTTTAAAATTTATTAGATTTTTAAAACTTTGGTTTCTTGATTGAGTTTGCAATTCTCGTAAGAAACAAACATCTAAGAGAATAATTTTTTCTACTATTGTTTAAGCAAAAACTTTATTGTTTAAATACATGTTTGTCATTCAAATATGTGCAATTATTTAATTTTTTGTGTATTTCATATATTTTATAAACATTTATACAACATTATTTTACGATGTGCTATGAATGTAGGTATGTATATGTATTTTATACAGAATATTGCGTATACTGTTTTATTTTACACTTTTGATCCAGATACAATAATTCTGTTTGACTTATATAATTTAACAAATCTCTTCTTGCCTACACTATGTATGTATAAAACATAATTTTTGTTATTGCCTTAATACAAAAGTTCATTGCCAAACGAAATGTTTATATGTATATATGTAGTTACAATACAATTATTTATTTTTTGTAATCTAGTTATTTATACAAGAACAAGTAATTTACTTTAACATACATTCAGACAATTTGACGAATATATTAAATTATATGGCAAAAGCTTTCTATCGTCGGAAAAAACGCGACTGCAATTTGATATAGTGCTTATTATTTTTTGCACCTCCAAAATCCTGATATAATCGTACGATTTCCACCGAATTTTCAATTTCATTGGTTAATGAATTGTTTGGCATTTCATCAATAAATATATATGAATCAAAAACTATCTTATAATATATTAAATTTTTACATGCATATTTGTCATCAAAACTACTTTAATATACATACATAGTTACATCCATGTTTTGTTTTTAAACTGAAACGCTTGCCAAATAATACTGAGAAAGAAAAATTTGGTTCGTCGTTAGGAATAAATCTGAAACAAAATTTACCAATTAGTTATTATTAGGCACCAGTTATAGCTTTCATTGAAAATTTTAATTGTTAATTTTGAGGCCCTTAAAAAGTGAAATCAGTGATTATTTTAATGCAAATAAAAAGGTGATAACTCAATTATTATTTCTAGTCAAAAAAATATTTCATTTTGGCCCAGCCTATCGCAGGAAATGAATTTCTTTATTTCAATGATTGAACTACTTTGGCAATATTTTTTTGACTAGATATAATAATCGAGTCATCAGCTTTTTGTTGACATCAAAATAATCACTGATATCGCTTTTTTAGGACCCCAAAACTGAAAATTCAAATTTTCAATGATGAGTTTCAATGAAAGCTATAACTGGCCCCTTAGGCAAGCGAATTCAATTTTTGTTCCTCAGTATTTTGACAGAAAAACGACGAAATTGTGCTGAGAATTCCCGTTCACTTAACTGAGATATCTGAGGTCTCTGAGATCTATAAGATCTCATTTTCTTGAACTTGCATACATAGTTTTATTTCTGAAATACGAAATTGGAAATATGTAAATGGGTACGTTCAATGCATTACGTTCTACATCTGAATTTTCAGAATTCTGAATTTTTAGAGCTTCTGATTGGCTAGCTGTCATAAAAAGTTAGGTGACTTTTATTGACTTTTAGTTACGTTTTATCTGAATTTTCAGACAAGAAATTCTCATCTGAAAATTCAGATGAAAGTTGTTTGTGGTGGGGGAAGTGTCAAATTAGCTGAAGCATTGCACATAAAAGCTGAACTTTATTTTCGTCATGAAAATTCAATATTTATTTAAATGAACGAGCTGTTTGTTTATTGTTTAGTGAATTTTTAAATCAAAAATTTTTATATTGATTTTTGGAAAGTTTTTCTATTATTTTGTGGGCCTTTTTATTGATATGTATCAATAAAAAGACTTTTAATGAAAATAATAAAACCTGTCGCTGATTTAGTTACATATAATTTCATCCTCACAACTACTCACGCTCAATGTTTAATATACGAATGTAATTAAAGTTCTATTTTATTTTGCTTAAATGTAAATCCTAAAGGTAAATGCAGGAATTTGACACAATGACTTTCGACTGAAATTTCAGATTTTTTTTTGCGTTCAACGACATAAATTCAGAAATCTGAAAATTCAGATGTAAAGCGATTTTTATTGAACCTGCCCATTGCTGAGTAGGAAGTAGGTACTCGTTTTTTTTTTTATTTTTTGTTAAAAATGAAAAATGAGGGAGATAATGAATAATAAAAAATGCTTTTATTTCTCGATAGAGATTGTATTCTAAAATGTATGCATATGTATTATGTATATATATTTGTTTTGGAAAAGGTTGATTTTAAGCTTATTAACGCAGCGTGCAATTGCAATATTTCATTTAAAAACTTAAAACCTTTAGCTAAACGTTCGTATCTATGGTAAAAATTTTATTAGAAAATGTATACATACCTACGTTGGGAGAAGAAAATCAGTTAAAAGAAAAAAAAATATTTTGCCAAATATTTTAATTTATTCGAAAAACTAATGGTTTTAAAAAATGGTTTTACGTTTATTAAATTTATTAAACTGACCAAACAACGCGTAGAAAATTTGCAGCCATTCAAATTTTCGCGAAAATCCCAAAAAGTCAGTCAAACAGATATATAAATAGAAAACAAATAAATAAAAAAATATTACTTGTTTTTGCATTTAAAGTCCTTGAAATAACAACCAAAAAAATAATTCATTTTGCAAGATATAATATTTTTTAAGCTAAGGACTAAGTTATGAAATACATGTATGCATAAAAATAGATATTATAAATTTTTTTTTAATAAGTTCCCATAAATTGTCAGATTTAATGTTATATACAGTAAAAATAATTCACAATTACAAAATTATTGATTGACTAGATTTTTTTTTTAATTTAAAAAAATAATAAATTTATTAAATAACAATTTAATGCTTAAATTAAAGTTCATAATATTCCATTATTTTAGATAATACCTATATTGAGAAATATTTTAATTTCATATTCTTCATAAAATGTTTATTATTTAATTCTTTAAGATTTGTTTTTATTTGTTTTAGTAAATTGATTTATTTAGAAGGTTAAATGAACAAAGCATAAGCTATGAACATAATACAAGCAATTGCATTCCCAAATATATAAAATCATTAAATGTAAAATATTTAGATGCTGGTGGCTTAGCTAATGTTATTGGGGTTTATTTATAATAAATAATGAATGATATATAAGTAAAAGTTAAGTAGCCTGAAGGTCAATGAAAATACGTTGTTATAAAATGTAGTGCGACGTTTCGATCATGTTATTTGTAGTAGGTACTAAGCCTTCATATGCATATCATGTAAATCGTCTTGATAGTTTATACAAATACATATCTATATATAGGTACAATGTAAATTAAATATAATCGTGTTAATAGCGACGTTTTTTGACGAAGTTGAATTTTATCTGAATTTTTCGAGAATTTGTTAAGTTAGTTCTCTTATAGGCTGTGTTATTCGTATTGGTGATTAATTGAACAAAAATGTTTCATTATATTTTTCCCAACGTTTCGACGGTGGTTGCCGTCTTCTTCAGGGGAGAATTATTTACAAAAAAGAAAATTTAATTTTTATTACATGTGTATATGCAAATATTAATAGGCGGACAATGTATTACTTTCATCAAAATTTTAACAAAAAACAAGTTGCATATGATAAAAAAATTAAAATTAAAATTAAAATTATACACTTATAGTCCAGGGAAAACTGACCTGAACCCAAAATTTCGGTATATACAATATATTTTGGTTTCTATATGAAAAAAGCGTGCTGAATCCGAAAATGCCGGGTATACTTCTCAGATCCTTGAGCGATTTGAGATATGACGTGCTTCAATAAAGGACATGTGGAAAAAGACTGCAGCTGGCGTGCATCACTGAAAAATTGTGATTAACATTATTTTGGCACTAGAAATGCAGATTTTATGATTCCCCAAATTCAAAAATATTTTTTTTCGACTTTTTGGGAGAGGGGTTCACGAATAGGAAAGGAGAGGGGGTACGAATTAATGAAACAAAAAAATTTTTAGATTTGAGGTAATTATCAAATACAAAACCTTTAAAAATATTAAAAATTATTCAACTAAATCGACCATGAACTAATAGACTCAAGGCACGTAAAAAAAAAAAGTACATATTTCGGAATAAGGTGCTTTATCACACCTGGATTATCTAGAGTCTGCAGGAGCATCTGATTAAGAACTTCCCTGCTATGCACAGAGGTAGAAGAAACCAACGAACGCTATACCAGTCACCATAGAAGAAACACCCAAAAAGTCTGCAGGGCAAACTAAGGACAGCGACGCTAGAATATTGAGCTAAGAGAAGTAAGAAGATCTTGTGTGAGAAGAGTAAGTATGCTGCCTCCTAGTTCGCGACCGAAACAATATCTGGAAGCTTTAACACATAAAAATAAGCATTTCTCAGAACGCGAACGCGTTCATCAAAGCAGCAAAAGTTACTTAGAATATTATTTCCAGCTACTGTAGGCTACTATACGGATCGAATAGAGCAAGTAAAAGGGTGAGAATGATAAACTTATCAGCGAAGTATATCGGTAGAAGAAAGCACACCCGACGACTGGACTCTTTATATCTTTTATTCAATACTTTACCCAATTTCGTTCTGTAGCAGATAATGTTCAGGGCAGGCATTAACAAGGAAGACACTTTCTAAAAATAAACATCTGTCCACCGGACAAAAAGTCACTATTGATAGCAACAACTTGAAAATAGTTAAGGAGCTCACATGATGGTAGATACCATGTAACCCGCTTCAGTTAATTTCAGAGAAAGTTAGGCAACCGCTGTTTTAAGTTCTGATGAGAGAGAGGGTTCAAATCCCATTGCGCAGAACCAAGTGCACGCTATACAAAACTCTAATACTAATACTGTAAACAAAATAAAAAAGGGATATAGTTTACGAGCACTCCATCCCTTTTCCTTTACATTCACCCCTCACCCAAAAAATCGAAAAACTATTTTTGTATTTGGAGACTCCTAAAATCTGCACTTCTAGTGTCAAATTATAATGTAAAACGCAATTTTTCGTAATACACATCAGTTGCAGGCTTTTGTCAGAAGTCCGTAAATGATGACGTCATATTAACTGAAAAGTGATTCTATCGAAAATTGAGTGGTGCCATTTAATTCAACAAAAAAAAAAAAAATGCATGGAAACGATACCCCACTCGACCGAGTTCCAAAGGCTGAGTTTTTTATTAATTCGTACTCCTACTCCCCCAAAAAATCGAAAAAAAATATTTTTTGCATTAGGGAATCATAAAATCTGCATATATAGTGCCAAATTAATGTTAATCACAATTTTTCCATAATGCACATCAGCAGCATCCTTTTTCCATATGTCCTTTATTGATGACGTCATATCTCAAAACGCTCAAGGATCTGAGAAGTATACCCGGATTTAGCACGGTATATACAGAAATTTTGGGTTAAGGAAAAAAGTCCATTTATTCCCCGGACTATTAGAAGCTTAGTCTGATGTATGTCAACTGTCAGCTTTACATCCAGAAACCAAGGAGCAGTAAACGGCTGATATATTCTGTGTGTCTTGTTTGCGGTTCATGTTTTCTTTGTAGTTTATTATGTGAAGTGTTTCTAGTGTGTAGCGCTTAGATGTGTGTTTTCTGTTGCAAGGAGTTCTACTCCTTCAGAATCCAGTTGGTGACCAGTCTCGACACTGCGACAAGCCAGGGCCATCTTCTTAGAACTCTTCAAACGAATTATGTATGATTTGTGATTCGCCATTCTTTGCCGAAGGAGTTGTTTGGTCGTGCCGACATAGCAAAGATTACATGGTTCATCAGTTTAACCATGGCAATTTATTTTATAAACCACATCTGAACGGCGCACAGTGGGCAAAAATCGTTAATTTAATGGTCAAAAATCCATAACTTTTGAACCAGTTGAGATTTTTTTATATTTTTTTTATAACTTTATTTAAGTACCTATCAATGTACAACGTTTAGTTTATCAAGTATGTGTTATTTTAATTAAAATACATACTTACAAGTTGTTTTGAAATTACCAAAATAAGATAGAAAATGATTCTTATGTTCTAAAAAAAAGTTGTTTGGTTGTTTTTCTCCCTGTTAATGTGGGAGGGCAAATTTTTCAAAACATTGACTTAATGACTTAAAATGGATACAAAATAATAACAGAAAAAATTAGAATATTTAATTATATTTTATTTTATAAAAAAAACATAATATTAAGTTATTTCAACAAACAATTTTTCAATATTTTCGTTTTTGAACTTAAAAAATAGAAACAAAAAATAAAAAAAAAAATTAGGTACAAAATTATTTGTTTTTGAGTACTAATATGTTATTATATTTAATGAATAATGATGATATTATTTTACTAGAATATTTAAGTTATCTTTAATTTTGGTTATTGGTAAGGCCTATTTATTTTAAGGTGTGTGTTTTAAATCTGGGGTTTAAGGTCTTTTAGTTTTTCAGAAAAATGAAAACTATACAAATTGTTATTGGTCTAAGTAAATAAAAATAGTTAATTAATTGGTTATTAAAAAATATTTTGAATTTCTGTAGGCCATTTATCTTTAATTTCATTTTTTTGTTGAAATTTTCTCAGTAACGATATAAAGGGGTCTGATGATACCAACATCATTCGAAATAAGTCTTCGTTTGTCCTCGTTCTCGAAATTTTGCAAGGGCTGTTTAACCGGTACTTCCTATATAGCTTATGGTTGGTTTCTTGAGCCTCTTCAGGCAACTCTCCTATTGGCAAAATATGAGAACTAATGGCAGAGAACTTTGTGAACAGTTGGTATAATAAATTTTTTTGAGTAATGTTTTTTGAGCTTATCTAATGTGTCCTTGGCGTATGTTACAAATTTTTGTCCATTTAACTTTAAACCGTTATCAATTAAATTTAAAATGTTTCTGATAGAGCACATATTCAATTTTCAATTCGTAAATAAATAAAAGTTGTGAAAAATTGTAAATTTGTGTATAGCCTTATTAAACTTGATAAATTGGGTAAAATTGAGATGGGTTTTTCAAAATCAAACGGTTCTAATCTACTTATGGTTTTTTTTTTTGTTGTTTTCACGTATTATAACAGATAAATATGTGGAACAACTAGCTATAATGAATTCGATTACTTTCCAAAAAGATTTTTAAGAAAATTTGGAATTAAAAATTATGCCAAAAAATGCTTCATACATCGATTTATAAGGTTTTCTAAGTTCGAATTTATTTTTCTCTTAATCTCAGCATATTAAGATAAAAAACAAGTCAATTACCACTAAAACGACGATTTCTGCCCACTGTGCGGTGGTCTGTTTCCGTTTTCTTCTTAAGGCAGGTGAACAGCGATGTTACAGTCTGGTTTGAATTATATGCCAAATTCACGTGGGTGTTGTTTTTCGCGACCATTTCCTTGAAATTTTCGGAGAATTTGGGTACATGGACGACGCTTTTATATACACCTACTTTCCTGTCTTCAAATTTATTTTCTGAGGGAACTTGATGTTTTTGACGAATTATCAAGTTACTTTTGACTTCCAACGGAAAGCTGTTGTCTAAGAGGATTTGGGTAACCCTTTTCTCATTAGAGGAGTGGAATTTTCGGTCACTCAACGCAAACACTTTGTTTATTAAAAATTGGATGCAGTATTTTTGCGTATATGTTTGGCTTGATTTGACCGGAAATTGACAAGTCTTCCAGATGCCGTATCCTTCTGGTACCAATGGAAAGAAAGTCGGTGATTTTAACGATGATTTTTGATGGCAACCACCGTCGAAACGACCAACACAGCAGAAGAGAACTAATTTAACAAATTCTCGAAAAATTCATATTAAATATAATTACATAAATTTTTGCAAAATGTATGTAATTTAAATTTTGATACTTAATTAAAGATTTTATATCTTGAAGCATAATGTAAATCATACTTATATGAAATAAATGAATAAATGAAATGTCCAAACTAAAAAAATTTAAGATTATTATAAACAATTTTCTTTGGAATAATCCGAGCATAAATTATACAAGCAAATTTTTGCACGAAAAGAATAACAAATCAATAACAAAGTATAATCACTTTTTTGTTATTCGCGTATAAAAAATTGCTGAGCTGGCTACTCACTTTTTGAAAACAAAAAACCCGTACATATGTATATTGGGTTATCAACATTGAGTGAATGTGTACATATATCATCATAGGCAACTACATTTACTATTTTTACTCCTGCTTTTTTGATAGACTTAATTTTTTTTACTTAAATGAAATTAAAACACCAAAGGCGTTGTTAAATGCTCACATAATGCACACACTTCGGACCAGAAGTGAACATCTGCATCAAGATAAGAGATTTCTTAAAGTTATAATTTGACTAAGCTTAAACATTAAAAAGATGCCGATTAAATGAGAAGTGAGAACTTTCAAATGCTTTACATTCAAGGATTCCGTTAGAAAAGCGCATTTGTGGGACTTGAATTGCGTTAGGCTAGGAACGTATTCGTTGCGATTAAAAAATTACGATCGGAACAAAATATTGCTTCATTTTAACTATAGCAATAATTACATCCCCTGAAAAATGAGACAAATTTCAGTATTTTAAACGTAACTTTTCACATTGAAAATTATGTATTCCATTTTTTTGTGAGCAAATAGTCGAGCGATCGAAATCGCAAGTGCGTTTCCAGCCTTATCAATAGGTACACATTTTTTGAATTTGTCAATTAATACTTTGGCTTGACCAAAAAACTTTGTTACTTTATCATTAGAAACACAGTTCCTACTTACATATTTTTAATATCAAAAGAAACCCGATTTTTTATACAAGTAGCTATCACTTTATTATTTAAAATTTATACTTCATTTTTCTAGGAACGATTTATGTAGTTTGTTCAACATCAAATTTATACAAATTTTGTTACTATCAAAATTTCAATAGTATAATTAGATAACAATGAATTTTACCAAATATTTCAAACGCAAAGATTACGGTAGTTATAATGGCAAAAATTTGTTTTTTGTTTTTACTTTTTTTTTTCATATCTCTTAGATAACCTGGACCGTTTTTTGTTACAACAAAAATTTCGCAGTTGCCGAGATCCCTTTGAAGGTGATCCTTTCAAAATTCAGTCTTTGAACTTTCGCTACGCAGATAAACCCATATTCTACCCAATAAGCAATCGTTCTAAGACTTTCGGAAATGCTGAAAATTCTCATATGCAAAAAAGATTCTATAACCAATCCAATTATCGTTATCGTTTTGAAAAGGAAAATAAAGCCTATGATAATTCAAAACAATCTCCGATATTGAAAAACGCACAAAAATCTTCCTCTTTCTATTCATTTTCTGCTGTTTCAAAACCTGAAAACTTAGCTTCAAGTTCCATGCCTGAATCATTTCAACGAGGGCTTAATTCAGTTGTTAAAAAAAATAATTTCAATCGATCGAGATCTTTTATTGATCAACCCATTTCAGTTCCATTTGCTGAAGAAGCTGCTCTCCCAAATCATCAAACTGTGCTGAAAAAGAACCTATTGAAGCCTAAAAACAGCATTGGAATAAAAAAACAACGAACAGATTTAATGCCAGCAATTAATGCTGATCATAGTGGTGGATGTAAAATAACTATAAAGATCAATGGAGTTCCCAGTAATCAGGTTCACATAAATGAAAAAGTTGAAAATTGTGACTTTTCCCCAAATAGGATAAAACCAATGGGGAACTCTGCAACGCCTGAAGCTGCCTCACCATATGAGCTGAAACCCTCTAGATCTTATGTTATTTACAGGGATGATACTATAGCTGATATTTCTAATGAACAAAGAAAATCTTCGAGAAAACTATTACGGGAATGTTCTACTCATTCCATGATTCCACATAAAGAAGAGAAGATTACATTGAAGGCGTTTAAGAAACCTTCATCAGCAACAGATACAATTGGAGCATTTTCTAGTTTAAGATTGAAAAGTGGGTCACGCGACATCACGCAGTCAAATTTATCAAGGAAAGCCTCTTTGGTGAATTTAGCTCGAAAAAATCTATTTACGCAGAGGACATTATCAGAAATAAAGTTGGAAAAGCAAGCTTCTATGTTGGAAAAAATTCTCTCTAACAATTCAATTGTTGCACCAACAAAAAAAAGCTTTCTTTTAACAAAATCAAAATCAGTTCTCAATCAGAGGTTTACACCTTTACCAATGTCAAGAAAATACACTTTTGAGAATACCAATTCAAGAACTCGCTTAAACATTTTGTAATATTTCCGGAAGTAAGTTGAGGTTTTGCTGGAAATGAATTTTACTTGCTCGAATCCAATTAGTTTATACAATACAGAATCGCGAATTCGTGTGAGTAAAATTCGTTAGCATCGGAACCGCAGTCTTAAGAATTTTTTATGTAAATGCATTTAGAGATTTGTATTATCGTTATAATTGTTTGAATTGCGTTCTTGTCATTTTAAAGCTTTTATAACATTAAAAAAATAATTTTAGTTATTTTCACAAATGTAAACTTTAAAATCTAAGATGTGGGAAAATTTATAAACTAATAATATACATATGTATATGCTAATTTTACTGTATAGTATATCAATGATGGAATTTCAATTTTAAAGGAGATCAAATAGTGTCCTACTACACTAAGCGAACCAAAAAGCTGGCGGTTGAATCAATTCGGTGTCTTTATTAGATAAGTAAAATTATCCGATAATTGAATTTTATTGCCTAGATAACCGACCTAGAAGGGTCGTTCTCTTTTACCCTATAATCTGATGTGAGAAATTTCCTTAAATTTATTGAGTATTTAGTAGAAGCTCTATGCTGGTTAGCGTGAACCACTGTTTACAATATTCAAGCAAGTATATTCCGAGTTTCAATTTTCGTTCAATTCTGAACATGTTTTAAAGGAGACCATTGGAAGAGCTAGTTAACATTTATATTGTAAATTGTTATTGTAAATTTTTCTAAGATTCTTAAAACCTTGCGCAGCCTTGAAACATTCGTATTATATTTTTGAAAATTCTGTCAGCGGGTCTTTGTGTACTGTCCTGGAGCATGAACAACCTGTGTCATAATAATTTCACGATATTTAGATTGTATTGTAACAAAAAAATTTAAATAAAACAACAAATTAAGTACTATGCATCGTATAAAACGGAACATGTGTTATTCTGATTTTGTCATTTCAACGATGATTTTATTTTATTTTGAAAAACGTACGATTTATCAATCAATCTATCAATCTATATAAATATACATACATAAATAAAAATGTAAATGTTCGTTTGTTCCTAATCGTTAATCTCCGAAAGTTCTTCACCGATTGGTTTGAAATTTTGACACAACGTTGCATTTGAGTTTGCGTGTGTTTATTGGGTATAAAGGCACCACCCGCTATACTGAGATCTCAGCCATTGGATTTCTTAGTATTGTTGTAAAACAACGAGGAAACTAAATGTTTGAATCGGTTGCCCAAAATTTATATATTTATAGGGTTCAGTGGGGTAAAAAACGACAAATAGCAATTGATCAAAAAAAAATGTTTAAAAAGATTTACTTAAGGATTGGCTTTATTCCCATATTTTACAAAGTTTGCCTATTGATGAAATGGAGTAAAACTTAAAATACTGTCAACATTTTTAAAATTCTTTTTGTTTCTGAAAGCTTTTACATTTTTAGAGAATGGACTTCAAGGATCAATTTAGGACTTGATATTTTCAGGTCTTTTATAGGGTGAAATAGGGTAAAACAATAAATATAGCATCTGATATTAAAACGATTTTTTTAAGGTTGCAAAATAAAGCGGGTGACTTGAATTATTACTTCATTAAAAAAATGTTTCAAAAATTCCAAAGTTGGTTTTCAATTATAGCTATGCGCCCAACACATAACACTGTTATTTTTATTATATGTACATGTATATTTTCTTTTGTAAATTTTTTACGAAACTTAGATTTGTCATCCCGTGCGAAGCCGGGCGGGCCAGCTAGTCAGTAATAAAATTAGTAAACTTCGGATAAATCGCACAGATCATTCGATTCGTGAACTAGAATAAGGCTCTAGAATTCATAAAATTATTGAAATTTGAAATTATATCCATACATGTGTATGTACGTATGTACATATATGTATAACTCAATATTGATGAAAATTCTGATAAAACTCTTTATCATAATTTAATACGATGCTGACGTATGGAAATGAAAATTGATAAACAATGTTTTTTTTTTTTTAATTGATGGAGTCCGATTTTAAATACTTTAATCATTATTAGCATAATCAATCAGTTAAAAATAGAATCTTCATACAAATCGTGTAAAAACCCTATCCTTCTATTCGATTCCGTCAACTCTTGATTCAAGTAAATGTTGCATTAAATTTACATGAAATACTTTATTTAACTTTTTATATTTTGGATAGTTTTTGAAATTCAAATACTAAATTGTGTATTGCTTTTATTAGATTTTGGATGGATAGTCGCGACTTTAATTACGCATTAATAATTATAAATATGACTTTGAAAAAAAATCACTGAGAAAATTAACGACATAATCTGCATTAAAATTTTGAGCAATACAAAAATCAATCTGTGGACCTTAAATAACTAACGAAAATGAAGAAAATTAGAAAAATACTTCTGTTCAAGTTGAGCGATTGAATATAATTCAACAATTAAAAGTTCAGTTGACTTCAATTCCAAAATGAGTGTCGAATGTGTTGTAAAGTGCACCAAGATATTTTTCTTATCAATATGTTGTACCGTATTGTCCGTATGGATTGCGCTAACTGTTACGAATGGTGTACTTATATATATATTATTATTCACGTACATATAATAAATAATAATGATGAATAATTTTCAGATCATTTTGTCTGGGAAACACCTAAGCCCCAAACTTTTATAATATTCATTTATCTATGAGTGCAATTATCTTTAAACTATACTAACCAGTATATTTTTAAAAAGGCCTATAGAATTCGAATGAATGAATTTATACTTTGTGCTTCTAAGCAATTACGTTGTCATTTTAGTACGAAAATTCGAAGTGTGAAAAATATCACAGATTTTCTATTCCACCATACGCCCGAGTGAACCTTTAAGTTTATTTCTCAAAAATAATAATATGTATATCTACAATCTAGAATTTCTTTTGACAGCTCAATTTATTTACAAAAAAATATTATAAATACTTTTATATCATGTTGGTATTTAATCCAATAGGACGTGAAAACCGCTACCAAATGTGATGATATTCAATTGTGGGTCTACTATAGCACCCCTTTGAATGATTTCACTTTATATGATGATTTTCTAAGCCACAACATCAATAATCTACATTTTAATTATCTCAATTTGACTAGCAACATTTTGTACCCTTCTGTTTAGGGAGTAATGAATAAAATAGTATTCATTGTGATTTTCGACATTCATCATCTAATTGATAACGATTAAAATGTTAAAGTAATTATGAATATTTTCATAAAAGCGAGTAAAGTAGTTCTCTTCAGTGATTATAATAATATATGTATTAATTTAAATTTAGCTTAGTAACATTGTTTTTTTGTTTTTAATATTTATAGTTTTGATTTTTTTAAGACAAATTCTAATTAAATAAATTTCTTTATGTGAATTGTAACCAGGTGCATATTTTAATTATTTAATAACCAACAATACTTTTTTTATATTCTTAATTTTAGATGATATTATTAACTTAAGGAATATATTTGTTTGTTTATTTTTTCTCATATTTTTAATAACACGGTGGGATTTAATCCGCTTTGTATGTAAATATGTTTTGAGAGAATTCACAAAATTTAAAAATTTAGAGCGGAAGTAATTAAAAAAAAAATAGGATTACATATGATATTCCTGATATTATTGGTTGAAATATTTTGTTGTAAATGAGTTTTTTTTCTTTTTAATAAAAAGTAAAGTTGTCTGTTCATCTTACCTATAATTTTATTATTCTTCTTCAACGTTTTGATATGTGACATATCGAATTGAGGATCTCTCACCAATAATTAAGGACTGAAAAAAATAAATAAATTTGATTTATATTATTCCATATACGATTGTAAAAAAAAGTGCACGTATCGATCGTACTTGTACTTGCTAATGGCTTTGAACTACTAAGATTGATAACTACACATTTATATATCTGTGGCAATAACACAGAGTAGCTTATGTCGACATAAGCGATTTTTCGGTTTTTCGATTGTTAGTAGTTCACAGTTTGAGAGCTACTGTTCTGTCCAATACCCATTTTGATATCATTGCCCGTTTAAAGCTATCTTAAGTGCCAGTTCATTGAAACTCATCATTGAATATTTTAAATTCTTATTTTGGGACACTTAAAAAGCAAAATCAGTGATTATTTTCGTGCCAATAAAAAGCTCTTGATTGAATTATTATTTAAGAAATAATAATTAAGTCATCAGCTTTATATTAGCATCAAAATAATCATGGATTTCGCTTTTTAGAGGGCTAAAAATATCCAAAACTCTGTCTTATTACCACAGATATAATATATTTAAATAATTTCATAATTGAAAAAAAAATTGATTTGCAATATAAAATAAATAAAATAAAATAAAATAATAATAATAATTATGTTGTACATATATTTAATTGTTTATTTTATTTTTTTTTAATTTGTTTGTTTTATCGCACAATTAACACAGATTTATGGTATAACATAATATCTTGGAAATGAATATTCCTTGAATGTTTGAAAAAAAAAAAATAATATAAAAAGAAAAGTTTCATTCGAAAAAAAAAATAATATATTTATTTTATTTATATTAATATGATATCAGATCAAAAACATAAATGTTGAAGGATAGCTAAGTTCTTCTATAAAAAAAAGAATGTAACAAGTAACATTGAGCACTAAAAGTACGCCAAGAACTTGGGGAAGGTTTAATATCAAATATTTAAAATAAAGTAATATCGAAACAACTCCAAATTATGAGAGAATTTTATTATTTCATGATTATTGACTTAAATTTGGTTTGTTTACTGGTTAAGTTTTCAAAACAATTTGAATTGTGAGTAATAAAAAGAAAACTTGCCAAGTTAACCCACTAATTTTGTTTCCTTTGCATGCGCCACAAGAACTACTGCTGTGCGAAATAAGATTCTGAGGTGTCGGGTGGTGCTCCATAATTTTGATGATCTGTCAGTCAGTCAGTTAGTTAAGGGCCCTTCACACTATCGATGTTGCTCGTCAGGTATTATTGACAGTTTTTTGTCAGGTAAAATTAATGAAAAAAAGTCTCCACACGTATCAATGAACATTGACAATTTCGTTTAGAAATTTTGTTTCTATAGTGCCATTTATATAACATTTGTCAAAAAAAATTGAAGAAAATCAAAATAATTTGTATGTTTCGTCAATGTATCAATATTATTTGTGACAAACATTGAAGTGCCTACTAACGATCAATTTTACCTGAATCAAGACTCGTTCAAATAATATTGTCAAGTAACATTGATGGTGTGGCTCTTTACGGTATGGTGATATTTGAAGTCTTATATCTCAGGAACCGCTTATATGCTAACGGATTTAAATTCCTTGAGGAGCCTATGCTTTCTCTGATTAGTAAATATTTTGAATTTAAAGTTTCTGACTTAATTGGTACTGAAGTTAGAGGAAATCGAAAGTAGTCCCCTGAGTTTGTTCCTGTGAAAAAAGGGTGTAGTGCCAGAACTTGGCTGCGCACTACCTTTTGCCCTTAGATTTACATAACACAACTTAGCTCTATTCTTTGTATTCTATATTCTATTCTATTCTACAAATTTTACGAGGCACATAAAGAAGTTTCAAATCAAATATATCAGAAAATAATTTTTGTAATAACATTGACGAGTTATCAATTTTCCATTCATCTATACAGATAATAAGTTTGGCCCAATTACTAAATGTGTGATTGTGAACGGTTGCTTCGATTCGCACGGATATAGACAGTGGTGCATCGATCTCGGCAATATCGGAGTCAGAATATTTTAAATACCTACTTCCCGAATCTCTAATTGGAAACAACATCATTACTATTAAAAAACTATAACGGTTCATATTTTATAACACTGGGATACCAAGCCCCCAGAATGAAAAACCTCAAATTTTCTATTTTTTCCTTTGTATGCACTTCAAGCTCTACCAAACTTCATCATTCTACAGCAATCGGAATTGCTCCATATAATGGCAATACTGTCGTCTTTCTTTTAAAGTAAACAAAATACGAAAACGAACAAAAAAAACAATTAAATGATATTCTTAGAAACTATGGGTTTTGAACTCTGTTAATAGAGAACAAAGGTCAAAAAAGTCCTAAATAAAACACAATCAGAAATTGAATGGCAAATATGACATACGTATCTAAATTTGGCGCTAGCCTCAAAGGAATTTTTGAACTTGGTGATCAAAATCATTCCAATGGTGGTATTCACCGAATGCTCATAACTTAAGAGCCTTATAAACCACTCGTAAAACTTATGATATATAGATCTGTCAGTTTTGTGTTTTTTGTTTTAATTTTTTTTATATTTTTTAAATTTGATTGCTTTCATTAATAAAAAAATTTTCTTTTACATACTTATTAAATAAAAAACCATATATTTATCTTGTTGTTACTGCTGATGTTTCTGTTGGTAATGCATTTCTGCGAAAAAAGTTTGATTTAACATTTTTGGTATGCCTTTTTAAAAGAGAGTCGCTCTCATTTTTGAACTTCGAAAAATGGTTGGTGAATAGCAAAAATATTATTTCAGTTTAATGTATATGAGCTTCATAAACTTAATAGCCGTTTATTACCGTTCGGTAAATACCATTGAAAAAGATAGAGACAAACAGAAAACAAATTTGAAAACAGCGCCTCATAAAACATGCATTTCCACGTATAAAGTGAATTAATACTAGAGCCACGAAGAGTCTTTCATTTTTCCGATTTTCAAAAAGTTTCTGAATCTCAGCATAGTTTTGTGTGGGACAGATCCTCAGCTATATACATATGTACATACCCTATTAGAGCAAGAGCCGGAAGCAAATTTTGGGAGTGGAGGTATAAACAAAATTCAAGCACATGAATGTGTATGGTATACGCAACATTATACCAAATTCAAACGGGTTTTTCTTCAGCTGGGGATGGGGGTGGGCGTTCGAAAACGGTAATTTTTCCGATTTTTATGTAGATGGTGTAACCACTAACCACATGAATTTACATAGAAACAATAGAGGGTTGTATATGTATTTTAACTTTTTTTTTGCATACTTCAAAGTCGTCTGGCGAGGAGAAGGCTGCAACCAAAACGTGTGGGACCTATATTTCTGTAATCAGAAGAATTTTTCTGATTTTTTTTGTATAACTCACGTGGTTATACCCTCAACACTAAAAGTTGATTTCTGCCCATTTTGGGGGACGTCTGGCAAGGGGAAGGCTGAAAGCAAAACGTGTGGGGCTTATTGTTTTTATATAGATTCAAGGAGTTATCAAAAATCGAATGCCCACCCCGGCTAAAAAAAAATCCCAGACCTGGTATAATGTTGCTTATACTTACACATACATGTGCTTGAAATTTGGTTATACCTCCACTCCCAAAATTTGCTTCCGGCTCTTATACTATATGATATTATGTGGCTTCTTAATTAAAGGGTTTGAGAGTGGCATTCAGACCGATATTGTGTTCACAGATTTCGCAAAGGTTTTTGATAAGGTAAATGATAGGGTTTTAGTTCGTAAACTATCGATAGAAGGATTTCATTCTCATTTCTTGAAATGAATATGCTCTTATTTGAGTAATCAGTTCCAATTTGTAAAAATGTGAGGGTCTAAATCCAAAGCTGTATGAATAATCTCAAGAATTTCAGTTGTTATTATCCCGATTTTTTTTTTATCATTTTTAAATATTTGTTAAATCCTGATGATTTTTAAACATTTTCAAAATAATTTTGGATTTATACATGTGACACATTGCGAGCTCATTGAGATTCAGGAACGCGCCCTTTTAACTATTTCCTAAGATAGGTCAAAACTCAAAACAGACACTTCAAAAAATAAAAAAAATTATCAAAAAAACTAAAAAAAAAGTCTCAAACCGAACCTTTTAAGATCTGTTAATAACTGGTATTCTGAAGAGATAAATGTTGTAGCTGGTGTCCCCCAAGGATCCGTACTTGGACAATTTTTGTAAACATTATTTACTTACGATTTTTCAAAGCTCCGGAATTGTGAAACTGATATCTACGCAGATGATACGTGGATATGTTCATCAGATTCAATTGTTTAAAATATTTAAACAAATTTGTAATTTGCTCTGTTTTCTGTCTAATCATAATTTCAGAAATTGGAAGATAAAGATTAATGTTCCCAAGACTCAGGCTGCCTTTTTTACAAGAAAAAGAAAGCCTTGCCAAGCAACCTACTTCTATTAGGTGGTGTCCAAACAGAATGGAAATCTTGTGCTAAGTATCATGGGGTATATCTAGATAAAACCTTAACTTTCAGTATGCACATTCAACAAACCGTAAATAAATTATATATCGTGATACGAACTCTTTATCCCTCTATTATGCTGTACGGTTCACCTGTCTGGGGAAGGTGCGCTAAAACCCAGATTAGCAAACTTCAAATAATGCAAAATAAGATAATAAAATTTATGTAAAATCTACATTGGCACTGTTCCACAAAAGAACTTCATAATAAGGTGCAAATTGCAAAAGCACAAATGCAAATATCAAAACAATATGAACGTTATGTTTCATCATCCAATTTCAGACAGTGAATTAATTTCGAACTTAGCTACTTAAAGTGTTGTTATTATAATCCTTTTTATTCAGTCATGTATTTATTTGTTAATTTATTTAATTACAATTTGTTAATTTTGTTATTTAGTTAGGTATTTAATTATTTTTGTATTTATCTTTTTATTTATTTATTTATTATCTATTTATTTACCATAACATTTGTGATATAATAGTCATTTGTTGACCTTTATTTATAATTTTTGTTTATTTATTATTAATTTATTTAACTTTATAATTTGTTAAATTATTTACGAACATCTGTGATATATTTATATTTATAGTTATATTAAAATTTTGAACAACATCTTACCTCAGTTACCTGCACCCACCTCTCTTTCAATCCAGTTTCAGTAAGAATATTATAAAAATTTGGCTACAATAAAATCTAATCTAATCTAAATGTATTTCAATGTGAGTTTCTTTAAATCACATATATAACTACATAATATATACTATATTAACTGAGGGTAAATTTCCGTAAATCGCATTTCATTTTTTTTTCCAAAATTAAAAAAAAGCAAACAAAAAGTAAAAATTAAATCATATTTATTAATACAAAAATAAACGTACATAATTATAATTTCTTACAAAATAAAAAAATGCCTAATCTCCTTCTATTACAAACGCAGAGTTTGTTTGTACTGTAATATTATCACTTTCAGATACATTGGATTGCACATTGGCATTATTATCAATACCAACCTTCTTTTCTTCCTTAGTCGGTGGGTTTTTAAGGAACGCAAGCAGTGGTGCATATAAAAAGCACAAAATTGCAATACCAAAAAGCATCCATTCGAATCCAATACTGTTCACAAGAGTTCCACTCAGAGCGGGTCCAACAGCAAATCCCATGCAAAAAGCCACATCACCCAATGCGTAAACACTGCCATAAACCGCTGAATGTCGAATATCCACTAAGTAACCAAGTTCGGGCATCATGCAAGAATCTACCATTCCAATGGCGAAACCAAGACCGGCATTTGGTATAATCAGATGATTGATGTGAGTTGCCATAGGAATCTATTTAAAATTTTAACTAAAACTTCTGAACAATTAAATTATTATTACATCTCACCATGATAAGACAGGAACCAATTATGAGCAATCCTAAGAGCGCTGCCAACCATCTTCCGATTCGATGACCCAGGGGTCCAAATAGGTTTGTTCCAATAAGGTAACTTATTGATGCCGGTAAAAATGTAACGCCTTGTTCCCAACGACTTGCACCCATATTATCCATCATCCAGATTGGCAAAGAAGGTTCCAGCATTGCGATACCCATATTAGCGAATGTAATGGCTCCTGAAAGAAGATAGATTCATACGAAAATATTGTATTCAGTGGTTGATATTATTCTATGTAAGATTG
This sequence comes from Epistrophe grossulariae, assembly GCA_929447395.1. Taxonomy (NCBI): domain Eukaryota; kingdom Metazoa; phylum Arthropoda; class Insecta; order Diptera; family Syrphidae; genus Epistrophe; species Epistrophe grossulariae. The sequence goes on from OV839566.1 coordinate 88,634,970, forward strand.
ATTCGCTTTTATCTGCGTGAAGTTTTAAACTTCATTCATGAAGTAAGCATATGTAAATAAAATATGTGCACGATTGGGTCGCACGAACTTGCTCTTAAGTGCGATCACACTGTGTTTGTAAAGTTTTAATATTTCAAAAACTATATTTATCTTATAAAAGAAATAAATTAGTAATACCATTGAATAAATACAAATAGAAGTAGACACCCAGAAAAACGCCGCTCGAAAAAGAGGATGGCGTTACTGTCGCGTCCCAGAGAGCGTTTGTGTCGCAAAGGGATGGTGTATTTAAAAAATAAATTTCTTTTTTATAAAAGAGTCATGTATTCGAATGGGATTTTTTTAAATATTTTTCAAGGTTGTTGTTTTTGTATATTGAAGTTACTATGGAGACAAATAAATTGTTTACTTTTCTAATATTCAATATTTGTGTGTATTTCTATGGAAACGAATGTACACATGTAGTTGTGTTTTATTTGAAATTTGAAATTAAAAATAATTTTGTTACGTTTTGAATTTTTTATTGAAATCATAACAAGGGATATACATGTAGGTATACCTAGATATATTTATCTTTATTATTGATGTTCATGAAACGAAAGTTAGATTACTAAGGCATAAATAATTTGAGTTCCACTGTGTTAATCTTTAAGGTGAAGGTTTTAAAATGCCGGTGATAAAACAGGGGACATTCTTGTAGGGCGGGAAGGAGGGGAGGGGGCAGAATTTCCAAACGCATGGGGGTAACTAAAAAAAGAAAATTACCTACTTAAATTATTGGAAACCTTTGGATAAATAAATTTGGTGGTGCGAAAGTTCGTAAAGTATTAGGGACTTTACTGACTAACTCTCAAATAATATTCTGTGCATGTCTGCAGAAATGCCTGCTTAATCCGAACAGTGGCTTAGATGAGAGGCACTTAATCCTGAAAAAAATGCTCTTGGAGAGGGTATGCAAACTGTTTATTGATTAAATAATTGAATAAAGAGAAAAGATTAAGTGCTTGATATTCACTTATTCTTTTACTACATAGGTATTTAAAAGATTATAAAGTCACAAACAATTATGAAAGCTGAAAACTAATACAGTTACTTTCACGCACAGCTATATAACTTTATATTGAGGTTATGGTTATGATCTAATTGGGTCGTGTCATTTTTAGTAATATAATTAATTAATGTTTTCTTGTTTTTTCGGGGTTTATATTGAACGGGCTATTATTATTGTTGCTGTCGAGTTTTATTTTTTTAAATGTCAAGACAAAAAGCATTTCGAAATATCAAGCGAGATTTTTATAAATAATGTTCTGATTATTTACTCGATACAAAAATATTGCACATAGTCGATTTCCTTGTTTAAATTTATTATTACTATTAGGTATACATATTCAGATTGATATTTAATTTCGCCTTACGCGATTCCACCCCAGGTGTTTGTTCAACATGTCCATAATTGACTTTATTTTTTTTTAAATTTTTCACTTTACTTTTCAACAAAATGGTGTATGATATCAAAAAATTTTTAATGCGTCATACAATTAATTAATTAAAGTGACAAAATTTACATAAAAGAAAAATCTATTATGTACATGGTAACTATGGTGATTATGGGACACCATGTATAGGTATCGACTTTTCGTAAAGTTTTGCTCACATAAGGTAAACCGTTTTTATTATAGCATATTATGAGATATCCCTGCATGATTGCTCGATGATTTCGTCAAGAATAAGTAGAGTTTTTCTTCAGTTGGTATCAATCTTACCTCGAAGAGGGATACAGAAAGAAAAAGAGTTTGGAGATGTGGTTTTCGATTTTAATGAAGAGTAAATTGGTTTCTAACTTAACAAGCACACAGAACATCGGTTTCGAGATAAATCAGAAATGTTTTTTGAATAGTAATTTTATGGTATATACTTACATATATGTAAATACCCACCATATTGTTTTAAATACGTTATATTATATGGTGTTTAAAGGCTAGACTAGGCCTACAGGCGACACCATGTAAAAAAAAGGGGCCATGCATTTTACATCAAAGGTGGTGTGTAAATAAATGCACACTAACGCCCAACTTGTATCGTTCGTACATCTCGAGACTTATCCAACATATCTTGTAAAGGACGTATTTGTGTAAGTGATTAGCGTTACCTTCACAATACATATGTACATATAAGGGTAATTCAAAATAACACCTTTCTCGAAATTCAACCGGGACTGAGCGAAATTATGAAGCTTAGGTTGGAACCAAAATATTCAAAATCGAACCCCTTTTTCAATAATTTTGCTTGAAAATTTTTGAAGATCGGAATTTTTTTTCAAATAGGTATTAAAAACTGCCTAACTTTTCGAGTTTTGGTGCTAAAGACAATTGTAGTTTCTGAATATCTAGTTTAAAAATTAATTTTTGAAATACATATGTACTTATTTATAGCATTTTTTGTTTATAAATAAAATGAAAGCGAACACAGAAAAAACCGCAAGGGATCTGGGACTTGGTGTGTATGTATTTTCAAAAAAAATCACTATAACCATGATGTAGAAAAATTCCTATCATATTGTACAGGGTGCGTCAAAATGATTTTCTTAAGAAATTCTGTAAAATGGTGGTCAAAATTATTGTACTTGAAACATTTGAAACAGCACCCTGTATAAAAATTTTACTACTCAATATTATTTTTTGCTTTTTAAAGCTTGTCCTTGTTTCTTAAAAGGTATACAACTTATCACAATTCACCTTAGATCAAAAGTTATAAAAAAAACAATATTGCTACAGCTTCCAAAAATTAAAAAAAAAATACTGATTTCTTTGAAATTTTTATTTCTATATCTTCTGCCGGTCCTGTTACAATGAAAAGTTCTATTACTTGCTTTTACGATCATATTAATTAAGGACAACTACCATTTTGTGTGGAAAATTGGACCAACATAATTTTTTTTTGCAAAGAATTAATATGTAATAAAATTATCAGATTTATATTTGCATTATTATTATTATCTTCATTAGTTACAGATTAACTTTTCATCCAAATAATCAGTAAGTACCTCAAAAACAAAAATTTTACAATGATTATTCTCAATTAAAGCTATAATTTGCGATGTGTGAACATGTGATAGAAAGATGCAGGTCAGGTGGAGATGAAGGGAGATCAATAGGGGAAAAAATGAGGGATATAATGGACGAAGCAGGGAGGGGGGAAGAATGGATAGAGGCACTAGAGGTTGCGAGAAGGAGTAAGGAGGGACGGATGGGAGACTTATAACCCTTAGGGGATGCAATACAAAACAATACAGAATACAGCTATAATTGGCTTTTTGCGGTATCTTATGCGAATAACTCTGAATGTACATTGTACCATACATAGGTATATATATTTACAAAAAAATAATAACTTTTTGCAGAAACTTCACAAAACAGACCCTCAATTGACAAAAGTAAAAAACATCAACAAATTTTTATAAATCTCTAAATTGCTGACTTTTTTTTTTCATTTTCAGAAATAAAATAATCAAACTATTCTCAGATAGTTTTGTTCTATATTACAATATACAAAAAAAACTTCAGCTTAGGTTGAAAAAATAATGCAAAAACAAGCACAACAACAACCATTAAAGATAAACACAAACAAATATTTTTCCCACCGCAAATTTCATGTATACATATTTCAAAGTAAACAATTAGTATCGTCATGGTTACCAAAACAAAAAGGGAACTTTTAATAATTAAATATCCCTCTTAAATTGGTTTGTGTAGACGGAAATTCGACATCATAATTTTTGGTTTCTCAAAAAAGGAACAGCGCTGTTTTTTATTGGGTGTCACTTCTATTTGTATTTATTCAATGGTAATACCACCTGCTTAAAACGTAGTTAAGTTTAAGGTAGTATTATGCAAGTAGGTACATTTATTTATGAACAATATAGCACCGTGTTGCAAATATGCATGAAACTTACAGTTTAGGCGGAAAAATTGTAAAAAAAAATATGTAGGTAATTAAACACAAATTGATTAAACAACCTCTGAAATTGTTTTGACACAAATGCGATGTACATCATCCGATTTCTTTAGAAAATCTCAATTTATGAGAAAAAAAAAATTGAAAATCGTTGAATAAAACAAAAATGTTTACGCAAATTTTTAGCCTTTATAAATGCGGAGTTAAGAAATTAATTAAAAAAAAACATCATCTACTCATTTTCGAAATATGGAATTTTCAAAAAATAATTTTGAAATTTCTTTTAAAAATCAAAAATTTATTTTTTTGAAAATTTTTGTATGCAATAATATTATTAGAACTTATTTGAAGCTTTTGTGTAAAAAAATTCATTAAAATCAGTTCAACTGATAATGACATAGTTGAAAATAAAAAAAAAAACGGTTCTATGAGAGATACCATTTTTAAACGATAGAAAAATTTGTTTCTATTTAACTGTTAGATCGTACAGATATTAGTTCACGAACAAATTTTAATCAAAATCGTTTTTGAGAAAAATGAGATTTTCAATACCGGTTTTTAAACATTTGTATGGGAGGTACAGCTATTTTTGGTTATAAGAATAATTTTCATTTAAAATCTGCTAGATAATGTTAAAAAACTGCTGGGTGCCAAATTTAATTAAAAATTGACCTAGCCGTTTTCGAATTATTAAGTTCTCAAAAAAAAAATTTGAAACTTTTTTTAATAATCCAAAAAAAAATTAGTATACAAAACTTTTAAAACTTTTTCAAACATTCTGCATAAAAAAATTAATCAATACCAGTTAAACGGTACCAGTTGGGGGGTACCATTTTCAACCATTTTTCGGAAATTTTTTTATAAAATGTTTATTTATGAGAATAATAAGATTTTCAGTTTTTTCTAAAAAAATTTGTAGGGCAGGTACCGTTATTTTTGGTCTTAAAAAAAATGAAAAAAAAACTGGTGGGGGGAATGCCCAAAAACCACTAGGTACCAATTTTGAAGAAAATCGACTCATCCATTTAGGCCGCAGCCGAAAGGACAGACCGACAGCCAGATAGACAGATATGTATAATGTCAACTTTGATCAAAATCACGAGTTTGATTTTTTTACGAATCCATAACTTGCCATATTATAGTACCTATGTATGTATATTGTATATATCGCAAGTAAAAATTGTATCCATAAAAATATAAAATTAAACTTTGTACAACTTACCTGCAGCGATCAGAATATAAGGATCACTAATCAAAGCTTTTAAAGAAGGTGGATCAGAATCACAACGTTGAATTGATGGTTGGAGCATGAACAATTGCAAAACTCCATCACCAAGAGCCAAAGCCGAGAGAATCAAGAATGGTGCCGATTTCCCCACAAATTCATACATGATTCCTCCGAAAGGTGGTCCGATCAGTACACCTAGCGCGAGTCCACCCAAAGCTATACCCATCGCATTACCACGTTCTTTGTCATCCGTGTATCTATCTGCCAACATACCCATACCAGATACTGAAGAGCAAGAAGAGCCAATACCTTGCAAAGCTCGAGCCAGAAATAAGACACTGTAAGAACGGCCAAATGCAAATACTGAAAAGGAAATGAATATTAATCAAAGAAAGCCATTTTAAATTCTGAAACAATCTTACTTAGCGTTGACAAGAACATAATGATAAAGCCAGCAAACATTGGAATACTGTAGCCAATTCTAAAAAAAAAAAACAAAGAAAAAATGTATATGAAATTTCTTTTGAGAGAACCTTGACTTACTTATGTGTCAGAGGTCCAACAATGGGATTTACCAAGAGCTGCACAAAGGCCTTCGACGCAAACATTAGACCAACTTCTACGGTTTCACCCACAAGTTCCTTATGTCGTTCCTCCATTTCTCGATAGAGTGTTGCATTTTCTGAATAAATAATAATACTAAGTATTTAAAAAAAAGACGCAAAGTAAAAATGCTTTTATGTCCTTACCAACATCACTGATGGTGGCATACTCGATTTTGGAGGAAGTTGGCAAAACCTCATCTTCATTTCTTGAACAAGGGGATAGGGTTGGTGGTGGCGGTGTTATTATTGACAAAGGTGTCCTTGGAAAGCTATCAAGCGGGGCATCAGGATGCCGGATATCGTACAGGAACTCAGGGATGATAGGAACTGTAACAGGAAGAAAAATAATTTGATTACATGGGATTGGTATAAACTTTTGCCCACAATTCCGCAAATAAGTTGTTGCTTGTGGAACATGCGGACAAAACACAAAGTTTGCATTAAAAAAAAGAGCGTCGCTTGCCGAACGATATTTGAATTTCATCAAGCTTCCACCCAGTTAATTGTTCAGTTCAGCTTCACGGAAACACCACACTGCTGATGGTAATGGGTTGTTAACTTTTCCTAAATAAACTTGCGACAACGTTTTAATTGAAACGAGATGAGAATGGAATTAAATTTCCAATTTATTTTCAAAGCTATGATTAACCGATTTGAAAGAGGAAAAAGGAAGATATGAATATTTCGTTTTGAGTGGAGAATACTATTTAAGGTGCTAATTTAATACTTTGAGATCATTCAGGTAAAGTGTGACATAATGCCCTTTCATCTATTAAAAGTAAAGTTATCAATTATTTTATCTGTTTACAAAAACACTTGGATCATATTGATAGTGGTGCCGCCTTATCAGAATTTGAACATTCTTATATTTTTGTTATTGGCGATTTTATTCTGGCAAATTTAACTTGGTCTGAAAATTATGAAAATAAACTTGTCCAAAAGTTAATACTGAAACTGAAATCATGTTGATTGCCTATCTTGGAGATCTTAGCAATCTCAAAATTATACATAAACATGATTTCTCATCAAAATTTCTAAGTTTCTGTGTCAAATATTGAGGAAAAAAAATATATGTAATTCGTCTGCTCAACTTTTGGAGGAGCAAAATTAGTGAGGACTCTGAACGGACCAAATAATTTTGTGCATCACATCGCTGTCATTTTGTGTATATTGATTTATAAGTATGTAATATATAAGAAAAGATGAACATATACAAAACAGGGCCCATTCATCTTTTCCAGCATCAACATTTGGTTAAAGAAGAATAGTTATAAATAAAAACATTAAATATAACTTACATAACAAGTTGAAACAAGCTCAAAAGTACCGTCGACGAGGAACTAACGTTAAAGAAAAAGTCAAAAATTGAGTTGGGAATAAAGCGTTCATTTTTTTTAATACAAAATTTCAACCAGTTCATCTTTTTGTGCGCAGAAGGGTGAAAATATTTCGTTCATCTTTCCGAACCGTTCATCTTTCTGAGATTCTACTGTATGTCAATTATAGGAAATTTAATGGGGGGTTAACATAGACCAGCATGCTCGAAAAAATTTCTTTTCCTAAATACCTATACGCATTTGTTCACATATGATATTATTGTCTTCGATATGAAGAAGAAATCTTTATAATGTAATGCTAAAGAAATTTCCTGGCATTCCCTTTTACAAAAATCTGTTCGATTTTGTAATAAAATCCTAGGTAACTTGTAAAAATTCAATCATTGAAATTTCTTCTTCGCGTAACGTTAGAGATTTGTAAAATTTTTCAAGTTATTGGAATATTCAAGTTAACGAGATTTCACTGTATCGTACAAATTTGAAACATTTTTTAAGAAAACAAATTGGTGCGCAATTTTTAAGTTTTTACTAATGCGGAGTTAAAACGAATTATTAAGTACTTAGAACAAACATTTAAAATTTTTTTTTTTTAAATCCAAAAAACAAATTTGCTTTTAACGGCCTTAAGTCCTACAAAAATTTGGCGTTTCGTCCCGGCGATCTCACTTGGACTCATCAGTATACTACTGAAATACATAACTTGACATATAGTAACCTAGGGAAAAATGCTGCACATAAACGGTATATACAATCTGAATCTCATGCCAAATATATACTTTTTCGTAGTCTTAAGAAAAAAAATTGTTTTATTAGTTAAAGTTCCGGTATTGCAGCTATTTGCAGTCGATTGAGTCAACATTTTGGAATTTTAGAAGTCATAATATTATATCAATTCTTAGCATCGAAGTTTTGGTTTTCATCAAAAATCAAAAATAATATCTTCTTCTGGGCTAAAGAATGGTTGGATCTTTTTCATGAAACGTCGATGGATTTTTCTTTAGACATAAGTTTGTTTGAATGGCATGAACAACATTATATTCTTCTATCAAAGCTTAGTGAAAAACACTGGATTTAATTTACTGCCAACGCTACACAATCCCAATTTCGCGATGAGTACTGCAACTTACTGTATTCCGAAGTACCAAACTATACTCAGAAAATACTTTTCACTTCATCGCAACCTGTCCAATCTTCAAAGGATATAGAAGGAAATTTCTCGATTATGACGTTCTCTCCCGTTCACAGCTTCCAAACGTTCTCAATGGCAACTGCTACACAAATTTTTACAATTTCTTAAAGGCTGCACTCATATATCGCAACCCTATTATAAATGAATTTTCATAATAATGTTATGAATTATTTGTTATAGAAAAACACATAAATGTTCTGTATTTCAGAAGTTGTTCATTATTTATTCTGTATTTCCTACAAGTTCTTAAAAGTAATAACTTAAATATTAAAGCAAACAAAATTCAATGACAAAGAAAAAATAATAATGCTAACGTGCCCTAACCGATTTAAAGAACGAACAAGTAATCTAGTACAATTTTATTTTGTCAAATGCTCCTACAGAAAGAGTTTTTTCTATTCTAAAGAATATTTGGACAAATGAAAAAACCCAAATGAAGGTCGAAAGTATAAAATCTATTTTGATAACTAAATACAATGACGAAATCAGCAGTTTAGAGGTCAAAGAACAATTTTAAAAAATCCAGAACTTAGTGAAGGAAATTTGCCCTTCAGAAAAATACCAAAATCCGTAAAAATGACGTGTTAATTTAGAATTTAAGTTTTTATGTTTTTTTTTGTAAAAATTTTTTTATTTTTTTATTTTAGGTTTGATGCAAACAAAGACTGAATTTTTGTACCTTCTCTTTTTTTAAATTAAATGGAATAATTTAAAATTTAATTTAATTTTGTTTCTTTTTTCACTTGTTCATTATTTGAAATTCTAAAATATGGTCACCGTAGCTATAGATTATAAAATCTTGAACAAATAAATAAATAAATCCAATTAAAGTTGTAAATAAATAGTTGTTTTCCTAAGTAAATAGAACAGAAATATTTACAGTTCTTAAAGAATTCTTAATTATACTGCATAATTTTACATTATACATAATTACATATTCCAATCTGAATAATCATTCATACAGCTCTTAACTTTCAACAACCCAGATAAGTACTTATACTTGATTCTAGTGGTTGAGGGTTTTACATGCAATTTTTAAATCCCCAATACTTACCCACACATATTAAGTATATACTTGGATACAAATATCCTTAAGTTTATTCATTTGAACAATTATCCGTTGCGTGCATCTACCTTTTATACTATAATAGAGTAAATCGACCGTACTAGCTTCCTTTGTGTATTTATTTATTTTTAATCCTGCAACATGCCGAACTACATATATCGACGTTCGTGCATTATATAGAAGTTTACCCGCGTTTTTGTTTTCGATTTGTTTTTTGGTTAATTAAAACCTACAAGTGTTTACTCGTAGTTGCGGTTGTCGACAGAATCAGATCAAACGCAGTCAAAATAATGCTTCATTAGGACTAACACTTTCCCTCCAAAGCATAGCAACAACAACATTTAAAGTTTTCTATACCTGTCAGTCGCAATCATAATAAAATAACCGCACTATAACAATTGAATCCGACCGACAAAAACAAAATAAAATTATAAGCGGATCATAATAGGTCTGCCATTGAGCTTTATTGAAATCTTATTACTTTTCGATAACGCAATTCAGGAGGTAATATTCTATACTTCTATACCGATACTTCTAAATACAGACATACGTGAAAGGGATTTCATGTGCATCGCATGCGAGGAAAATATAAGCTTGACAGTTTTGTCAATTTCGTTGACATTAGCTTTCCAGAATAGCAAAAATTTTTTTGTATGTTCTGTCGCAAAAGGTGTCACTTAAAAACCAATCGAAAATGATGCAAACGTTATAGGCAAGTTTTTTGTACGCAGATAAGTATATGAAAATACAAACAAAATCAGGGTTAAAAAAGAAGAAAATGTCATTCATATAAATGTTATTGGGATGTGTCCAACGAGTCATACTAGAGGCTGGTGCTGAAAAAATCAATTTTTATTTTGTTTGCTTCCTTAGTATGTTCTTCAGAGTTGTTTTAACAACTTTTCCCTTTAAAAATGTTAGCAGTATAGTTGTGTAGCAACACCAACCAATGCAACAGAATAAGCGGTATAGGGTAACGTATGGAGCTCTGTAAAAAATAGTAATTTTAACTATAATAGATTCTTTAATAGATTCAAAAATAAGAAATATAAGAGCAAGTACGTGTGACCCAGTAGAATATTTTGTTTAGTGTTAATGGCGCTGCTGATGTAAGCTTCTAAAAATGAGCTGCCTGCACAGCAAACTCTACTAATTTAACAACACATTTTCGATTTTTATTAACTTAATACAAATGATTACTTTATTTGTCTGTCTTGTTTAGATTATTAAGATGAATTTATTTTACACTGATTACTCAGATTGCTACAAACCGTCTCCTCATTTACTATCGTTTTCTTTGGTAGACTCGGCATAAAAATGTGCAGCTGTCGTTTTGCGTCACGCATTCCAGAACTCTCCCTCTCCGTTGCAGCCTTTTTCTTTACAATGCCATTATATGTTAAGTTTCTTCGAGGACATGTTGTTTTTGGTCTTGGTCTTCGACTGTCTGTCGCTGGGGCAGCACTCCTGGCTTCCCTGGCAATATTTTCTTCATATAACCTGGCTGAGGCCAAATTTCCAGCTAAACGTCTAGCAACTCCAGCACTGTTAGAAATCGTACACAAATCAATATTCCTAGCTGGTCTATTGAACCGAACTGGAACACCTTCTTTATTGAAAATTATTGTGATGTGCTTCACTGAATCATGTCTTCTAGAACAAGCAGATTCCGGTTGCAATTTTCGAGTTGATTGGTCTTTTTTGCCTTTTTTTCGAACAGTATTTGCTCGTGATTCATAAATTGGTCGAAGCAATGGTGTCTTACCTGCTAGATCCAGCCAATTGAGAACTCTTTCAGCAAGTTTTTCGTCAGAATGCGAATTAGTGTTAAAAACCGAACTAATATCATGTAGAGAACTTCGTTTAGAAGGTGCTTCTTCTCGCATGTCATATTTTCTTTTAAAATGCTCCAAAAACAAGTTTCTAGATGATGATCTTCGATAGGTTCCTGTTGAGGGCTTTTCGATTCTGGGCTGTGACAGATTGTGCTGGCATTGAGCCTTGGAAGATCCAACCAAAAGAAGTTCTTCATCAAGTTCCGAGAAATCACAATATACTGAAGTATGTATTGTTTCTGGAAATTTTGGAGATTGTAATTAAACAAATATACGAGTACCTATGTTCGATCAACTATATAGTTACTTACCACGTTTGTTTCGCAAGTTCGAGCTTGAATCAAATCTTTGTTTTGTCTCATAGTCTAGTATAAAATGACGATGTCCTGCTTCCAACCAAACAGATTTTACAAACAGGGGTCTACTAGCCGATTCCCAAATTGTTGAATTCTTCATTACAGCGTAAAAATCTTTCAACTATTCACGTAGACTTTTATTTGAAAACAATCCAACATGTCCCGTCGTCTTCACGCCGTGTCATCGACTAAGCAATACGCAAAGGAACTGTCTTTGGTGGTTTCTAAATGGCAAATAAAGGTGGTAGTAGGAAACTATCAGGGCTTTTTTCTCTTCTTTTCCCTATTTTTGTTTCTTCCATGCCTGACTACCGCGCACCGCCAATAGCTTTTTGGTATAAGTTTTTTTGCTGTCGATTTTTGTGTATGTTATGATGGAGGTTTAAGAGTCTTTTGCACGCGACTGCTGCAATCCGCAATCAATGAAAGAAAGACAATGGTTTCTGTATCCTGATTCAAATGTTCCATTAAAATGTGTCTCCTTAGCTATTTTAATAGGTACATATATTATATTTAAATCAGGAAAAGTCTGGTTTATTGCTGCTTTGGTGGTCTATAAAAATCCGCATAGCTCTAGCAAGCACAGATATGAATCGCTTATAGAGTTCAATGTCACTAACGAATCTACCATGGGCAAGTTTTGTGTTAAAATACCTATTACATACATTATATAAGTCTACCCAGTGTACCCAATCTAAAACTAATGCCACATCATGACTTAAGTTTCTAAAAGCACACATATGAGTAAGTTCAGGGTATAAAATAACAAATTTTTAAATGTTATTTCTGAAGAACAGTAAATTTTCTTTATGGTTTTGCTATGGAAATTTTGCAAAAATAAATGTTTATAGTTATCTATTCTATGTATATATATATATATATATATATATATATATATATATATATATGTGTATTTTCCGGTTGTAAAAAATTGTATATAATTATATCAAGTCAACATGACATGCATGCCTGATTTCTCCTACTGAATAATGATATATATTTCAGTTTAGATAAATTAATGAGTCTATAAAAACGCATATCATTCTGTGAAAAAATTTAACCATGTGAGAACCTTAAATTATTGATTGATTAATTGTATGTATGTACAATGTATATTGTATATTGTACCGAACAGAATATAAGAAGAATTTTTCAAAAACATTTCATGATATATTATGTAGCCACTATTAACTAAAGACAGTTTTGGTCTAATAAGTTCTCGGTTTTCAAATTGAAGTTACACTCGAAAACACTACAACCGATTTCGATTAAATTCGTAATTTGTAATTTTGTAAAAAATACCAATTAAGGTAAACAAAGAAATTGAAGTTAATTTTATTAAAGTTTTATATTAACTAAAAATAAGTTTTACTTTATTTTTTCCTCCTCTAAATAAAGTTATAAATAAATTTTGGCAATTATTTCCGCGATAATCAAAATCACACAAATTTTTTTTCCAAGGAAGCGTTTTCGAGATATTCGCAAAAATATATTTTTTTGTCAGATATTTACATGTACATAGGTACTGTGTATTGTTTAAAATATCTGATCTTCCTGCTTGGGGCTTATTGAATAAGCCAAGGCATGTTAAATATTTTTTTGGATATAGTTTTGGTTTAAATTCAAACGTCAAGCTAACGCATATTGGACCTATAAATTAGTAGAAAACTGAAGGAAAATAAAATTAACATTGAAGAAATTGTTTTTTTTTTTAATTTGATTCAATAATTTATTAGCATAGGTAATAATATTTCGCATTACTTTTAATCATGGAATTAGTCCTTTCTGAAACTTACTTTCTTTCATAATGTCTGAAAGGTGTAAAATTTGTTTTTGTATCATTAGTGCAAAATTTGGTTCTAAATTACAGTTGCTTTGAATATTTTTTTTTAATAAAAAGAGAACGAAATTAAATAATTTACTTTTTATTTTATGAACAACATTTCATAAAACTAACTAATATTATAAAATTTTGTAACTGAATCTTAAAATTAATAATATTGAATGAATACTTTCATGTTCTTTATTCAGAGAGCACAATTCTAAAACAGTTTTGTTTTTCTGCAATTATAGGTTTTATGTTGCAATCTTAGTGCACTATCCAAAAAACTATTTAATAAGGATACCACCAAAAATGTAACACACAATTGTACTATCAACATATATAAAAATACATTTTTATAAAAGTTTGATAAAACAACTACAAAAATGAATTTTATTGAAGGCGGCTGGTTAGTTAGTTTTTCAAAAAAATAAAATGAATGTCCGAAATTATAAACACACAAAAGAATGACACCCAATGTAGCTGAAAAAGAAATAAATAAGACCTTCCTGCAAATCTGAGTTGTCTCTATTTTCAGCTCAGCTAATCCTTCCATCATAATATTAAATTTATTAAGTATTTTTACAATGTGATTCGCTCCAAATAAAATTTGTAAGAAAATTGTAAGTGCTATTAAAACTCCAAGTATCTTAAGGAAAGACGTATTTATCACCGCCACGGCGTTGTCGGTAATTAGCGGCTTTGCATAACCATGTAAACCTCTGAACAGTAGATTGGAATTAACATACGTGAAAGCAACTGCATGACATAAAGTGACACCAAAGTGAAAATATGAAATCTTCAATTTCCCATTTTTTAAAACGAAAGGAAACATTCCACTTATCTGGCAGATTAAAATTGAAAGTTTTAATGCAGCTCCAAGGTCCTCAGGATTAATGAAATATATCCATTCTTTGATTATCCGGTTTCTTGTTGGCAAAAGCATTTCAATCTTATATCTTTTTAAATTATACTAATCCTTATTTGAATGTTTGATGTGTTTTATTGTTTCGATAGGGTCAACCTTTGTTAAAGGATTATGTAAGACTGAAACTAATAACTAGTTTTAAATATTACCAGGCACAATTATACGTATACATATACGTATGCATACACATTGTATTTTATTCAGTTGGGACACATTTAACATAGTGACACATGAATAGTTTAAGACAAGGTCATCAGGGGAACGAAATCTATATTTACCTATATAGTACACGCGTGCTGTATGATAAAATTTCTAGAAACAATCAATATACATTTTTTTTGTGTGGTTTAAATACTTAGTGGTGTTAATTACAAAATTTTAGTCGATTTAGTTCGTATACGATTCTAAAACATTATATTGGTATGACAAATTATAATCGTGTTTTGAATCATAATAGCACCTCTGATATTTTATTAAACTTAAAATCTAATTATTTTTAAGATCACTTTAAGTAACCTTTAAACGCAATGGATGCCTGAGATTTTTACTTACTTAGGCTAAACTCATACTGGAGCTGTGAGCAGAGCGGAGATGCGAGAGGTGAACAGAGCGTCGATGAAAGAAGGAGTTGATCAAAGAATTGGTATCACATACTGAAGCGTTCACGGTTAAAAATTCTGGCATTAATTTTAATATTTTCAGGGTTGTATATATGACAACACCAAAAATGTATTAAAGTTTAATACATCGCAAATATTACATTTTTACTTTTAATACAAAAATTATTACATTTTTAATAGAACTTTATTAGAAAAAGAGAGGAAATAAATTGAGGAAATTTCTCACAAAGAAATTTCTCACAAGAAAATTTTCTCTCAAAAGGATATTTCTTTTGAGAATTAATGCAACACAGAAAATATTATGAATACATACTCGTAATTCGTAATAGCTATAATAATGAATGTGTATTTTTGCAAGAGTACCTATTTATCTTTGTATGTCAATTTATTTCCATTTGGGAATAATTATTCTTATTATTTTTATTAGAAAAATAACATTCTTTTCTCCATCGTTTTTCAGAAATGAGAATAGAAATCTTATCTTACTGGAAGAACATCAATATATTAAGGGTAGGTGTCCTCGATCAGCCAACTCAAAACTCATGTAAATGACTTTGAATGGGTTAGTAAGCTCTCTCTTCATCGAATTCTGTATTTGAAATTTAATTTTACTCTTGGGCTCTTTTTTCATCGCAGACGAAGCCGCAGGTAGAATCACGCACGCACAAGAAAGAAAAAACACAAAGTAGCAAGCGCAGAAAAGACAAAGTAAAATATGAAACAAAAGCCAAAAATTCCGGTATGTGACTGTTTACCTCCGCCGGTTTACCTCTGCCAGTTTACCACCGCCGGTTTACCACCGCCAGTTTACCTCCGCCGGTTTACCACAGCCAGTTTATCTCTGGAAAGTTTACCACCGCCACTTTACCTCCGCCGGTTTACCTCGAGAGCAGGTAAGGTAGTGTGAAATTTGACGTAGAACTACCTATTTTTTCGCTTACAGGGTGCTTTGAAATTGACTAATTAAAAACATAATTTGAAGTGCTAAATTTAGCTCGAGAAAAACGCCGCTTCGGAAATAATTTGCACTAAATGGCCCACAAAAGCGAACATATAGGTTCGTCAACAATTTTTCAAGCTATAAAGTGTCGAATTTCAGCGTTTTACTTCTAGCAATGAGCAACTTTATACTACGTTTTCATTGGAGCCGAAAAGAGGGTATAATTTAGTTAATTACTGAAAAAGTGTTTTCATTGCTGGTGGCACTTACTTTATTACGAATATACATTCTTTGAGTCGCTAGGACGCTTGGTTTAGTCGCAAACTAAAAATATTATTTTGAAAGTTTTGGAAAAAAATTGTATTTTTGATTTTAGAGTACCTAATTCCTGAATTTAAATCAGTTCTTCCTATTTTTCTACCAAAACGCGTTTAAAAAATTAGAAACACCCACAAATTGAATCCACCCTCCCCTGAAAATTTTTATAGGTATGTTTTTTTCCAATCCCGGAGGGAACTGGTTGAAAAAACGATATCGGGGATTAGCGACGCCATTACAGGAAAAAACATGGAGTTTTCATACAAACTTATCGATAGTTTGTAGTATAGTATGTAATTCATGCCAGTAACATAGTTTTTCTGTGCGCTTAAGTTAAACCCCAAGAATTCCGACTGACTGACTCTCACTCACTGACATATCATCAAAATTATGGAACACTTCCCGACACCGTAGAATCTTCTTATTTCGCACAGCAATAGGTCTTGTGGTGCATACAAAAGAACAAATATATTACTTGAGGTTTTCCATTCAGAGGCGTGGTATCCGCCCACTTTCTCAGAATTAATATCAATTATATGGAGCACTTCTGATTGCTGTAGAACAATATTAGTTGGTATCGTACGAGGTTTTGGCAACATGAACAGCATGTGTTCGATATTTTTCAGTTCGTGACAAAAACTCAATGGCAGCTTCAAACTGCCCAGTTAGTGCCAAAACTTGGAAATACTAGATGACGTTGTTCACCAGCATTAAAATGCTTTCACCGTATTTTTCCAATACTATTGTTTGCAATCCGAAATATGTTAAATTTCCAGTTGTCTGAAGAATCTGTTTACCAGAACCTTCCTGACTAGGTTTTCACGCTCTGCGAGAACAGCCAAAGCACCAAGCTTCCCAGAATTTTATAAATTTTTTCACAACTAAACATTTAAAATTACGCGCAGTAATTAAAAAACTTAATTTATTCGCAATATTTTAACTATTTTTGTTAATAAAAAAAAAAAAAACATTGAACAAAAAAATAAGCACAAAACAAGTCAAAATATATAAATTCTTGCAGCCAATTGTCAAATCTACAAAATAGGGAAAATAGTTTCAAAATTATACACTACCTTACCTGCTCTCGAGGTAAACCGGCGGAGGTAAAACGGCGGTGGTAAACTGTCCGGTGGTAAACTGGAAGTGGTAAACCGGCGGAGGTAAACTGGCGGTGGTAAACTGGCGGAGGTAAACTGGCAGAGGTAAACTGGCGGAGGTAAACAGTCCTGCTTCGGAAACAAAAGCAAAAAATTCTGCCGTGGAGGCGTGAAGGGGAATGTATGAATATACCAGACACAACATGCATTTTTTTTTCTTTCGAATATCGTGTAAATATTTTGAAGAAAAAAAATAATGATGGAATTGTTGGATCGTTGGATGGTGGTGAAGGCAGCGCAGCGAGGTGCGCGGTGGCGGCGGTGGTGGTGTAATTTTTTTGTTTACAAAATATAAAAGAATAAACTTAGGAGGAATACCTACCTAGATATATTGTATGTTTTTAAAAAAATTGTATATTCTTTACCTAGGGCAACTTTTTTCTTAGCGATGGCCGATGATGATGTACCTACATACATTCATGAGAGGTATAGGAACAAACTTTTTTTGAATGCAAATGCGATTTCTGGAGTGATCGCATTTTAAAGTGACGCATCAAAAAATAGGTATCAAACTAACTAGGTACATACTACATACATACATACCTATATTTACCAAACACTTGAGCCAGTTGAAGGATTTATTTATGTTTTATTATCAAATGGAGGCAGAATGCTACGTAATTATTTTTATATTTTGTTCTTCATACGCATTTTTGGCGAGTGTTTTGATTAAATGTTTAGGAATGGATAGTTGGGTGTGCTGCCTATATATCCCATAGATTTATGGTAGATATGAAACTACCTATAAAAATCTGATCCGTCAGTACCTATAGCTAGCAGAGCCCGTGGGAAGATGTTGGCCAATAGGATTCCCAACTTTAATCGCAAAAAAACGAGGATGTAATTTTTCAAAACAAATAAAAGAAGTATTATTCGGAAACTTTACAAAAGATTATGTTACAGCTATAGTTAATTAATTTTTGAGATATCTACAAGGTTGCAAAAAATAGCAACAAATTAATTTTTGAGTCGAATTTTAAATAAAAATTCAAAATTCAAGATACCTAACTGGAAATAGACACCAGAAACTTTTTATAATAAACAATTCAGCAAAATATTAGTTTGATTAGTACCTATTACCTAAATGAATGAAGTCAAATCATCGTCTTGTGTGTGTCTTTCGCATAAGGCAATATGAAAAAGCATTCAAGTGCTCTTCGCAGTTTCAAAATATTTAAAAAAAACTTTATCTTTGCTCTTCAAAACTTGATAAATCAAATATTTAATGTTTTTATCAGTATGCTACGTATGACTTAAATATAAATTTAAAATTATTAAAAAACAACGGCAAAACCTACAATACTGATTTTGAAAGCCAGAAATCTGTTCTATAACCCTACAAAAATTTAAATATTTTTATCAATAGTTTTTGAAAAATTCGCCTGCAAACTCAAATTTTTATAAAAAAACGAAAAAAAAAGTTTAAACCAATTTTTTTTAATTGTGAAATGAAGTGCTCAATTGGCTTTTAGTGGTCAATGCTTATATAAATTCTGAATCGAACACAGAAAACCGAATGGTTTTACGTCTTCTAGTTATTGAGAAAATTGAAAATTACTAAAATTACTTTTTATAAGATTTTTGTTTTTTTGGTATTTACGGTGGATTAATGTTGATGGTTCATCTTTGTAAGTAAAGTACAGCAATTAATTTAGCGTTACAGTTGCATTACATATATATGTCACAAACGAAATATAATAAGAAATTATATAGATTTGCTGCAGTCGTACAGTAGTACCTTGGTTATTTAAATTTTTTATATTGCATTACGTTTTCATATATGAAAATGTTAAATGTGGAACTTTGAACAACGTATACGTATATGTATATTTAGAAACAGCTCTTGACTTTGGATATGTAGGATACATTCAAATGTTCTCTAAATCTAGACACTTTAAATGCAAAAGAAACTTTGCATATACCTACGGTGACCATCCGTTCATTATAATAATGAACAGTTCAGTATTTGAAGATAACCTCGCATCTACCCCAAATCCTGTAGTGTGCCCAAGCAGGGGGTTGCAGGGGGGCAGCATGCCCCCTCATACATACCTCACTGTTTATACGCCGTAATGCTGGGCGCTAGCACTGATGAATTTATGTAAGTGTATAGTTCTAACCTAACAACCGCACTGATTTTGGAAAAGGAAACAATACACCAAAAACTACTTAAATAAAAACACAACAATATTTTATTGTTGGGAAAAATTATAGTAAAAAAACCCAACATTTATTTTGATATCCGAACTGGATGAGCTTGCTTGGTGAACTGAAATTACATTTCATTTTTACAATATATATTCTTTCAATCAGCTTGCATAAAAATGTAGCTTTCTCCCTTGCTCCTTCTTATGATATAGCTGAGTTGATTTTAGGTTCTGCCCTCTCTACACTCGCATGCTTGCATTCGATACAGTAAGTAAGCAAAAAAACAGAAATCTCATAAAAAAATAGTTTCAGTAATTTTAAATTTTCTCAAAAACTAGAAGACATAAAACCATTTTGTGTTTTGCGTTCGATTTAGAATGTATATTAACATTAGCCACAAAAAGCCAATTTAGCACTTCATTTCACAATTTTGAAAAAAATTGGTCTAAACGAATTTTTCAAAAACTGTTGACATAAATAATTTAGTTTAAATTTAGGATTATAGAACAGATTTCTGGCTGGATTTCCGTTGCAAAATAAAAAATGCTTGTTTTTGACCCCTCTACAAAAAACCTTTATAGTTTATCAATTCTTGGCGCCATAGTTATCGTACTCGTGCCCTAGTATAAATAAGTAGACAAAATAAAAAATGATATTAAATTATTTTAAAAAAAATTTTTTCTGTTTAATATGTATAGGTACATAATATAAATTTCCATCCGATTGTCTTTTCAATAAAAAAAGAAGCTCAGAGTCAGAATTCAGTTCCTTTTTATGTTGATCGAAAGTTACGAAATAAAATTTTAATCTACAATTTATGCAAAACGTTATAAAGATCGCGTGACAAATTAAGCTGCGTAGCGTACAAAACAGGATTCAAAACCAAACGAATTCAAATTAGGTTAGCTACCTACCTACAGAAACTCAAACTGAAACGAAAATAAATAGACATTCTCTTTTTTTTAACGGAAATTTAATGGTCATTTTATCCCACCAAAAAAACTCGTCCTATGTAAAATAAAAACACATGATTGCGTATTTGCCATATTCTTTCAACACACTTTGACTTAGCTCCAACTCTAACCCTTCTTCTAACAATGTCATGTCACCACCGAAAGCAAAAGTGATCGATTTTCTCCTATTTACTAATGTACCTAACCTACCCATATTAGCTGTATATTATGGCGCCACTTGACACATTCCTTACTTGGTGCAGTATCTACTTGCATAAAATGCATCTAATGTATTTTTTAAATACATCCAT
This sequence comes from Epistrophe grossulariae, assembly GCA_929447395.1. Taxonomy (NCBI): domain Eukaryota; kingdom Metazoa; phylum Arthropoda; class Insecta; order Diptera; family Syrphidae; genus Epistrophe; species Epistrophe grossulariae. Next base: position 88,655,737 of record OV839566.1, read on the forward strand.
TACCTAGGTGCGCAAAATTGAAACAAAACTATCCTTCAGCACGATAGTAAATATTTAAATGACGACCTTGCACCATTTCTTATCAGAAAAAATATCTACCGCTCAATGACCAAAAAATCTCGTATATATTTACACACGCAATATGATGGACTTATTTTCGCAAAAGAAGCAGAAAAACTTCCAACAGATATTTAAACAATAAAAAATATACATAGGTACATACCATACATATAAGATACACAAAATTCAAACAAATCTCCTGCAACGATCCCACGCGAATTTCCACCAAATCTACCTACCCGCTGAAAAAAAAGAATAGCATAGGTATGTACATTGTACATATTGCAAAATGACCTATATATTTGAACGACTTCCATCACGATCTACAGAAGAATGTGTGTGTATACTTTCCATAGAAGAAAAAAAAAAGTGAGGAGTCAAGAAACAACAAAACAAACATTAGAGCTCATGACTTCTTTTTTAAGAAAAAGAGAACTGAAAGAAAGAGAATGCATCGCCACCCAGTGGCATTTGTTTGAAGCAAACTTCTTTGTGTGCGTGATAAACATTTGTTTTTTTTTTTGAAAACGCAAAACAGACAACTTTTACAAAATTAAAATTAAAAAAACAGTGTTCAAAAACACTATTTTGTTCTTCAAATTTAATAAAAAAAAACCAAAAAAAAATGAAAAAAATATGTGCAAACTGTATTGTCTGTCATTCCCTCAGAACGGCATGGCAAATAGTGCCATAATGAACTGGATTTTTAAAAATGCTACAAGAAAAAAAAAATTTTTTTAAACCGAGGTTATGTTCAGGATATATTATTCTTTGATTAAAAAAATATTGACGAAAATTAAAAAATATAAGTATCAATTTCCCAAAGAAACGCACAAAATATTATAAAAAAATAAATATCTTTTGTGTTTTTGTCTCTAAAAAGCTACTGTGAAAGCTTTAAAAAAAAAATAAAAAAATAAAAGTAACCTCACATTTCTATTGGCTTTGTAAAAAAGTTCATTTGACCTCGTTGCCTTTCATACTTTAGAAGTTTTATCAAGTAGTTGATTTGTACCACTTTGTAAATTTCGTCAATATTTCATAGTTTTGTCCATTTTTTTTTGGGAACAAATAAATTAATTTAAAAAAAACGAAATCTATTGTCTCTAGAAAAAAAATATAAAAAAAATAAAAAAACAATATTTAACGAATTTCCCATTCATATGCGTAAGCATCGTACTAAATTTTATGATTTTTTCACTTGCCTGGTGATTTTTAGTCACAAATAATTTTTTATTTTTTTTTAATCTACAAAAATAATTCACCTTACATATTTTCTATCGATAACCATTTGTTTCATTAAAAAATATGGAAAACTCTGAAAGTTATACAGTTTAGCGCAAAACCCCAACCAATTTTTTCAAGGGACACATACCCTTAAAGAAGAACACTAAAGAGAAGTTCAATGATTTTAATATCAGAAGAAAACATCTACTGATTTTTTTTATTTGATTAAGAAAACAAATTGAGGCAATACATTATGATAAAAGTTACGGAATACTTTTGTACTTTATAGACGTAAAGATGTCTTATACCTATGTTTCATTTAATTCTTTCTCACTAAAAATAATGAATTATTTATATCATGGTGGTCTTGGTTTGGTTTGATGTGGTAGCAGGGCATTGGGTAGCATAAGTTGGGCGGAAACAGTCAATGCTGGTGTGACTACATATACCAAAGTTCAGGACTAAGAATTTGTCACTTCAACGCTTGTAGATTGCTCAGAAAGATTCATGAAACTCGCAATATGTTCGCGTTGTGACATTATCTGTGTCTCCGAAACATGGCTCAAAGCTGATTTATTGAATTCTTCTGTGGAAATTACAAACTATAACCATTTTCATTTGGATCGTGCTATTGGGCGTGGTTTCACTATTAAAGTCAGCGGTCAGATCCACGTTAAAGTGTTGGATAGTTGCTTTCGATAGTGAAAATGCATAGTACTTGTTCGGTGAACTTAAGTCCCAAAACAGAATATGCTTAGAAGGGGTTTTGTGTGATAACATATTAATTGCAGTTAGGCTGCTAAGCCTTCGTACCATCATATTAATATTGAAGGTTTGAATGAAAATTGGTGCTTCGTCTTTTATTGTTCAATTTAGTTTGAAAAACTTTTTGGGATTGATTTGTGTGATTTGCAATTTAAAAGATAATTAAGCATTCCTGATTAATAGGGGAGTATGTGTTTTAGAATAATCTTTTTTGAAAACTGAAAGAGTACCTATACCCGTTTGTATTACAGTAAAAAAAAAAGTTGACATTTTTGTTTCTACCAGTTGTAGTTCGATCTAACTGTTTACTTATCAATATGTTAAGGTTAAGTTCGTTTCCTTTCTCTAAAGCATACAAAGTGTCAAATTTTAATCTATATTATAATTTATAAAGTCCAAAAATTGTTTGCAATGTCATTTTTCGCAACGGGAAAAAAGAAGAAGAGTTTAAACTAACTGGCCAGTTACTAGTTATAGCTTTCATTGAAACTCATCATTGAAAAATTTAGTTTCTCATTTAGAGACACTTTGAAAGCAAAATCAGTTAATATTATGATGCCAATAGAAAGCTTATGACTCAATTATTATTTTTTGTCAAAAAATATTTCATTTTTACCCAACCTTTCCCATAAAATGACTTCTAAAGCTATGAGCAGACGGCATATAAAAGTCGCATACGTTTGCGATTCTGACGTCATTTTTACGTCATCATATGCGACTTTGGTCGCATATCGTCTGAACACTCTTTTGGGAGAGTCCGCATATGCTCGCAAATGATATGAGGACTATATGCGACACCCAGGTCGCATATAAGTTTGCGACTTTCTTGCATATCGTGTGAACACTCTTGCATATAATTTGTGACAGTTTGCGAGCAATATGCGACCGTATGCAAGTTTGCGATGGGACGGAAACAGAAAATTGCATATCCCTCACATATGCGAGCAAATCAGTTGTTTTAATCCCTCATTTTACTAGTAGAACGGTCGGTTAAAAAAAATGAGGGTTTTAAATTTCGAAGGAACACAAAAAAAAATATAATTGAAATAATATACCTTAGTGGGCGTGCGTTATATTTAAATTGGTAAACAAAATTACTGACCAAACAAAATTTTTCTGATGTCATTAACCCGAAGGCCATTCTTATCAGTTATCACATATACATAATATCTAAATTGAAATATGTAGGTATATAGATTTGTGTAGGTACATTTTTGAATTAGATCTTTTAATCGGCCGAATGCACAATAAAAATTAAGACAAAACTAAAATATTGAAATTTCAAATAAAAAACATAAAATGTTAACAAGCCTTCTACAAATTTGTTTTGGGAAAAATATGGTCAGAGGTTTGGTCAAACATATTTTAGGGCATATGATAAAAAAAACAATTTGGGATATAACGGAAATCCTACTCTTTATATTATTTCTTATTCGTTGTTCCTTTTACGAAAAAGTATAACCACCCCAAATTCTTGTCGACGAATTTATTGTAGGACTTTAATACATAATTTAAATATTCGAAACGAGCAATATTCACAAACACATACTTTAACCACCAAATTTCAAAAAATTTTGTAATATCCGCAAACCTGCATATGATCTCAAATGGGTGATAAGCGGATTTGGTCGCATATCGTCTGAACACCTCGCATATAGACGACAGCATATGCGATCACATTTGCGGACACATGATATGCGAGCATCTTGATCGCAAATGCATTTGCGACTTTTGGGACAGTTTCTGCATATCGTGTGAACACCCCTATATGCAAGTTTGCTAGCACTGATGTATGCATAGAATTCGCAACAAATTTGCGACTTTTACGTGACGTCAGAGTCGCAAACGTATGCGACTTTTCATATGCCGTCTGCTCATAGCTTAAGATTTCAATGATCAATGGTAAGGTAGTTCATTTATTGAAATAATGAAATTCATTTTACGTGCTATCTTGGGCCAAAATGAAAATGTTTTTGGCAAAGATTAATAATTAAGTCAATCAAGTTGATTGGCAAAACAACACCGCAGCCCAGAAGCATAAGCCCGATGTTGGATTATTAAATCCGAAACACGTCGCTTTTTTTAAATAAATGTTGTGAAATTACCAAATATTTAAAATAAAACAAAAATAAAGTTTTCCATTTTTTAAAATTTTTTAATTTTTATTTACATTTTGACAAATATTCATTATACAGAATAGGCATGTTTTATTGGAAAAGCTATCCATTCTATAGTACGATTTTACATATATTACAAAACCAACATCGTCAGTGGGGTTACCGCCGATAAAAGTTAAAGTAGAATCCTACTGTGGATGAAATTTATTTAATTGGGAAAATGGTGGGAAAATGAGAGTACATTTATTGGAATAAGCATTACTGACGCTTTATTTTTGATTTATATATGGATTTTTACCAATCAATGGCGGAAACTTAATATTTCTCTTGAAAGTCGAAGTTTAGTACACCTCTAGAGTGCGGAATTTTCAGTCCTGCCCCTTTTATATTTATTGTTATAAATTATAATCGCTCAGAATTTCGTTTGCCAATTGTCATGACTCATGCTTAATCCATCATCACACAACGCTTTATCTTCCATTCTCACTTAATTATTGGCTCAATTATCATTTCCCTTTATACAATTCCTAATAAATTGAAAAGCTATGTTAAGCTTCTAACTGTCTCCCATATGAATACACTTTATACAACACTACTACATACATTGGTATCCCATTATCCCACAAAATACCTTTTGTTAAATTGTTTTATGTTTTGTGCTGCGATTAATTGAATATAATGTAGATAAAATAATTATATTATATTTTCGATATAAAAGCGTTCTGTAAGGTTGAATTGCTAGTCATTCAATTCCATCTTTCGTCAAATAAATACTAAGTGATATGTTTTTTCGAACTATCAACAAAATTTCCAAGGCATGGACAAAATTCAGCAATCCTCAGGACATTGAAACTGCATTTACCATTTGTATGATTGCTCTACGAATCAGTGGCTTGTTTCCTTACAAGAGATTTAACGGATTATTCAAAATATCTTATCCTTATTTCGGTATTACCCTATTGCATGTTATAACATACGCCTATGTTAATGCAGTTTTACTCTATAAGGACATGTTTTCTTACATCAAGCCTCTTATTGTTGATAGTACACTAGCGGCTAGTAGTGCATTTATTGTCAAGATACTGGGAGTTATAATATCACTAATGATTTTCGCACAAGTTTTATTTGGATCTTACTATGTGATTAAAAGAGTTAACCTTTATACTTCTCTTGTGGAATCACTGAACGAGCTTGAAATTGATGCAGCCCACATTTGCAGAAGGATTTTATTCATATCTGGTTCAACGACAATATTAATTATATTTCTGTGTGTTTATAATTTAACACATTCGATTCGCTTTTATACAAAAATAACTAAACATCCGCCTTCTCTAAATTTTTTTTTTGTAGTAGTTTTATCGAATTATTATAAAAATATGTACTTATTTGCAATGACAATGCATTTGTTTATGGTATTTTTGGTTATATTTTTATTAAATCAATTTTTGGAAGAAATACTTAAGTTGCTTATCAAAGTTAATAAACATGAATACTGAATTCAAAGTTTGTCTTTAATTTGAAACTGTTCATTTTACTATGCAAAGCTGATTACGAAGTTATATAGTTTTAACGGAAACCTGGTTATGTCCATCATTGGCGACACTGAATTTTTTGACACTAATTTTTAAGTGATCGACACTCTTTTAATGAATCTACGACGGTTGTAGAAGAGAAGAAGGAGTTCGAAAAAAATATATACAGGGTTTTTGTTTTGAGTCAGCTAATTTGAAGTGTTCTAAGCATTTTGTGAAAGTACCCCATCGATCCGAGTGTCTCGTCATTGATTTTTAGGGGGTCAAAAAGGGTCTTCGCTGATATGGTACTGGTAAAATGGAATTCATCAAAAGCAAAAATAACAAAAGCTGTTTTATTGAGCTGTTATTGAAAAAGTTTGAGACAGACTAAATCATGGTGAAGGAAGCTAATAATCGTCGAAACAGCTACTGAACAATCTTATTCAAAGACAAGCAGAAGACATAGACTTATTCATCATATTAATTGCAGAAGAGCTCCTCAATAGAAAATTTATTTTCGCGAACCTGGGACAGGAAATATAAGAACAAACATCTTCTTATCACAAAGTTTAATTTCTTATCCTAAATTAAAAGATTATGTTTTATTTTTGCACTCAATGACGGGTTGTGATACAAAATCTGCTTTATAATATAATAAGGGAAAATTAAAAAAATTTAAATCGAAAAAAAAGTAAAGACCTTAATAAATGTGCCGAAGTATTTTTGAGAGCTGATGCAACTCATAACGATGTATTAACCCATGGTCTTCGTTTCCTTTTAGAAATTTAAAGAGAACCAAAGACAATAGTTTCATCAAATTCACTAAGATATTCACTTTTTTCAAAAAGAAAAAATATAAAACAAAAAAATTACAATAAATTATCAACAATAACTGTGGATTTGGCCTACCACTTAGTAAAAAACGCTTCTTGTAACCAACCTCTTAGGTGATATGGAAGAGGGTACCCAATGATAGTGAAATTGTACAAAAGCTTCAGATGCAATTTTTTTAACATTACATATTAGGGAGGATATAACATCTTTATTTTTCGTTAATTAGGTTCAGCATAAAAAATATCCTAAAGCCATGTGTCATATGCCCAGATTCCATCAAATTAATTTTTCAGTATTTGATACCCCCTCCACCTTACCCCACCCTTTCAAAAACGCTTAAAATAGATATTCTCGAGTCTTCTTTCTCATGGAAAATAAAACATTTTCTCACAGTTTCATTAGTAAACATGTTGTTGTAGAGTTTTTTGTAATATAAACCCACTTCATAAAATAACACCTTTTCCAACATATATTTTTATGGTGTCTTTTCATTCTTTATTTTCATAATAATTGAAACAATTTAACTCAATTTCAGGACCAAACGATTTTATTTTTGATAGATTCCATTTTACCAGTACCTTATCAGCGAAGAACTTTCACAAAATGCTTAGAACACTTCAAATGAGCTGATTCAAAAACAAAAACCCTCTATATAATTTTTCCGAACTTTTTTTCTAATTTTCCTGGACTAGTCTTTAAGCTTGAATCAACTAAATAGTGTGAAAAACCAAAGTAACAAAATACTGGATCTTGTTTATTTTTCTTAAATTTTTAATTCTGACACTGCTGTTTTACTAAGTGACGTGAAACTTATTGAAGAAGATCGCCATCATCCTGCTTTATCTATATCTCTAAACTAAAAAGTATCTAATCTTGTTAATATTTGTAAAACTCCAATTGAATTTAATTTCAAAAAATGTAATTTCAGTCAGCTTTTTAACATATTGAACGGCTTAAACTGGGATGTATTATTTTTTTATTTGAGTTTAGATGATGAGATTATGAAATTTTATATTGATTTGATTAATTGCTTCCTAGAAACTATTCCTTTACGTAAAATCAATGTTAAAGATAATAACCCGCCATGGTTCGATCTGAATCGATGAAGAAGTGAAGAAGACTTAGGTATCTTTTTAGGTATAAAAAATGATTTAATTAACTACTCAAATTGTCTTTATACCGAATATGTTGCAAAGACTGAAAATGAATTAAAAACTAATCCGCGAAATTTTTGGAAATATGTAGATAGCAAAAAGGAATCTGACGGTTATCCTGCAAGTATGAGTTATAAAAATGAAACCAATCACTACACAGAAGTTAGTATATCCAATATGTTCGCAGAATATTTTAAAAGTGCCTACGAAGACACTCCTCCATCAAATAAAATGACGTAAGTTCTTCTGTCACTGCACAATATGCACATCTAGGTTTGATTTATCTAAAGATTACTGAAGCATCAATACTAGACAATATTTCAAAACTCGATGAAAGTCTAAGTCCTGGCCCTGATGGTTTACCGTCTTTTATGGTGAAAAAATGTGCGACGCATTTGTTATATCCGTTATATGTTCTGTTTAATCAGTTACAAATTTCCTTCTCTATGGAAATATGCGTTCCTTAAACCAACGCATAAAAATGGCCCAAAACACCTAGTTACTAACTACCGTACTATAGCCAAACTGTCTGTTATTCCAAAACTGTTTGAATCTATTGTCTGTGATACTCTTTCTTTTAATTGTACTTCTGTTTTATGTGAAAATCAACATGGTTTCTTGAAGAAAAAATCGACTGTTATAAATTTACTAGAATTTACATATTTTGTATATAGATGCTTTTGAAAAAAGACAGCAGGTAGATTGTGTATTTACAGACTTTAGTAAATCATTTGACAAACTTATTCATCAAGTATTTTCAGACCTTGGATTCATTTACATTCAAAATTAAGTTATACGGATCATTATAATTATATTAAGGGTATTCACGCAACGTCGAAAGTTTACAAATTGTGTAAAATGATAAGTTTAAACAAAAATTTGCACGAACGCCCTATTAATTCATTTGGTTAAATGCTGTGTAATTGAATTATTTTGTTTTGTATAAACTACGTTTTCATTCACAACTTTTATCGCCAACTAATCTCAATGCGATAGTTACAGAACACGGACAGAGTTTTTTTTAGTTCTCTGAGATACAAAATTTGATAGTTCATTAACCAAATGGTAAACTTAACCAAATGGTAAACTTATCCAGTGTTTTACATTATTGCGTGAATACCCTTATTATAAAAAAAGCAAATAAAAGTCTGATAAATTTAAAAATAGTTTTTTTTGCACAACACTTGCATGTAATGTAACGTTAGCATTTAAAGTATTCAAATAAATAAAAACATAGTGAAAAAAGCATTTAACTCGGAAAAAATCGCCGGAAAACTGGATTTTTGTATATAGCTTCCCCATCGATGTGATCGCCGCTAAAAATTTTACGGGGGGTTGTTGAAGGCCCCTCAAAATGGTTTTTCAGGAAAAACACCCAATTGCTAACTTGTACAGACAAAATGATAAGCACTTATTTGTTGCCTAGAAAATTTCCTACAAAAAAGATTAACACACTTTTTTCATAAAAATAACCGTTTTAGAAATAAATCAATCGAAGTGCTTAGGGTTTTACTTTACTATTATACTGGGGCGGCTTAGTTTAAAAATTGTATATTTTGTTAGAAAAGCATCAATTTTATTTTATTGTTTGTACATTATATGAACACGATTTTAAGGTATTCGAACCATTTTATATAAAATCTATAGTAATATCATGCAGAGGAGTGACGGTAGCGACATCTTAAGGACATATTATGTTCGACTTATTTGACGAGTGTTGTTTGGAATCCCGAATATTAACAAAACGAGAAACGTAATAATAAAATAAGAACGGGAACGCTGAATACTAAATTTATGAGAGTGCGAGGTAGTGAAAAAACGAAATAAAAAACCATAACCTTGACAAATTGGCTTCGCATAATAATTGTAAAGGTCCCCTCGTAGTTGGTTTGGTGAGCTGATAAATTTTGTTCTAATAATGGGATCGTTAAGGTTGAGGTAGAATGTCGGGTTTTTTTACGAAATCATTGCGGAGGAACATAAAAGTATGTGTGAAAAAATGTAAATAACTTAAAATTTAATTGAAACACAAATTTAATTAAAAAAAAATATTTTCATGCACGTGTACTTGACCCTTTTAAGGAATCTTATTATGTTTGCAGAATTTAAATAATAGATTCTTCTCGCTCTTCCTACATATTCCTTACACTTAGCTAAGTCTCAATAGTCTAATTTGTGGCGATTTTAGCGACGCGTATAAGACATAATATGTTCGACTAAAAAATATGTGTTCATGATAGTACTATAGAGTTTATAAATGATTCGAACAATCTTTATGTCTACCCTTTAAGGTGGGAGCCGCAAATAAAAAAAATATTGAAATGAGAACATGAATATATAAACACAACGGCAACACTTACAATATCGTGTTTTAATTTTTTCTTTGAAGCCAGTAATTCATTATCTAATTATGTTTTTAAATAAAGTTATTTTAGTGCTTAGTTTTTGAATAAACGATTTTTCAAACTCTTTATTTTTCGAATTTTATTCTAAAAATGTAAAGTTTAAAAATATTTTTTTCAAAAACTAAGCACTAAAATAATTTAATTGAGAATTATAACTAAAGAATGAATAAGTGGCTTTAAAAAAAGCTATAATATGATATTATTAGTGTTGCCGTTGTGTTTTTATATTCATTTTCTATTTTCAATATTTTTGTTTTTAATTTGCCCCTCCTACCTAAAGGAGTGGACCAATAGAGTGGGACAACATCTTAAATCATATTCATTTAATGTAACAATGACAAACAAAAATGTGTGCTTTTATCACAAAATCCAAATTAAGCCGCCCCAGTATAAAGGGTGTCCCGGAACTGGCGTGAAGTATTTTAAGGTGTGGTTCTTCGGTATATTCTCAGAAAAAAATCGTTCTACAGTAAAGGTCTATCTCCAATTTTGACATCATTTCGTGGATTTAAGAAAACGCTTACTTTGGTGTACCCTGACCCATATTAACAAAAATTGCTTCTAGTGGTAGACACTTTGTTTAGGATTTTATTTTTAGAAATTTATTTTTAGAAATGCTAGTCTTTAAAACTCCATTTAAATAAAATTAATACCTTGTCTCAATCTTAAGATATCCAGTTTCTAGCCTGTTACATTTTTCCTGCCCATGATAATTTTTTGACTTTGAGGTCGATTTTCTCGAGAAAATGCGTAATAAACATAACTTTTTAATATTTTTTTCTTGTGAACGTAACAATAATAAAAATAAAAATCAATGAAAAGATCGTGGAAAAACCCATAGATTTTATGATACTGGGGAAAACCGTCAGCTGTTCATTTGTGCTCTAGAAAGTAAAAACCAACCATCAGATTGAGCTGAAGACTGTAGCCTGAAACTATAAGTGTTAAGTGCACCGAAACAAAAAGTTTTTGATTTTAAAATAAGCTTAAAACTAAAAAAGTAAGTTTACATATCTGGCATATATGTAATCAGGGCGGACTGGGAGTCAAAAGGCCTCCCCTCCCCCATTTTGGGAGATTTCATGAAAAAAGTATTAAAATGGAAAAAAAATTATTAAAAAATAACGGCAATACTTACAATTATGTATTGTACATTTTTTTAAAGCCAATACTATGTTCTATTATCCAGTTTTTAAATCAAGTGAAATCTATGCATAGTTTTTGAAAAACCGAGTTTCAAACTCAAAATTTGGGAAGAAAACATAAAAAAAAATTTTTTTAAGTAAAATTTTTCAATACTTTGAGATTTTATATTATTTCTGTTTCTTACAATTCGTTGCTCTTATTGATTCTTAATCAAAAACTGAAAACTAGATGATTTTATGTCTTCTAGTTTTCGAGAAAATTGAAAATTACCAAAACTACTATTTTAATTTAATAATTTTTTGTTTGCAAAAGAAACTTTGTATACACCCAAGCTTGCACCTACACCAAATCCTATAGTGAGCCCAAGCAGGGAGGTTGCAGGGGGGCAGCATGCCCCCTTCCATACATACCTCACTGTTTATGCGACGTAAAGCTGGATGCGGGGAGAGTATGATAACTTAGGCTAAACTCATACTGGAGCTGCGAGCAGAGCGGAGATGCGAGAAGTGAGCAGAGCGACGAAAACAAACAAATGTGTTCTTATGCGAGCTCTCATACTGAGGCCTCTAGCAACGAGGTATCAGTTCTCATAAGAAAGCATGTGTTTGTTTTTAACGCTCTACTCACCTCTCGCATCTCCGCTCTGCTCGCAGCTCCAGTATGAGTTTAACCTTAGGCACCAAGAAATGAGAACGGTTTTTTGTAAAACAGTTCAATTGGTATTTAAAAAAAAAAAACACTTTACTTCACAAAGTCTTTATATTAAATCATATCATATGCAACGTGCATGAAAAAAAAACGAGACAAAATTTCAAAGTTTGTGCGGTTTTTTTTCTATGATGTATTATGTATGTATATTGTATACCTTCTTTGGACATTACTTTAGCAATTGCATAATACATATAAATGCATGATAAAAACGAACATATTACAGTAGCATTTCGGTAATGTGAACTTTTAACAATCCATTACATTTTCGTGTTTGTATAAATTTTGAAATTATGGGTAATGTACTGTGTACCGGCCACCCGAGATTTTATTGTCTTCTCATAGAGTCAATTTATATATAGGAATTAATCACATATTCTATTATTACTATCAAATTAAAACAACGTAAATACTCAAGCAAAATAAAATTTTATTAAATAAAAAAAAATTGGTAATTTTCAATTTTCTCGAAAACTAGAAGACATAAAATCATCTAGTTTTCAGTTTTTGATTAAGAATAAGAGCAACGAATTAAAAAAAAATAATATAAAATCTCAATGTATTGAAAAATTTTACTTTAAACATTTTTTTAAAGTATTTTTTTCCATATTTTGAGTTTGAAACTCGATTTTTCAAAAACTATGCATAGATTTCACTTTATTTAAAAACTGGCTAATAGAGTATTGGCTTTAAAAAAATGTATAATACTTAATTGTAGGTATTACCGTTATTTTTTAATAATTTTTTTTTTTCCATTTTTAGTACTTTTTTCATGAAATTGCCCCTCTCACCAAAATGGGGGGAGATAGACCCCCCTCCCATAGTAAAAAAATGTTTGTATTAGTGTTCTACAAAAAACCGTTATCATTTCTTGGCGCCACAGTTATCATACTCTTTCCCCGAAAACGACTATACAAATTTTATCGTAATATAATTGAAGCCATAAACAAAAAATGGTAACAAAAAATGTAACTTGATTTTTAAAAACATAAATAATCAAATAATAAAATTTTATAATTGATGCTTCCTATACTTCTACTGAAACTTCGCAGCAATCGAAATATCGAGTTATTCTTTTCTATTCTGTTTTTGCGGCCCTTAAATTTTTTATGAAAGCTTTCCTTTAAACGAACTGAGAGTAACTACTCCAAAAACCTACAGAATATAGAGTTTACTAAGAGTAATTTGGGGGGCTGCAAACGTTACCGATGGGGCCCCAGCTTCAACTTCGTTTAAAGTGTCTCAGAGTATTGTGAAGGCCCCCTTGGGCCTACAACAGCTCAGTTATAATTAGTTTACCTAAACAATAGTTTTCGTCAAAATAATTTTGTAGAGACCCAACACCTTTATCCTCATTGTGGGGGCCCCTAACAGAGCTGTGTGGGGCTCACTGAGATTGCTTTTGGGTCATAAATGCTGTATATTTACTGTAAGGCCCTTAGAAATTAAATTTTATTAGAAAGTTTTCTTTTAAAAGAGCAGAAAGTACTGCAGGATCTTTCATGGACTTTTTGTTCTGCCAGGGGCCTATCGGGCAAAATCCCGGTGGTCCAGTCCGCCCTGTATGTAATTGGTGAAACGCATGTGTTTTTTAATTGTAAACTACACCTCTATTTTGTAAAACTTTTTCGCTTTTAACGTTAGAAATGTTTAAGCGGAGGCATACCTACTAACAATGTAAAAAAATCAACAGAATTCCAAAAATATGAAACTCCTAACCGACAAAAGGTTGCGAAACGTCAGAGGAATAGACAAAAATATTGCGTTCATGCTTTATTTTTACACTCTGAGGAAACAGAATACGAAGAAGATGATAAAACGGACACCAAAAAAAGGAGAAGTGTTCGTAGGCTTTCCAGATTTGCATGTGGAGCAGTGATGCCAGACTTTGGGATCAGGTTTTCCCATAGTGACCCCGAAAATTCCCTTTTTTCCCACGCCTTTGTTAAAAATATCCCACATTTTACCCACGACTAAATAAATTTAAACAAAATTATATTTAATTGTAATTCAGTTTCGTATTAACATTGATGCACGAGTTTAACCATTTGCAGCCATGACGATGATTTTGTGGGTGAGAAGCTCTGTTCCCTTCACCGATCTCACCATCGTCATGGCGTAGTGAAAAGTCACAATCTAAATAGGGTCTTTGTTCATAGTTCAATACAATTTTTTTATAAAATGAACAATTTAGGAAAAAATTAAAGCATAACGTAAAATCCCTTATTTTTGTACTATGAGGTGTGAAAAATCCATTTTTCTCTATTAGCTTATTTTAAACGTGACATTCCCACAAAAAGGGATAAATCCCACGATCTGGCATCGCTGATGTGGAGAAGAGCAAATTTAAAAACGAATACCGCTTGCTTTATTCAAAGTTTTAAAATACATAAATGCTTTTTACATTTCTAATGCACCCCAACTATTCTGGAATGACAAATCGGGTACATTTTGTTAAAAACTTGTTGGAAATATGTATGTATGTAATTTGTGAAACAGAAAATCGGGGAGAGTACGATATCTTTAGTGCCAAAAATTGATAACGGTTTTTTGTAGAGGGGTTAAAAAAAAAGCAAAGCAAAACCAATTAAGCAATTCATTTCACAATTTTGAAGAAAAAAATGGGTCTAAACCTTTTTTTCATTTGTTTTTATCAAAATTTTGAGTTGGTATGCGAATGTTTCAAAAACTATTGACATAAATAATTTAATAGAATAGATTTCCTGGCTTTCAAAACCGGTATAGTACTTCTTCAGTACACATTCGCCTTTTCTGAACCCGAATCGTTGTTCTAAAGACAAAGTTTGCGATAACAAAGGATCAAAAATCTTGGAACTTGCAGATGTCTATGATTTGCATGTCTTGAATGGTAGCTGCTCAGGAGATTCTGAGGGAGAGTATACTTTCATAAGAGGTACTGCATGTTCTGTCATCGATTACTGCTTTGTCACTGGTATCTGGTGTAACATTATGAGTAATTTTAGAGTAGGAGCTGAGACATTCTCAGATCACATGCCTCTTGAAATGTCTTCTTCACTGACCGAATTGAATAGCTCTAGAAATACGAAGCAGCTTAATCTTATCCCAAAACTAATCTGGAACGATAGAAATAAGTTAACTTACCAAACTAAAGCCTAGTACGCTGCTGATGCGAAACGCTTGCGAAAACACAACGGAAAATATCCTTGGAGAGTTTCACTAATTCCAAAAACAAAATAAAACATAAACGCTCAAATTCAGAGAAACCAATGATGTAAGAAAATGATAAACAAAAAAAAACACAAATTAAATTCAAATGTCATTTTTCCGCACACAATAAATAGTCTTTATAATTTAATCAGTGCGAAAAAGGAGCGGAGACATCTCCAAATAATCTGCTACTATTATAAATTTCGCTCTACTGCAAAACGAAAAGCAGAACGAAATTTTCCGTTTTTGATTTCGTTGTGTCATTTTTATATGGGATTTTTCGTTTCGCATCAGCAGCGTACTAGGCTTAACTTAGGAACAGAGCTGGAAAAACTTGAAAATTCTGGTATACACGTGAAAATAAGTTCTCTCACAGAAGCCATTAAAAGAGCTTACCCAGGCAAAAACGGTTTGATATTGAGTGCTCAAAAGCTAGAGACTTATCATTTCAGTTTTTGAAACTTCTACGGATATACAACGTTCAAATATTTAAAAAATTATATGCTGATGCGAACAAGAATTTTAAACGAATGTGTAATAACATAAAAGCCGCTTTTGATCAATCTAAAATAGAAACTATCAACAACACCCGCAGTTCCGCTCAGTTCTGGAAAGCTGTCAAACATGTAGATGGAAGGACAAATTTCATTGCCACAGGGTTGCAAGCATCAAGCTTGAAGGATCATTTTAGCAGACTCCTTAATACCACAGCGAGTGCACCCTTGGTGCAATACGCAGAACTACGTATTTTGAACGAGTTGTTAGATGCCCCTTTTTCAGTATTGAAAGTGAGACGAGTAATAATGGACTCAAAAGCGAACAAGGCCCCTGGAGATGACCGTATCCCTTCTGAATTCTACAAACATGCCACGAACGAGTTCATTACCTTAGTTGCTAATGAGATCAATCGAATCTTTGAAAATTGTCTTGTTCCCGAAACCTTTAAGAAATCAATTATTTTTCCGATCCATAAAAAAGGCACCTACGAAGATCCGTCAAACTATAGAGGCATTTCGTTTCTTAATATACCTGTGCTAAATTGTTTGCTGGAATTATCCACTCCAGGCTGTCAAAATGGGTAGAAAATAGCAATATTTTATCAGAATTTCATGCCAGGTTCAGGAAAAATACTCAACCATCGACCAAATATTTGCCCTTATAAACATTGCTGACTACTACAAAAAGAAAGGGAAGAAATTATATGCTTTCTCTGTCGACTTTCACGCAGCTTTCAAATCCATTGACCGTACGCCTTCTTTTAAAAGTTAGGTGTGATGGGCATATCAAGCAAAATTATTGCAGTCTTGAGAGCATTGTACGATAGCAACGTAGCATACGTTTGGGATGGAGATACCATATGCGATGAATTTGCAACAACAATGGATCTCAAACAAGGTTGTATATTGAGTGCGCTGCTGTTTACCATGTTCATAAACGACATTACAGATGAAGTAAGAGGTGGAGTTATTGTGGGAGGAGTAACAATACCTGGCTCTAATTTATGCTGAAGATAGTCTTTCTTTCGGATACGGTTGATAAAATGCAAATGATGGTAAATAGACTTGATCAATATTGCAAACGGTGGAACTTGGTAGTGAACCTCGAAAAATCTAAAATGATGGTGTTTAGAGGTGGAGGTGGTAGGCATGCGCGGAGCGACAAGTGGACATATAACGGGCAGGATATTGAAATTGTACGGGAATACAAATACTTAGGAGTTTTAATACTTCGAGTCTGAAGATGAATAGACACCTAGAGGGTAAATTAACTGAAGCAAAAAGAGCAATCTCTTCGATTTGGGAGCTGTGCATTAAAAGCAAATTTATCCAGCACAGTGCAAAACAAAAGATATTTCGCTCTACAGCAGTGTCAATTTTACTTTATGGAGCTCAAGTCTGGGGATATTCTTTTTTCGAAGAAGTAGAAAAATTTCTTCGATACTTTATTAAAAAAATTTTTAAATTGCCAAGAAACTCGCCGAACTATATGCTGTATCTGGAGACAGGAACCCCTCCTCTGGTATTGGATACTCTTCAGATGCATTTTAACTACGTTGCCAAAGTAATGAATATGGCAGACAACATGATTCCAAAAATCGTCCTTAACACTTCGTAGCCCAAGATCATAAAAAATTGATATTTTATTGAGAAACGGCAGTTTTCGGAAAATAAAAAACACGTTTTTTTCAGAAACTAAAAAAAATCATTTTTAAAGGATTTATTACACATTAAAGGATTGTGGCATTACTGTAACATTGGGTCTGTTTTCATGCATGCACGTAAAAATATGCATTGATAACAATAAAATGAACATGCATAGTTACTTACATAAAGCTTTTCACTAAAATAAAACCATTTTTCACACTCTTTGTATTTTTTTTTATAATATAAAAATTCAAACTTACGAAAGTCCAAAGATACGCATACTATGATTTTCTCTGGATACTTAGTTTGTTCAATAGTATGTTACAGTAATGTCACATCGATTCAAATGTACTAAATATACTCATAACGTATTTTAGAGGGATTTTTTAGGTTTGTTACAGAATTGTCACACGAGGTTATAAAGGGTTAAGACAGTAATACAAACAAAAGGATCTATGTTAGAAGAGTGGGAGGGCCTTGCTTCAATATGCGGTATCAATCTTGAAATAGCAACAAATGAACAACCCACCTTGCTACAATCAAAGTTCAACATGATACTGGAAAAATTTGGATGGGTGCTGTATAGAAGATACGAATCTGAAGCTAGGTCATCAGTGTTCAGGAGCCACTATAGTCGTTTAAAATTCACTCTGCAGAATAGATCGTATCTGCTAAATACCAATCCACTGGATAAAATAAGCATTATTTTTTAAATAAGGGGAGAATTACTCAGCCTTAATTTGCCTATATTATGCAGTCTTTGTAATATGAAAGAACGTGAGGATACCTTGCACTTTCTTGCGGTATGTCCAGTTTTGAGTGAGTTCCGGATTATTTACTTCAATAAGCGCAGCCTCGATGACATTGAATTCCTTAGCCTACTAAATGGAGAAGATAGTCGGGATGCACTTTATAATTATTCTGTTGCTGCTCTAAAATATAGAAAAATAATTATCGAAGAAGATTTTTAAAAGTAGAACAAAAATACATATCCATTGAATCTAATTTAATTTATTACCTATTTCTGTTTTGCTATATAAAATGTATTTATAATCGAAATTGTCAGTCTGGTAGACGGCCATAAGCGATACCTATACGACTTATGAAATGAATTATATTATATTTTATACATATATATTTGAAAATGTTATATAATTTGAAATAAAAGAAGTCAATAAACTAACTACTTCATTTTAAGTGTCGTTGTCGTGTTGCTTGTTTTGAAGCCTCTACAAAAAAACTCGTGCCAGAAATCTTTTTTACAAATTCGTAAAAGTAGTTTGGAAATAGATAAAATTTTGTGTTTGTAAATTCTATTTATACTTTATCCAATTGATTTGTGCAGTGCAGGCCTTATGGGCGAGCTTTTTCAAAAGCAGTGGCGCCTGATGCACCCTCACGACATTGCGTTGGGAAAAATGATGGTAACCCTACGCGTTTTTCTCTCTCATTTGCAGCGATTTATAATGTTAACTACGGAGACCCTGTGAGAGCTTTAAATAGCGACACGCTTATGCAAGCCAATGTAACCAGATAGAGAAGCAAACGTCGTATCTTCCCTGTACTGCACAAATCAATTAGATAAAGTATAGTGAAATATAGGCCCCTGGCAGCACTATAACAATTTTGTTGCCATACATGTTCGATGTGAAAACCGTATTACCAAATTAGAGCCTACGATTCAGTCCGTGTATTTGAAAAACACGGGTACACGGACTCCGTGTAATTATTACACGCAAATAAAAATCCGTTCTCTTAAAACACGTGTATTTATTTGCTTAATATCCGTGTATCCGGATATTAAGCATACACGGATCTTTATTACACAGATTCTTAATACACGGAATGGTTTTTGATTTTTATCTTTTCAAGGGGTGGGTTTACAATCTCAACATTTTGAGGGATAATGGATATTATAGATTTTTATTTTTGGTGATTTTCCAAAAAAAATCGATTTTTAAAGAAAAAATTAAATAATTCTAAATTTAAATCCACTGACAGATTCGACTACCAAATCGTTGTTGTATTTTTATCAAAAAAATCCTATAAATTTGGTCCTCTCCAGTGATGATTGGATTATTTAAAATACACGGATCTTCAGATACACGGATACACGGACACACGGACGCACGAATGCATGGATACACGAAATACACGGAATACACGAAATATCCGGATATTATAAGAACACGTGTATCCGTGTTTTTAAATATCCGTGTAATAGGGAGCTCTATACCAAATCTATATTTTGTTGTAGAAACCAAAAAAAAAAAAATAATTTTTCTCTCGTTGCCTTTTGAAAAGTGTAGTGTACTGAGATAGTGGGATTTCATTCCGTTTTGCGCATTTTTTAAACAGAAAGCGAAAAAAAAAGGAAATGTGTTTCTATCAATACGGAAATTTGTTTGAAATTTCAAACAAAATCTGGATTATGTGTGGTGTGAACGATTTAACGAGATTTGTAAATCCGAGATTTTGGTTCGGTGTGAAAACAATATATGGCCTATTAGCACAGATAATAAACTATACAGATGTAGCATCCATATATGGGAAAAAAATGTCCATGAAAACGAAATTCGTCCAAAAAAAGAGCTTTCTTAAAAGTTAACCTTCTTAGAGAAGGGACAACATTTCAATTTATTTTCTCTACTACTCTTACCTATGGGAGAGCTACACACGAAAAAAAACGCACAATTTCGTTTTTGTTTTCGAATTTCTTCTACTCCTTCAAGAGCTATGAGAAAAAACGAACGGAAAAAACCTGTTTGCTTCTCTCTTTTTGGGAATCGTGTGTTTCACGGTTGGAAAAGTCGATACAATTGTACATTTTTCGATACATTCGACTTGGCTAAAGTATACAAATACACTTTTAAAAAAGTCGATAAAATTTTTCTATTTTGTGTTAATTCATTTCAATACAGTTAAAATGAGTAATAGGAATAATTGATTTATTTTAACATATTTTTTTAAAATTATAATCTTGACTAAAGAATTCGACTAAGCTTTATTTTAATGTGAATATTTAAAAAAACAATGAATTATTAGTAATATTTCTGTGCAATAGTCCTGTTTCTATGTCACCTGAAAGACAATTTTTAGTTTTGTTATAACGGCCTAATTTAATGACAGTAAAAAAATCTGCTGATACAAGGTTTTTTTCCTGAAAAATGCTAAAAATCGACTTACACCACTTTACCTTTTACTGTTTACTATGTTTCCCGAATGTTAAACTCGTTTAGATTCAAACACGCAAAGAAATAAACAAGAAGATTTACTTAAACAGTATTTTTCAAAATGCAATGCTGTTTCATACGTCATTTGCGTCATACGTCATGCAGTTGCAAGATAATCATAAACGCATACTGGAAAGTCAAAAAAACTAGACTTTAATATGCAGTCGTTTTTTTTTTCTAAAACGCAGTTTGCTAAAGTATGTTCGATAATATCAGTTGCGTTTTATTGCCAATTTAAAGCTAGCTAAGCAATGCAAGTACCAATAAAACGCTTTAGCCACTGTTTATTTCTGTGGCTGTGTTCGCAAAGTATTCTTGTTTCCATGTCTCCACTATACATAATTGTATGTGTTGATTACTGACCGATTCGTAAACATTAAATGCGAATTCAAGAAAATTTATAGAACTGATTTTAAGCTAGTAGGAAGATTGGATATTTGCCGATAGCAGTATATGCGTCAAAAAAACGATCATTTGATGATCAAATTGACGTTCATTTGACTTTTTTAAAAACGAAAGAAATTTTTTAGAGAAATCTTTGAGATTTTAAGAAGTATAAGTATCTACTTAAATATCGGTTTAATGGTGGATATAAATTGTAAACGCTTATTTTTTGTATATTGGTATTCTTCAAACAACATTTATTTGTTGAACAAAAATCAACAAGTACAATTCGATACACTTTTTTTTTTAAACTTTTGATACATTGCTGAAATACGATTTTTCATCCCTGGTGTGTTTATTGTTTTTGTTTTCATGATCTTTGCTACCATAGGTCAAATTTGAGACAAATTTGATATAAAAAAAATTTGAGTCTGGCATGCGGTGAGTGCTATACGTTATAGCCTCCTACTTTCCATTAATGTTATTATAATACTTTCGTATTATTTCAGACCAAATGTAAACACCTTTTTATTAAGTCTCAATAAATGTATCTGAATCTGAAAATCGTCAACATCGTTAGATTTATAATTGTGTTTCATTAGGCGTTTTTCTTTTTTAGTCCCGAGCGGGGCAGAGAGCGGGCTCTGAGCGAATAGAGCTCACTCCGAACAGAGCGTGACCTGAGCGCACCGATCTATTTAAGAAACTCAATTGAGGACTGAACTCTCATATTAAGCATATCTGTCAAATTACATGAAAATTGTATGAAGTTAGCCGCGCTCAGCTTAGAGCTCGATGTGCTCGGTCATTTTTTTCCGAGCTCATCGAGCGAGCCCCGGTCGAGCCAGACTAATCCTTTTCAATGAAAGCTATAACTGGCCCCTTAAACTCTTATCATTTTCTTTTGAAGAAAAATTAAATCACAATTATTTGGAATCAGTTTATTTAAGCACAGCCGTAAATACAAAATATGTACATTCATATAAAGAAAATATATAGTTCTTTAATTGAATATTATGTATCAATTTATGGTAGATACAGTTTTAAAATAAATTTCATAGTTTTTCGGATTTACCATCAACAAATTTAAATTGTAAACAAAAGCGAATCATTTCTGGAGATGGAATAAATATTTCATTTCTATTTGTCATTTCTTTTGCAAAAATAGTACATCAAGCTGGTTTCTTTTTTTGTTTTTAATATCAATCGATCGCTTTAAAAATCAAATCTTTTTTACTTACTTTTCAGACGGTTTAATTAAAAATTTTCGCATTTTAATTTTGTTTTCACTTGAAATACAATTGTCTTCCACTGACCACTTTTCTAGAAAATTTCGAAAACAATAAACGTTAAACTGTTTACCGTTAATACGAAATCCAAGTAAACAATATTACTCTTCTAAAATAAAGCACACAATCTTAGGAGTAAGTGAGTAGGAAGTAGCATCTACTTATTTTTCTTAAGCAGACTAGATCTTTGTTTTTTTTACAAAATAAACGTAGGTATGTACCTAATGCGGAAAAAAGAGAAAACGATAGGTAGATACGCGTATGCAAAATGACAGATGAAAGCATTCACATTGAGTAAAAAAGCATTGTGAGATAAAGCCAGTAAATGTATTCAAGTAAAACATCATAAAAAGTGCAGAGAAAAAGATTTTTTTTTTCAAAACTCGAAGCAGATATTTTATTTATTGTTTTTTTTTTTTTTTTTTTCTGGACGAGCAAAAAGGGGTAGAATTTTTGACTTCCGGGGTAGAAGTGGTAGATTATGAAAATGTTGGAGAAAAGAGGTAGATCTACCACAATTGTGGTAAAGTGACAACACTGGTTGTGAAGCTTGATAAATGCGTTCTATCAAGAACAAAATA
This sequence comes from Epistrophe grossulariae, assembly GCA_929447395.1. Taxonomy (NCBI): domain Eukaryota; kingdom Metazoa; phylum Arthropoda; class Insecta; order Diptera; family Syrphidae; genus Epistrophe; species Epistrophe grossulariae. The sequence continues at coordinate 88,678,487 of OV839566.1, forward strand.
ATGCTATACAAACAATTACTGAAACCAGTTTGGACTTATGGCATCCAATTGTGGGGTTGTACAAAGAAAATTAATGCTAAAACCATCCAAAAATAAAGTCCTTCGTGGAATAATAAATGCCCCTTGGTAGTTGGTATATTAGAAATAGCCATTTACATCGTGACCTACAAAAAGAAATGGTTTCTGAAGTGATTAGAAAACACGCTGTTTCACATAATCAGCGACTACATAGTCATTTTAACTCCAAGATGGATACTGTATTAAATGTAAGAGATAATGTTCGAAGATTAAGAAGAACAAAGCCTCAAAAGCGATGGGAAACTATTAAAACTTTAAACTTCTCCCAATGCGATTTTGGATTGAATAAATAATTGTCGATCTTTCATATATTGGTCCTGATTTTCCGGTGGTTTTAGTGCAGCACAAGTCCCACACTACTCGGTACCGAATATTACCAAGTGCCCTTTGAAAACTTCCACCTGTAGAGAATTTTTTTTTTGATTTGTAGGTAGGTATACCTAATCTACCTATCAGATCAAATTTAAATATTTTATTATAATTACATATTTTTAAATTATTTTGTATTTGCTTCCTTTTACTAAACAACAGGTGCAAAATGTTGAAATGTACTAATAATCCCTAGAAATAAATTTCTTAATATAAGAAACTGGAAAATAATTATCTAAATAAAATTAAAAATGATGTTCACTTAGGTAATCAAAAAATGCTCCGATCTAACGAATCTAGAATAGAATACGAAAATAACACAAAAAAGAAGCCATTTTTCCGTCATTAAAAAAATAACCTCCACCACTCAAAAAAATTTTTTCTACCTACCCACATAAAGAATATATTCAATATCCATGGATGCAAAGAAGAAAAAGAGTTCATATACTTTTTATTTTTTGTCGCCAGCCTCAGACGACCTTAAAAAAAATCGTACATACAACGCAGTAAAAAAAAAACAAACATAATCGCAATGTCTTTCCTCTTCCTCTCGATCGTTGCTGACTGCATAGTATTGCAGAAACAAAAAAACACGTTTTTATTTAATTTTTCCCCATTCATTTCATTCCTATTCCTATATCCTGAGTAACAGAGCAAGAGGGAAAACATATGAGCGAGCACGCAAGAGAGAGCTTTTTCCAAAAGACAAATAGCTTTCTTTCTGTGCTTTACTATGAACAGGCAAAGAGCTTTCTTGCGTATTGATCGTCTGCGTGGTGTAAAAATAAATTGGGACATTTTTTTCTATGGGGATGCTACATCTGTATAGTTTATTATCTGTGCTATCAGTGTGATAACAATCAATCGTTCTTTTTGAAGAGCGGTTCACAAAGCCCGGATCAATTACGATTGACACAGGTCTACAACCGCTAAAGATGCTCTGGCAACGAAGGAGATTTTGCATTTGCTAATATCTCAACCTTAGGCTGTTGACAGCTATACCTTTAGTTTCAGGTTTTGGTAATATGTTTACCTACGAAACTGTACACCATACCTATAGAATGATATATATAAACAAATTAATAAAAATCGTTGGAGGTGTTTTCGGAATAAGCCTTTTCTTAACGAATGTTATATAGTATAGTTGACAATAGGTATGTTTTTTTCCAAGTCGGGAGGGATCTGTTTGAAAAAAAAAACGATTTCGGGGATTAGCGACGCCATTACAGAAAAAAATGGAGTTTCCATACAAACTATCAATAACAAGTATCTAATTCCCGCCGGTAATACAATTCTTCTCCGTGCTTAAGTTAAGCCTCGAAAATTATCTGGGTTAAGCTAAGCCCATTGGGGATTAGTTGTTGTTGCATTTAACATGTGAATTATTTAGCCCCGAATCGTTTTTTTCATACAATTTCCTTCTGACTTGGAAAAAAACACGCCTAATGTTATTATGGTAAGTAAAAAATAGTTTTAATTATTCCCTTCTGGGGAATCACCAGGTACCAAGTTGCAGCGGCTTTCGCTTTAGGTCGAATCGAACTAAAGGGAGACAAAATTGCAGGACTTATACTTTTTCGTATTCTTTATTATCGTTATGTCAGGCATAGAGTACCCATATTATCTAGACTCTAGAGAACCGACTTCAGGGCTCTTTCTCTTTCACTCAACAAGCTCCACTGAGAGATTTCCTCCACAATGGTGTGCATGTTTTAGTTGCCCAATGCATTTTAAATGGAACCGCACCGACACAATGACACTGTTATGGATTTTGTGTTTTTAGTATGAAATTTTGAATGGTTTTGAAATTTTTTTTGTAGCTGGTACAAGCCTGTCATTCTGGCTTTAATTTGAATTTTGAATTTTGAAAATCCGAACATTGGATCTAATGATATATAAGCATTTAATAGAACGCAAATCGGGTGTTGCGGCGCCAACTTGTTATTGTATCAACAATTCACAGGTATTCACGGACAGAGAATTTAAGTCAAATAAAATTTGCGGGAGATTTAGGCAAGGGGTATGAGTCGGTTCTTTAGATAATATAGGTACTCTATGATGTCAGGTTTGATTAAAATTTCGAGTTCAACTTTTATGAATTCAAAAACTGCCCTTTTTATTTGTTTTCTATTCGAGAACAAACAAAAATTGATTTGAGTTATAGGACCAATTCTTTAAGATAAAAAGAAACTGTTACAACAATTTTTTGAAAATCGACTCATTTTTTTTTTCAATTCAAATCAATTCAATTAAAAACTATTCTCAAAACCCAAATAATTATTATTATTTATTAAATAAAGGCCTCTCCAATAATTCTCTTGCATTGCCCTCTTTTTCCTATCAGATCAGGCCTGTCATAAAAACTAACTGCCATGGTATAAATTTTCATCGCATATGAATATATAATAGTACTGTGACAAATGCCATTAACTCTTTTATGACCGAAAATTTTTGTTTTATTTTCATTCGGCTTCTTGGAAGCTTTTCCAAACTTGCGTACATTGAATGGCAAGGATGATAATTATATTTCACAAGAATATATTTCGTGCCTCAACACAGGTCCCCAATCGCTCTTGCAGTCAGTAGTTGTTCACTTGACTGTGTTGACGGTAATCGCATTTTATAAATAATGGCTGATGAAAGTTCAACCAATAAAATAACAACAACACAAACTTCGAGCCCGGAAAAGAGACGGTCTACTGTGCCGGATATTCGACCTCAAAGCAGTTTTGAGAATCGGTATAGTAATATCATAACTGAACATATATTGGACAACAGCATTAATATGGAGGAAATTAGACGGCAGTTGCAGGCTTTCCTGCCCCAGAGCGGCCATGCTATACCGGCCAAGGAAATAAATGAAATTAGGCTGGAGAAAAAAGAATGATTGAAGTTAAAAATCAAAAGGCTGCCTTTTATATTTTTTAAATATGCATTTGTATTAAAATATTAAAGTATTTAATTTGTATTTCAGTGGCTTTTTGTGCGTTTCTAAGCATGATAGAAATTGACTCATCATAACGACGCTCAACTTTTATCAACTACGATCAAAAAGTAAAAGTAAATTTTGTATAGTATAAATGTAATAAATAAACAAAAGAGCTCAAGAGAGTTAAGTGTGGTGATGAGTCATGACTCAAACAACTCTTGTTAACATTTTCCGCAGCCACCCCAACGTCTAACTTCCTATCCCTAACACGGCAAATAAATTTAACAGAATAAAAAAGGATTTCTTTGTGCGTTATATCAAATCTTTTCCTTCTTTGGCTAAAAAAAACAGAAGTGCTTTACAGTTTGAAATTGGTTTTATGTCCTTCCGTTGGACGTGATGTTTCTTAAAGCTATTCAGAAAGTTAAAAAAAATGTGCTTTTCTATAATGGACTATCTAAATAAACAGTATGCTTTAACCCTATTGTAATAATATGAGCACAGGATTACCCCTTAGATGCACACAGCCTTAGATGGCGCCAGGGTGGACAAAGGAAAAACTACTGGCCTGAAAACCTAATCGTTCAGTAAAATTCGACTGTTTTTCATTAGACATTATATATAGGCCACGCTCCTGCGGATCCGTTTTTATGCTGTTGATAACAGATTATGTTGATAGGTATGTTTCAAACTTTGTCAAATTTGTAAAATCATGCATAAATCAATTAAAATTTTAAAACAAGAAGATTTTCAGTTCAGGTTGGCGCTAGTAAAGTTAGGTATTGTTTGTGAAAATAATTAACTACCTATTACTGAAATCCATTTAAAATAGAACTCAGTTAAGTTATATTTTGATTTTTTGCAAAGAATCTTCAAATTGAAGAAGAAAATTCCCAAATCTGGTAAAAATCTAATTGAATTTCTAGTAGGTAGGTACCTACAATTTATAAATTTCATCTTTAAAACAAAAAGCCAACAAGAGTGCATCAATTAATAAGAGGGAAAGAGAGGCAAACAAATAAGATTCCACTTTGATTTATGATGTTTTCTTTTCCTTTATTTGGTTTATTTATGAGATTCATGCCTTGGGCATGTACAATGTACATAATATATTCCAAAATTCTAAGCTAACTATAATAAACAAAGGAAATAATTTATCTTACAGCTCCCAACCGAATCACACTTTGTGTTTTAAGAAAAAAAATTTTTTTCAATAATTATTAGCCATCGCACACTAGAGAAATTCATCCTGGGGAAATCGAAGTTTGTTGGTGAGAGAGTGGTATGGAACGGGAAAAACGTCCCTCCTTGTTTCGAGTAGCAGCAAACATTTAGGTGAATGTGATTTAACATCCAGCCAAAATGAATTTTAGATAAATAAAAGTATACGTAACGTACACAAGTAATCCTTCAAAGAAGTAAATAGGGTGGATTCACTTTTATTCATAACAAATGAAGGAAAGTGAATGTTTTCTTCATTTCGTTTCGAAAAACTATAACGGGACCTTTAAGCGACTAAAATTGAGACATAAATTATGCAAAGATATAATTCGTCAGTTCAATTCAGGTTTTCAATGAATTTGGGGTAAGTATATTGGACACTTATAAAATTTAAAAAAATAATTTTTTATTATTTATTTATTATATCCAACTTGAAAACATAATAACCAAGGCCAATATTCGAAGCAGTATCTTTTATGATTGAAATAATTTAAGTGAACAAAACCTTTGATTATCATGAATTTCATTTCTAAATCGATTTGAATCCTGTGTAAGGATACTTCACTTATGAATCATTTAAATGATTAAAAAAAGCCTCATAAATGGAGGTCGAAAACGAATATATTATAGCGTCCTATGCTCAGGATTTATTCATATTTTATGAATCATTTAAAAGATTCATATGTGAGTTTCGTTACCCAGGAGTTTGGACCCAAATCGATTTAGAAATGAATTCAGAATCGAAGGTTTTGTTCACTTATGTCAATCATTTATGAAACAGTTGTGAAGAAAAATGTTTGCTGGGTTTACTTTTATTCATAATAAGTGAATAATAATGATAATTTCCAACAAAAAACAACTTAAGACAAAATGACTCGTTTCTTTTGTTTCAGTAGCTAGGTTAAGGTATGTAAATATTTTACAGTACTTAACCAAACATGACATTTTTAATTTTTAACCATGATTAATTTTAAACCAAATATTTCATGATTTTGTTTAAAGCTATGCGCAAACCGACACGATGGCGGTGGCGATCGCGATAACTTTTATCGCGCGATTAAGATACTTCCAAAAACCTGCTCACATAAACGCGATATATTGTATCCCATATCTTATCCTTTTTTTATATTTTTATAATCTTTGTTCGACAGATCATATAAAATGGAATTCTCCCGAATTTTTCAGTATTTGAATTGTCATTAGGTATCAAATTTTCTTTTTTAAACTGTTATTTTTCTGCAGGCGATATAGCGATCAAATAGTGCTTGCTGCGTTCAAGAAAATTCGCGTAACTGAACGCAGCAGTGGAACGTAAACGCAATCACATATCGCGTCGATGTGTGACCCTCCATTGATTTACGTGTGCGGCATCCACATTGTTATCGCGAATCGCGATCGCTACCGCCATCGCATCGGTTTGCGCGTAGCTTAAAGAATAATAATTTCATTTAATGCTTTGTGTTGAATCTTGAATCAGGCCAGCTTTAAAAAAAATCGTCAATTTTCCTCAGGCTTGTTCCGTTTTCATTATAATATCTCATTAGACAATCATATTAAGAAACAAAAAGATCAAACAAAGGTAGGTTTAAAAAAACACGTTCTTTTTTAAAGTGAAATATAATATTATGTCAAAAATTGCGTCATTTTACACATGGGGCTTAAGCAGCACAAGCTTATCAAAAAATCACTGGCCAAAACAAGTCATATAAAATTGACTAACACTGTATTGTTATTTTCTTTCATGTGGTTTAGCTACAAAAATGTTTAATTTTTCGGTATGGAAAAAAATGAGTAGGTTCTTAGATCTCAAAAAAGCAGCGTCGAGGAGTAAAATTATTATCTTTATTAAAATTGTAGTAAATTTTTTTCGATTGGAGTAAGGTTCTAATGCTGAGACTAGACTTAAAGAGTTACAAACAAATGTTCTGTATCAAATTTAAAGGAAATCCATCCATCCGTTTACACTGTAGCTACATAGTTAAACAGAACGGACGTTCAATACGTACGTATATATAACCACACTCAATACTCATATATGATAGAGACCAGAGTATCATGAACCACTATTTTGATGACGCTATCATTTCGTTTTTGTATAGGTAATCCAAAACTTCTTTGGTCCTTATATCGCAACTAAAAGCAACTCCAAAAATGTGCTTAAGGCCATTTCTAGATCTATATTTCCACATCTTTATAATGCGGGCAAATTCAATGAAAAACTTCACAAGACAAAATCAACAAGTTGGAGTGAAAACAGTCTCTCAATAGTGATTCACAAAAACTAAATCGATTCGCCAAACCATTTCCTAGATTCCAAAATAAAGTTCGCATTTTGTTCCACAAAGAACTCACACTTCAAACTTGTTGAATCCAAAGAAAATTTAGTAAACGAAAGTAAAAGACGCAAAACGTTTAAGAAGATTTAAGATGTGACTAATAAAAAAGGCAATACGAGTCGTTTTTTCAATGATCCTATCATAAACATTGTTGGTGGAAATAGAAAAAGTTGGCACTCAACCTCTATAAAGTAGGATAAATCACAATTGCAAATGTATACGGATACCGTTGGGGGATTGTGGCAAGCAACATCACCCAAAGGTAAACCTCATAAATAATACATTAAAATCACGAAGTGTGAACTTAGGGAAGCCATTCAACTGACAGCTTTTTCCATAGCGTTTAAAGCATTCAATCTGAGATGGAATTTTTGCTAATAAATATTATCCTACCGCTGAAAAGGTTATAAATTCATGGTCTCTTCTAACCAGCTTATGTTTATGTAATAGCCTTGATGGATGATTAACATGTCTGTAAATCGCCATGCTTTGCGGTGTGATAGTAAAGGCTATAAGGGTTGTTTCATTGAATCAGAGGAAACATTCATTTGGCTAAGTGCCTGTGGGAATAGTCAATAAAATGAAATTCTTTTTCATTGAAGTGGAAGGGCATTTATCTCCAAGGATACTTCTGCACTGACAAAATAAACTCCTTAATGGAATACTATAAGACTTACCTACAGTTGTAAGGAGCATATTGTCCAACAGCAAGGCAATTGCTACAATTACCAAAACCAACCGTCTAGAGCCCCTCCACTGGATCATCCAAGCTTTGGTAGCGGCCCAGGTCCCAGCAGCCCGATAATCCTCCTGGCGGTAATTATCCGATGGAGGTAGAGGCGGCGATGTCATTTGCGGTCCATAACTGTGATAGGTTGTGTTCCGTTCGGTGGATGTTTGTGGGGGCAGGTGTGAGGACTGTGAATTATGGGATAACTCGCTTGAGTCCTGCGATGTGAGGGATTCGGTGTTGGTGCCATTTTGATAAGATGTTGCTGCGAGTTGTGTTGGCTGATTCTGATGTTCCAAGTGGGCTTTGAAGGGATTTCTACTGGGTGTAGAGTTGGCAGGAGGTGGATTGTTATTTCTTGGTCCACCAGGATCAGTCGATTGCATTTCGCCACGCACTTATTGCTAATGGTTGAAAAAAGGGAAGACAAAAAAAAGAAGATGAAAATATGAATTTTTGTTATCCTTTCTAAGCTTCTTGATAATAATTAAGAAAAGTCTCCGAAACAGACGTTTTTCAAGTATATTTTCAGTAATTCCGATTTGTCTCTAGGGGGAAGAAGAACAAAATAAGAAAATAAAAAAAAATAAAAGAAAAGAGAAAATCCGGAAGTGGAATTCAATTTCACGAGCTACGTCAACGACAACGTTCCTAGTATAGTTGGGTACATTTATTATATTTGTTTAGAGTGAAGTACATATCTGTATTTTTTTTTTCTTAAAGAAACCGATAGGATTTATTTGATTCATTCTTTGGCAATGAAAGGTTGTATAACAGAGAAGGATTTAAGTAATCCGTTTAGAATAATGTAAAATTGACTGTGTACTTTAAATCACTGGGATGTGACGCACACTAAAAAATCAAACTCAAATCAAATCAGAATGTAATGAAATGATGAAGTTATGTATTATTGCTTAGCGATATTGATATAAAAATAGGTGCGTTCCTTTACTTTGAAACTATGTATGTGCATTTGTGTGAATTTCTACACATTTTATTTTTTTTTATATGATCTTTGAAGGACAACTGCATAGAGTTTCAAAGTAATAGGAACTAGGCTTGTATTGACTTTTAGAAATTTTTTAAAATGTATAATTTAAATGTTATATCCTCCTTTGCTGATCACAAATAAGTAAAGCAAGGAAATAAACGTGAGAATTTTAGTTGAGGTTAATAGGTTGAAATGGCTGCCATTTTTTGGTAACCAGTTGTTAGATTGCAAACTGTCAGTGTCATTTTTATTCAGAAGTCTTTGCAATATTGTGACTTCGCATACACTCTTGAAAAGCGTTTCCAAATTTTATAAATTTGTTCCCAAAATAATGGATATGTGCGCTAAAACTTTAGACCACTTGCACCATCTAATACCTGACATAATTGACTATCTGAAGTCACTATTTCCCTTACTTTTGACCGTTTATGATGACAACATTTTCTTGGTAGATGTAGTGGTGTTGAAGAAGATCCAAATTTATCGATTCAATGTCGTTCACAACAGCTTCAACTTTATGGTGCAATGATTCTGGTTTAAAAGCTTAAAATATCCAGTTCGTGGAAGATATGAAGCCGAATGGCCATCGTTTGCTTTGAAATTTTAGTGAATAGACCCAAAATCAACTTAAAATGCTTCCGATGTTTTATAGAAAAATGTTGTTCAGCGATGAGACTAATTCTTGGCTCAATCGGTTTGTCTAATATGCTAAATTGTCACATTTGAATCCACGTGAGACTATTGAAACACCACCGTTAAATCCCGGCAAATGAATAGTTTGGTGCGGTCTGTTGGGTGGAGATATCGAACCATACCTTTTCAAATATTAGGCCAATCCGCTTATCCAGTGTTACAGACTACAGTCAACGGGATTTGCTCTAGAGACACCATTAATTACTTTTTCGTTCCTTGGTTGAATTCCATGAAAAAAGAAGCGATGTGATTTATGAATGGTGGAATGATGATTGCCTGTTCTACAGGCAAACGAAAGAATCAACTTATTAAAGGAAACATTCCACAAACTCATAATTTCGCGCAAGAGACTTCAAAATTGGATATTTTTCTTTGTAGATATGTAGATATGTATGTGAACTAGCTATAGTCTACGCTGACAAATCAAAACAATTGGCATATATCTATTTATATACATGACAATTTAAAACACTTCTGTTTATAAATATACGGATACAAGTGTTTTCATAGCTTTTAAAAAGTTGTCACCGGTTTAATTGACATCTGCCGCCATTTGCATCCGGCGCGGCGGTGGTGGTGACAACTTTGATTTTTCATTTGAGAAGTTATCGTAAATCTATTTTCCGACCCGAACTTTTTTAGTCCGTACCATAAAAAAAACACAAACACAAACATAATATGTATGCCAGTAAGACCCAGGGTCTTTTAAATTAGGCAATGTTAGAAGGAATAGATGGATAGCATATATAGATTTTTGTTGGCACAGTGGATTGAGAAATTAGGTTTTTGATTATCTCACTAAATCCCAGGAGTGGCGTTCAGTTGAGGGAATGAAAGAAAAGAATGCTGCCTAGACTGAGGATCGAACCCACATACCTAGGTTAGCAGTCAAGCACCACTCCCACTGCGCCGGGGCCACCCCTATAGGCTGGGCTATTCACAAAATAAGTGTGATGAAATCTCGTCCGCTTCTACATTATGGCACCCCCTGCTGAAGTCAGATTTACTGATCCGCATTCTGCTCATGCGGCTTCGCATATGGATATGTGAACAATTGGTACTGAATGAAAAGTTGACACCTGCTTACGTTTTACCCTTTATAATCAATAGTTTCTTGAAGAAAATTAAGGTGCAAAACCAGCAATATCTCGAAAATCACACTCAGGTTAGACCTGAGTTGCAATCACTAAAAAATTAGTTTCAGTCTAGATTAAATCAAATTAAACGACAGCTTATGATTCTGTTGAATCTGAACGGTAAAGATGAGAAGCATTTTTTCATGTCAAAAGATATTCTTGTAGGATTATAGTCAATTCCTCGGAAGAGGTGGTAACCCGTGAAAAACATTTCTGTTTTGAGGCGACTCGAACCCAAGACTTTCGGCGTAGCAGTCCTATGCACTTACCATTACGCCACGGGCTATTAAACTACTTAGTTTCCAGAGGGTTTTTAGACTTATTTTCCTGATGGGCCACGGTCCCATAGGTAGTTTCCTACATTCCATATATGGATAATCCAACACCACACATCTACGTTACCAGTCAATCAACTCATCCACTGAAGCATAAGGTTGTACAGGCTATGACTGAGATTTTCTAGTCGAAAACACCAAAATATTCTAGATTCAACCATAAAAAAAAAAAAAAAAAAAAAAAAAATTTTAAATCATCTCTTAATTTTCGATCGTGCCAACCCTGCTATGAGTTATCATTTGTCGGCGCAACTCGCAACTTTAAAAATAATTTTACTTGGCACGCAAATGTACATACAATACAATGTTTCTTCCCACTTTTCACCGAACAAAAATTTTAATTCAATCTTAATCACTTTCAATTAAGCAAAAAGAGTTCCCTATACCTACTTTGCCATGTGACTTCGGCACACCGCCGCCGCGTAACGCCGACCATCGAGGACTTTGATCAAAGCATTGACATTCAAATAAAATATCAATTAGATAAAAACACAACATGTCAACAAAATTAATAAAACTTGCGGATATCATATGCTTTTGTTTGTTTTCACTGAGCTCTATGATTTCGATTTGGATATGTAAAATAAGGCTGCACAAGTCAAAACCTTTCACTAATGTTTTCATTGACTTTTTGACCTGCTGATTCCACTTTGTGGGGTTATTTCTTCTAATTAAATAAAAAATACATTGCTATAAATCCAGATATAAAATATCAACTGCTGTTCCATAAGTATTTTCATAACTTAAATAAAAGTCAAGTCTGCGAACTTCTTAATGAACAGTGCAGCTAAAAAGTTTACAATCACATAAAACAATTCTAAAAAAATGCTATTCCAATAATTTTAGTTTTTAACTAAACATTAATTGTTGAAGACTTATACATAGGTACATATATACCTACAAATTAATATAACTTGATATAACAGGGTCTTTCAGCTGAGATTGTATTAAGAACTTTCACTAAAGCAACATCGGAAAGTCCCTTTTCAGTATTTAAACTCCAATCGAAAATTACTTTTAAACGAATTAGGGAGGAAATTGAATTGAAGGTTGCTTCTGTTCTCCCTTTTCCCAGTTTGTCGAGCAACACTTGGTCGTATCTGTTTTGAAATAATATATATTATGTTCCTGAAGGCATCGCGCTATAGCAATTAAATGGAACGTTCGTTGGGAGAACGATGGTTGGAGGTGTAATTTTTTCCCACACCCGAAAAGGAATATCACTTAAAATTGAAAAAGGGACAAATGATGTGACGAAGATGTTGATGGTGATGATAGCAGGCAAAGGAGTGTCACGTCTTCGACTTGGGACTTGGAGTGGGGACAACACTCTATGGCTTTTGAGTTTTTCTAGTTGAATTGACATCGACAAAACATGGCATATGACATGCCTATTTATGCAGCTATTGATGCAGCTATTGAGTACTGGTTTTTGGAAGAATGGGTGTAATAGTCAATTTTAATTCAATTTCTCTGGGACCTTTTCATTTTGAAGGAAAATTAAATTCTAATTACGTATTTAAATCTTTTGAAGAATAATCATATAGGTACGATGATGCTTCATTGTGTTGAGAATTGAAGTACAAACCTACTTACGCACATACATATATATTTTTATAAATAAAATAATTTAAAATTTTGCAGACAGCTTTTTATAATATGTTTGCAAATTTGGATATCAATTTGACGTGGTTGAAATAAATTTTACAAATGATGCATTCTAAACAATTTGTGTATCTAAAAACGGGATTTTGGAACTTTAATGCCAGTTATAACGATTTATTTTTAAAGTCCCGTCAACCCTCGATCGATCGGTTTAAATTTAAAACGATGGCGGATATAGCGATGAAAGGCACTTTGGCTGCCGCAACATAAGCTAAGTATACAGACGATTGTCAGATCTTACAATATTGTCAGAACTGTCAATGGTCTGACAATAGATAACAATTAGCTGACAATTGACTTATATCTTACAATGAAAAATTGTCCGTTCACACTGTTGGTGTAGATTTCTTCCCAATTTGATTATCAGCTATTTTTTGTATCACTCTCTAACCAACTCATTGACATTTCGAACAATGAAGAAATTGTAAGCAATTGTAAGCAATTGTAAGATGTTTTCAATGAAAACATCTGACAGTGGCCAATGAGTCTGACAATATCCTAATCGACTGACAATGATAAAAATTGTGTGTTCAGACGATTGTAAGATACCTGACAATTTTTTGTCAGATTGTCGTCTGACAATGACGTTTCTGACAATATTGTCAGACAAAATTGTGTGTTCAGACGATTGTAAGACATTTGGAACAGTTTTTTCCCTGTTAGCACAAACGACGCGACGTTGCCACAAGTTTCCACTGTAAAGAAGTTGCTGGTCACTTTATAAAAATGTCTTTATGTTTTTTATTCTATTTCTAATAACATATTATCCATTGTTTGTGCATCAATGTAAATTGTAATCTAAATCTGGGTATGGTATGTTTCGCAAGAATTGTCTGGCCAACTAAATTTTCGCGGGGGTTCATTTCGCCGTTTTTCGTTCCGCATTTTGTTTGTTTAGCATTTTGTTATTTAGCTCCATTGGATTTTTGAATTTCCGCAATTTTTTATTTGGCATTTTGTTGTTTTCCTTTTTTTTTAGCACTTTATTATTTCGCTTTTTTTTATTTGGCATTTTGTTGTTTCGCTTTTTTTTGTTTGGCATTCAATTGTTTTGCAATTTTTTGGCATGTATAAACAGTGAGGTATGTATGCAAGCCCCCTGCTTGGGCACACTATAGAATTTGGGATATTCCACAATCCAAGTCACCGAAAAATACTCAAAAATGAACTATTTTCCATATATAAAATTTGTTCTCAAAAAAACATTAATACTAATTATCAAAACAACTGAACGGCGAAATGATCTATCAGCGAAATAATAAAACGGCGAAGCGATATTTTGCGAAATAATGAAACGGCGAAAAGTTATTTCGCGAAAAAAACAATTGGCCAAATATCAAACAACGTAACAAAAAAAAACGAAACAACAAATTGCTGAATGATTTTTGCGAAATTATTGGAAATATTTTTGAAAAAAAGCGAAATAAAAAAACGCCGAATGTTAATTGCGTAATGATTGAAAAACGTAATGAATAAAAAACCAAACGTAAATTGCCAATTGGGCTTTTCCACCAGCCGTCAGTTTCAAACAAGGTCTGAACTTGGAGAAAGGTAACAAAATTTATTTTATTTTTACAATATAATTCTTGTTTGTTTTCCAATAAAAACGTATAAAACGATGATTATAACGCCAATTTAACAAAAAATCAATTTCAATAACTTATCAAGCTTATTTATATAAAAAATCACAGAAAATATTAAAAATCCACATTTCACTGAAAAGAGCATTTGTTTACATTTTTCTAAGTTCGATATCACATGGTTTGTTTTTGTTGTTTTGAACTGTCAAAATTAGAAAGAGAAAAGATAAAGATAGTTTTTGGAAAAGCCCAATTGTGGATTGCGAATTAAACGAAATATTTAACGTTTAAAGCGAAACAAAGAAATGCCAAAATAATTTTGCCAAACAATGGTGACCCTCTAAATCTAAATGAAACATTAAACCTTGCGTTGAATGTTTGATTTAGATGAATCCATTAAGCCCATTAAACAAATTTTAGTAATTCTTTGCGTGATTTAAATAATTCACTCATGTAGGTAAATGGTGGACTTTATTCTTACCAATTCGGCAAATCCACAAAAACCTTTGTCTAACATAAATGTACGTCAGTATTATAGAGCATGTACATTACTTGCGAAATTTATGTGTAGGTACTAGGTACTACATAATATAATGATATGGATTTGTAAAAAAATGGAACTTTATAGATTTTGATCAAACTTGACATTACGATGGTGGTGAAGTCAAAGTGGGTCTTGAAATTCTGTTCGTCCGTCTGTCTCTCTGTCTGTTCGGCTGTAGCCTAAATGGATGGGCCAGTTTTTCAAAACAAAATTGGTACCTAGCGTTTATTGGACATTCCCCGGCAATCTTTTTATTTTAATTCCGAAAAATGGTTATTAAACCTTAATTGAGCAAGCACTCCAAACATTAAAATAAACTAAAAATATTTGAACCTCTTTATTTTATTTTTTTATTTTCTCAGAAACGGACTGATTTTGATTAATTTCATTTATGGATTCTTAAAAAAAGTTAAATTTTTCTTCTAACCCTTATGTGTTTGAAGAGGTACCTGAGTATCTTTTTAATTTTCAATGACCAATTAAAATTTAATGGTAAGCTGAATGCAAGTGAGCTTATGAGAGCTCTTAACATGTTTTGGGAATATTTTCATTAATTGGGAGTTTGTAAGTCAAATGGGAAGATCCCTGTTGAGCAAGAAACTTAAAACTTACTTATTTATAGCCAGGCCCAGCAGGTAATATGGATAGTGTGGGTAGTAAAACCCACTCGAGATTTTCCGAGTGGGTAAATTACCCACTCAAAATTTCAGTACTTTTCAGAAAAGCTTAGAAATTTTCAATCTCATTAATGAAAAACAAAAAAATTAAATAAAAAAAAACGACCGACGGCAACACAGGACTGTTTTTCACCGGATGAATTCATTCCCTGTACTCTCTCTTTCGTGCTGGCTCTTTATAGTGTGCATCTTCTTTTTTTGTCTTTCTTTATAATAATACAAGTGCAGTGGTCGTAGTCCGTAGATGTAGAGAAATGATATACATAACAAGTAAGAAATTTCGATTTTAAAATGCCCGCAGTTTATTCTCCTAAGAATTTCACTTTTCATTTTGTTTTTTTCAATTCAAATAAAATGTTTAGTTCCTTTTTAGGGTTCCGTACCCAAAGGGTAAAACAGGACCCTATTACTAAGACTCCGCTGTCCGTCCGTCCAGGAGGTATCTCATGAACCGTGATAGTTAGCCAGTTGAAATTTTCACAGATGATGTATTTGTATTGCCGCTATAATAACAAATTAAAAATGCAAGATTCATAAATGACTCTTCAAACTACTGGAACGATTCGTTGTAGGCCAAAAAGTAGATGTTGATAATGTAGTTTACTTCTACAAAGATGAATCTGATAAACAAAGACTTATTACCGATAGGGACGTTTTCCTACAGCTTTTGAAAAGACAGAATGAGCAAGCAAAAAATTTGAGAGAAGTAGTTGATTTTTTGCAAAAATACGCCTGGAATCGAGGGATTATTCCCGAGTTTGTACTGTTCGTCCAGTTGCTAATCACAATCCTAGGATCATCTTGCTCAAATGAAGGAATTTTTTCCGACCTTCGTCGTTTAAAATCTTACCTTAGGTCAACAATGCTGCAGGACCGGCTCAACAATATATTGCATGTTTATTCCGACCACACGGAAAATGTAAATTTGGATGAATTATTAAATAAATTTATTTCAAAACACTCCAAACGAAGTGCGATTTTCGCATTAAAAAACTATTATTTCATCATAAAAAACTTAAAATGAAAAAATGTTATGACGTTCTTTTTTTATTAATGAATTTAAGCTTTTAGATATTACACCAACTACCCACACGGGCTGAAGCTGTTCTGCCGGGCCTGCTTATAGCAATACGAAATTCTAAGAAATCTCAGAAGATGCGTGTTATGTCTAAGCTGAATGAATGTGTGGTTTTTTTATGTAACAAATTTTTGGCACTGTTCAACTCTGTCAAGAAGATATTGTAGATATAGAGCTAAAAAACACATATTTATTCAGCAATACAGGACATACATGGATATAACATGCTTCTCATTGCATGTTCTAGGCTTAGCTCCATCAAAAACCTCCTCCTTATGTCAAAAATAAAAAATTAATTAAAAGCGACCACTGGTGCAGAACCAGGGCTTAGTGACTTACAACTCTCAACTACTCCTGTGTGCGTGTTATTGGCAGGAATGGAGGGACTTTCAATTTTCAGCCAAATCCAAGCGGAACAACACTTTGATTTTGTTATAATAAGTAATAATCTCAGGTTGCGAACTTTGGGAATTCTGAAAAGTTTGTGATGTATGTATTGATGAAAGCATTAGATACAAGAGCTTTCTGATTCTTCTTTGGAACATAAGAGTAGATTGTTGCTTTTTTGTGGCATGTAAAGTTAGTGGAAAACACTGCCCTATATTAACATATGTGCCTGCATATTTGTTGGTAGAAATCACTTATTTTTTTTGAACTGTTCCAAGCAGTGTCATATTGCAGTCAATTAATTATTGAGAAAGGGGCATGAAGTGAAAAAGTTGTCAGTTGTAAAATTTCTCCCCTAGTTTGTGTATTATGCGACAAGATCCAAAACAATTGTGACTCCTATATTTGTCTGGTGTCCTTCCACAGCGAGTTTTACCGTGTAAATTTAACCACAAAATCGTTAGTTTTCTATGAATTCATATAAAAGTACGCGGGTACCTTATTACCCGGATTAAGGTGTTTTTTTCTTCACATATAAAGGGTTAAACTTAATATGTAATTTGAAAACGAGTTGGTCGATTTCCTTAAGACTTCGCCCCAAGTTTTTTTTTAACATTGTCTACCAAAAATATACGTACTTTATCTTATTTATCTCGAAAGTGACTCCTAAGATTTTGATTAAAATAGAAAGTTTTGATATGTTTCTGAAGAATAAATTTCCTTCACTAAATTCCGTTTTTTTAATATTCTTTGAACTCTAAACAACTGAGTTCAAAATTTTATTTCGATCTTCATTTGGGTTTTTTCCTTTGCCCAAATATTATTTAGAATAGAATAAACTCTTTCTGTAGGAGCATTTAACAAAATAAAATTGTACTAGAT
The DNA here is from genome assembly GCA_929447395.1 of Epistrophe grossulariae. Taxonomy (NCBI): domain Eukaryota; kingdom Metazoa; phylum Arthropoda; class Insecta; order Diptera; family Syrphidae; genus Epistrophe; species Epistrophe grossulariae. Next base: position 88,696,118 of record OV839566.1, read on the forward strand.
GTCTTGTTGTTAGTTCTTTCAAACGGTTAGGGTACGTTGGCATGATTATTTTTTTTTGTCATTGAATTTTGCTTTAATATTTATATTGTTGTTTTTAAGAATTTGTACGAAATACATAACAAATAATGAACAACTTCTGAAATACAGAACATTTAAGTGTTTTTGTTCAACAAAAAATTAATAATGAACATCGTCTTCAAATACAGAACTGTTCATTATTATAATGAACGGATGGTCACCGTAATTATAATTAACTTTTTTTTACAAGAGCTTCTAATAAATTTAAATAATATATCAAAATTAAAAAAAAAAATTAAAAATTGGTAAGTACCCATATGATTTTTTTCGAAATTAATTGTTATACTCAGAAAATTTTTCTTCCTAAAACTCTTTACAAAATTTTATACAGAAAACCGATGCATCGATTTTGAAATTTTGTTCTCATAAAAATGGATTTGTTTAAAAAATCAGATGGTGTACATTGCGTTGGATTCAATAAAATCTCAAAAGTTCAATTATTTTATTTATAATTACTATATTGGTTTTTTTTTAACAATTTTTCAGTAAAAACTGTAAGTTCCATGCAGGCATAATGTGCAACACGGTGCTATACATATTCTTCATTTTTATGTACCCACATAATACTACCACTACACTACGTTTTTGGCATACAAATCTGGCGCCCATAACTAATTAATTTCTTTTAAAAACAGATGAAGAGTAAGTTCGTGCGGCCCAGTCGTGCACTTTATTTTATTTAAATTCAAATGTGCTTCAAGGCAGCCACAGTCGTTTAACGACAACGTCATTTAAGATTGATAGCCAGCGAATTGGTCAATTGGATTCTAAATTCAGCGTGTTATATTTCAACAGTATTCGTTGATATAGTACCTATGGTAAAAATTAAGCAATTCCTTTTGAAACGAGATTTGAATTCGAAATTTACAATGTATCTTTTAACAGAAGCAACAGCTAAATTTTTTAATTACCGATTTGAATTTAAAATTTCAAAGTAGAGAGAAAATTGTTTTGAATTTTATGGAAAGACATCATTGAGTTCAGGATGAAGTTAGTTGCTTTTAGAAATGTAGTAATCAACAATAGATATAAACGAAGAAAATATAATAAATGTACTTCTTCTTATGTATGTACATTGTACATTGTACGATCACACTATGGTGTTAAACCTTGAGAACCAACAACAACATAAAACTGTGTACCCTAATTTTAAATGAAATATTATAGTTATATGGTAGGTAGGGTTGTATTATGTGATTATTTATCAATCAAAATTATAGTGTATATATTACTCTGTTTTGCATACACAATGCATGGAAATTAAACAGTTAAAAATATTATTAATCCGTTTGTTTTAATAAAATAAAACGGAGGTAATATACCAATTTTAGAATAAAAGAAAAATGTATATGAAAGTTGTAAAAGCCGTTTTCAAGAAAAATAGGATTTTAAACAGTTGTTATGGATAGGTATCGCGTTTTGTTTGGTTATAAGATATTTTTGTGAGTCTTTTATATAGATTGTGTTAATAATTGCGTACCAAGCTTTTAAAAAATTAACCACTTCGTTTTTGAAATATTGAGTTTTCAAAAACTGAATGAAAAGCGAAAATAAAAAAAATGGGAATCGGATGTTTTTTTTACATGAAGACTGCTTATAAAGGGTGATTTTTTAGCTGGTTTGGTTTTGGCAACACTGGTTTTGACAGCTGACGTGTGTTTAGTACCTTGTGTCACTGTCAAACAGCTTCAGTTTGGTTTGCAATTTAACCATGGATCGTCTTACAAATGAACAACGGTTGCAAATTATTGAATTTTACTATCAAAATTCGTGCTCGGTTCGAAATGTTCATCGCGCGCTGCTTCCATTTTATGGTCGGCATTCTCGACCTTCTGAGCAGTCTATTCGGAAGATTGTGACCAAATTTCGCACCAAATTTACTTTGTTGGACATTAAACCACCAACACGTTTACGTACTGTGCGTAGTGAAGAAAATATTGCGGCCGTATCAGCTAGTGTGACAGAAGACCGCGAAATGTCGATTCGGCGCCCTTCCCAGCAGTTAGGCCTTTGTTACAGCACTACGTGGAAAATTTTGCGGAAGGATTTGGAAGTAAACCCTTTTAAGATACAGCTGGTGCAAGAACTAAAGCCAGCCGACCTACCACAACGCCGAATTTTTGGTGAATGGGCTCTTGGAAAGCTGGCCGAGGATCCGCTTTTTTATCGAAAAATTGTGTTCAGCGATGAGGCTCATTTTTGGTTGAATGGGTACGTAAATAAGCACAATTGCCGCATTTGGAGTGAAGATCAGCCAGAAGCATTGCAACAGCTACCAATGCATCCCGAAAAAGCCACTGTTTGGTGCGGTTTATGGGCCGGCGGCATTATTGGGCCATATTTCTTCAAAGATGATGCGAATCGCAGCGTTACTGTCAATGGTGAACGCTACCGAGCGATGATAACAAACTTTTTTTTGCCCGAAATGGAAGTTCTTGACTTGCATGATATGTGGTTTCAACAAGACGGTGCCACATGCCACACAGCACGCGAAACAATGGCGCAATTGCGAGGCGAGTTTGGTGAACAGTTAATTTCACGTTTCGGGCCGGTCAATTGGCCGCCTAGATCGTGCGATTTGACACCATTAGACTATTTTTTGTGGGGGTATGTCAAGGCTAATGTCTATAGGGACAAGCCCGCTTCGATTGACGCACTGGAAGCCAACATCCATGCATTCATTCGTGAGATACCGGCCGATATGTGTGAAAGAGTATGCCAAAATTGGACTCAGCGGATGGGCTACCTGAGACGCAGCCGCGGTCAACATTTGCATGAAATTATCTTTAAACATTAAATTACAAGGTTCAAACTATCGATTCAAATAAATATTTCATTCATTTTTTCGAATTTTTTGTGTTTTTTTTTTAAAAAAAAGTCCTAAACCTCTTAAAAAATCACCCGTTATAATCATGTCGACTGTGGAATCCGCAATACCTACTGGGGTGGAATCGTGTAAGGGGGTCAAAAGTGTAATTTTCCAATAAATTTGAAGTATCTGCCTGAGTGTGACTAGAGTTACCAGCTACACTACACTATACTCACAAAATCTATTAGTAAAATCGCTACGAATGATATTCGTGGCAAAAATATTCATGCATTGAATGAATAGTCGTGTGATAAACTTAGTATTTGTATCGTGATGTTATATATCTATATGAATTCATTCGTGAAGAGTTACTAATAACTTTAGTAGTATCCACGAATTAGTTCGTTTTAAATACCAATTATATTCGTAAAAAAATTAAGCAATTCGTATGAGTGCATTGTACGAAATATTGTGTACATATAAATAATAACATTCGTTAATTTCTCGTACGAATGACTTGGTAATTTCTTCCATTCCATTCGTTTTACTTACGAATGATTTCGTACTATTTACGAAGTAAAATTAGTATTAGTAGACAAAATTCATTCGTGGGTTGACCTAACGCATTATTCGTAGAATTTACGAAGTATTAGTTGTATTAAAGAAATTTACAACTGATTCAAAATAGCTTTTAACGGCCTTAAAGTCAACTGTTATACCGTTATTTTATTGGTTAAACTTATTCCATATACTAGAGAGTTCAATGGTGTAATTATCTTGTGCGGATTTAATATAAAAAAAAACTCATCGGTTAGATGCTGTCGTACCACGGGCTACTAATTTTCTAAGAGTCTGAATTTAATCAAATTCCCTTAGAAATATAAAATTCACAATCAGTCACAGTGATGACTGTAGGCCAAAGTTTTTTTTTGTTATTTTTTGGTGGTTTTTGAATCTTTTGGCCATAACTTTTTTTTTAAGACAAATACAAAAAAAAATAAAAAATTTCGGCACTAGATTTTGCCGAAACGAAGCAATTGCCGTAATTTTTATGAAAATGCGGCGTACAGTGGTGACTGAAGACCAATGTTTTTTTTAGTTAATTTTTTGGTGGTTTTTGAATCTTTTGGCCATAACTTTTTTTTAAGAAAAATAAAAGGACGAAGCAATTGCCGTTTAGTTTTTTAAAATTGCACAAGTATTACGACTTTGGTGGTTGTTCAAACTTCAGCGGACGCATTGTCTGCAAAGTTCAGGATCATAATTCACAGTATATTCATGCTGTGAGTTTTATAAGAGTCGGTAAGCATCGACCATAGTTCGTGTCTTAGAAGGGTACGACAGCATCTGACTGATGGGCCCAAATGTTGAGGTCATTTGAACCTATAAATTGAATAAATCTTTTACTTTCAAATATTCTTTCAGCCTTGGCCTAAATTGTTGCAAAAAATATTTTACATATATACATAAGACTGTATATAGCTATATATTTTAATACATAATTATAGTGAAAACTATTTTTATTTTTTTTTTACAAAGCGAGACCATCACAATAATATTCGTACAATATACGAATTCCACCAAATAATTTATAACTGAAATTCAAGAGCATTAGTAAATGGTACAATATACGAATGCATTCTACAATATACGAATACAAAGCTAGGGCATCAGAAAATAGTAGGTACAACATACTTTTATCATTGTAGGAATTTGAATTTAATATTCTTAAAATGTACGAAGCTGCGTCAATTCTACGAATACTATTCGTGGCTGAAAACCACGAATAAAATTCGTAGAATGTACGCTGTTTTTTTTAGTAATATTTGCACACGAAATTTTTTGAGTGATACCTATACAATGATGCTTTAAACATTAGGAATTACGAAAATGAAAAATCAAGTGAATTTCATTGGTTCCGATTCAATGAGTTATCAATCTCTTGAATTGAAACAATGGATCCAAAATTAAAATTTAAACCTGATTTTACGTTATCGATGTTGCGCCATCTTCTCTCAGTGAGCGCTTGTATCAATTTCTCAGCCAAAATTTGGGATTTCTTTGCGATATTTCAAAGAAGGTGGAGTTAAAACACTGCGCACAACTTGAAGCAATATTAACAGCAACAATTGGCAACGAAGTTCAAAAGGATGTTATTGCTAAATATCTCTTGAATTAAATTAATATTTGTCAATTTTAAACTTCTTATTTGAATTGTATACAAATTTATTAAGGGCATTTAAGATACTATAATAACGTTTCCTGTAAGTGCTGCATTAGGTGAAGCTAGCTTCTGGAAGCTTAAGATTATAAAAACCTATCTTCACTGAACAATGACCCAAGGTCGAAGAAGAAGAAATCGCTACATGATTTGCAAAAAATAAAATCGCACAGATCAGCATATTAAATTTAAAATTTTGTATACATGTATGTATTTCGAAATCCTTTGATTATTATTAAATAAAACCGTATGTAAATGTTAATGTTGTCGTTATCTTCTTTTTTTATTTGAGGCAGCAAAATAACAATTTGCATAGGGCGGCAAAATTTTCAGGTTCGGCACCTTGTGAACATTCATTTCGGGTGGAAGGTAATGCCATTGACAGCCTTCATTTTCGCTTTTTTTAAGTGGGCAAATGAAATTTTGTTCGGGCAAAACTAACAATAAGGCCAATCAGTGATCATTACTTTATTGACTCACTAAGATTTGTCTTCAATTTGTGCCAAGTCTACATACATACAATGTTATTAACCACAAGAACAAGTTCTTGCGATCCAGTCATTTATGTACATTTATGTTTTTAGATCACAACAACCGCGTTACACGATTCTTGTTTTTAAGATAACATATATTTTTGTGCAACAATAAGCGCGTTTTGTTGGTAAATTTATAGCGAGCGCAGTAAAATTTCACTCGGTAAACAAAAACACAAACCAAAAAGTGCCGATAAATAAACCAGCAAAATAGTGGAAAGTTGAAACTTTGAAGATGAAGAAAAGTATTCTTTGGCTTGAACCTTAATGTAGTTTTTCACTCACAAAATGGATGTGTTCTTTGATATTTTTAGTTAAGTGGCGAAAACAAAAATAATTTGCGAACACAGCCATTGACCTTCATAGTGTACATAAAATTGGTTAGAGCGTTTTACCAATAAAATTATAAATAACCAATAAAACGAAGCTAATATACGGGTGATCTCAAAGGTGTTGTCTATATCCTTTGGTGGAAATCATTTTTTATCTGTCATAAATTTTTCCGTGTTCTTGCTAAACTTCCAAAAAGCTGCTCATAGCTCATAATTTAATTTTTTTGCGCTCAAAAAAATAAAAATAGATATTTATAAACATCAGGAGTATCAATCAATCATGTGGATTGGGGTTGTCTGTTTATATTGAATTTAAAATAAGATTTATTTGCTATATAAAATTATCGAGTTGTTATTTTCGCCGGATTTGTTGTTTACTATAAATTTCATAAAAGTAAAATATTAAAATTTCATAAATATGGCTTTTTAATTTTATAATAATTTAGAAGATCAAAATTTAATGCAGCAGAAAAGTTTTTCACTTATGTTTAAAAGAAAAAGGTACTGAAATTCGGTGTTTAACAACCAAATTTATAAATGTTTGGATCATTGAGAGTGATGTAGACCAGGGCCGTAGCGTCCATTGTGGCAACCGGAGCCCCCAACGGAGATCTCATTATGTATCTTTCGAATCAGTTTTTACCTTGTAAAGTTAGCTTCGTTCAGCTCAATCTAACTTTCTTAGTTATTTCAACTCAACTTCAACTGACAAAAAAATCTAACCCAACCATAATCCAACTTTATATTTTTAGATACTACATACGAGAATAATAAACTGAGCATGTATAAAATTCAATTAAAGATCTATTGCACCGTTTTGAACTGTGCCCACTCATATTCATCATATTCAAGTGTTTTCGTTTTGTGTCCATTTGACTCATCAAATGTTCATTGTGCAATAAATTTTCAATTCACGAGCGTGAACCATCTAATTTTGTTATAAATATACCAATTTATAAGGATAGAAGTACTGTGCATAAATATTTCAAGTCACAAATATGAAACGAGTTTATCCGAGTAGAATAGGCAGAAAAAAAAACTTAAATCAAAAAATATTGTTCACCTCGCAAAAATATGAATCATTAATAATAATAAAGCTCACCTAATTCTAATGTAAATTAGAACACTGTTTTAACCAGGGCTGTAAAACTTATTTATTTTTGCTTAATTTTTAAAAACTTGGACTCCAATCAAGTCTCTTCAGTAGTAAATCCTACCAACATTTTTGATCAAACTCCTGTCCCTGAAGAAAACTTGGACTCCAACCAAGTCTCTTCAGGACTTACTAACATATCTTAACAAACACCTGGCCATGAAGAAAACTTAGACTCCAATCAAGTCGCTTTAGGAGAACAGAATGAGTTTCCAAATTTAATCAACGATCCAGAAGTAAAAAACACTTGGTTGCTTCTGGCCCTCTTTAACCAAGAGGCCCTTTTAAAAATGGGCATAATGGTCGCAGTTTTTCTGAAAAATATTCCTGTCTGATTAAAACATGGGGTTTAGCACATATTACGAAATTAAATTTCTTATTCTACAAAAAAAGACGTGGTTTATTGTTTTCCTTGTTATGGCTCTGAAAAGGGATTTCAGAAAATCCGTTGAGCACAACATTTTTGAAAGAAATTAGTTCCATGAAAAATGTTAAGGAATTGGCTGCTAATTTATTTTTGAAGAAATACGGATCATATTTCCAACAGACTACAATCGAAACAGTGACTTTCTCGGGAAAAGTTTGGTTCCGGAGTATCTAGTGTATATTGGTATCGTCCCAATTTTGACAATTTTACTTGTTCATACATTAATTAGTCTAAAAATGGATATCGCCGTTAAAGATGATTTCTTTTTGGAATTAAAGGGTCAACGTTCGGTGATTTAAGTAGATTTGCAAACGTTGTTCAACGCTTACTGCACTAAAAACTGACAAAATCTGAGAGATGTTGCTTTAAAAACTCAATCCATATTTATAAATTTTTCAATTACAAATCGTTTTTAAAAATTTTCCAAAATATTTGAATTTTTCAAAATACTTTTTTTTTTTAACTGAACTTTGCAAATTTTACTACCAGCGCTCTTACGTAGCTTGGATGTTCGAAATATGCAATTAATTCATAACTTAATTACATTTTAGTTTGGGATACAAATTTTATTTAAAAACAAAATTTATTTAGTGTGAGATGTTGTAAGTACATACATACCAATATAACCCGTGTATATATGTATATTGTATATATTTATAAGATACACCTATAAACAAATTTGTCCGTTTACTTATGGACCCACTGTCATCTCAATAATAAGATAAAAAAGCAAAATCACTTTCTTAATTAAAATAACGTCCTTATACGAATTTATGTTTACTTTGAATAAAATCACATCGACATAACAAATGCGCGCATTTTTTCACTGTCATGGACTGGGGCGGATGTATCGCAGAAGGCACATGCAACTACAACAAAAAAAACACCTCAGACTCAAAACAAAAAGATTCACGGGAAATACGGAACGTTCAACTTGATTTGAATTGAATCGGAATAAATTGAATGTCTGACTTTAACAACTAAAGAGGCGGTAAACTGACGATATAGCAGCTTGAGTAGCAAGTTCTGACTGAAAAACTGTGTTACTGGGAAGGGTAGTTAAGAGCGTTTATTGAGAAGAAGGTTAAGAAGTATCAAAGCATAGCAAGTAGTGTGCAAGTTCATCTGCTTTGGATTCGATTGAGTTTCGGGTAGCTGTATACTTATTACTTACTACGTTTGCCTCTGTCTGGACTGTTGCACCTCGGACAATTAAATTGGCTAATTAGCTTTATTGCAATTAGGCATACAAAAGCAGCAATATAAACTGAAACTTGTACCTACATATTATGTACCTAAACCTATACCTAAGGCATGAGTTCTCTTCATATTTGATGGATTATTTTACTATATGATGTGTTTGTTGTCGGCTTTAAAAGGCGGTAGACGATCTTTGATTAAATTTATGCAGTTAAAGGAGGCTAAATTGATCTGTATCTAGACAAAATGAAATTGCTCTACCCAATATAAGTTAAAAAAATTATTTTTAATTTCATATATAGGTGTGCACCTATTTTCAGTGCTGAACATTTTGCACCTGCTTAATTGGTTGAGTCAATTAGAACCTATTTTAATTATGCAATATTATAAAATATCATGCTTAAATAACATATATTTTGTTTTAAAATGAAAAATAGAAGGTATTTATCTTTTAAAGAATACAAAATTATTAACTCATGAAAGCGCCACCTATTTTAACAAATATAATAACTCGCCCATTTTGCTGAACCTTTTGCAATTCCCCTTTGCATTATGTATGTAGGTATATATAATTTGACATAACCATTAAAACTGCTTAATTATCTTCTTATTCACAAATAGACTAAAAAGTTGATCAAAAATTAATTCAAGAATTCAAATATTTATTAATAAACAACTAACTTTTAATTGACGTTAAGTAGCAAATCTACTACAATAAACAAGAACTCTGCTACCGTCAGAGTATTAATTTAGTCACATTTACTTTTCATAAATTGTGAAATTTTGCACAAATACTTTCTCATTTGAACTTCTTAAAAACAAAATATGAACAGTATACCTATGTACACATTATGTGTGTCGCTAGCGTTTATTTTCTTTTAATCTCTGGACGTTGGCAAAAATATCTTAAGTATTTTTGACTTAATCACTCTTTAATTCATCTACTTGGGCAAATTAGCTAGTTAACATTAACTTCAACTTTGCCTTATAGAAAATAGTTCATGTTTAATTTTGATTTATTAAAAGGGGCATATTTGTGCGATGGTGGTGCCGATGCAATGTATTATCAACAAAGCATCAAGAATTTTACTAACTTTTTCTTTTAAGACTCGTTTTGTGAAGAAAAAAAATTAAATAGTCTGACTTAGCAGTTCACTGTGAAAAGCCACTGTTTAATCGCAGTGAAACTTTGGCATAATGTGGGACTCAAAACTTAGGCTTTAATTTTGGTGGCGCCGATTTTTACTCGTACTGTTCATGTTTAATTTTGATTTATTAAAAGGGGCATATTTGTGCGATGGTGGTGCCGATGCAATGTATTATCAACAAAGCATCAAGAATTTTACTAACTTTTTCTTTTAAGACTCGTTTTGTGAAGAAAAAAAATTAAATAGTCTGACTTAGCCGTTCACTGTGAAAAGCCACTGTTTATTCGCAGTGAAACTTTGGCATAATGTGGGACTCAAAACTTAGGCTTTAATTTCGGTGGCGCCGATTTTTACTCGTACGAGTAAGCGATGCTGAAATACACGCATTTTCTATAATACAGGGTGGCGCACCAATTGTGCTACAATAAGAAATTCAAATAACTTTTTTTTTAATCGATGTATTTCATTTATTTTTTTTTATTGGTTAGAAAATTAAATTTTATTTTAAATAGTTAGTTGTTTTTAAAGATTATAGACCGCAAATGACCTCCATGCTGTCCCACGCATATGCGGCACCTGGTCAAAAAATTATTCATTGCCTCAATTATTGTCGTTATGGACTGCTTTAATTCAGTTAAATTCCTGGGCTTCGTTTTATACACCTCTTGCTTGACATAACCCCATAAAAAGAAGTCTGGTGCAGTCAGGTCAGGTGACCTTGGAGGCCAGCGAAGAGTGGAGTTCCTAGAAATTAATTTGTTTGCGAATTTTTTGTTTAGCTCCGCCATAACTGGTCTGGCTATATGTGCAGTTGCTCCATCTTGCTGAAACCAAACGCTGTTGAATGGTATACGTCTTCGGCGCAGTTCTGGGTAAAAAAAACTCCTTCAACATCTTTAAATAACGGTCCCCATTGACAGTAACGGTTACACCGTTTTCTTCAAAGAAGTACGGCCCGACAATACACCTTGATGAAACTGCGCACCACACAGTGACTCGTTCTGGGTGCAGTTCCGTCTCATGGAGCATTTCTGGATTAGACTCATTCCATATACGGCAATTTTGCTTGTTTACATTGCCGTTAAGATCAAAATGGGCCTCATCAGACATGAACAAACAATTGATCAATGTGTTGTCTTCTTCGGCCATTGATATCATTTTTTGGCAAAATTCCAGGTGAACGCAGGCAAATCCTGAGGGTTTAACTTGCTAGTAATTTGGACTTTGTACGGAAACAAGTTTAAATCGTCATGAAGTATCCGTTGTAATGACCGTCTACTAATTCCAATTTGCCCCGATAAGTTTCGGGTCGAAACGTTCGGATTGGCCTGTATTGCAGATGCTACTGCTGCGATTGTATCCTGAACCCGAACATTGGCATCTCGATGGTACGGCCTTCGTGCGATGCTTCCAGATTCGGCAAACATGTTTACAAACCTCATAATGGTCCATCTACTCGGGGGATTACCGCCAAACTCCCGCCTAAATTCCCTTTGGACGGAAATGACGGACTGCAAAGCATGGTACCGTTGCACTATCCAAATTCTTTTCTCCGTATCCCAAGCATCCATTTTTATAAATCTAAATAGTAACCTACAAAATAAAAAAAAAATAAGCCGATTACTCACACAGAAAAAAAGTTATTACGTTTTATTTTTGTAGCACGATTCGTGCGCCACCCTGTATGTTGTGGTTTGGTTGAAAGCGATTGAAATTTCCAATTGTCTTCAAATTGAGCGATGAAAGCGATTGCAAGCAATTTCTGAGGTGAAACTTCTTTAAACAAAAATTCAATGTTTTTTATTATGTTATTTATAATAGGCGATTTTTTTAAGCCCCGAGTGGGGCACAGAGTGGGAGCTGAGGGAATAGAGTTCGCTACAAACCGAGAGTGACCTGAGCGCACCGATTTATTTAAGAAACAGAATTGAGCACTGAACTGTAATATGCTTAGTAATTTGTGAAATTACATGAAAATTGCATGAAGTTAGCCGCACCCAACTTTTTGCTCGGCCCCGATCTAGCTCTGAGCTAAAATAGAAATGCAAATTGAGAGCTTAGAGCGCTCCGAGTTAAAAAGTGTTACTCTTTTTCTTTTTGTTGACAGCTCAGTGCCCCACTATTATGTTGATTTATCTTTTCATTTACCTAAACAAACACAAATTATCACGAAGCTAAAAGGATATTGCAGAACAGTTTGTTTTTATTACATTAAAAATCTAGAATGTCCAGCAATGCATATAAATAAGAAACCTATTTATAAATATTTGCCAATGTCGTGCGATTTTATTGCTTGGTTCACTATAACTTGCACAATGCGCATCTTAGTTTTGGGATTTTATCTTGGGGATTTTGTCTTTACCTAGGCCCTATGTCACCAAAAACTTTTCACTTTGCACTTTTCAACTTTGCAAAAAAATAATTTCCTGTAAAGTGTTTCACAAAATTTGAAAAGTGCAAAGACTTTATTTTTCAATTTTAAAAGTGTTTCACCAATTTTTAATAGAACTTCATTTTGCAAAGTAAAACTTAGATTGTATCAATTAAGATCAAATTAAAGGACTATTCATATGAAAGCTAACAACGGCCGAAGAATAAAAGAACATATGGGATTTAAAAAATTAAATAAGCCTAAATTCTTTACAAAAACTAAAAAAATGATAGAAAACTTATTTAAATTAATGTTGAGATACTACACATTGACGTTTTAATTACTAATATAAGAGAAATTTTGGGAAAATAATTTGGTCGTCACGACCACATTGCAATTCGTGATCACAATATGGAGATTTTATAAATGCAAAAATTAATACTACAGCAGAATGAAAAAAAATCACGTCTATTGGTTGACATGTTCTTTCTTTAAGGCTTCTATAGTTTTTGGTAAAATTAAAAATTACTGCCTACATATTACTTTTTCATAAGAAATTACATTATTTGATATGTATTTATTTTATTTAAACCGACATGATCAATGACATTTCACCCTGGAATAGGCATAAATCAGCTTTAACAAAGAAAATATTATTCTCAATTTTTTTTTCAGATTCTAATTTTTATTCCTTATAGCCGCTGTAAGCGATTAAATAATTGTGTTTTTTTTTTTAATAATCTACGGGGTGGAGCACGGCAGACGCGTGCATTAAAAAAGGTCATTACTCCCTTTCTAACGGCAGCACGTGTACCTTTAGTCACCAAGATAAAGTGGTATGTTTAACAACGTGTTTTTGTGCGCAAGCCTATTATTCAAACGGGAGTTTGAAAATAGTTATTGCAAAAACTAACTTAATGGTAAGTTTATTCGTTGATAATAATAATATTATTATTATATAGTTTTTTTTTCAGAAAACTGCCCCACCCGTTTAAACGGGGGAAATACAACCCCTCCCATACAATTTGTTTCTTGTCTAGTTTCAACCTACCATGGTTTTTATGAGATTCTATGGGAATCACCCTGTATTCAATTCAATTACAGCTTAATTATAAATAAAAAAGAAACGTCTACAGAAAAAAACTGCGAGGGATTTGAGGATTGGCGTTGACTTCAATTACGCCTAGTTAAAAGCATTTCAATGAGCAAGAACCTGCCCCAAAGATAATTTCTTGCTTAAACTTGTTTAAACAATATTAAAAAAAAAACATTATAACCATGATGTAGAAAAACTCGTATTGTACAGGGTGGTATAATTTTTTTTTAATTATTTTCTTAAGAATTTCAAAACTTGTTATATTTCAATTCTTAATCCTAATGGTTTTTGAGCTAACACATTTTTTTTTAATTTAGAAAAACCTCTATTTTAATTTAATTTTTGGGTCACCCTGTCCAAAATTAATTTTTATTTTTTACCATTCTTTTTGTTCGTACTAATAACATTTTCTAAAGAAATATTTTTCATTCCAATTTTCCAAGCTTTTCAAGCAAAATTATTGAAAAAAACGCTGGTAGCGCCCTCTAAATGGTGTTCGATTTACTTTTTGGTTTTAATCTAAGGTCCCAGTTAAATATCGAGAAAGGTGTTTTTTTGAATCACCCTAATATTTACTTTTGTGATAAATGTAGTTATTGTGACAACTAATTCAAACAGGTTTACAAAAATTAAACTGTGTCATAAAAGTAAATGTACCTACACCATAAATTGGTGTGGTCCTGGTATGCTTACTTTTGTGACTGTAAGTGTCTTATGTTACTGAGCTTTTTTTTTTCTTCTTTTTGTATTTAAAGGTTCATCGCCATACCACCCCATTCACGCAAATCCGCTTGAGCCACCAACCGCTAAACTCGTTTACTCGAGCGAGTAAAAGTCGCTGCCACCGAAACTATAACCTTTAGCGCTAGTTCTGTACAATTTCTGCTATTAAATATTTTTAATTAACTTTCTTGAAGCCCAATATCTATGCACATTATCGGAGACTTTTACAAATTTTTGTTTGTCTATAGTGATGTTTGAAATATGTTAAACATATGCCCATGTTCTGCATTCCACTTATTGTGAATTCACATGGCGAAATTGAATTTAGGTGTTCCACAATTCGTTCGAAATACTAATAGTGAATTCTAATTTCGAACATGAAAATTGATGTTCTGCATTTCGGTTCATTCCGTTTTCTAAACGTTTTCAATCCACATTTTTATGCGTTGTGAAATCGGTGCATTTGCAGATAGTTTTGTATTTCTTGGTACAAAATGTAAGCAAACTTTATGTTTTTGTTTATTTATTTATTATTATTTTCGTAGGAAACATAAGAACATACGAATAAAAAAATACAAAAATCATCAGAACCATTCATATTTGGGTAGGTATATTCACGCCGCCCGCGCCGTCGCGTCGGGCAGGTTTTTTCTTACAAAATTGTTCGGCTAATTTTTTCTTTCGAGTTCCGCTTTCTTTTTTCCCTTATAAATGCCAATAATATAGAATTAATTTTCATCTTCAGTGTAATTTCACTTTAAAACACAATTAAACACATTGCATTTTGACATTTCGAACTAATTGCGAAATTTTCGAAAATGAACGAATTGTAGAACATGGAATTTCAATTCATGTGAAATTGAAATGCAGAACATGGGAGATAATCTACATTTCCGTGGTATCCGTCCACTTTCTCAGAATGTTTATAATATAAATTATATGAAACACTCCCGATTGTTGTGGAATGATGGTTTTGACGTGGCAAAAAATAAATATCTTTCTTTGGGGGTGATTTAATTTTATGGAAAAAAAAAATTCACCAATTAGTAATCAAAACTAGAATATCCCATTAGCCGAAATTCAACAATATCATACACAATTTTTTTTTAATATTTGGATATGTAAGTTTATGCATATACATAATGTATGTATATAATGTGTAATGTATATATCATGCAGTTCCGTTGAATATAGGTATAGGAATAGCATTTTAAGCTGACTTAAGATATCATCTGAAAGAGGAATCATTAAAATTATCCTAAAATATGTATATAGGTTTCAGGATCTGTTTTGCTAACGTTTTGCCTATGCTGCTGCCTTGATATTATTCATGGAATTTTCAGTTTCTCATCTGCAACATTTAGCAAGTTTTGTGCAGTCTTACAAACTTCTTTGAATTCCATGATGATATTTTCTCGAATTCCTTGGAACTTGTTTGACATTAATTCCACATGCTCCAGTCCAGATACTAAGTCGCATGAAGAGGATTATAAGATCTTACAAAGTGGCAATGTATACGTAAACAAAACGCTCAAACAATACAAACTTACTGCAAAATCATTAGCTAAAATAGATCTTAAAAAGCAGCTTGAAGTTGCAGATTCTTTATCCCTACACAACTCTTCCAAAGCATTAATTATCGCTTTAAAAACTTCCTTAAATCTGATCAACCCATCATGGTTTTCCACCCAATGAATTCTTGCACAAATGTGTGTGCTTTGCCGATAATTAAAAAAAAATTTCAACAGTATTGCGAATAGACTGAATTTGGCAGGAATACCCCCTCGCTAAGACCAGATTTAAAGAGTGTGCGCTACAATGCACGTATATAAGGCTTCTGGATGAGACTCGCGTATTCCAGCTTGTACTCCGTTAAAACTGCCACTCATAGCAGAAGCACCATTGTACCCTTGCCCAATCAATTTGCTGCAATTTATGCCCATGGTATGAAGTGCAGAGACAATTGTTCTGGCTAAAAAAATAATAATAATAATAAAAATATCTTCTTTAAAATCGACGTACCGAACACAAATTGCTCCTTACGTGAAATGTCAGTAATTTCATCAGCTAGAACAGCGAAACACTGCAGAATTTATTGCTTGAACTAAACCCCTGTGATCACCCCCCTGGCTACGGCCTTGTTTTGTGATGAAGGCAGACAAATGTCTTCACATCTACATAAACACATGTTTATCTTTCTGCAATTGTGAGTGAGGTTTAAGACAAGAAAAAAATCGTATGGGATGGGTGGCTCTATTTCCCCTGTTTAGATGGAAGGGGCAATTTTCTAAAACTAGACTTGAAATGAAAAGAAAATCATTTAACTAAAATCAACGGCAACACTTACGATGTCATGCTATAGCATTCTCTTATTTTCAATTTAGTTTAAGTTGTATTTAATCAATAATCAAAGTTGGATTAATTGTCAAACCAAAAATTTTGAAAAATTAAAAAAAAAAAGATTTTTTCAAAATTTGATGACTATTTTTTATTATTTCGATGTCAACAGTTTTTAGTCAAACACTTAAAAACAGATACCTTAATATTCTTCTAGATTTTGAGAAAATCGAACATAACAAAATATAACTTTACTACTCACTTAGTAGAAATAGTATCTTTAGAGCAAATATTTAAACAAAATTTGAACATATTTTTAGCAAGAACTATTAAAACGGGACCTCTTAGTGGACCTGCATTGTCTGCTAAATCGGAGCGGCTAAGGTGAGAAGCACTTTTTCATGTTTTTTTTTGTAGGTTGCTTGGGCTGGGAATTGAACCCAAGATCTTCTGCGTAACAGTCCGACGCACTAACCGCGGCTAGTACCGAAGTAACTAAATCTAAATAATTTGCTATAACTATAAACTATATAACTATACCTTTTACAAAAAATTATTTTATGTATGTACATTAGGGTGGAGCGTCGATGTATGGAGAAAAATAAAAGTTGTTGTATCAATTTCGAATACTTCCATTTTTTTGCGTTTCGATGAGTAGAATAATTTGACATTAAAAAAAAGATTGGATTATGTCTTTAGCCCTCTACCTTAGCTCAAAGTTTCGACTTTTTGGAACAAAAAAATTTTTTTTTCGGAAACGTTAAAATTATTTCACAGTTTCGAAATAAATTATATGATAATTTATGAAAAAAGAAAACACAAATTATAATATATTAACTTTATTTAGACAAATAAATTAACACAAACTTGAAAATAAAAACTTAAAAATTCAAAATACGCCGTTCAGAAACTAACCCAATTAAACTTTTTATTTTGTCAAGTTGTAATTTTTTTTTTGTGGAAAAATGGCAATATATTTCGAGAATATATCTTATTTTTTATTAGCTCGTCTCTGGCCTTTTCACCAGCTGCTGTTATTGAAGCTTCGGTCACCATCTTCACACAGCGCTCAACAGCTTGAGTGTGACAAAGAAAGTCCGAAAATGACATGCCAATAAAATTTTTTTTTTTAGAAATTTTTCCAAATCCTGATCGCTAGTTCTATCCAACAAAGGGGTTGATGTAACTTGTGACTCGCTCCATCTAAAAAAGATTTCCATAGCGCAAATATATGAAAAATTTGAATTTATGTAACGCCTTTTAACATATATCTCGAAAACAATTCTCATTTTTTTTTTTTTTTTACGGGTAGCTTACGTAACTACGCAACTCTTTAGTGCTATTCGAATAGCTAAATCGGAAAAAAAATTTGACGCTCCACCCTAATGTACATATCGAAGCACGGCTAAAGTGTAAAACCTGGTAAGTTGTTTTTACATGCTTTTCAGAAATAAAAACGCGATAAAAAAGGTTGCGCTGATTCTGCTGATATTTTTGCATTAATAATAATTTTTTGGAATTTTTCGACTAACAGTCTTGCACTTTTACCGTTGATATAATATCATATCTATTTAATTTTTAATTTGTGTTTCAACTATAGGAATAATAAGGTATCATAAGTTTATTTTTGTTAGATATTATTACGTGCTACTCTGATGCTTTATTTCCTTTGAAGTTGTCACTGCACATGGTACTACATAACTCATAAGTATAAATTACTTAAATTGTTAAAAATACATTTATTGTAAAGTCTGTGGTTTTTATACACGAACCAATTTATTAGGTTTGCTTGACCCACCACCAGAGCCGGACCAACCATATGTGCAAGATGTGCAAATGCACAGGGCGCAAAATTCTGGGGGTGCATTACCAGGAACAAGAAAATGTAATCTGATTTTGCGCAAACAAATATGTAATTGCAATTTAACCACAAAAAATTTGTTCAAATAATCCCAAAATAACATCTATCATAACTGTGCTAAGTTATTTCCTGCACACTAACTAATATCACTTATATTGTTGCATTCAAGACTAATTTAACTCAGACTATCGTAAAATTAAAGACACTAGACCTATGCAAATCCTCATATCTATCGTGTCAGATAAAGAAAAGAGCAGTTTTTATCTCTTCTTTTGCTCGGGGTAATGTGGAAATTTCTTATGCATGTGTATCAGTGTATGTATGTTTGTATGTGTGCAAATATAAAAAAAGGGGCGCTTTATACAAATCCTGCACAGGACGCAAGTTTTGACGGGGTCGGCCCTGCCCACCACATTTATTTAATGGATTTCTGGTGTTATTTTCCTTTCAAATACACAAATAGAAAATAATAGATATAGATAATATACATTGTGAGATTTTACTATTTAAATATTTCTATTCTCATCGCGTTTAAAAATGATTTATGCTATGCATATTTTTCACAAATAAGGCGTATAAAAAAGTGGTTTTACTGGACTAGGATAGTAATTATACATATATTTCATACACAGTAAGATTTATATACATGAAAGATCTCTCAACAGGTAAACACATAATTCTATTAATAGTTAATTGAAAGAAACTACTTTGAATGATTTGTACATAATATGGTGAGAATCCAGCCACTTGTGATAATATGTATAAAACAATGTATTGAAGAAAATTGATGAAACGTGCCTAAAATTTACACTTCGGATCTTTAAAATAAGAACTCAATAGCTAGTGAAATTAACTCCAATTAGAGATTCAATATGATTTTAGCATAGCTGGGAAACTTTCCAGTTGTATACCTATACCAGCGTCGCGGTCGGCCTTTTTAAGACTTATCGGAGCCGGAAAAAATTTTCTGTGGGCTCTTGGACATAAATAGATAAATGACATTTCGAACACTGATTTCGAATGTTCACGTGACGTTTAATTAAGTATTGAAGAACAGATTTGCTTCAAATTTTCATTTCATTCCCGAGGGGAGAAATGCGATCTTTTGTGCTACGGACGGGAAACTCCAATACAACCGTTTTTGTATTTTTTAAATTTTGTACTACACCATTGAAATCCAATATACATGTTCAATTTTGTTTCATTTCTCATCGTTTCTCGACCAATTTTATAGATGCGAGATTTACAGAACGTAGGCACAGAAAGGCGCTGCACATTTTGTTTTTGAAAACCGACAAAAACTTTGAAAGTTTGAAATCAAATGTTGGTTGTCTGGGTATAAACTCGACCATATTATGCACTTTAAATAAAGAGAATTCTGAAAATAAGAACTTGTCGAAGCTTTCTAGATAGGTATATATACATATATAATAAATAAATAAATAAAAAAACTTATACAAAAAGAAAGAATTCTTTGAACAAGGTCTGTTTATATATATATATATATACATATATTGTATTTTTTTAGACGTGTGGTTTTCAAGAAGAAATAAAACACATATTATTTAATGTTATGGCCAAGAATATTAGCTTTATTATAAAGGGTTTGCCATTATGTTTTAAAAATGATTTCGGGCAAGTGGCCGCCGCGGCTGGCTCCAGCCAAGAGGCCCAAGAGCAGAGGCGGACTGGGAGCCAAAGGGCCTCTCGGGATTTTAAGAGAAAGGGCCACAAAATCAGAAGGAGTAAAAAAATAAGCTCTCGACGCAGAGCGCGATGGGTTGCGCGAACTGAACCATTATTTTTGTAAAAAATTTGCACGATTTGCAAACGTTGTTCAGGTGTAAGTCTATTCATTATAAAATGGCAAACCAAATTGAGCATAAATCAAGTGACAGCTGTCAAAAAGACCAACTCCGTAAAAAGTATTGCCAGATTGAAAACCACACGTCTAAAAAAAACATCCTTTATACAAATATACATATTTTGTAGTTTGTATACTATAATATTCTAGTTTAAGCTATTTTTAATACGAATTGAAGATTAAGTTGAAAAAATGAGCTAAAGCCATAGGAATTATGGAATTAGAGCGTGAATGTTCGGAGCATATTGTGGACAACATTGTGGTTCAGTGGCGGATCCATGGGGGGGGGGGTTTCGGGTCCCCCCCCCCCCCCATGAGCCTTTAAACCAAATATTTTTATATTAATTTATTTATTTATTAAATATTTATTTCTCTTTGACCTAAATTTGGTCTACGTTTAACCTACTTAATTCCAGAAAGCCCATCTTTTTATAAAATTTCTGTTAAAAATTTCTTTAAGTGCGTAATGATTAGGTATACCTCCAAAACTTCAAATGAATCTTATTGGAAATAGGGATATACATGCTTACATTAGATTGTGACTGCATAATAGTTTTATGAAGGAAACTTAGTTCAAGGTCTTAAGGTATGTTATTGTGCTGCGATGTGCCGTAAATATTTTTAAAAACTTCACAAATTTGAAAATTTTTAAGATTAAATTTTTCCAAAGTTAAGTTTTTCTAAAGTGGTACAACCGACGAGATAAAAAAAATCGCATACTATTTGTAACTTTGGGAAGGAACTTAGCGTGAAATTAGCACCATCATTTTCGATTTTCAAACAAAAAAGTTGTGCTGTAGGTATTGTAATCAACTTGTGTTGTCATTTGCATTTTTTTTAAATTCGCAAATTTTAGGGATGAGTTTTTTTTGCAAAATTATAGGATTTTCAAAAAATCAAAGTTGTGCTGTATTTTGCTCAAAAAATGATTCGCATATTTACAGCTTTTATGGCCAAAAATAAATATTGCGAAGCGTGAGGTTAGCACCGCCATTTTCGATTTTCAAAAATAAAGTTGCGCTATATTGTGCTCAACTTGTGCTGCCATTGCGCCGTAAATATTTTTTTAAATTCGCCAATTTGAAATTTTTTTTCTTTTCAAAATTACGAAGTTATATACATCATCCGCTGTTTTAAGCTCAGTTTGTGCTTGCTTGTGTTTTTTTTCTGAAAATAGAAATTGGCGGTGCTAACTTCACGCACATAAATAATGTAGCACAAATCGCACACAAGTTTTACTTGCCTTTAAGTTTTCTATTTGTAGTTGGACCCCTCCCATGACCAAATCCTGGATCCGCCACTGTTGTGGTTAGAGGTATATTTTGTTCGATGCTGGTATTATCAATGATGAAGATAAAGTTTCAAACAGTTTGGTTTTGGTTTAGAAAACTGCATTTTATTCAGACATAATGATGAATTGATTTAAGATCACAACAAAAACATAAAAGTTAAAAAATAGTCATTCAGTCAGTTACGGTTTTCGCGATTTTTGAAGTCCTATATATATAAAATTTTTGTTTTTCTGTATTATTTATTTGTATCAATTTTTGAAAATTCAAAAATAATGTTATTTAACTTGAGTCTGTAACTTAAACTGTATTTACATATAAAAGATACAAATCTTGATGTAAAATAGTAAATATCTTCTTAATAAATGAAATAAATGAAATAAAAATAAATGAATTATATCTCGGGAACCACTTATGTTACGGGATTGAAATTTGGTAAAGCGCCTGTGTTTGGCTCGTTTACCAAATATTCCGAATTTTACATGCCGGACTTAATTGGTACTGAAGTTAGAGGGGGTCGAAAGTCGCCTGAGTTTGTTCCTGTAAAAAGGGTGTAGTGCCAAAACTTGACTGGGCACTTTAATTTGATTTTGGGTGTTGGCAGCGGCACGATACGGACCGTTATTTTTGTTTATGAAACAGTTTGTGCTTACATTTTTAGTCTATGGAAAAGTAATACTCAGGCCTATCACAGAATCCATCGTGGAAAATCTCCGAATGGATTATTCCACTACGAACCCCGAAAAAAAGTATTCACCAAATCCGAATGGAATCGAAAATGCAATGCCTCATTAAAAGAATTAATTCTGAATTTCGAAATCAGCTGTCCTATGTCACAGCAATACTTGGAGCTTTTAAAAACAAAAATCCCTTAAACTTTTTAAAAAGTCCCATCTTTTTTTCCTTTTTTATTTTACACAAAAAAAGCTGAACATTTGTGTTAAGTATGGCTAGACTCTTTGTTTTAATAAATATCGCAAAAAAATCCCTTAATCTCAGAGCACTATTACAGCTGTCAAGTTATTGATCGTGAAAAACTGTGTTTTTGATATTTGTTTATTTATTCAATGTTTTAGCATTTTTTCCCAAGAAAATAATATATTCAGCATTAAAACAAATTGAAGTCAAAAAAATAAAGTGGTTTCAAATGTACTGAGAACAAATTTTAATCCGGCTTGTTTTAAAAGTGATGTGTTTTTTACTTCCTTTGTTTTTTTTTAGCGCAATTGTTTTGTTCCGACTTCTTCTTTAAGAGTTTAAGAACTTTTAAAGAAATAAAAATTGAATAGTTTGCGTTTGCAACCATTGCAAATTTTAGAATTTGTAAAAAAAAAACTATTTTTTTAATGAAACACAATCGTTTACCACTTGGCTACGACAAGAATCAGTTGTCGTAGAAAAGGAAGTCATATTTCCGTTTCATTCGGAATTTGTGATAGCAGATTTCCCGAATTTCGAAATTCTTAATAGATTTTGCACTACGAATGGATTCTGCAATACATTTTTCGTGATTCGTAGCAAATTTTCGATTACGATGGAATTTGTGATAGGGCTGACTATCTCTGTTGCTCAGCAGAATAAACATGCGGAGAAGTGTCTGTGTCGCCTACTACCGTGTTATAGCCAAACCACAACCACGCGTCAGGTCGCTCTGACTTTGACATAATATTGAATAGAAACAATGGGCTCATATGAAGCAATCTGAAATGTTACCTCACGCTTCGCGTTCGCTTTAGATCGTAAATATCATAAGCCGGAGCGCAACGCCCGAATAGATCTATTTTCTATTCTGGTCGCGCTTTGACAGCTCAACAAACAACAATCAATTTTTTTTATTTGCTATTCCATTTCTTTCGGATGTGAAAGTTTTTATTAAAATACAAATACAAAAATATGTTATTTCAGTAAAACCATTGGAATATTTGTGTGTGAGTGACTAAATCCAGATTCAATTGAATATTATGGATTATTGGAAATAAATTTGAATGATTTTATTATTCTAAAAGATACACACATCCATGTAGATAAGGTTTAATTAATTGGATAGAATAAAAACATAACAAATAAATCATATTTAAAGTGAAATCTGTTTGTGTTTTATTCATTTCACTCTAAAATTAAAAAAAAAATGTTTTGCTGCTCAACAGCTGTTTTGGAAGTACCCTTGTTTGGTTGGACTTGTTTGATTTAGGCAATTTTTGTCTGGTTCCGGAGAGTGAATTTTCTCTGGTTTTTGTACCTGTAATGCCGACTTCTCACTTGTCTGATTTTGTGTGTTAGGAAAAACAACACAATATCCGACTTTTACAGGTAGATGACTGTTTTAATTTGCAAAATGGCGCCAGTAGTGTAAAGAAACAGATACGAGTAGATACAAATAAGACAAACAAATTGAAAAAAGAGAGAGGTATATAACAACGTTTTCACTGGGATCGTTGTTTTATCTCTTCGTATTACAGTTTTGAGTGAATTGTTCACAGGCAGAGGCATTTTATTCCGTTTTGTGAATTTTTCAATAGGATAAGAAAGAAAAAAAAATTAAATGTGTGTAGGTAATTGTTCTGGGACTTTTACCTAACTACAATACATACATTTTTCGATAGTTTTCTTTAATAATGAAATTTGTTCGAAATGTCAAACAAAATCTAGTTTATGTGTTGTGTGAATGGATTTCATGATCTTGTTGCCGAAATCCGAGATTTTGTGAAAACCATATAATGGTGAATTTACATTCATCTTCATGCGAGTACTGCAAAAAAAGGATGTAAGATTAAAATTTACATTTGTTGAATAGAGAGAAAGGACCAACATGCTCATCTTCGAAAATTGAAACATTTCGTATGAGTTTTGTTCCATTTTTCAACGTTTCTTGACCAATTTAATCGATGCAAGAGTTACAAATTGTATAGGCACTGGATTTGATCTGGGAAAATAAAATACAACTAGTAATAATAATAATAGAAATAATAATTAAATATTTTTCACATCCCGATTGCAAATATAAAGTCATTCTTCGAATTACTTGTCAAAGTTCAATATGCTTGAATTTTTTTGTTTTTGTAAACTAGCATTGTGTCAATGTGGTAAGACGGTTGTTTCATATTTCATTGAAATCAAAAAGAAAACATCGACATTAGTAAATACTTTCATTGGAAAAGCAATTTATTTCAATTGTTGTTAGTACCTAATTGAAACCATAAAACAGGGACATTTTTGGTTCCCTATTATTTGCGAAGAATTTGCGCAGTGTTATTTTAAGGAAACAGAACTTTTATTCTCTCATATCTCAACGCCCGAGGTTTGAAGCTACATTACGTTTTGCAAATTCCTAAGGTCGCGCTTTATGACACATGATATCGTAAAATATCGTAAAGTCGGTGAAAAGCCTGTCAAAAGCCCGAGCGCCCGAAGCGTGGTTGTGGTTTGGCCATTAATGTATAGATATGTATACATAAAAGAGTTATATGGTGTCAGAATACACAGTGGTTTGGTGTAAAAGGGATAATTATAGTGCGACATGAAAATTTCGGCGTAAGTGCGTTTTCGGTCTACGAAAAAGCATTTAGTTATCTTTATCTGAAATGAATGAAAAGTGTAGAAGAAACATTTTATTAAATGTTTCTTGGTTTGAACTTGGATTTTCGGTTACGAAAAAACATGTTGTTATCACTATCTGAGCTGAGTAAAATAGTTCATAGAATTATATTGTTTGAGAATTAAAAGTATGAGTTCACATTGCTGCAGGTATTTGAAAATAGAAGTTTGCTCAAGACAAAATAAGTTGTTGCAGTAAAATTGTTGAAATGCATATGCACTGAATTGTCTAGTTTTTATTAGTCAGGTATATTTGGTAGATTTATTGGATAAACATTTTCTTAAGGCGCCAGTTGCGGTGACAATTTAAAATTTACTAAGATTCAGATAATTTAAATGGGTAAATCCATATGTAATCCAAAGTTTTTTCGATGTATTTTAGTGATGATTGCAACTGGAATTAAATTAGTCAGGCCTATCACAGAATCCATCGTGGAAAATCTCCGAATGGATTATTCCACTACGAACCCCGAAAAAAAAGCATTCACCAAATCCGAATGGAATCGAAAAAAGCAATGCCTCATTAAAAGAATTAATTCTGAATTTCGAAATCAGCTGTCCTATGTCACAGCAATACTTGGAGCTTTTAAAAACAAAAATCCCTTAAACTTTTTAAAAAGTCCCATCTTTTTTCCTTTTTATTTTACACAAAAAAAGCTGAACATTTCTGCTAAGTATGGCTAGACTCTTTGTTTTAATAAATATCGCAAAAAAATCCCTTAATCTCAGAGCAATATTACAGCTGTCAAGTTATTGATCGTGAAAAACTGTGCTGTTGATATTTGTTTATTTATTCAATATTTTAGCATTTTTTCCCAAGAAAATAATATATTCAGCATTAAAACAAATTGAAGTTAAAAAATAAAGTGGTTTCAAATGTACTGAGGGACAAATTTTAATCCGGCTTGTTTTAAAAGTGATGTGTTTTTTTTACTTCCTTTGTTTTTTTTAGCGCAATTGTTTTGTTCCGACCTCTTTGCAATGTTTCTCACTGGCGTGGCATTCAATTATTTAAGAGTTTAAGAACTTTTAACGAAATAAAAATTGAATAGTTTGCGTTTGCAACCATTGCAAATTTTAGAATTTGTAAAAAAAAACTATTTTTTTAATGAAACACAATCGTTTACCACTTGGCTACGACAAGAATCAGTTGTCGTAGAAAAGGAAGTGATATTTCCGTTTCATTCGGAATTTGTGATAGCAAATTTCCCGAATTTCGAAATTCTTAATAGATTTTCCACTATGAATGGATTCTGCAATACAGTTTTCGTGATTCGTAGCAAATTTTCGATTACGATGGAATTTGTGATAGGGCTGAGTATAAAATATTCAAAAGCTGTTTATTTGATTATAGATAAAGCGAAATGGATAATTTTAACGTGAAACAGCTCCAAGAAGAGCTGACTAATAAGTGGCTGCAAAAGAATGCTTATTAAAAGGATAAACGACTACGATAGACAATTGGACACAAGCGAAACTCTATCTCATTCTAACGTGATTGTGAATCAACAGACTGGCACCGTCGGAGAAGAAAACCGAAATATAACAACAATTTCAGAGTCAGGTACGGCAACTGATCGGGAGCTCAGAGCCAGAGAATGATCTTTGATAAAACGAGAACGAGATCTTCTTGAAAAGGAAAGAATACTTTTTGCAAAAGAACTTGAAATAGTCAAGAAGTTGAGGCACCTAGACACTGGTGGGATTAGGGTTACCAGCTCTAAAATCAGCAAAGCCTGACAGTAAAGAAAAAAAAGCCTGATTTTTGAGAAAAAAGCCTGACAAATAAAAAACATTTTTTTTTATAAAAAGCATTTTTTTTATAAAAGAAAAGAGATAAATTTAAAAAAAAAACATTCATAAGTGACTTACCTTGATTTGGATGCACGAAGATGACGAGAAGATAAATAGATTACAACTGCAATCTGCAGCATACACAAATAAAAGCACACAAAAAATACGTCATAAAATGGAAGTGTCATATCTTGCACAATAGGATGATTCAAAATAACACCTTTAACGAAATTAAAAAAAAACACTTTTCTCGAAATTCAACCGGGACAGGGCGAAATTATGAAGCTTAAATTGAAAACAAAAAATTAAGACCAACAAATTCAAAATCGAACAGCATTAAGCGGTCGCTTCCAGCGCTTTTTCAATAGTTTTGATTGAAAATCTTTGAAAATCTGAATTTTTCTCAAATGTTAAACGCTGCATAACTTTTCGAGTTTTGGTGCTAAAAGCATGAAATTTTCAGGGATTTCATAATTTTGCCCGGTCCCGGTTGAATTTCGAGAAAGGTGTTTTTTTAATGACCCTATTGCACAACTCTGTGTCTCTTTCTAAAAAGTGACAACAAAATGAAAAAAATTAATGTGTTCACTGTGTTTTACAAGCATTTCGATTTGAAAGCATTACGTTTTTCTTCTAACGATTATATTTTGTGCGATAATTATAAAAAAGCCTGACAAAGGACAAAACCTGGCGAAAGCCTGATTGGATATTAAACCCTGACGCGTCAGGTGAAATCCTGACGGATGGTAAGCCTAGGTGGGATTCATGCTAGGAAGTCTCAACATCATGGGGTCAGTTGGCCACAGGACTCAAATCAAATTTCAAACACCACTGCAGTGAAGTAGAAGAAGACAAGAAAGCCGTCAGAGATAATTCAGTTTTGAAATAAAACTTTTAGGAAAGAATTGATTTTTCAGATAAGCACATTATTCAATACATACTTCCTAGCTTAAAGGACACTCAAATGAGTACCACTCTTGCTGCTGGAAAATTCAGTAATATTACAGAATAAATTGAAAAAATCAAGGTATCAAGGCATCCGTATGAATTATCGACAAGTAAACAACTTAATTACACCTGTGCCTATGTTTTGTAATTCTCGCATCGACAAAATCAGCCGAGAAACGATGAAAATAGAAACAAATCGTATGAGTTTTGTTCCATTTTTCAACGTTTCTCGACCAATTTTAACGATGCGAGATTTACAGAACATATGCACAGAACTCATAACATCACCCAGAGAACCTGCCAAATGGCAGCCTAGTAGTCAACCAGTCCCGAAGAACTCCATCAATTGTAATCAGCCAGGACATTATGCGAATGCAATTTTTCGAGAAAAAGGCATTGGAACAATAGTAAAGACATCCACCAAAATCCAGCAACGAAGACAGAAAAGAATTATCGCGTCAATGTGATTTGTAACAACGAACATGGAGATTATTACCATAAAGATGTTCTCATATACGGCAAAAACTATGCAGCTCTTCTAGATTGTGGAAGCGAGAAGGCAATCATTACTAAACAAGTAGCGATAGATGTAAACTGTAATATGGAAAAATGTGAACCTACCTTACATGGGTTTGAAGGGGGAAGTTGCCAAACCATCGGAAGTATCATATGTCAAATCCAAATAGATGGAGCATTCTTTCCAGTTCAAGCAGTTGTGGTCAAAGATAACTGTCTCTAAAAAACCAGTATTAGTTGGAAATGATGTCTTTAACAACCCTAAGTGTAGTATAAGTAAACAAGGCGATAACTTGACGGTACAAAGAATGGAAGTTGACGTTTGTTCATTTAGACCAATATCTGGTTCCGACGTTCAATAAGGCGAAGAAGTAAAAACACCTGTCCAAGATCCAATAGTGCACCAACCATACAAAGTGCCTTATGCTAAACGACAATTAATACTAATACAATAATACTAACTACAATAATCTCTGATCTGATGGAAAGTGGACTTTTCATCGAATCACAATCTGATTACGCTTCACCGGTGGTCTTAGTCAAGAAAAAGAATAGCGAGGACAGAATGTGCGTTGATTACCGGAAATTAAATTCCTCCACAAAGAAAATCCGTTATCCTATGCCAATTGCCATAAACTGATGAACAACTGAACGACCTAGTAGGTTATAAATACTAGTGTCCTGGATTTAGCCTCCGGATACTATCAGATTCCGATTAAAAAGGAACACTCCCATTACATCGCTTTCATCACTCATGACGGCTTATACGAATTTATATAAATGCCTTTTGGTCTTGTTAATGCCCCTTCCATATTTCAATAATTAATGAAAATTGTTTGCTATATGGATGATGTAGTAATTCCGTCCGAAACTTTTGAAGAAGGAGTAGAAAAATTGGAAAATTTTTTGATGCAACGGGAACACAATTCGCTTCGTCCAATTGCTTATTACAGTAGAAACACTTCAAAGGACGAGAGCTTCTTCCATAGCTATGAACTTGAGGCTTTAGTAGTCGTAGAATCTACTTATCGATTCCGACAGTTTCTGCTTGGCAAACATTTTAAGATAATAATGGATTGTGAAGCGTTTAAAACAGCAATGAGTAAGCTACGGTGGTGGCTTAGGGGCCAGTTATAGCTTTCATTGAAACTCTTCATTTAAAATTTAAATTTTAAGTTTTGAGGCACTTAAAATGGCCAAGTGGAAAGGTATAACCGCACCATCCTTCAGGCTCTACTTGCAAGCGTAGAAAATGAAGACCGATGGGATCAAAAGGTAAATAATACATACAACGATACATTCCTCGCGATCCTTGGCCAGAATTTTGTTCTAGCTCAGCAGATAGACCTAAATCAACAACATCAAAATCTCGCAAGCATTCAATCAAACGATTTGGAACACATAACTAAAATTCAATCCAATCCAAACAGAAATTTCAGTATGACAATATAGAAAAGCCAAGCAGTACCTATATGTATGTGACCTAGTAAATGTCGAAAACGATGCTGCTAATTCAACCGGTTCTCCGCGTAAAAATACTAAACTTTATGCAAAATACATAGAACCTTATGTGGTGGTTGCAAAGCTCCCACACGACAGGTATCAAATTGCTTTCGCTCAGAGGAATCAAAAACCTTACTCATCGGTATGGGCAGCCGATAGGATGAAGCCCTGTATAGAATTCGACAAGGAACTCGACGATGACAGTATGGCCGAAACCGTAACCAAAACGGCATCACCAAAGTAAAAGAGAGAAGAAACATAAACAGAAAATTGCGTTAAGTTATGTTTTAGACGAGCTCGAAAGGAGTCGATAATAAATGTTCTTAATAATTAATTGGTTGCCTTTTATTCTTCTATTAATAATTAAATTATTTAAACTTGGGTTTTTTTCGTTTGTGGTTTTGACAGGAAATTGTGAAAATTTGTAAAAAAAAAAAAAGAAAAAATAAAGCTCACGTGAGTCAGTTACCAAACACACTTTAGAATTCTCTTGTTAGTATATTTCTGTCAAAATTATTATCATTTTTCAATTGTTTGTGTTGTATCAATGTAAGATAATTTTTTTAAATTTGTTTGTTGGAAATTCTATTCGTTTTAAATGGAGGGGATAGATAGATAGATTAAATTTGGAATCTTCACTTCTATTTTTTTTAATTTCAGAAGAATTTTGACACATCTGGTTCTTATTCCTTCGCTAAACCACCTCTTTCGGTGGTTTAACAGTAAACGTCACTTAGTAGACATTTTGTTTTATTCATAACATTTTGCACTTAATCCACGGAATAAGGCCTAACCCTTCGCTATTCCACGTTTATTAATTTGGATGTTAGGGTTTAAATAACTGAAAAAAGTGCGAAAATTTCGCGTTTTTTTTTTTTTTGATTTTCACTAATGTTGAGTTCGTCGCTCGAGTTCGAAAACACGGCTTATTCATTAGGCGAAAATCATAAATAACTCAGCGAAAAATCAGAACTACCGGATCTGACGTAAGTTTTGTTGTAGGTATTAAGTTACTGGACTAATATCACTATTTGTTTTCAAAATATCCGAATGGTAAAATATTTTTAATAAATTTTTACAATTTGTATTGTTAAAAAAAAAACGTCAATCAGTGTTTTATAAATATCATCAATTCTCAGTTACAGCATTTTGTGTAAAATAAAATTATCCCAAAATAGAATACATTGTTTTTTTTCGAGATATTTGAGTCGAAACACATTTTTGAACAATTTTTTAGTAGTTTTGTTCTGCAATTTTGTTGCCTAAAAAAAACTTTAAAAGTTATTGACTACGCCATTGTGTGTAGAATAAAGTGTTCGGCTTCGAAATAATTGTTGTTCTCAAGATATTCGAGACGTTTTTCAACAATTTTTTAGTACTTATTTTTTTGTAGTTTTTTTTACTATAAAAAATTATCAATTGATTTTTTTAATCAAAGCGGTTATCAAACATGGCATCGTGTGTAGAATAAAATTAGCCCGAATTCAATATCATTGTTTGTTCTCAAGATACCCGAACCGTGGTACACACACACACACACAATTACAGACATCTCACTAAAAACGATGGATTTGGATTCCTGGTACCTCGAAACTTCGAGATATGTCAAAATGTGGGACCAATTGCAATAACTTCCAATAGGAAGTTAAAAGTATAGTGACGCTAGGTTTGGTGCGTAGGTATCTCTGCAGAAAACAAGCACGTTTCATTAATTAATGCTCTTCCTCTGATATTCTATTAACAATAATCTGGAAATAACATAAACTCAAAATGGTACTAATTTAATTACAATTAACAATAATTATTATTAAATCCATTGTTAAACCCACATATTAACGTTGATTACTTTGAATTTGTATGAATATTTAGTTTATCAGAATTAAATACTCTAAATAAAGAATCATTTGTTCACTCAATAAGTTGTCCATGTATCTGACGAATCATTTTTAACATTAACATTGTGTGTGTAATCTATTTCTTAAACCCCCATAGTTCATGAGTATATTTTAAATTTGAAAATATTAAAAAAAAAATTGAAACAATTTCTTAAAGCACAAATGAATTGAATAATATCTCATTAGCACTCAATAAATGTTTTAAACGCCTGTTAATTACGACTGATATATTACTTAACCTCGGGAACGGTGAATTAATTGTTTCCCGTAAAATTTAAAACCATAATTCAACACTTGCTTGACTTATTTGTAATATATTTTTTCTCACAAAAACAATGGAATTAAATAAATCTTGAATAAATTAAACAACTCGATGAATTGATTACTTTCTGAAAAATTTAAATCATCTTTTTTTACCTGACACGCAATATAAAGAATGTATTCGTTTGAACATAAAAACTTTGAACAATTTTGAAGTTTTTGTTTGTAATGATGGACAAATTTTCATAATTAATCAAATAGAAATATGAAAACAATTATTAAATATTCGTAACAAGAAAATTACATTCTGATTGGAGTTTGTTTCAATTGTCTTAAAAAAATCGTGAAAAAGAATTATATTATGTATGCAAATTTTTGAATTTTGATTTTTTTTAACGATCAACACAACTACAAAATATATATATAAAATATATATGTACATAACCAGTCGTATTTATTAGATTTTTGACTATTTAGACACTGTCTAACTATTTTCAAATTGGTGGAAAATGCTTTATTTAATAAAACTAAATATCACATTATTCGCGGTTAGGAAAATCTACTCTTGTGTTTAAGTTAGGCAGCTATAAGACAACAACAAACAAGGCTTTTGAACACATTTTCTAAAGTTGGACAGTTGTCTAAAGTTAGACAACGTTAGACCAATCGTTTTTTGTAAATTTCAAACAAAATTGTTAGCATTAGTATTCAAAAAAAATAATTACGCGTGTTTCTCATTCCCATCGTTCTCGTAAATGAATCCTCCAAATTTTATCAGATTTGGTATAAAGTTTCATATATACGTATGTAAGTAGCCCAATTGACATTCGATTTCATATAACATGGTTTTTTTTAAATTTCAACGTTATTTTTCTAGAGATTCAGATTTTGGGACTTATTTTCAATATAGGTACCTATAAATAATAAATAATTATAACAAATGGAACCTAACATTTGAACCTGTTACTATGTAACCCTTAAATTCAATCTTATCATTTAAATCACAACGAAAACAATAACTTAAAACAAAAAACAGAACAAAATTGTAACCGAAAACAAGCCAACATGTCATTTTTCCCGAAACCACTTTATCACGTCCAGTTATATTAAACCAGTGTGCAACTCCCACGTCTACCCCAATCAAATCATAAGAGCTTCAATATAATTGAAAGTTAATTATATTTGGTGTAGGTGTGCACCATTTCCCTTCTCATGGAGCCGAAAATCATTTGGCCAATATAGTGTGTGGCAGCAGATGATGATGATGAATACTTATAACCCCTCAATACGTTTTTATGGCTACACCAAAATAGCTCGCACTTTTTTCGAGGTGTTCAAGTAGACATCAGTCTGTCGTAGTAGAGTCGATTGATTTAAGTGGAAAGGACTGTTTTTGAGCTTTCGAGTGTTATGTGGATTGTGGTTTTGCTAAGTGTGAATTGTGTTTCATGAACTACATACCTACCTACTCGTATCTGTCCATTTGGTCAACAAATTAATTTGGTTAGCTATAAATGTTTGGTTTGATTGAAAGAACTTCTGTGATCAGAAGTGGAATTTTTCCTTTCAACAGAAAATTTTAAACCATTCTTATTTTTTATTATTTTTTTTTTTCAATCGATAACTTTTTTCTTCGAACACTCACTTACGTTCAACTTCAATGATTTCTCTTTTTTTACTTTACACTGCTTTCAATGAATGTCACTTTTAATTATGTAATTATATTTTTTTTATTTTTGCCACCACTCACAGGATTAAGATTATATTAAGTTTTTTTTTTCGGTTTGTAGTTCAAAGGCAGAAAACAGTTCCTGCTGCCATGAGATCCTGCCTCGTACTGAAGCTATCACTGAGTAATGTCCTGTAAGGATGCTATCTGATTTCAGAATGTCATGTCAGTCACTCGACTTCGGCATCTCCTTGGCTATATGAGAAGTTAAGATAGCACCCCTTACCGCAGGAGCATTCTCGTAAAACAGAACACAGAACACATCATATCTATACCTTTACTACGACGCGACGACTTCAACGGTTAAAGTGGAGCAACAGGACGATTAATGCTGGTTATGGGTGGTAAGAGATTTGATGATGTGCATGGGATTCCAACCCTCGGGGTATAAAACAAGTGGTTGAATTATTACGCAACTAATGGGTATATCTATATCTTTGGAAAGAGGTTATTTTTCTATGTGCGCAACTAGTGTTCTGTTCCAAGTTTGCATCGGATAATATTGGATAAGGGGAAAAGAGTGTTGGTATTTTATGAGAGATATTTTTTATGGAAGCTGGTGGAATGGAAGTAGTGAAAATGAACGTGATAATTTCGATGGCAATTCCGATTCTGTGAGGTAACCTTTATACCTACATATAGTGCGGAAGAAATGAAGCAAAACGAAATCACTTTGGGACTTGTTGAATGCAGTTTTGAGAAGTGTTAAGGTTTAAGCGAATTTCTGTGGAATTTCAATGAGGCAGAAAGTATGTAGGTACATTCCATCTCACGCGTTGGATAAATTATTTAATGTTAAGGTTAAGGATGTATAGTTGATTTTTTCTGTGGTATAGGGTTGGATATATAGCATTTAAAAAACTCGTTTTGAAAATTTCGCATAGTGAAAACTGAAATTATCGAGACATCGTCATAATTAAATTCTTCAAAACTAAGAACTTATAATCTCGCAAGAAAAATAAAATATTATTTGTGTTCGCGCATTAATTAATAATTAATTTTGTTATGCTAGATCATTTATTTATAGTATGTATCTACCTATATGTAATTAGACTACTATACCTACCTACTAATTAGCTACGTCATATATACGTATGTATGAATTATCCTACTCCAAATTAAGATAGAAAACGATTTAATAAATAAATTTATTATGGAAGAATTGTCTGCATTTGCACAAGATTTTTGTCTCTGTGAGCGAAATTTAAAAAATGCGCGGTTTTCATTAATTTCAATACTTTCAATAATTCGAAATAATGTGGTATTTACTCAAAAACTGTGAAATTGCGATTATTTCATTTTTACCGAAGGGACTGTAAGGACGTAAGATCGACAAGTTTTCTCAAATTTATTATTTTATTACTTTACAACAGTGCTGTAAAAGTTTAATAACGGTTTTCGAATAACGGTAGTTTTTTTGGAACTTCGAAAAGCCCCTACTTTGAACCAGGTATTTGGTCACCCTCTCCGTGTTTTTTTTAATTCTTCACTTAAATATTGTGTGATAGTCAGACCAATTTTCTGCATTAAAATATTTTTGACATCTTGAACCATTTTACATTTTACTCAAAATTAACAGATAATATATGACATTTTGATCCAACATTTTTTTTTACTTCAATTTTAAAAAAGCATCCTAAAAAAAATCGTATGACTCATTACTGGTTTTTAGTTTTAAAATTGCTATGTTTTTGTCCTTGTTTTACGATTTTTTTTCCAGGATGCTATTTTAAAAATTGAAGTAAAATAAAAGTTGGATCAAAATGTCATATTATGGGTTAATTTAGAGTAAAATGAGGCAGGATATCAAAAATATTTTAATATACAAAAAAAAGGGGCCTCGCTATCATATTATAATATTTAAATGAAAACATTAAGAAAAACAAAAATCAATTATGGACAGGGTGACCAAAACCTGGTTCAAAGTAGGGGTTTTTCGAAATTTGAAATAAACTACGGTTTTTCGAAAACTGTTATGATGCGGTACGGACAACCTAATAAACTCTGAATGGTCATGACCTGGCCTATCACCAGTTTCGGTTTGGATCATTGATTATGGGACACCCTGTACATTAGTTCTATACCTACTCTTCGACTCTCATATTACCCCTTTTTTACCTGCTGATTTACGAATTATAATTTAATTTTAAAAATGTTAATAATTTTTTCAAAAATTGCATTTATTTGTTTTCGTGCGTCTTTTATTTCTATGTAATTGCGTGGATGCTCGCACGGTGAGGCTAGTTTTAATATTTTCTCATATCCATTTTCTCCCTCTCATATATTGTGTTTTTATTTTCTATAAATACTTAGGTGCAGATACAAAAGCATATTGTTATATGTTACGACAAACCATATCGCATACGATGTCAATACAACCCCGCCCTTTCAGATTTATAACTTTTTCGTTCAAATCTACTATACACTTATCTTTTGCTCATCAACACCCTAATAATTGTTTCTTAAAGTTTTTTTTTTATTTCAACCACCTTACGAGTATGTCGAACTTTAACGGAGTATTGTTTATTAACTTAATTCATGTAAGATCACGATAGCATTTTTATGAAACGTTTTCATAAAGTGAAAGGTAAAAGTATATAAGAATGAGTGTTAAAGAATAGGTTTTTTTGTTTGTTCCCAGAATATCGATTTTGTGTTCGGAAAGGTATATTTCGCTTAAAAGGGTAGGGCAGTTAGTTATTGAAAACTTGCATTTCTTATTTTTTCGTCTTACTAAGAAAACGTTTTAAAAAAAAAGTGGAAATATCTTTTGATCCGCAGTTAAATTTTTGACACTAACGAAACGAAGTTTACATAGGTATGTACAATGTACATATATGTATATATGGGTGAAAACGTCCATAATTAGCCTGGGCCTATTTCACAGAATTATATCACATATGCATTGTATGTAGTTTATGTACATTAAAGTAGTCGCCATATTTTATATTAAATAGTGTAAATTTTTACTTTAAAAAAAAAGCTATATGCTATAGTTAACTTAGAAAAATTATAATTTTTAAAAAATTTAAAATTTACACATCGGGGGCATTTTTTAGAGATGATGTTTAGCGCATGTATGCCACTCTCTATACAGTCCTTACTATTATCTATTCCAAGCACCCCATCTTTTTCGTTTCAAGTGTTTCATACTAGAGCTTAGAAGAAATTGTTTGATAATTATTATTTGTAGTCCTTTTTAAAAACATGTAAATACAACACTTAATTTTTTATATTTCTGTTTCACAATGTCTGAGTAAGTAAAGTTCTAATTAGTTATCCGACAGTTAATTTATCCGGAAATTAAATCCTCCTATTAAAAAACTTAGCGTTTCACAATAATCAATCAGCTGTTCGTTCATTATTCCAGTTTCCACACAAATTAAATTTGACTGATGTCAAACTTAAAGAAAAATTGTTTTTTATCTTCAAATAGTTAATTTTGCAGTGTCGGTAGTGTTATTGTAGGTACGTGTTAAAAGTGCCGAGGGCTAAGAGCTGTGGATAATAATGGGTAAGAGTATTGAAACAAAATGTAAGCGAAGACAATTTTTAATATTTTAACTGTCAGTTTAATTTGCTAATCGGCACTTCATCTGGCCAGTAAAAAACTTAGATCATTTATTGTTAAATAGACCTATTCCGATATTGTTAAACGTAAATGAGGTTGCCGAATATGTTCCATATATAGCTTAATTGGAACTTTAATCAGACATTGTGAAACAGACGCTTACCGCCATATTATTCACTTAGGACCAGTTTCACAGTGAAGTAAGTGTCACTTAAGTGGCAAATATGGAAAACTAATTCCCAATTTCACAGTGTAAACTTATCGTAATAAGTGACACTTAAGTCTCCCATGTTGGTCACTTAAGTTCCACTTACTCAGGTAGTAAAACTGCGACTTAAGTGCCAAAATGGGAAAATTAAGTGCCACTTATTTTGTTAAGTGTGCACTGTGAAACTGGCCCTTATTACATCCAGATTAAAACTTAAATCCGGATGTAGTTACATTCAATTTGTGTAGTTTACATCTGGATTTAAATTTTAATCTGGATGTATAAAATGAATAATATAGCCGTTAATGTCAAGATTAAATTTTATATCACAATATTTTTCAAACCATTCGTTAAACTGGGAAAACTACTGACGAAATAAAAGAAGGATATGATAATTATCATGTTATGAAAAGATTTTTGGGATTAAATTTATAAATTCCGGATATTCCCAATAAGCCCATACATTCATTTTACCATATTTTGTATCTCACTAGATTACGGACATAACCAAAATCTACTTTATAGACATTTAAAAGATAATAACTAATAAAACAGTACTTTGCGTTTCACAAGGATCAATTAGCTATTCGTTCGTTATTCCAGTTTTCCAGACAAATTGAATTTGACTCATGTCAAACATTGAAGAAAAACTATTTATAATCATCAAATAGTTAGTTTTTCATGGTGGGTCATCTTATTGTATATGTTTAAAGTGTCGAGAGGTTTGTTTCAAAGAGATGTGAATAATAAGAGGTAAGTGTGTTGAATTGAAGTGTGAGTGTTAGTGAAGAAAGTTTTGAATTTTTAATTCTCAGTTTAATTTGCTAATCGGCACTTCATCTTGCCTGTAAAATACTTAGAACTTTAATTGCCAATTAGACGTATTCAGACGAAAATGAGGTTGTTAATTACTGCCGAATAAGTTCCATGTATGTAGCTTAATTGGAACTTTAATCAGACATTGTGAAACAGACCCTAAATCATTTAAAGAAGTCTACTCTGTGGAGATTTAAAAAGTGCTTCCAAATAATTCAGAGAAACTTCAAACCAGACTCGTTTTATAGCTTCAATTATCTCCTTCGTTTTGTTTGTACTTCCTTCGCAGACTTATTGATGTTCAAGTTGGTAGCCATTTCAATAAGTCTGGCTCTGAATAAAGGCTTTGTTGTTCATACGGTGTGAATTATCTTGTTGCAAAATACATGGCAGATAACTACAGAATGGATTTGTAGTTATTCGCGGTCATTTTTTAGCTTTGAAAATCCAGCTCAACTCTCCCGTTACCCGTAAAAGCTTATTGCTCTCCATAGGATCACAACACATCTCTTTTCGTGGCGTCTTTGAAAATTTATTTCACCAAAGTATTTTAAGCGTTTTTTACAAAAAAAAAAAGTATGGAAAAACGCTTAAAATGCTTTTTAAGCGTAAAAGGAAAAAATCCTTATGTATGTAGTATATGTTTAAAACAACTTAAAGCGTTCTCCCTCACAGACAAAATGAAAAAAAGTAAAAATATCTCCTATTGAGTTTATTCCGGAATCAGTACTGCTTAAATACATTAATTGGTCGGCGAATTTTACCATCGTTCTTGTTGATTCTCATGATTTAGTGTGACCTAAACCATATGTATTTTATTATGCAAAAGCGAGGTGACGATTATGCCGTAGTTCATTGTGGTGCCAACGCCAGAGTATTAGTGGAAAATGGATCAAAAAATTTTCTACCAATAAGCTTAGAACGCTGCTGACACCATTTATATAGCTTAAAAAAGTTCTTCTAAGCATAGTACGCAGCTGAAGCGAAACAAAACTTTCCATACAAAAATTGAAGCAACGAAATCATAAACGAATAATTTCGTTTTCATTTTTGTACTGCAGTACGCTGTTCAACGAGCGAAATTGCTAATTGTAGCGGTTTATTTGGAGAATTCTCCACTCTTTTTCGCACTGAATTAATTGCACGAACCATTAATAATTGTCTGCGGAAAAGTGACATTCGAGTTTTTATTTGTTGTTTCTTTGATTACAGAAAAGGCATCAGTGATTTTTTTTGTTTTTTTATTTTTTTTACAATAATGAATGACATTTACTTTTTCCGTAGTCGTTTCGTTTACGTTTTCGTTATCGATTTGGAGACCAGAGAAAATTTTCATTTCGCTTCAGCTGCGTACTAGGCTTTAAGGGCAAAAAATGATTGTAAAGAGAAACGTTTTTTTGTTGTCAATTAAATGTATTTTGATTAGGAAAACTTCGAGGCAAGGTACTTTTGTGCAAGAAAACTGTTACATTGGCGCCTTCCTGGCGACTGAACATACCCTAAGCAGAGCAACGGAGTTGCGTGAGCGGCACAGAGCCCCCCGAAAAGGGAGTTAAAATCCTTGGATCCCACAAAGCGGGCCATGCGAGGTACTTTTGCTTAAGAAAGACTTTTGTACAAGAAAACTGTTGATATATGTAGGTGTCTGCCTGGCAACTTGACATAGCCTGAGCGGAGCAACGGAGTTGCGTGAGCGGTACAGTTGCGTGAGCGGCACAGAGCCCCCGAAAAGGGAGTTAAAATCCTTGGATCCCGGGAAGTGGGCCACGCGAGGTACTTTTTCTTAAGAAGGACTTTTTTACCAGAAATTACTGTTAACGAGAATCTGCTTTTAGTCATAACTAGGATTTTAAGCCATTTTTTTTAAATTAATGTTTCTTTCCAAATTCTTATAGTTGTTGAAAAAACTTTTGTTTTGTTTTTAATTTCCCCAAATTAGAAACCGCTTTGTAAGCGTTTTAAGCTGTTTTGAAAAATTTTATATCTCTTTGAAATTTTTTTTAGTCCTTGAAAGAACTTTTTTTTTAGTCCCTGAAAAAAAGAATAACCCTACAATGCCCGTAAGCGTTGTAAACCAACTTCACCCAAACCGTCATAGACATCGTCCACCAATCCCGAACACCTACCCAATCAATGAAAAAGTCCCTATCTCTTAATAAGGTCTTTCCTCTACAGTCTACAGAGTTCTAATAAGAACTGAATCCTGTTTATACTTTTTTAAAAAGATTTTTTTTTTTTAGATTTTATTTCCATTTCATTTACAATTAATGTCTTAACAATAATTTCCTATTTTCCATAAGGATATGATAATATAAATTTAATATACATTTTTCATTATAAAATTTGTTAATTACATTTTATTTACAAGAAAACAAATGTTTGACCATGAATTATAAAAAATTAAATGACATCATACACTTTGTGATAAGGATATCAGTTTAAAGTGCATTTTACTATTTACTTAAATTTGTGTGTCGATGAGAT
The DNA here is from genome assembly GCA_929447395.1 of Epistrophe grossulariae. Taxonomy (NCBI): domain Eukaryota; kingdom Metazoa; phylum Arthropoda; class Insecta; order Diptera; family Syrphidae; genus Epistrophe; species Epistrophe grossulariae. The sequence continues at coordinate 88,736,879 of OV839566.1, forward strand.
TACTGTGAAAGTGAGAAGAAAACAAGAGGAAAAACAAATTTGTACCCGATTAAGATTGAATTCGAGAGTATGAATTTAAAATGAGATGTGAGTTTAAAATTATGATGTTTTTTAGGTCAATAAAGCAGGTTGATAAATCTTTTTACGGTAAAAGAGAAACTGATATATGATTAAACCACTATACGCATTAAGTCCTTCACTTCTGATTTAAAAAAAAGCCAGTTTCTAAGATTTTTTGAGAATCTTTTGCACTGGTCATTGCCATTGCATATATCCGCAGGAAGTTAATTATATATATATGGAGCTATTACAGTAATAAAGCGTCTTAGATGTTCAGTTCTTGTGCTAGGAACAGTCGCATTATTAGCTGTTCTCAGTCGACGATTTGTTGTAGTTCTTCTTATTGTATTATGATCACCTCGCTCATCTCAATACTTCGCTCAATACCTCGCTCATCTCAATACTTTGTATACTTACAAATGTCTAAGCGGTAAAATATTAAGCGATTTAAACAATGGAAAAGAGGGTTCCCATCTGGGTTTGTGAAGCATTACTCTAATAGTCTTTTTTTGTGCTGTAACTAGGGGCTGTAGATTACTAAGATATGCACTTCCCCAGCAGGAAATACCATATTCTAGGCGAGAGTAAATGGATGTTAGTAGATTCGCTGGTACTAAATTACGCAGGAGAAAGATTTTGTTCAACGCTATGTACATATTTTTTTTAACTACCATAATGTGTGCTTTCCAATTCAGCTTTGAGTCTAGAGCTATACCCAAGTATCTAAATTCCTTTACGAATTCAAGAAGCATGCAAGAATCTGTGCAACTGGAATGATCACAATTAGCAACGTGAAGCCCAACACTTTCCATTGAAAACTCTTTTGACAAGGAAAAGCACATGAGTTTAGATTTACTACTAAGAACCATTTGATGACATTTGAACCAGTTTGCCAGGATAGATAGATCATTATTCATTAAGGCCTTTATACTTTCAAAAGATGAAGCAGCATACGATAGAGCTAGGTCATCGGCAAACGCTACCATATTTCCATTTAGAGGCAATTGAAAGATTGAATTTATATAAGCAATAAAAAGCAAGGGCCCAAGAACTGAACCATGCGACACACCTACACTTGCACTTTGAATTAAAACACTCACGGTTGAATTGACTCGTACGTGATGAGATCTATTTTGAAAGTAAGACGAAAACCAATTCAGAATGTTACTTCTGAATCCATACCTATAAAGTTTCTTCAAGAGAAGCTTATGATGGGATCAATTGCTTTTGTGAGATCAAGAAACAAGGCACTAGCTTTATTTTTTTTATCGAGTTCATTGTTAATTCTTTCTAACAGTGCCAATAATGCATCTTCAGTAGATTTACCCTTAATGAATCCAAATTGCAATGAGCTAAGAATTCTAAATTTATCAAAAAAATTGAGCATTCTATTAGGGCCAGTTTCACAGTGCACACTTAACAAAATAAGTGGCGCTTAATTTTCCCATTTTGGCACTTAAGCCGCAGTTTTACTACCTGAGTAAGTGGAACTTAAGTGGACAAAATGGGAGACTTAAGTGTCACTTATTCCGATAAGTTTACACTGTGAAATTGGGAATTAGTTTTTCAAATTTGGCACTTAAGTGACACTTCACTGTGAAACTGGCCCTTAGTTATTAATTTTTCAAAGATTTTTGAGAACACTGATCGCAACGCAACTGATCTTTTTTATTACCTATTTTGTATATAGGGGGAGAAGTGTAATCCAGTCGGTCTTCTGTAAACCAAAATATTGATTGGTGTCACCAGTTACTAAGGTTTTGAAATGGCGAGATTCGGGATTCTGTGAATCGGAATTTTGTGATTCGGGATTTCGTACCCAACCCGTTCCAGCTCCCGTTACAGTTTTAGCATTCTTTTGTGTGCAGGCAGTAAGTGTATCATGAATGACTTGATCATTTCACGATTCGAAAAATCATTTTTCGGTCGGTTTCGCTATTAGTTTCCGATTATTAGAGTTCTACCTTAACCTTTTTTCGTTGTACATTTTGCTTTTGGCCGTTTTTAATCTTTCATCAAAATTCATGTTCAGAATTCCTGCTCAAAACATCGAACGCAGAGCTTTGGGACTCATCCAGCTCGATTATAGAGGCATTGTGCTGATATTAATTTCTGAGATTTGAATTAAATTTACCAGCAGTGAAATTTCCTCCCAAATAAAAAAACAAATTGGTTCCGGAAACGAATACACGACATGTGGACTGCTGAATAGAAACGATGGAAACGCGAAGCGGAAGAACACAAATTGCCTCCGAAGACCGTTTAAGAAGCATTACCATTAAGTTTACTGTGTTAACGTATTGCGAAATAGACAACTCCAACACACACCTTCAAACATTTTTATCTTTTCTCCCACCTTTTAATAATTGTCTCAAAGAAACATTTACAATTCTACAAAATAATATTGAAAATCATCGCTTCTCGCATCCACTTCTATAAACCTATTCTACGAATAGAAAAAAATTGTCCCTTAATCAATATAGGGTTATTAAATTTTTTAAATTCCATTAGCACGACAGACTGAGTTGGCCTTTCCAAGTAGTCCCTTACCACTTCATGCATCATCATCCTTCAACATTATAGCCCGCATTATGGTGAGTGCCAGTGAAGTTGTTGAAGTTTACGCTCAAGGATATTTAGTGTGTCATTCGCAGTTCTTCACAGAAAGATATAACATCTTTTTTCCTCTACTACAACCTACCCCGACCCCTTCTAAAGATCAATCATATTCACAAAGGAGCTCTACATCCTGGTCATGAGGCTAGAAAAGGACCTCATACTTTGCATTTCAACTGTTCCTCGTTATCTTATTCGTATTCAAGCAATAAAGTAACTTCACCCACAACGCACTGTACCTATATTTTCCAACCTAACAACGCCGACGCCCCCATAATAATAATCTTACTTAAAATGTGGAATCAAGACGTAAGGACGTCACAGATAGCTCACTTGACTTTTGTATTATAAATTTCCATACGCATCCGTATCTGAACAATTCCACAAAGACAATGCTCTAGAGAAAAGACTTCATTAAGAAATTCTTGGGTTTTGTGATCCTATATATTCTTTCTCATCTGGGTGACTTAAAGGACGGGTAGTATGCAGGAACATTTTTTATAGCAAGTTCGTGAGAAAATTTGATTCGATTTATTACTATTCGATTGAATTGAAGACACGAGTTGGAGCATTTTGTTAACGCTTTGCAAAGATATGGGATACGTTTTTATTGAGGCTTTAGCATTTTCCCGAAAGGCAAGCAGGAAATTTCCTTAAGAATAGCATTTAGCTGAGTATTTTTTATGTGTGTGGGAAATTAATATTCATCAGCAATATTCTAGTGGGTGGAATGCGGAATTTCAGGAATTCGGGGGATAGTGAAGTTCAAAATGAAAAATGTCACCAACATGCCACACATTTTTTTTACATCTCTTTTCTTCAATATTGCGGGTTATGTATATGCTTAAATTAAGTGAGTTTCTGCTGTCTGAAACTATCGACTGGGTGGGTTTTTTGTTTAAGGAAGATAACAAGGTTCAAATGAATGAATTCATTATATTGGGGTTTAATTGCTTTGTGACCTTTAAATCAATTTTGGCCATTTTGTACTGGAGAGATTATGCTCATATTTTGTTTCCAAAGTTGTGAAAAGAAACTTGAGTATTTGGCGTGGTGAGCATAGTTCGCTTCTTCATCTGGGGACGTTGTTCAAGATACCTATATGACGTCTTTGTTGCACAAGTGCACCACATCTAAATTTGTATGGTACGATGTCACCTCATGAACGTTTGCAGAATCTGTAAGTAGTACTCACTTGACCAATAGTATTTTGACGAAAATTTGAATATCAAATTTCATGAAGGACTAAACACAATTCCAAATGTCATGTGTTCTTATGTCATTCCCGTGCTATTCGATCTTGTCCACATTATCTTAAACAAATCGTTGGTTGGATTGAAAAACGATATTATATAAAAATTTGTTTGGCCTAAAGGTTAGAATTCACTTAATTCAAATCAGGTTTGAATATAATTTTTATGTAATTTTTAATTCATTGAAGAGTATTTTTAAGTATTTTAATAGTTTATACTGTTTTATAAAAAGACATTTTTTAAGAGCATATTTTCAGCCAGATTTTTGAATGTTTTTTCTTAAGCGCCTTGGCGTTGTACATTTCGTAGAAACCACAAAATATTAACTTTTTGATTTTAAAATGGGGGAAACTGAACTGCTTTCCAGTGATAAATTGAAATACAAAAATGAGTTTGTCCCCTATCTGGCATATAACTAATTGTTCTGGAGGATGGCTGCGATATCATTGAATTAAGAATCTGAAAATTGTTACGGCCTTTTGAGCAATTAAAAAAATGAGATCTCAGAAACTTAGCTCCGCCATAAGAGGAAATTCGCAAATTTTTTCTCAGTACATACATATGTACGTATTTAAAAACAAAAATTAAAAATTTCGCTAAGTAATCTTGTTATTGCAAAATATGTGGATCAGAAATCTTGAAGAAAACCATTAATATCAACCTATATTCAATTCTTAAACCTTTAATAATATCTTCGACTTTCAAATAAAATCTCGTTACTGCGCCTTGTACTGAAATTGACTTGCATTTGATAGAAAATGTGTCTCCCTCAAAACTCTTAATTAATTCCACTACTACCGAGTAACGACCTCTGGTAGATCTCGGTATTTGACGAACGAATATAACTGAGCAAAACTCGTAAACTTGTAAAACTTTAAAATTTTGAGTTTCGAAGTCTGTGAGGCCTACGGCTTGTCATTATTTTAATCCATACATTCTCAATGTGTTAATACTACTACAACATTATAGTTTTTAACCACAAGAGTAAGTTCGTTTTACAATTCGGTGCTTCTAAATTATTCAAATAATATTGCATTTAAAAATTTATTGATTTTTTTAAACCAAGCCGAATCAAATAAAAATTCCATTTTTTAGCAATTTTAACATTTTTATAAATTTGTTTCGAAAGCTATTTCCTTTAACATTACTGAGCTGTTACCATAAATTTGTAACATCTTGCTACATATTGAAGTTTTGAACCACAAGAGCAAGTTGGTGTGATCCAGTCGTGCACATTTTTTTAAAAATAAAATAAAACCCAAAACACCAAACCACACTTAACCATTGCTTCAAATATCAAAGACCAATGAAATAAACCTGGCAAAAAAATAAGAACCCCGAAGTAAACATCAGGTCGAAACCGAAAATTTGTCAAGAAGGCTTTTGGTGAAAGTGTTATCCCCTGACCAGACCGTGGCCAATAAAATGTATAAAATAAATAAAAAAAAATAATCTCAAAGGATTTTTACAAGAGGCATTTCGATATTGTCTGCCGTAAGTATTGTGACATTCAACAGGGAGTTGTGCTTTAAATCGGAGGGCGAATATTTTTTTTTATTGTTGACTCACTTTCGGGTTCGGATTGGGAATAAAAAGGAATTGTTACGCCACCATTATACAACACTTTCATTCGGTTTCCTTTTATGGAAGCAATTGTGGGAACTGGAAGCGTTTCTATCTGAATTGTCCTTTTCTTTATGTCATCTCGTCTAGTAGACGGCTTTCTACTCCATTAACTTCTACAGCAGCGTTACGAATCCGATTTTGTATATGACCTCTCTTCCTTTTTTTGTGGCAGTGGGTTGTGTATGTTAAAGATAAATTCATGGTGATTATATTAGGTTCTTAAGATTTAACAAAAGAAAGTTGAGAGCGTATAGATATATTGTGCATTGGAATAACTTTGAAACACTAATCAGGAGTGAATTAATATTGATTATATAATCATTATCGCTTGCATTAAGCTTTAAAAACAAATTATTTGAAGAAGAAAATTTTCAGTAGTAAAAGTTTATTAATTTTTTTTATCAATTATGTATGATATTTGAACCATAATTAACTTCCAATTACTAAAATGCTTAACACAATTCTTGCAGTGAGTCAGTTCGAATTTCGGGCTGAAAACAAATCACAAAAAACATATAAATCGAAAGAAGGTTTTTTTAATAATACAAATTCTATATACTATCTACTGAAATACATCAGCCAAGTAGAAGACTTAGCACTATTTTATCAGCACTATTGATTCAAAATAGCTTTTAACGGCCTTTAGTCCTGCAAAAATTTGGCGTTTCATCCCGGCGATCTCGAAATCGAAAATTCTTTAAACATGACTAAAAATTTTTTAAATCACTTTCCAAAATAAAATTTAACAAAGACAAAAACAAAAACAGTTCTCATTTATTGCAAATAATTCCTTAAACGTGCACTTTCTCAGTTTCGACTTTTTAACGTTTATACATAGGTATTTCGATTTCTAGATTTTTTCGGAAATGTTTGTTTTAAACACGACTTTCTTATATTTATTTCTCCCGTTTAAAAAAAAAATATGTGCACGACTGGGTCACATGAACTTGCTCTTATGTGCGGTCACACATGTGTTTTTAAAGTGTTTTTTTAATTTCAAAAACTATAATATTCATCTCATATAAGAAATAAATTAGTTATGGGTTATTAATTATTTATTTATGAACAATATAGCACCGTGTTGCAAATATGCATGGAACTTACAGTTTAGACTGAAAAATTGTAAAAGAAAAAAAATGTAATTAAACAATTAAATAAATAAAATAAAATAAAATAAAATTAAATAAATTGATTAACCAACCTCTGAAATTGTTTTGACACCAATGCGATGTACATCATCCGATTTCTTGAGGAAATCTCAATTTATGAAAAAAAAAAAAATTGAAAATCGTTGGGGCGGTTTTTTAAAAAAATAGTTTTTTTTTTATATAAAATTTTGAAAAATAAAAAAAAATGGTAGGTACGTACGCAATTTTTTAGCTTTCATTAATGCAGAGTTGAAAAACTAATTAAACAAAATTTACAGATTTCGCTCATAGAGTAACTATGGGGACATTGAAAATGACTTGTGTTAGCTCGATAAAATAAAAACATGATTAATTTTGGTGATTTCTAATTTGTATCCTATAGTTGCCGCTGAAGATGTCTAAGAAACCATTCTTCAGTCTGAAATTACAATATGTAGATATTTTTAATGTCTAATCCTAGTTGGCGGTTAAATTAATGTTTTTCAGTTCAGTTTATTTAATCACGGCGTTGATGTTGGAGAAATTCAAATATTTGCTCAAATTTGCTCAAATTAATTTACAAGTCTCTCAACTTATTGAACTATGTATTTATATATAGGCAAGTTATTTGATTTACTATCAAAGTGAACCCTTTTTAACGCGAGACAAAATTTATAAATAATTTGATGTGTAGCTCAAACTCAATGCAAACCTGATTTACCTAATTGTTTTTAGGTATTCTATAATATTTTGCATTTTGAACTCATCTTTTAATAAATTTAATAAACTCGAGTCGTGTAATTTCTTAAGACAATATAAATGGTTTTGACAGCTAAGCAGTATTCTTTTATCTGTGTATATGAAAAGCAAAGCACCAATTAAGTTGACAGCTGAGTTGACAGCCAAATTGAATCTTTTTTTTTTCATTTTGAGGACCTTAAGGTAGAACTGTAATAGTCGGAAGATGTTGGAAGAAAATTCTCTCAGTTCACTAACGCATGGAGCGGTCGGTGAGCGCTCTTCACTTCCGAAAGCAAAGTAAAAAATTGGTCGAAACGAAGCAAAACTCAATTATGGGACGTCATATGAATTATTTGTATTCGTTTCGTTTCGTACGACCACTTAGGTCGGCATCCGACTATTATAGTTCTACCTTTAACCTTGAACATCTGAACATTAGAACTTAATCTATAAAAGTTTATTAAAGAAGTTCAATTATATTGCAGTACCTATGAATATTCTAATCGCATTGGCTTAGACGTAGGTAAAGTTTTGTAACATAAATTTATAGCCTGAACTTTTACTTCAATTCTAAGACCTTAACTTCAAAGAACCGATAATTAGAACAGAAGATAAAAGCTTACCAAATAAACCCTTTTCGATATTTATATTTAAGTTGCTTAGGTAAGTTAATCCTACCTCTAGACTGATTAACGTTAACTTAAATACCTTAAACTTCAACAACTTAGAACTAATGTTGTGAGTTTATTAAAGAGAAACGCAAGTAGGTACCTTCGCATATTTCAGGCTCAAAAATAACATTGGTTTGGACGTAGGTCAAGTTCAAAAATCGCATTGGTTAAGACGTTGGTCAAGTTCAAAAATCGCATTGGCTTAGACGTAAGTCAAGTTCAAAAATCGCATTGGCTTAGACGTTGGTCAAGCTCAAAAATCGAATTGTAAACCAATTCGATTTTTGAGCTTGTCAAGTTGTCAAGTCAAGTTAAAAAATCACATTGGCTTAGACGTAGGTCAAGTTCAAACGTCGCATTGGTTTAGACGTTGGTCAACTTCAAAAAACGCATTGGATTAATTGTTGTTTTGTCACATAAATTTTTAGCCGGAGATTTTACCTTAATTCTAAGACATTAACCTCAAAGATCCGATAATTAGAACAGAAGATACCAAATCAACCCTTTTCGATTAGGTATTATATTTAAGTTGCTTCGCTAGGTTAATTCTACCTCAAGCCTAGTTAACCTTAATTAAAATACCTTAACCTTCAACATCTGGCCCTTATAGAACTAAAGTTATAAGTTATAATCATAGAGGTTCAAGTATAGGTCTCTGTGCATATTCTAGGTTCAACAATCGAATTGATTAAGAATGAAGTCAAGTTTTGTCACACAAAATTTTGAAGCCTATTATTTAACTTATTTCAAAACCTTAATCTTTAAGATCCGATTAATAGTACAGAAGTAAAAAGGCAACCGCAGAACAACTAAATAAATCCTTTTATATAAATGTACATACATAATGTCATACTAAGGGGTCAAACTTCTTACGTCTCAGAGCCGTTCTGAGACATTCCAAACCATTTACATCCACAGGTCCAACGAGTTATGGTAACAAAACGGCGCACTCTAGCGTTAATTCCAAGCAAATATTTTCATTCAGAACTGTATCATAAATGATTGACATAAGTGAACTAAACCTTCGAATCTGAATTCATTTCTAAATCGATTTGGGTCCAAACTCCTGGGTAACGAAACACACATATGAATCTTTTAAATGATTCATAAATGGTGAATAAATACGAATAAAAGTGAATCCACCCAATTTTCTTGTTTGAGGAATTACTTGTGTACGTTCACTTTTATTCACCAATAATGAAGGAGAATCGAATCTCAATCATTTTTATCCTGCAAGAAATTCCGCACAAACCCCCTCTTCCCTTTATAACGTACAAATGATAGGCTTTTGAAACATTTTAATATTTCATTCACTTAAAATGAACATTTATCTGATGATATTCTTCGTTTTTGCAGAATGCTAAGTGAACATTCACCTAAATGTTTGCTGGGTTGGGTCAACGAGCTAGGTTGCTCGTGATCGCCATTTCTACTTACCTACCTACCTACATACATAATGTATGTACCTATATAGATACGTAGGTATATGAATTTTGTTGGCGAAGCCAATTTTGTTATTTCAATTATTTTTTAACTGAATAAATTAGTTTGATATTTTACCTTCATTTTAAGACCTTTATTTTAAATATCCGATTGTTAGAATAGTGGAGCGGCATAGCTCCATATAAAAGTTAATTGTGCACTTTGTGATAAAAGCATCAAATTTTTTTCGTTGTTGGTACATTATATGAATATGATTTTAAGATATTAAAAACAACGGCAACACTTACAATATCATGCTATACCTTTTTTTAAAGTCAAGAACCCATGCTTCAATTCTTTTGTCAAATTAAGTGATTTTAGTGCTTAGTTTTTGAAAAAATTATTTTCAAACTCAAAATTTTGAAAAAAAAAAAAATAAAAAAAAAAGTTTATTGTAATTTTTTTGCAAAATTTTACGTTATTAAGTACTAATTTGCTTTATCATTTTTGATACTCTTATTAACTTTTAGTCGAGTTCTAATAACCAGATAGTCTTAAGTCATTTAGTTTTTTAGAAAATTAAAAATTACCATAACTACTTTTTTCTTAAAACCGTAATTTTTGAACATAAACAATGGATTTTGACTTTCTTGTTTAAATTATAAAATTAGTTTAATCAATAGACCTACAACATTTTAGGTAGTTATGAACTTTTAATATGTTATTTAATATGGTTGTTTGATGAAAAAACAAATTACGACAACCACGCCCCATACGCCCGCCTTCACAATTCTGAAAAACCCACACTTTTTTCGGTCTCTTGCCTATAACTTCATTCTGGTTTTTATTTAAGCAAAAAATATTTTGCGACAAATACAATCAAATGAGAATTATTACTAAGATCTATTGCATGCACCCCATCGTTTTTCGTTTTAAGTGTATGGGGAGATTGTTTTATACTTTTTAGTAAAAAACGTATTTTTGTATTCACTTAATTAAGAAGACTTTAGTTGTTTTATAATATAAAAATGACATAATTGGGGTGTAATTTATACAATTTGTCTCAATTGATTACGGACAGTAAATTTAAATCAACAATAGTGTACATTCATAAACATCAAACATTTGCTTTGTTGCGATGCTGATGCGCAACGCAGCTGATGCTGATGCAATACATCAGCAACTACGCATCGCATTTCCTTGATTCTGGTTTTGCTTTAAGTTTGCGCATTATTTAAAGCAAGTTTGCAATAGTGAACACTTTACATTAAAACTGATGCTGGTTTGATGGCGGCTTTATGAATGTTTGACCCAAGTGATTGTGCATCATCTCTGCAACGATGCGTTTGTGAATTAACATATATTTTTCAAACCATTCGTTGATCTTACTTTGGAAAACAGTTAACGGAATGAAAGAAGGATTTATAATGATCATTCCGGCCATTCCCATAATTTAATTCATTCAAGACTTTGGAATTATTTGTGACAGTGAGCTTAACTTTCGCTCCCATTTTGGTAAAATAATTAACAAGGCCAATACCTCTGCCGGCTGTATTAATAATCTTATTCCCACAGATATTTTGTCAACAACTACTGATTACTTCGCTCCTATTCTGTGTCGCAGTAAGGATTTTAAAGTTGTTTTCCTATCCAGACAGGACTGGCAAAACGACGTCGTGACGACAGACTTCGACACAACTATTTTTACTGATGGTTCAAAAATGGAGTGTGGGGTTGGTTCAGGAATATTGTAAGGTACTCAAACAAGACCCCTACCAATACCGAAATACCACTATCCTGACAGCTTTTAAAGCCATTAGCTCAGCTGCATCGTCTTCCAAATTGGTGCAGCAATGCCGTGATGACCAGCCAGCCTAAACGTGAATCTAAAGGTGAGGGAAACGAGCAGGCTGACGAACTGGCCAGGCAAGGTTCCCCCCTTCATGACTCACTTGGAGCCATGTAGGGCAATATATTCTCTTTTTTTCTTACCGAATCCAATCGCAGGTGGAGCAATTTGTCAAATTCCATCATTTATAGGAAGATTTGGCCCACCTGTAGTAAATCCCGAACAAACGACTTAATTTGCAGACCCAGGCGAGACATAGCCAGGTTGTTGCAACATGAACAGGATACTGGCCAATCGGAGAGCATGCAGCGGAGCTAGATATTCCCCACAATTATCACTGTCGTAGTTGCGGGGACCAGCAGGAAAAGGAGACAGTCATTCATTTCCTCTGTAAATGCTCCGCTTTGGCCAGAAAAAGAGCTCAGTCACTTGGTAAAGCTTTTTTCCGTGACCTTAACGAACTTTCTGAGATGAGGATCAAAGATTTGATCTTTAGGAAACGCACTAGCTCTAGGATAAACTTCAGTAGCCACTGTACATCTTTCCTAGGACTAGATGATCGTTCTAAGTGAACAAACCTTGTAAGTCTCTGAGCCAACCGACAATCTGATCAATGTGGGATGTTGCTGCGAGACTCAAACAATCCATACCATTTCCATCCATAAGTCCAATGAGTTATGGTGTCAAAACGATGCACTCTAGCTCTAATTGGCTCAATAAGCTAGGTGGCTCGTGACCTCCATTTCACCCTACCTACCTACCTCTGCCGGCTTCTGCGGCCTTTCGTGGACCGATAACATCAACCCCATATGTACCTTATTTCTTGTCTCAACAAGTTAAAAATCGTTCGCAAAATTTGTAGCGGATCGAAAAGAAATCGGTTTAATTGAAAATGAAACGTTTGAAAAAAAAAACACTTTCTCAATCCCCCCCTCAATATAGGTATTCGTCGCAAAAAAAAAGTGGTACCAGTTATTTGTATGTGATCAAATTTTAAATTTATTCAGTAGACTTTAAGGGGTTATTGCGCTGTTCTGTGCGAAGAAACTAAGAATTTTACATCTAACGGAATTTTAAGTTTTTATTGGAGCTTAATGGTGTCGAATATGTACAAAAATACTATGAGGATCATATTTGTAGCTTCATTTGTTTTCTACAAGTCGCAAAATAACTTAAAATACATATACCAGAATGATGTTCAAGGCAAAAGACTGAAAACTGATGGTTTTCTGTGATTTTATTATGATACTGAAGGGGTAGAGGGGGCGTGATTGTCAAAAATTTATTTTTTTTCATCTACCAAACTTATTAAGTAACATTTTAAAAATTTATAACTACGTGACCTTTAATAGTTTTATCGATTGGACCAATTTTATAATTTAGACAAGAAAGTCAAAATCCATCGTTTTGTTCAAAAATGACGGTTTAAATGTTTCTAAGAAAAAAATAGATTTTGTAATTTTCAATTTTCTAGAAAACTAAATGACTTAAGACTATCTAGTTTTTAGCACTCGACTGAGATTAAATGAGAGTATCGAAAATGAAAAAGCAAATTAGTACTTAATAATGTAAAATTTTGCAAAAAAAATCATAATACATTTTTTTTTTATTTTTTTTTTCAAAATTTTGAGTTTGAAAATAATTTTTTCAAAAACTAAGCACTAAAATAACTTAATTTGAAAACAGAATTGAAGAATGGGTTCTTGGCTTTAAAAAAAGGTATAGCATGATATTATAAGTGTTGCCGTTGTTTTTTAATATATTTTTTTCAATCTTATGTATTTGTTCTTTAAATTTGCCCCTCCCACCTAAAGGGGCGGAATTTTGAAGTGGCCCAATATCTTAAAATCATATTCATATAATGTACCAACAATGAAAAAAATTTGATGCTTTTATCACAAAGTGCACAATTATTTAACTAAGCCGCCCCACTAGAACAGAAGTTATAAGGCAACCAAACCAACCTAATCGTACCATTACGAATAATATTTGCAAAATACCTACAACAATTTAATCAACATAACATTTTACAGACATACCTAACCTACTTAACAATGTAGCTATGTATGTATATCATTTTTGTTCCCGATGCCTAGCCAATTTTGTTTGCACCAGCCACAGTGCAGTGGTGGTTTTTTATTGCACACATTCCACTCCAACCAACGTCTTGCCCACACCCTTACAGCAATGTATATTCTTTGTGGGTACGTTTTTTTCTTTTTCTTTTTGTTTTCTTGTTCCTCACGTCATTTGCCGTGATGAAATTAGTTCTCAAAAGCCAATCTTTCACGTTTTTAGTATGAAAAGCTTTTGCATATATTTTGATGCAGATTTGTAGCCTGTCATTTTATCTTTAATTATCTATCTTAACATTAAGCATCCGATAATTATAACCTGAGTAAAAGGCTTCTAAGTGCGCTCAAATCGAGTGATTTTAAGATTTCATACAAATTCAACTATCCTCCACTGAAGCTCGTCGGTTGGAGACGATTAACGTGTAGGTACGATTCATCGATTGTGTCTTTAGGTTCATTTTGGCATTTTTTTGGTAACACCAACCAAAAATTCGATCCTTAGCCCCCTATACGCTAGAGTTCATTTCTTTCATTTGTTATATATTCATTTGACTTGCAGTATATTTGTTAGCTGAGTTGGTTCAATTTTATTTCGCTCCCGAGCTTTTTTCAAATTTTAAATAGTTTAATTCACAAAAATAACTAGTAAATATTAGAAAGTATAAGTTTTTTTGAATAATATTGTGTGAAAGTGCAAATATAACAGGTAAACTTAGTTATATATATTCAATCAAATACCGTATCACATGACTGATAAAAAAAGAAAAATAAACCTAACCTCGCCAGAAGAAAATCCATACTCAAAAGCGCCAAATCTGAAAGGAACACCGGTAACATTTAACATCGAAGCAAATATGTCCATCTCCAATGCTGATCTTAAAAAGATAAAGTCTATCATTGATGAATCCCTACAAACCGAACTTGCGAAAGAAACTTCTTTACTCGCTTCAAAAGAAGATTTCAATAAGTTGAATGCTGAGATAAACATCCTGCGAAAGCAAAATGAAGATTTATCTTCCAAAGTCCAGCAGTTTGAAACTAGGTGTTATGCACTAGAGGAAGAATTGGAGGCACAATGCAGAGAAATCAAGGGAAAAAACATCATTCTCACAATGCCAAATGAAAAAATTGATCTGAAAATTAAAATTGATTCAATCACACATCTTCTGCTCGATGAACAACATCAGATGACAGAAATAACAAAACTCATTGAAAATGAAAACATCATCAAATTGAAGATATATGTTGGGTCCAACGAGAAAGTCATTAAAATGCTGCAAAATTCCTTTAAGCTTAAAGGCAAAGGTGTATTTATTCAACGTGACCTAACGAAACATGCACAACTCAAACGCCGAATCCTACTCAGCTATAGAAGAATAATCAAAACAAAAAATCCAAAAGAAGAAGTACTCGTTAAAAACAACTCTTTATTAATTTCTGATAAAACATTTCATTTAAACGAAAACAATCCACTTAAATATAAAAATGATGATGGAGAACAGCACCTGTCGAATATGTTTGGACAACTTTATTTCGAATCTGTCAAAACAATTATGTTGTCAAATATACGTCATAATGAATGGTCTAATCCAGTGATGCCACTGCAACAAAATGCTGCATCTGTTAGTTCGTTTGTACAAAATTGAAAATGTGATGCCGTCAGCTCAATACCTTTTCGTACTTTTAAAATTTTGTCTTATAATGTTTCCGGGCTTAATAATAAACTTTTATTTGTAGACTTTTTTAAATATATAAATGATTTTGATGTATTCTTTTTATATGAAACTCATGTTATATCTGAAAATCTTAGTAAATTCGCAAAGTATTTCAATGATTATAAATTATCGTCTAAACCAGCAATTAAAACATTCACTAAAGGACGTGCAAGCGGTGGAACTTTATATGGAATAAGAACATCTCTACTAAAAACTTATAATTATGAAGAAATTGAAGGTGTAACTGTGGTAAAACTTATACAAAAAAACGATATGTACATTGTCCCCTTTTATATAAATTGCAATAAATGGACTGAAGACTTGGAAAACCTTAATCGAATTATGCTGCACTTGGCAGGCAAAAGCGTTCTCATAATTGGCGATCTTAATGCAAGAATTAGTAATTTACAAGTAACTACAATTCACAGAACGAGAAATAACACTATAGACTTTAATAACAGGAATTCAAAGGACACTACCTGTAATCAAAATGGAACTAACCTTCTCGATATGTTACAGACGTATGATTGTGTAATTCTCAATGGATGTACTGATGGAGATAAAGAAGGTCATTACACTTTTATAGGAGGGCAAGGCAAATCGATAGTCGACTACTGCGCTATAAATAACGATTGGCATGAACATATAAGTAACTTCGAAATCCAGGCTAAAAACTATTCAGACCACATGCCTATTGTGGCTGAGTGGTCTGATAATACAACCCAAACTCTACGAAACCTTCAACTTATTCCCAGACTTAAATGGAAACACCATGAACTTAATACGTACCAAAACAAACTAAAGAACAACCTATCACTTTTAAGCGATACATTTGATACAGCCGAATTACTTTCAAACCAACTCATTGCATTCATACAAAACTCGACTATAAACACCAACCATATATCGAGCAGAAAAACGAAATATAAAAATGAATGGTTCGACAAGGAATGTATGAAAACACGAAAAAAGTCCTTCTCCCTTTTGAATGCAGTCCGAAATTCGAACTGCCAAAATCTAAAAAAATGGTATATTGAAGAAAACACACGGTATAAAAACTTATGTCTTAAAAAGAAAACAGAATACGAAAACCAACTAGCCTATACACTTGGTCAAACGAAGGACTCAAAACAATTTTGGAAAGTCACGAAAAAGATAAACGGTTCAAATTTTACAATAGGTATAGGAGTAACTGCAGAGGACCTTTCGGTACACTTCAAAAATATATTACGTGTCAAATCAGATGTTAAATTTTCCTACGCTGAACCCTATTTATCTGATGAAATACTTGATGCCGAAATCACGTTTAAAGAAATATTATGCTGTTATTCTCAAAGCGAAAAACGGAAAAGCTCCTGGAGAAGATGGCGTTCCTTATGAATTTTTCGGTACAGAAGGACTTATTGACCAACTTAAATCTCTCTTCAATGTCGTTTTACAAAAACAAGACGTCCCAGCATCCTTCAAAAATGCTGTAATATTCCCGATCCATAAAAAAGGTGACACAAATAATGTTGAAAATTATCGAGGCATCTCGTTTATGAATGTAATTGCGAAATTATTCTGTGGCGTGCTTGCAAACAGACTTGAAAAGTGGACTGAAGCTTATGACATAATCACTAAGTTTCAAGCTGGTTTCAGAAAAAGCTTTTCAACAGTGGACCACATCTTTACTTTAACGTCAATAGTTAAGGCATTACAAGCAAGGAACAAGAAGATATATGCGTTCTTTGTGGATTTCAAATCTGTGTTTGATCTTGTTAACCGAAATGCACTCTTTTATAAGCTATCCATGCTGGGTATGTCAACGAAGTTCATCCATGTAATAAAAGAAATGTATGCCCATTCAAAAGCATCAGTATGGGACGGATCAACACTCTCAAACTGGTTTGAAACGGACACCGGAGTAAAACAAGGGTGCGTTCTGAGTGCTCTTCTTTTTGCACTTTTTATCAATGATATTGAAACTTGTCTGCCAGGAGGTGTTCGAATCGCTGATCTGGTCATAAATGTTCTTTTGTATGCCGATGATTTGGTAATTCTCTCAGAAACCCCCGAGAACTTACAATTGATGATAAATCGTCTCTCTGACTATTGCGCCAAATGGGGACTTACAATTAACACTAATAAGTCTAAAGTAATGGTTTTCTCTAGATATACCCGGAGTCAGAGTGGACATATTTGGACTTTCGATAGAAATATTCTGGAGGTAGTAAGCAAGTTCAAATACCTAGGAGTAAATCTTAACAAAACCATGGACTTTAATGAACATGTTACATCGAAATCTGCTTCCTCGCAAAGTCTACTTAACATGTCATGGAAAAATATCTTTTCGAATGAGCGTATTGTACTGTCAGCAAAATACAAAATATTTGATGCTGTTATAAAGTCTTCACTTTGTTATGCTGCCCAAGTTTGGGGAATAAATGAGTTTGAGGCAATAGAAAAATTTCAAAGGTCCTTTCTAAAGAAGCTGTTCAATCTCCCCATAAAAACCCCAAACTATGCCCTATATCTCGAAACAGGCCTAGCTAAAATTTTCACATACACGCTTAAGTTACATGCAGACTACATCGTAGGAACACTGGCGCATCAGGACAATCGGTTGACCAAACAAATGGCCCTGTACGAACTGCGAAATTCGGATTGGTGGGTGGCTAGGTAGAAGAATTTAGGAAATTCTTGTGGTGAAACGGTGGAGCTAGATCACAGCAATTTGTTGCACTTTAAAGAAAAGCTGTACAAAATAATTCAAACTCAGGAGGATTTTGTAAGGAATGCATATATTCAAGAAGCAAGGAAATTAGAAAGCAGATTCCTTTATTCTCAACTGAAGCTGAACCTAATGGAAGCTAACTATTTCAATGATGCGCTCACGTATAAAGAAATATCTCTTATATTTAAGACAAGATGTGAAGTCCTTGGCCTAAATGGAACTCCATATAATAACAGCTTTAATCAGTTTTGTTCATTGTGCAATCTTAAAGCTAAAGAAAATTGTTTCCACCTCATCAGTGTGTGTCCCATATTTGCACAGCATCGAATTGCATACTTTGGACAGAAAATGTTTACCCTACAAGAAACAATTACATTGCTAAACTACTGTGTTTGGAAAAAACTGTACCTGTTTTAAAAGACGTATTAAAATACCGAATGTTACTTATAACTGAATATGAATAGTTAACTTTATTTTTACCTTTCTTACTTTTGTATATATATAATAGTATCTTATATCTTTTAAATTTGCCAACCGAGCTGACGGCAAAGCTAAAGCTTTAAAATTTATTATAAATGTTTGTAAATGAAATATTAAGATATCAAGCAATAAATTACTTACTTACTTACTTACTTATTCATTTGTTCATTTAATCATTTTGGTAACACCATATTTTTCTCAAAACGACCCTATAAACATTTTCAATGTTAAAACATTATCTACCCATTTTCGAAATATGGAAATTTCAAAAAATAATTTTTAAATTTTTTTTAAAAATCAATAATTTATTCTTTTGAAAATATTTGTATGCAATATTTTTAGAACTTATTTGAAGCTTTTGTGCAAAAAAATTACTTAAATCAGTTCAACTGACAATGAGATAGTCGAAAGTTAAAAAAATGGTTCTATGAGAAATACCATTTTTAAATGATAGATAATTTTTTTCCAATAAAATGGTAGATCGTACAGATATAAGTTCAAACAAAAATTTTAATCAAAATTGAACAATTCATTTTTCTCAAAAACGACTTCTACGTTTTTGAGAAAAATGAGATTTACAATACCGGTTTTTAAACATTTGAATGGGAGGTACCGTTATTTTTGATTATAAGAATAATTTTCATTTAAAATCTGCTAGATAATGTTAAAAAACTGCTGGGTGCCAAGTCTAAAAAAATTGGCCTAGTCTTTTTCGAATTATTAAGTTCTCAAAAAAAATTTGAAACTTTTTTTTTCAAAATCCAAAAAAATTTATTTGAAAATTTTGGTACACAAAACTTTTAAAACTTTTTCCAACTTTCTCCATAAAAAAATTGATCAATATCAGTTGAACTTTTTATGAGAAAATCGAAAATCAAAAAAATGGTTCTATGGAACCATTTTTAACCATTTTTCGGAATTTTTTTTTATAAAATACTGAACAATCATAATATATAGCATGTGTTGCTGAGTGGACGTGCGCGATTAAGTGGCAATAATCATTCAAGTTTTTCAACCGTTTATTTAAAACTTACCAAGGATTTTTAACATTAGAAATGTTTAAGCGGAGGCATACCTACTAACAATGTGAAAAAATCAACAGAATTTCAAAAAAGTGTAACGCCGAGTAGAGAAAGAGGGCGAAACGTCAGGGGAATAGACAACATTATTGCGTTCTTGCTGGTCTGAGGAAACAGAATACGAAGAAGATGATAAAACGGACACCAAAAAAAGGAGAAGTGTTCGTAGGCAAGGGTGGCAACTACATTTTTCACATTTCCTACGTAGTTTATGTAGTTAAACGAAGTTAAATGTAGTTAATGAAACAAATTGTAGCAAACTTAGTTTCAAATATCAAATGATCTGTCAGTTGTAACTTTTAAGCTTGAATTTTGAGTTTAAATGTTCAAATTTTTGTTGAAATTTTATTATTTCTCTAAATTTACTTTGTATGTATATGAAAACGTAACAATTTGTAGAAAATAAGACGTGTAGTTTATTCAATTAACTACGCGTAGTTAATGATGTAGAAAATGTAGTTTAGTTAATTTGGCCAATCCTGTTCGTAGGCTATACAGATTTGTATGTGAAGAGCAAATTTAAAAAAGAATTTATTTAAAGTTTTAAAATACATAAATACTTTTTTCATTTCTAATGTACCTCAACTATGCTGGAATTGCAAATCGGGTAAATTTTTTTCTATAAGAGTTCTTGTAACATTATTTTTGTCTTCACGCGCAGAAACTAAAATTAAATACATAAAAATATACAAAGTTTTTCTAAATTAATTTTAATATATTTTCCCTGAATTTGGCATTTAAATTAAAATCTGGAGAAAAAAAATAAAACTAAAAAAGAGTAAGCAAAGAAAGTAAACATTAAAAAGCTCGAAGAAAAAGGGATAAACAAAAAAACGATAAATTTACCTTACGTTTGAATGTTGGCCTTTACAATCATCTTCTACCTATAGCTATAGAGATTTCAAAAATGTTGGCAAACTGCAGCTAGAAACAGATTTGAATTCAATTGAGTGGTTTCACATATATGGTATGTTATCTGTTGATGACCAAGTACAATTTCTTCAAACTAATATAAATCATCTCTTCAATTCGCATGTCCATCTTATTACAAAAGAATGTCGAAATAAAAATTTCTTGGTTTGATAACAATATTAAGTCTCTAGTTAGAGAACGCAACCTAGGATACAGACGCTGGAAGACTTTTAGGTTTGATGAATTGTATAAAATATACAAAGTTTTCCGAAATAAGATAATTTTAAAGATACGTGAATCCAAAAAAAGATTTTATGCACCCTAATATAAGAGACCCTTCTCTTGCCAAACAGAAGCTCTGGAAGAATCTCAAAGAAATTGCTGTAGGTAAGCAGATGAACAACAATTCTACATCTATTGATTGAAATTAACTTAACAAAAGTTTCAGCACTTTAATTTTCTCAGATTCTGAGACTCAGTTCGTTGAGAGACAAATATTTGAAGATCCGTTGAATGAACTAACTTTGACTGGCTTTAGTTCCTCTCCGGTGACTAGACTGACGTTTTAGAAAGCCTCTTAGCCATAAAGTCTAACTCTGTTGGTGTAGATGACTTACATCCTATTCTTTTGAAAGCTATACTTTCTTATGTACTGAAATACAAAATTCATATTTTTAACTCTATTTTTATGACCAATACATTTCCCGCGGGTTGGAAACAAGCCAAAATTATACCTGTCCCTAAAAATCCTAAAAATCGTGAATGTGATGATTTTCGACCCATATCTATCTTACCGTTTCTTTCAAAAGCCTTGGAAGAATTAATGAATAAACAAATAAGGGGTTTTCTTAATGCCAATGGAATGATTTGTATCAATCAATCATGTTTTAGACCAAAGCATAGCTGTACGATAGCTTTAATTGAGGTCGTGGAAAATATAAAAGTGGCTGTAGATAATAATAAGGTTACTATTCTTACTCTCTTAGATTTTTCTAAAGCATTAGACACCGTAAATCGTATCACACTTTGTAAAAAGCTTAAAAATCTATTTAGTTTCACATCACAAACAGCAAAACTTATTCTTTCTTATCTATCCAATAGATCCCAGGCTGTGTATGCTAATGAATCAATGTCTTCATTTCTTCCTTTGTTTAGAGGTGTTCCCAAGGGCTCCATTTTGGGCCCTCTGTTGTTTTCTATGTATATTAATATGATCACTGTAATTGTGATCGATAGATCTTTGAATTATATTTGCATGAAATGTCATTAAGAATAAGTATAAAAAGAGGAATCTGTTGCTCTGGAGTTCAGAATAGTTTGGACTGTGAAGGAAGTGAGCCAATGGTGAAGTTTGGCTCAGAATCCATTTCTACTCTATTATACATTTTTAATTAGTAAGTTAAGGACTTAAGCCTTGATAAATTTCCCTTTTGTACTGGATAAGGGCAGAAAACTTCATTGATATTGTAAAGACGCATCCGTTCCCTGCTGAGGCTGCCACATAAGTGTCAATTTATATCTTCTTTTCTTTTGTCTCACTTTACATTTTTAATCAGTGATGCCAGATACTACATCACTTTCTTCTTTTTTCTTTTTAAATTTGATTTATTTTATATTAGATAAGTACAAACAACAAAATATAGATACAGTACATGTGTATGATAGGTTATTATTATTATTTATTTATTTATTTAAGCTTAGGGCTTAGGCTTAGGCTTCTTTACGCATCGCTCAAGTCGTTGGCTTTCTACTCCATCTATTGGAAGTTTCTTCACATGCGCTACATTTCGTCTGTAATGCTTTTTCGTGTCTTCAGCTTCTACGGTAACTTCGGATCCCTTGCGTTTAACTACACTATAGGTTGTAGGATCAAAAGTCGGCGATAATTTATTCACTTTAGCTTGTCTCATGACCAAAACCTTGTCACCAACTTTTGCTTCATTTTGTATTGCATTCCGTCGAGAGTCTGCGTACTGCTTCCCTTTTTCCTTAACCTCTCTATCGCGATCTCTTGTTTCTTCATCAAGTTCCATTGGTTGACTGATATTGGGCAATTATCCCTGATATTCCATCCGAACATCATTTCCGACGGTGTTTTTAGTGTGGTTGAATGTGAATGTGAATGAATGTTGAAGGTAATCTTTTAGATCCTGCTCCCAATTTCGATTGCTGTTTTAACTTATAATCAACCGCTTCAAAATAGACCTGTATTGACGTTCTACTTCTCCATTTTGTTGAGGCCAGAATGGTATGGTGCTAATGAGTTCAGCAGTTGGTGTTACAGTAATTACGAAACTCCTCACTAATTAACTGTCGTCCATTATCTGCAGTGATAGACAACGGATATCCAAAACGAGCGAAAATATTTTTCAGGCGCCTAATTGTATCGATTGAATCGATTTTTTTCATGATTTCGATTTCGACAAATCGACTGTAGTAGTCAACAACGACAAGCTAATTATGACCAGACGGAATAGGTCCAAGAAAATCAA
This sequence comes from Epistrophe grossulariae, assembly GCA_929447395.1. Taxonomy (NCBI): domain Eukaryota; kingdom Metazoa; phylum Arthropoda; class Insecta; order Diptera; family Syrphidae; genus Epistrophe; species Epistrophe grossulariae. The sequence goes on from OV839566.1 coordinate 88,759,713, forward strand.
TAGCCACATGCTGCCATGCTGCTGTTGGCATTTCTTTTCGTCTCAATGGTTCAGGTGCATCTGATGCTGCCACCAGCATGCATCCACGACATTTCTTGACATTTGATTCCACTGCTTGATCGATTTTCGGCCACCAAACCTTAGCCTTTAATCGACGCTTCATTACCGTCATGCCTGGGTGTCCCTCATGTGCTAATTCGAGTGTTTGTTGCCGCAATTGTTGTGGAATAACGATGCGATTTCCGCGCAACAGTATATTACCCGCAAAGCATAGTTCTGTTTCAAAAATTTTAAACGGTAGAGCTTCTGATGTCCAATTATTCTCATAAATTCCTTTTTTCACGGCTTGAATCTCGCTATCGTTTTTCGATTGTTGCTCTATATCAATTACTTTGACTGCTATGGGTGCTGCAATTTCGACAATAGAGTTAACATGATGCTCGGAATTTTCGTCAAATGTACTACCAATTGTATCCGGCAGTAAACGTGACAGTGGATCCGCGATGTTACTTTCTCCTGGTTTGTAGATTATTTTATATTTATACGATTGTAACCGCAGTACCCAACGTTCAATTCTCGCACACGGTTTGGATCTTGTACCAAAAATTATTTCAAGCGGTTTGTGGTCGGTTATTAAATCGAATGATCTTCCAAAGAGGTAAAAATGAAAACGCTCAGCCGCCCAAACCAATGCTAACGCTTCCTTTTCTGTTTGAGCGTATCTTCGCTCGACATCAGACAAACTTTTCGATGCGTACGCAATTATCCGTGGACCTGCTTCATCAGTTTGGACCAAAACGGCACCTAACCCGACTGGACTGTTATCAATATTGTTCGATTATTTATATTGACATAACCGAGGATCATATCACTGGTTATAGCTTCTTTCAAACCATCAAAAGCTGTTTGTTGTTCAACATCCCATTTGAATTTAAAACTTTTTTTTGTCAATTTTCGCAAAGGTTCTGTTACAGTTGCCAAATTTGGAATACATTTTCCGACATAATTTATTATGCCTAAAAAACTCCGAACCAGTGGAATCAAATTTGTGGATGTTACTTTTTCGAAATAGTTTTATTGCTTTTGGCCAATGTACGCATTATCAGATTAATCTTAAATAACTAATTTTTTCACCTGGTGGAAAGCCTGATGGACATAAATTCGAGAAAACCACTTATTTTGACCTAAATGAGGCAACAAATCATCAATAGTTGGCAATGGATAATTCTCCCTCTCAACCACATTTTTAATCAGTGATACCAGATACTATAGATATCAAAAATAACTATGTATTTTCATTTTTATTTCTTTTTTATACATAATATATACCTATTATAAATAAATAATTAATACAAATTAAAATACAAAGTTTAATATTTTCTTGAAAAGAACTTCGCTATAGTTATTTTTTTTCCAAACCATGTGCTGTGGCTTATATGGGTAAATGACACTACCTTAATAAATGTAAAAAGAAAACGATTTAAATGATACGATTCACAAATTTTAAAAAATGTACACCTTTGTTTGTTTGTTTCTCAACTTTTAAATGCACTGCTTTTTCTGGCAAAGGTTCCATAAAACCACCAGAAAACATTTGCAAAGATGGTTCTCTATTTCGAAAAAAATTTCACCATTTGGATTAATTTGTTTTCACAGTTACAATATGTCACAAAAGTTAAAATACAACATCAAAAAAATGTGTGTCTACTGTACTATATTATGTAGGTAGGTACTTACCTTGATAATAATTTTATAAAAATATTGAACATTTTTCTCATCTGACTTCCACATACGCCACCGATCCGCCACCGAACGCCAACACTAACACAATAAGCTCCATAAAAAGTATTATTATTAATTTAGGGAAAACCAATGAACGGAAATTTTTTTGTTTTCACGGCTTGTGAACGGCAATTAATTTGCACCATCTGGCATATTCAGAAATAATTTTTTACCAAAATTAAAAAAGTGTCATGCTAACTTTATATGGAAATTATGGCAAATCTATTTTACCATTTCTGGGAAAACCAAGAGAGCGGCAAATTTTTCTTTTCACTGCTTGTGAACGGCAATAAATTTGCACCATCTGTCATATTCAGAAATAATTTTTTACAAAAATTAAAAAAGTGTAATGCTAACTTTTATATGGAAATTATGGCAAATTTATTTTAACATTTCTGGGAAAACCTTAAGAGAGCAGCAAATTTTTTCTTTTCACTGCTTGTGAACGGCAATTAATTTGCTCCATCTGGCATATTCAAAAATAATTTTTGATCAAAATTAAAAAAGTGTAATGCTAACTTTATATGGAAATTATGGCAACTCTTTTTTACCATTTCCGGGAACACCATAAGAGCGGCAAATTTTTTTGTTTTTACGGCTTGTGAACGGCAATTAATTTGCTCCATCTGGCATATTCAGAAATAATTTTTGATCAAAATTAAAAAAGTGTCATGCTAACTTTATATTGAAATTATGGCAAATCTATTTCAACAATTCTGGGAAAACCAAGAGAGCGGAAAATTTTTTCATTTCACTGCTTGTGAACGGCAATTAATTTGCACCATCTGGCATATTTAAAAATAATTTTTGACCAACATTTAAAAATTGTCGTGCTAACTCTATATGAAAAATGATGGCAACCCTTTTTTACCATACCCCGGAAAACCAATAGAGCGGCAATTTTTTGATTTCACGGCATATTTACGGCAATTAATCGGCAATTTCTGGGCTAGTCAACATTAACTTCTTCGAAAGTTGTCATGCCAACTTTACACGGCTCAAAAAACTAAAATGGATTCTTGTATACTATGTTAATGAATAAATTAGTTCTGTCCATAAGTACATTATAGAAAGTCACTTAGCGTTATCCAGAATGCACCTTTTTTTGTATTTTTTGTTAAACACCGCCAAATCCAGCCGAATTTACTTTGTTTATAATTTTGCACCTTCATCGGGAAGTTCCAACATGATGGGGGAGTTGAGATTTTTGATGGAATTAGTCCAACTTCTTCTAAGAAAGCGATGCTTTTTTCGTTGGTGGATACCAAATCCCCAAACGAACAAAATATTGAAAAATTTTTGAGTTGTGAATGGAGTAGTGGATGCTTAGCCGCCATTGTTAATTTAGAAAAAAAAAACACCATATTCATTCAAAGGTTGAACAAAGAATGACCTTCGTAAATATTTATTTGTATACCACATGTGCACGAAAAACAAAGGTACAAAATTCGAATGTTTGTTCATTTTTTTAGTGATCTAAGTAGGTATACATACTTTGAACAATACAATTGCATTATATAGGTATGTAAGACACAAACATACATATTAAGAAATTATATAAATTTGCTGCAGCCGTACAGTAGTACCTCGGTAATGTAATTTTTTTTTTAAATGCATTACATTTTCGTATTTGAAAATTTTAAATGTGGAACTTTGGACCACGCATATGTATGTAAATTAGAAAACAGCTGTTGACATTGGATATATATAGGAAACATTGAAACTTTGAATACACCCAACGATACCTCACTGTTTATACGCCGGTATATTGCTGGGTGCTATAGCACTGTATTTATGTAAGCAAGCAAAAAATATAGAAATCTCATAAAAAAGTAGTTTTAGTAATTTTTAATTTTCTCAAGAAATTGAAAACATAAAATCATCTAGTTTTCAGTTTTTGATTAAGAAATAATTAGAGAAACGAATTTCAGAAAACAAAATTACAGATATAATTTTATAGTTCTAAAAAATTACACTTGAAACTTTTTTTTATGTTTTTTTTTCTGCCGGAAATTGAAACACAACAGAGTTTTCGTAGCTTTTCCGCGAAATAACATCGAGTTGTCGCTCAAACAGATGAAAATAATTCTCCATTGCTGTTACTCGCAGCTCGCTGCACAAGATACTCGTTGTCTGTCTTAAGTAACTGCATTTGGGTTGAAATTGCCAAAATGTCTTCTTTTTTTGCAACATTTACCACTTTTGAATTTATGCAATCGTCAAGCAATAATTTAAGCTGATCAATGGTCATATTTCCAATTACCATATTTATGGTTTTATTGGTAGATACTTTTTTGTTAATCGTAGATTGTTCGGGAGAACTATTTTCTAGTGGCTCATTTTGCCATCATATGTTGTATGTTGTATGCATGTATATGTTGTTTCAGATGATCTGCCAAAGTCAGATGAACCGTGAAAATTTTAAAATAAAAACTACCTAAACCTTGGGTGTGTGAGGCGCAACATAGAACAAAATGTCAAATGTGTCTAGAAAATAACTTTTTGGAAATTTTAAACTTAGTTTTTGCGACAATAATATAAATTTTGAAATTTTTCGGGAGCTTATTTTCAACTTGACTTTCAAATTTGACATATGAATGTCGGACTATTATATCCACTTAAACTGTCGCAAAGTTGGTATGCGTGTCAAAATCAGCTGTCACCGAAATGCTAAATTATTTGGAAAACAAAAAAAGAAATTAAAAACGGTTAAAATAGGCATTTATTTGCACTAGTAATTCACAGTTTGAGAGCTACTTTTCTGTCTCATTCCCATCTTGAAATCACTATCCACTGAAAAGCTATTTAAAAAAAAATTACATTATTTACCATTACAGATTTTAGATAAAAATGCGATTTTCTCGAAAACTCTTTTTTTTTAATAAGAATAAGCTACTCTGTCTTACTGCCACAGATATTATCTTAGGTAAACTATTTAAATATATGTATTTTCTTTCCATTTTATACCTACTATTTTGGTAATTTTAATTACAATCAAATCATTAAAAAAAAAATATTTAAGGGCGAGTTACAACAAAAATCAAGTGTGGTCAAGTTTACGTGCCGCTGAGTGTATGTTGGACGTACACGCTACACGTCAAGTTATTCAGAGACATGGCGTAGTAGATAGTTGATCACGTATTAAAGAAATTCTATTAGAAAATTTTGGTGAATAGGAAATAAGTTTTAAATTAATGGATAAATTGAAACTGTGTAGGATTGATTCGACAATTGAAAAATATTTGCCGTGTTTTTTTGCAAGCCCGGGGGGAATTTGATGAAAAAACGACGTCGGTGCTAAACAATTAACATGTTAAATGCAACAATAACTAATCCCAGAGAATTCTCGGGATTTAACTTAAGCGCACAGAAAAACTGTGTTACCGGCATGAAATACATACATGTTATCGATAGTTTATATGAAAACTCCATGTTTTTTACTGTCATGGCGTCGCTAATCCCCGCTGTCGTTTTTTTCAACCAATTCCCCCCGGGCTTGCAAAAAAAACACGCCTATTATTACGATATTAACAAGCTAATGAGTAGAATTCTTATTCGTATTCTCTCATATGGAGATACTCACTATACAACTGACGAAGTAAATAAAATAGCTCTGAGTGTTTTCAAGGAAAATCTTCCTGAACCGACTAGAACTTTAATATTTAGTCGTAATCCAACTAAATTGTATGCCGCTAACAAAATAATTCTGGAAGTGCGTCATCAAAATTATACTCTACAAGGTCCTTTACTTCTGAGATCCCTCGTTTCGAGATATGACGTTGACGTCATCAATAAAGGACATATGGAAAAGGCTCCAGCTGGTGTGCATTATGGAAAAATTGTTATTAACATTAATCTGGCACTAGATATGCAGATTTTATGATTTTCCAAATACAAAAATATTTTTTTTCGATTTTTTGGGGGGAGGGTTTCACGAGTAGGAAAGGAAAAGGGGTATGAATTAATGAAAAACTCAGGCTTTGGAACTAGGTCCAGTGAGGTACCGTTTTCATTTATTCCCAGCAAACATTTTCATTCAGAACTGTATCATAAATGATTGAAATAAGTGAACAAAACCGTCGAATCTGAATTCATTTCTAAATCGATTTGGGTCCAAACTCCTGGGTAACGAAACACACATATGAATCTTTTAAATGATTCATAAATGATGAATAAATACGAATAGAAGTGAATCCACCCAAATTACTTGTTTGAGGAATTACTTGTGTACGTTCACTTTTATTCACCTACAATGAAGGAGAATCGAATCTCAATCATTTTTATCCTGCAAGAAATTCCGCACAAACCCCCTCTTTCCTTCATAACGTAAAAATGATAGGCTCTTGAAACATTTTCATGTTTCATTCACTGAAAATGAACATTTATCGGATGATATTCTTCATTTTTGCTGAATGTTAAGTGAACATTCACCTAAATGTTTGCTGGGTTTTTTAATGCTGAATCAAATGGTACCACTCAATTTTCGATAGAACAACTTTTTATGAATTTTTTAATATGACGTCATCATTTAAGAACTTCTGACAAAACCTTGCAACTGGTGTGCATTACGAAAAATTGTGATTTACATTATAATTTGAAACTAGAAGTGCTGATTTTATGAGTTTAAATAGCTTTTCGATTTTTTCGGGGAGGGGTGAACGGAAAGGAAAAGGGATGGAGTGCGTATGAATTATGTTTTGTTCCATTGTCCACCGTTTCTCGATCAATTTTATCGATGCGAGAGTTTCAGAACGTAGGCACAGGGTACCGAAGCTGATTTTGCAATACGCAATACGGAAGAAAACTCTTTTTGTTAAAGATTGGACCAAATTAGCGGCGGATAGTGGGGTTACTTTAAACTTAGGCGAAAATAATGCCGATCATTGGAAAAGAAGTCTTTACGAAGTTATTAGACTTACAGATGAAAATTAAAGGTACGCCTTTATAGAAAGAGCTCGTCAGTCAACAGAAAGGCATTACTATTCGATGGTTAATTATAACCTAAACTAAAACAATTATTTCAAAGGCAGCTATACCTGTTCTATGATTGGAACAATTTTTAAAATTAGAGGAGAAATAGTTAAACATAACTTTGCACCAAACCAAAACGAAGGAACTGGTAATTGTACGATTTGCAATTTACATGTGAGGGAAGATGTACTGCATTTCATTGGTGTGTGCCCGATTCTGAAAGAGTTAAGGCGTTTCTATTTTGGGGAAAATACTTTTGAAATTGAAGAGGTTAAAAGGTATCTCAACGGTTTTAACTGATTACAATTATATAAGTACTATATCGCAGCCAACGCTTACAGAACGAGAATAGTTACCGAAAACTTTTAATCCACAATATTTTTCTTTGTTTTTCTCTTTGTTCTTAACAATTTCTAGAAAAAGCATTGTAATAATGTATATTTCCGTTTTAACTAAACTAAAAGTCCTTTTTTATAAAATATAAATTTTTTTTTGCTTTAACTAGAAAAAAAATGTATCTTGAATTTCAAAATGTTTTTATAGTATTTATAATTCCAATCTAACTCAACGCTATTGCTGACTATAATGTAAACATTTAAAAATTTCATGTGATGAACAATAACAAAGCAAAATTTATAGAATTGTTGTTACTCAGGCAGACGTCTTAATAGTCACGCCTTATAATTTATTATTCTATATGTATTCTCTCAATGACTTAAGGGCCCTACACACGATCAATGTTACCTGACAATATTACTTGAACGAGTCTCGATTCAGGTAAAATTGATCGTTAGTAGGCACTTCAATGTTCGTCACAAGTAAAATTGATACATTGATGAAACACAAAATTATTTTGATTTTCTTCAATGTTCATTGACAAAATGTTTGATTTACTGAACTACACTAACAAATTCCCTAACAAAATTGTCAATGTTCATTGATCATGTGGAGACTTTTTTGTCATCAATTTTACCTGACTGAAAAAACGCCAATATTACCTGACGAGTAACATTGGTGGAGTGTAGGGCCCTTTAACTGTAAAATTTGTTATGAATAAATAAATAATCGAATCTTAAAATCTAAATCTAAATCTAGTTTCTCGAAAATTAAGCTTATAAAAACTTATTTTCGCTCAACAATGACTCAAGAGCGATTACCTGGTGGTGCAACTATTTCATAAAATGCTTAATCGCATTGAAGGAGAAAAAATCGCAAAAAAAAAATTGCAAAAACGAAATCCCGTAGATCAGTATTTTAATTTTAAAATTTTGTAAATAAAGCCTTTGATTGTTATTAAATAAAGCCCGATTTAAATGTTAATGTTGTCGTTATCTTCTTTTTGAGGTTTAAAAATAACAATTTGCAAATTGCATGGAATATTATTAATAAACAAATAAATAATAAATATTATTATTAAAATTCCTATTTTTTTTTAATTCACTTTGTTATTGTTTTCGTTGATATAACTTCTTTCTTCAATTAAATAAAATATAAAGAAAATTGAAAAACAGCTATTACATTTTCTACATATACATTACTGGCGAAAAATGGCATACGCGCAACTAAGTGCTCCGCGAGAATTTTCTCGCCTGAAAAGTGCTCCGGGACTAAAAAAGATTGGGAACCTCTGCTCTAAATTATCTCACCTCGTTGTCAAGTATTTGAAGAAGAATACAAAAGTTAATAAAAATGACAAACAGTTTAGTTTAGTTAAAAATGATCCAATTTTAGTACACCCCGATTTTGAAAAGAATTTCACTTTGGTAACAGATGCTAGCAATTATGCGCTTAAATAAATAAGACGATGAATTGTTTTTGATATTTCAAAACAATTAAAAAAATTTTTTTTCAAAAAACAAAAATCTCAAAGTAGTGACATCAAGTTAGGTATTAGAAGATCTAACTGATAAGGAAAAACTGTTGAAAAAAATTGAATATGAACATTTGAAGAATAATTATAGAGGGATTAATGAAATGTTTTTAGAAATAAAACCAACTATTATTATCCAAACCTTCAAAAAGAGATTCAAAAATTTATAAACAATTGTGACACATGTAATTTAGCTAAATTTGACAGAATTCCCATAAAGCATACATTCAATGTAAAAGATACTCCTCTTAAACATACACCCAGAGAAAAATGGAAGTCTAATTTTGAGCATATTTAGATTGAATTTAAGAACGCAATTCTTCCTGGCAATTTAACTCCGCTTTTTCTTATTTTACCCAAAAAGTACTCAATATAAGAACGCTCGGAGTTAAAATGACTTCTATACCATCAAAACAAAAAAAGCGTGCTTAAGTTGTTTGCTGGTCGTGCTTAACTTAGGAATGCAATTACTTAAAGAAAGAATGAGTTAATATTGATTCAAATCCGACGTACTTAATTATAGTATAAACACGATGGCGATGAAAAGAAGTTTGAAATTTGTCAATTTGAGTATGTTTCTCCTTAATTATACTCTTTTTTTCTCTGAGTGTAATGACATAGTACACATAGATATATCATGGTTTCCCACTCGAAATGTAATGTATTTAACTACAATTGATAAACTCACGAAATATGCTACGGCTGTCTTTTAAAGGATAGAACATAGATTTCAATAACTAAAGCACTTAAAACCCGAATTCAATATGTATGGTAGGCCCAGGCTTATCGTTACTGATAATGAACTTGATACAGTTTCAATTAGACAGTTCTTAGTTAAAAATGATATTCAACTTCATGTGAAAACCCCTTATTTGAAAACTGGCAATGCTGACATTAAACGTTTGCATTCAACATTTAATGAACAGATTACACTTTTTAATGCGGAGGACGACCTTGACGAAAAAGTTTTCAAAACTGTTGTATCGTACAACAACACGATTCATTCGAGTACGAAAATGAGACCAATAGACCTTATAAACAATATTTTTCTAAGATGTTACATGAAAACAGGGAAATTGTAGCTGATTTTGAAAAAAAAATTTGTGAGAAATAATAGAGTAGAAAAATAAAACGCAAAGTATATTCAACTAAAGAACTATCAACAAGCAGAAAAATCAAAAATTATCAGAAAAATATCAAAAAAAAATCTTATAAAACCCAAGTAAAGCGTAAGACAAATTTTCAATCTAATTACACACATAACGAACATGCTGGTAGTAATTATATACTACTCATCCTTGAAATGAATGGACAACGAGTTGAAATAACCCCAAAACATAATGATAACGGCTATACCATTGTTAGATATGAGGAAATAAAGATTGTTGACCATTTCGATAAGTTTCTTCATATTGTTAATGTATCAAAATATTTGGAGGTGACAGAGGCGATTGAAATAAGCTTCGAATCCCTAAAAAGTAGTGATTCAGTGACCGATGTTGGCATGATTATTATTGGAAAAGAAATCATTTATACTTATACAGCCCTATTAATAAAAAAGCACCATCCGCTCGTAAATACACGTTTTACCTAACACATGGATAGTGGACTTATCCGTTTGATAAAATAAAATATTAATAAACTTATTCTGTCTTCATTTTATCGGTTCACTGAATAACACCGAAAAGTAGGCAGCACTTCCCTAAATTGTACTACATATTCAAGTAGTTCTTTCATTTTTGAAAGCTGACTGTCATATCAGTCAGCTTTGAATTGAATTGTGAACGGTAAAGTTATCCGCTCGTTGAACACCAAAATTGGTGAGATAAGTTATCCGCTCATTGTCAAATGTCATGTAAGGCTAATACACGTTTATTATTAAGAATTATAAGTTAAAACATGTATTAGTGTTGTTTCATGTCTATTTGGTAATTATTAATAGGGCTGATATTGTTTTAGAAACTATATCAGGGCTACACGTCAAAAGCAGGGTTTAATTAATATATGGGGTTGTGGAATGAAATTTCTAGCAAGTACAATGGATAGTACCGATGCCTAAGAAATATAATATGCATTTATTGAAAGTGCTGAAAAAATATAAAGCAATTAACTGGGGAAATTAACAAGCAAGTTAATATCAATAATAATATATTTCAAAATGACAATTAAAATGAAAGAATTTTATAAAAACGTAACAACTTTGACCGCGAAGATATTCTTTTCAAAACCAACAAGAACTGTCTTAAAAAATGATATCAATAAAATTAAATATAATATTTTTCTTTCAAAAATAAATTTACTAGAACATGATATGTACATATGTTCAATATTGATGAAATGAGAGATTATAATTTTACAATTCATAATTTGCCATTTATTAAAACTGCTGTCATACTAAAAAATAATCTTATAATATTTGTTGCATCAATTCCTGTATTTTATAAAGAAAAATTTTATAATGCAGCTATTATTCCAATTCACAATCTAGATTCAATGGAAAAAGAGTTTGACGTAAAATTTGTTATTATAAATGAAATGAAAATTTATTGTAAGGATAACGAACAACTCTTGAAAAAAAATTTGGTCCCATTTCCAAACTTATGCATAAGAAATCTTTTAAATAAGAATAATATTTGTAATCATTAATGAAATAAAGAAACCTCAGAATTTATGAGCACACGGTTGTAACCAAAAATCTTGAAATTGACCAAGACTGTATCGATCAGAAATTTTTTTTTAAAAAATCATAATATCATAAACATTGAAAATTCTAAAATAAAACTTAAAGAATTAGAAATAAATATTAAAATTGAAACTTATTGTGAAACTATTGTCATACCGCATTTTATAACGAACACAACTAAAATATTTAATCCGATTTAAATTTAAGAAATAATGAAAACAGAAAATATACAGAATATATTGAGAATAATCACAAGGTAACTTCTAGTTTATCTTTTGCTTCAATTGTAATTATTGTTATTTTACTACTTTTAATTACATTATATCTTAAATTTAAATCTAAAAGAGAAGCATTGAGTATTGAATTAAAAATTAGCTCTTCAACGGAGACCGTTGAACCTATGGGGGAGGAGTCACATCGGTACCCTTTAAGTAGGTGTTTAGATCATATGTTCATCGGATACGATGCATGCTTTGTTGACTCAATCGTCAACTCCGATGCATACCACTTCCTATTATATTGTCGTATCATTATGCAACGCAGCACTTTTGGTCTGCAATGAATTGCTTCTCTTAAAGATATTCATTCAGTCTAGTTTTAGTTCTGTTTCTGATACATTTTACATCTTTTCATTTGTGAAATTACTTAATAAATAAATAAAATGTTTCCATTTGTCCACCTCATTATATGCGCAATGATCCTATGTCCAAAACTCACCAGAAATAATAAATTTGTTAAATTAAACTATAGATCTTATGATTCAGCTTAAAAAAATAATATGTATAATATATATGTAATCTATACGTTTTGTATGCCAATGCCTTTCATTTAAACGTTTAGTAGTTTATTAAAAACGCTCTCATGAAAAATGTTGTAAACGTGACTTAGACTAGTTCTGCATTATAGAAACGAATTACATGGAAGCATCTTGGGGCGGACTGGGAGTCAAAGAGCCTCCCGAAGCTTTAAGAAAAAGGGCCAAAAAATAATAATAGGGCCCCTAGGCCCTAACACAGCTTTGTGAGTCTTCCTGAGAAACCGAATTTTATAAGAAAGTTTTTTTTTATAAGAGCAGAAACTAGAAAGTACTAGAGGACCTTTCATGCAGTTTTTGTTCTGCCAGGGGCCCATCGTCAACCAAGAAACCAAGAACTTCAGTGTGGTAAAGCAAATTGACATAATCCGTATTCATAATTCAATTTTTACTTACGATATAATATATGGTATCGAACTCGAGATTTTGATCAAACTTGCCATTACGATGATAGCGAAGTCGAAAGGACCATAAATAACACTAGAGGCCTAAAACAATTTTACCAAAAAATAAACATCTTACTTTTCTCAAAAAAGTGCCCACACCTTTAAAAAAAAAATCCGTACAAATTATTTTACAAAACGGCTATCATTTATAAAAAAAAAATACGAAAAATGGTTATAAATGCTACCTCCCATAGAACCATTTTTTCGATTTTTCAAAAACGGTTCAACTGATTTTGATCAATGTTTATGTGGAGAATGTTTTAAAAAGTTTTAAAAGTATTGTATACCAAAATTTTCAAAAAAAAGTTTTTTTCACAGGGGTTGATATACCAGTTCTCATAAAGGGTGCTTCATCAGCAAATCTGAAGACCAGCAGCTGACGACATTGTAGCAAATTCACATAATACACATTGCGGTTTTATTTTACCTTGGATTTCGATTTCAGTAGTGTATAGCCGAATTTATAAACGCATTATAGCGAGTGCATAAACCTATACACTTCTTATAATGCCTCTAAACACGAAAATCGTATTTATAAAACTTTGCAACGTTGAATAGTGGCATTATAAGCTGAACGCGTTTGAGGGTTGAATAGTGTCTGTATAGGGATATTTTAGTATCGAAATGTCACTTTGACTCACAGACAACAATATAATACATAGACATTAGGGTAGCGCTTATTTTGGCAATGTTTGAATTTCTTTTTTACCCTCCCCTAAAAATGATTATTATGTACCTGTACAATGTACATACAAACACGTAGTGCATTTTTTTTTTGGCGGGGCTAGCTTAGTTACACCGAAAAATAATTATACGGATTGAATCCCAGCCTTTTTTCACCTTAAAAGTAAAAAATAGAAATGTTTTTTTATTGGATACTACCTCTTCGAAGAATTAAATTTCTGCACACTTAATAGAACTTCAAATTGATGCCAAATTACTTAAAATGTGTCAAATTTGGAAATTTTTGATCACTTTTAGGAAAGGACTTAGAATAATTTTAGACATTGCGAACAAAAGAGCCACCCTAATAGATATATTTTCTTTTCAATAAAAACACCACCGTGTATAGTGAAGAAAACACAAATCTTCTAATGAATCAATAAAAATGATTTTTTTATTCCAAAATATATTACTTTATTGACAAACAACACAAAAACCACACAAAAAACAATGTGAATAATAATATTAGGACAAAATAAAAGAATCCAATATGCTGCGCAACAGAATTGTTTTTTTTTTTATGAACAGCTGAGATTGGTTTGTCAGTTTTGGAAGTAAAACGTAATAGGTTTCCTCTTTTTGGTACTTTATTTGACACAAGCGTATTATAACTATACAGGGTAGGAAAATCTTTTATAAATAATAATTTATGTTGCGTTGAATAGTTGCTACATAAATGCTTATGCATTACATAACTATTCAGCCGTTTAGAGGAGTTTAGCGAATTCTAATAAATAAGGCTGTTACAGATCTTTGTCGAAGACAGCTTAATGCAAGCTACAACTAGCGACCAAAGATTTGCCAACACAAAATTGTGAACACTGGCTCATAACTTAGTGCAGTGTTAGAAGTTGGTAAGTAAATAACGATATACAAAGTCACTCTAAAGAAATAATTTTAATCAAAATATGAAAACAAAAGAATACAAACAAAAATAAATAAACTAATACAGTTACTAAGAACACATATATAAATTATTAAGTACAAACATTTGAAAGCGTTTTACAGTAGTCTTCAATACAGTTTTAAGTTTAATTTTATTAATATTAAAATCAAAGAGATTATCATTCAAATTTAATAGTTTGCACATACGAGTTAAAGGTTCATGCAATCCATAGTTAGTTCTGTGGCGGGGTAGATTCATCAGATCAAAACCACGATGGTTGTTAGTTTTTCCACGATAATTGAAATTCATACAGTTTAATAATTCACCTCGTAAAGAGGTGTCAAAATCTGCGATGCCTATTCGAGATGGGGACGCATTTGTAAAGAGCGAGAGTAACGTATGAATCCTGAAATTCTTTGGTCCATCTTTTTAAGCCTAGCATGGCGTAAGCCTTGTTGAGGATTAAATTAATGTGTCCTGTGAAATCCAGTTTAGAATTAAAAAGAACTCAGAAGTCTTTAATAATTTGGACACGTGTAAAAATACTATTATTTCAGTACGGATCTCATAGACCCATTAAAAAAACATCGTTAGGTCAAAACAACAACCTTAAAACATATTCAAAAACAAACAAAATTTTTATTTTTATGTAAACCAATTTGTAAGTTCAAACGACCTCAAATTTAAAAATGCGTTTCGCCCAGTTATGATAGTTGGGCTCATCAGTTAGAGCGAAATGCATTTTTGGAGTTGAGGTCATTTAAAACTTATAAATTGAATTATATTCAATCGCTCCACCTAAAACAGAAGTAGTTTTCTAATTTTCTTCATTTTCGTTATTATTTTCATGTAAATATCATTATATTTATATAAACATATAAACAAAACTGGATTTAGAGTAAATTTTTGAACTTTAAAATGAATTTTTCTCAAAACAAAGATTTTGGACTTATGTATGTTGTTTTGATCAGACTCCATAGAAATACAGTCTTGGGTCTATTGTTATTACTACAAATGTTTTTTTACGATAACAGGTAAACAGCTAGTTTAATGTTTGAGTTAAAAAGTTATAGAAAAAGGATTCCAGTCATCTACCATCATTTCATCTTCTTCTTTATGCTAAAATTCTTCGGAGAACATATACCTAGTTGTACTTGACCATCTCAAATTTTGTAAATAATGGAAAAACGTGCTTAGACAACATTTCTAAACCTGCGCACTTTTTAAAACTGGGCGTTCCTAGATAATAACCATAAATTTGTTACATCCTCTTCAAGGAGAAATCTGTTTTATCCGAAGGAGAAATTTTACTTTTTATGTAATAGGTATGTAGGTTCTTTCTCGTATAAAGGTACCTACTTATTTATTTTAGGAAGTTAGCATCCCTCTACTGAATTGGAATTTTAAGGATTGTATATCTTCTTATTGCTTTTTGTGAGGTAGGTAGTTGGTACATAATCAGTTCCTATAAAAGTAGAACAACGAATTTTGCGGTCTGCCACTCCTTGATCTATCACATAGAGAGAAAACTCTTGTTGCTATCAACATTTGATTTATTGCCTGCAATTCCGTTCTGCTTTCATTTATAATGTCCTTTTAGATACGGGCTAATTCTATCATAGTGTTAAGTGCTTTCGTTGTTAAGTGAAGATATAAATATAATATTAATATAACTTTGAACTTTAGTACCTTCCTATTATATGAAATTATTTATATTATTAGTTTCGATCTCATTACATCAAAAACAAAAGAGATCATGTTTTTAGATTTACATTTCTTCGTGAACTCGGAGCATACAAAAAATACTGGCCCAAAATTAGTTTCATGCCAAAATGTTAGCATTTTCACATGTGTAGTTGTCAAAGTGACATTTTGAGTAACTACTAACTATGCATAATGGTGATTTTAACTTTAATAAAATATTATACTCTGTTCAATTTATATTTTATCTGGTATCCGGGTGAAAGGAGACTAATCGCCAATTTGCAACCAACCAATGTGTTTATTTAAAAAAAACCCTTTGAATCATAGTTACCATTGCCTAGTTGATGGAAATTCATATGGCATTTTCTTTGGTTTTTGCTATGTAACTTTCAGGATTTAAGCTTTTTTAGAGCTTTTGGTAGCAAATATTTCTACTTTAGAGAAAAAGGTGTTGAGCATGGAGCATAGGTCGTGGTGGGATGTACGTGAGCTCAAAGAAGATTAAACAAACAATTTAAATGTAACTCGGTGACTCTGTTTCTTATTTCAAGGGCAATTTCTTAAGTTAAGGTGCCGTGCAAGCAGCAGCAGGCGCCAGTGTATCTGAAAAAGCTCTCCCATAATGCTTGTACTGCACATATAAATTGAACAGAGTATAATAATGCTTTAACATCTTTTTGTTTAAATATAAAACATTTTTTTCTGAAAAAAAGCTTTAAAAGCTTTTGCATAAAAATTGTAATTTATTGTTTAATCTTCAATGAGATGGTCAAAAATAAAAAAAAATGGTTCTTTGACGGGTGCTTTTGACTTAATGCAAAATTTATTCCAATTACATATATGGTTTTAAAAAAAAATATGTATTTATTTATTTATTAATGCGAAGTTAAATAATTAATTTTGAAAAAAAAACATTCACTCATTTTTAAAATATAAAATTTTCAAAAAATGTTTTTTAAAATTAAGAAACGTTAAAAACAATCCAACTTTTTTTTTTTTTTTAACTTTTGTATGCAATATAATTCAAACATTAGAAGGTCCTGTAAGGTAGTGAGATAGTCGAAAACCAAAGAAATGGTTCTATGAGAGGTACCATTTTTAATCGAAAGATAATTTTTTTTCAAGAATAAATATAAAAAATTTATAGCAGCCGTTTTTAAGAAAAATGAGATTTTAATTAACGGTTTTTCAACTCGTCTTGTATGGGAAGTACCGTTATTTTTGGATATAAGAATAATTTTCATTTTCAAATCTGCTAGATAATCTTAAGATACTGACAAGTCCTTCAAGTGTATATCTTGACGACCGACCGTGACGTTCTCTGGTAGGTCTGTTTCTTTAATATCAAAAACTACAATTACTTTTTTCTCTGCAATTGCAAAATATTTGTGTTTCTTTTTTAGCTCTGATCGTTCGGAGCTTCAAATGTTTGTGTCTTTTTTAGTTCTGAGCACGTTCAGAGCACGCTCTGTGAACTCAGAGGAAACGGATTAAAATGCTGAACACAAACGAGATGACATTTGAAAGGAGGGAAATAAAAAAAATCATCGTCAAAACAATAAAAATGGCGAATGAGGCTGGTTGTTCCAGTGGAGAAGGTAAAATAATAATAATTATTAAATAATTTCTAATCATATGACAGTTCAGTCTTTGGATATAAACAAAGGTTATATAAAAAGGTTCAGTGCTCAAGTTGTTTCAAAATTAAATCAGAGAGCTCTGAACATACTCTGCTAAGAACTTACTCTGCTCAGAACTTATACTCTGTTCGCTCAGACTCTGCTCAGTGTTCAGCTCTGAACTAAAAAAGAAAAACGCCTATTGGAATCCTCGGCTGTCATTCTGGTTTTCCTACAAGCTAAACAAAATACTGGATGGTGTTGAATTCATATTTTTGCACTAGTGTCCATGTTTTAACGCACTTTAGTGCAAAAATATGAATTTACCACTGCATAAATTGTTGTTGCAATTCACATCAATGAATTTACAAAAACAACAATTCAAACAAATGAGTTTTGGGGTATGCAACGTACGAAAGATTCCAATCTTTATAATTCATAATCTCTGCTAGAGGACCGACAAGCTGCACTGAGATTTCCTCCACAATGCTGAGCATGTGCTAGCCGCCCAATACATATGGTAGCCGCACCAACCTAGTGATAATTTTATGGATTTTGGCTCAGTTTTGCTCAAATAAATTGGATAGGTCGTTAAGATATTCAAAAAATGAATCCGTTGAATTAAAAATAAAAGTAGTTAATGGTAAATTACTTTTTTGAGTCCTAATCAATAAAAATATATATTAAATAAAGCTTCCTGTTGCTTTAGTTAAGCATATGAATAAAGTAAAATTTTTACATTAGATTGAAAACAACAAAAAATTGAATCTAATAGAAGTGCACCCTAAGAACCACCCTTAAAGTGAGCATGCACCTTTACATCCTCCAAATTCCGTAGACCAGTTTTGCACTGATGCCAATTTGTATTTGTATCAACAATTCACACGTATTCACAGACAGGGAATTTAAGAGAATTTTCTTTTACTGTGCTAAAATAAAATTTGCGTGGCAAGGGGGCCCTACAAGCTGCACTGAGAGGATTTCCTCCACAGGGGCTGAGCATGTGGTAGCTCCCTAAATCCCAATGCATTTTAAATAGAACCGCACCAACATAGTGATAATTACATGGATTTTGGCTCACTTTTGCTCAAATAAATTGAATAGGTCACTCACTCACTCATTCATTCATCACACTTATCATTGCACAGCTTATAATATAAGTGTTAAAAATACAATGTGTCCCGAAATCACCGCCTCAGAAGAAAACCATGAGTTCCTGAGGTAATTTCAAGTTGAAAAACTTAAGAGGTAATTTTCTCGTTTTCGCTTCGTTTTTGACTTATAACGGTTTTTATGATTTTTATTCTTTTTTCCTTTGACTGGCTCCAACTTTAACTTACAACTAATTTTTGATTTTTTTTTTCTATTTGAAAAAGAACAGTTTGAAATAATATTATTTTCTGTGTGGATTTTCCCGCAATTTACTATCAAATACATTTTTTAAGCATTTTAAGGTTGTTTTTTTGACTTCGATATGATTTTTTTCACAAAAACACGTTATTAATTATAATTATTATGAAAGCCCAATATGTTTTCTTAAGATTACTTAACATTTCTAAAAATACATTAAAAATTATTTTAAAAATTAAAAAACAAAAAATATAGAGAAAAAGCAAAGATAATGCAGAAGCCAGATTCTTCGAGAAAAACATAGCCACAGATTTATAACGGTCTTAGTCTTACTTAACTCTTTCGAACATTCAACACTCAATGCTCAGCGTAGTTTTTTTTTCGTTTTAATTCGTTTTTATTCAAATATTCATATTTTCTTGATTTTCATTTATTTTTTGTTTTTATTTTTTTAATAATTTTAAATGTATTTTTAGGTAACAAAATGTTAAATATTTTTTAGAATACATATTGGGCTTTCATAATAATAAAAAAAAATTATACTTAATAACGTGTTTTTGTGAAAAAAATCATATCAAAGTCAAAAAAACAACCTTAAAATGCTTAAAAAATGTATTTGATAGTAAATTGCGGGAAAACCGTTATCCACACAGAAAATAATATTATTTCTAACTGTTCTTGTTCAAATAGAAAAAAAATTTCAAAAATCGGTTTTAATTTGTCAAAGTTGGAGCCAGTCAAAGAAAAAAGAATACAAATCGTAAAAACCGTAAGTCGAAAACGAAGCGAAAACGAGAAAATTACCTCTTAAGTTTTTCGACTTGAAATGACCTCAGGAACTTATGGTTTTCTTCCGAGGCGGTGATTTCGGGACACCCTGTATATAATAAATGTTTTTAAATTAGAATATTCATGTGAGGCTCACTAAGAAGGGATTTTTTTAAATTCGTAATATAAGCAGGGTAAAATAGGATAAAACTGGTCAAGGGTTAAAAAACTAACTTTTAAACGGGAGAACATTCATTTATTTATTTTCCAATAGATAGGTATTTAAAATTCCAGAACTTAACTAATTAA
Organism: Epistrophe grossulariae; assembly: GCA_929447395.1. Lineage (NCBI taxonomy): Eukaryota > Metazoa > Arthropoda > Insecta > Diptera > Syrphidae > Epistrophe > Epistrophe grossulariae. Next base: position 88,779,638 of record OV839566.1, read on the forward strand.
AAAAAATATAAAAAATCTACAAAGATATAAATTTTTAAAAGTTCAGAATTAAAAAATTGGAAAATTCCAATAAATCAGGGGCTAGTCCGATTGATGTTTTCGGAAATTTCGATTTTAATTTTTTTACATCATTTTCTATGTTTCAAAAATCCCCATTTTTTGGTTAATTTTGACCACTTTTTCTTTTCTTTTTAACGAATGCTTTAAAAATCTCAAAATCATATAGACCGAGAGCTCGCAGCAGATTTTTGACGTGAAAGGAAACTAAACGATATATGAATATTATAATTAGTCCTGGCGAAGGTGATAACGAATACGTTCGTCTGCCAGTACGCAGTGGCAGCGTTACCGAGAAAAAGTGCATGAAAAGTACCTACAACTTTTCTCAAAATAGAATTAGTGAGAGAAACCACTTCAAATACATCGCATCCCAACGCCCTCGACTCCCTGATTACAAATATGGTTACGACAGACGCACGTCTAGGTGGACACAAAACCACCGACAGACGTCGCCGAAAATTAAATTTTTTTGCTTTTATGGAATTTTGGTAACCCACTTGTAATGTAACTTAAAACGGTCTTTTGACTGAGACATATTTCAATCACTTACCATTAAAATTGAATTAAAAAAAGAAGAATAATATTCGCGACTTATTTCGCGGATTTTAATAGTTTGGCTTAACTCAAAACGTCTGTCTGTAACAATTTCCTAGTCAGGGAGTCAAAACCTTTAAATTGAACATCAACATCAACAAGCCACTTGATAAAATAATAATAACACAGCAATTTCTTTCGCGGTTTTCAACAACTTGGCTTAACTTAAAACATCTGGTCACTTATATTTCCTTTTTTATGAAGCCAAAACCTTTTTATTGAGTTAGATTTGAAGAAGTAATCACTAAAAGCCAATTTAATAAAAAAAAAAATATCCGTAACTTTATCTCGGCTGTCATGAGTAGGGTTACCAGCTCTAAAATCAGCAAAGCCTGGCAGTAAAGAAAAAAAGCCTGATTTTTGAGAAAAAAGCCTGACAAATAAAATAAATTTGTTTTCATTTTTGAAACTTCATTTTTATAAAAAAAAATTAAATGAAAGCGTCTACAGAAAAAAAACCGCAAGGGATCTGGGACTTGGTGTTGACTTACGTCTAGTTTAACCGAAAACGCATTTCAATGACCAAGAACCTGCCCCAAGGTTAATTTCTTGCTTAATCTTTTTTAAACAATATTAAAAAAAAAATACTTTAACTATGATGTAGAAAAACTCATATCGTATTTTACAGAGTGCGTCAAAATGCATTTTTTTTCAAAATTATTTTCTTTAGAATTCCTGTAATATTTTAATAATAAATCCTAACGGTTTTGAAGTTAACAAATTTTTTTTTTAAATTGAGAAAATCCTCTATTTTGATTTAAATTTTGGATCACCCTGTCCAAAATTGATTTTTATTTTTTACCATCCATTTTTTATTAATTGCTTAATATATTAAGACTAACATTTTATAAAAAAATATTCTTCATGACCTACAAAATGCTACAAATAATGGTGTTCAAAATGAATTTGTATTTGAAACGTTTCAAATAGCACCCTGTATAAATATCCTACTACTCAGTAACATTTTTGCTTTTAAAAGCTTGTCCTAGTTTTGCAGTTTCTTAAAAGGTATACAACTTATCAAAAGTTATGACCATTTGAATCGAATAAAAAAAAATAAAGAATTGACCATTTCATTTAATAAATCAATACAAAAAGTTAAAAAAAAGCAAAGTATTTCCTTCTATTTTAAAAATTATGATTTATTTGAATTTGTCATTCATTTGTCATAACTTTTGATCTTAGGTGAGTTGTGATAAGTTGTACACCTTTTAAGAAATTGCAAAACTAAGACAAACTTTCAAAAGCAACATATGTTATTGTATAGTAGGATATTTACATACAAATTTTAATAAAAACTACATAAAAATACGTGCTTTTAGCACCAAAACTCAAAAAGTTATGCAGCTTTTGACATTTGAGAAAAATTACGATTTTAAACGACTTTCAAGCAGAATTATGAAAAAGCGCTGGTAGCGAGCTCTAAATGGTGTTCGATTTTGAATTTTTCGGTCTTAATTTTTTGGTTTAAATCTAAGCTTCATAATTTCGCCCGGTCCCGGTTGAATTTCGAGAAAGATGTTTTTTTTTAATCACCCTATTGCACAAGTCTTTGTCCCTTTCTAAAAAGTGACAACTAAATGAAAAAAATGAATGTGTTCACTGCGATTTACTAGAGTTTCGATTTGAAAGCATTCAGTCAACGTTTTTCTTCTAACGATTATATTTTGTGCGATAATTATAAAAAAGGACGAAACCTGGCCAAAGCCTGATTGGACATTAAAAGCCTGACGCGTCAGGCGAAATCCTGACGGATGGTAAGCCTAGTCATGAGTCTGTGTCTGTCAACACATCAACGTTTGTCCCATAGAGTACCTATATTATCTAGAGAACCGACTCGTACCCCCCTTGCCTAAAACATACGTGTGAATTGTTGATACAACAACAAATTGGTGCCAGTAGCTCAAAATGTTGAAAAATTGAAAAACAACCGATTTGCGGTCATTTTAATGCTTATATCTTTGAATCCAATGGTCGGATTTTCAAAATTTAAAATTCAAATTAAAGCCAGAATGACAGTCCAGTACCAGCTATAAAGACGGTGGAGTGTGTGCAACAAAACAGCATAACCTTGGCAAATTGGGTTCGCATCGGGAAAAAATTTGCTATACATATGTAGGTATGCACGTTTCTGGTAGGTATTTTTCATTCATTATTTGTTAAGGTGCCTTCATATGCTTAGTTTAGTTCGCTGATAACTTTTATTCTAATAGTCGGATCGTTAAGGTTGAGGCCTTAGGGTTAGGTTAGGTTAGGTTAGGAGGGGCGTGCCCAGCCCTGAGGCTGTGCGTACACGGGGGCCTGTTGGTCCATTGTGATCCCCTATAACAGAGATAACAACTAAACTAATGGTTCACATAGACTGGGTCATTTACGAACCAGCCCGTACTATCAATATATTTCCTCATGTTTGCCATTGAGACCTGCGCTAGATCGTCCAGTTCTCCAACAAATCTGCTCCCAAGGTAACGGAGGCGATTTGTTTGGAGGTTGGGGCAGTCGCAGAGCAGGTGCTTAATGGTTTCTATTTCCTCAACATCCTGACAGCTCCTACAGAAATCGGGTGCGCATACACCAAATCTAGTGGCCATTGTGCCAATGGCACAGTGTCCCGTTAGTACACCTATCAGGGTTCTAATATTCTTTTTACTCAGCGATAGAATATACTGAGTTTCTTTTTCGTTGATTAGAGGCCATAAACTTCTAGAGATGTCACAATCGTTCCTGGATATCCAGGAGTTGTTGATTTTCTCTTTCGTTATTAGGTCTATCTTCCTTTTGATCACGCCAATCGGAACGTCCGGTCTCGTGTCTGATTGGCTACGACTGTCTCTATTTGACATTGACCCTTCCCTTGCCAGTGCATCTGCTTTGTATTTCCCTTCTATATTGCTATGTCCAGGGACCCAGCAGAGTTTGACTTGGTTGGAGTGACAAATATTGTTCAGTGTATTTCGACATTTTGCAACTGCCTTGGATCTTATAGTCTCACTGGCTATCGCTTTGATAGCAGCTTGGCTGTCCACGAAGAATGTGATCTCTGAAGAGCTCAGTTTCTTCCTGTGAACTATTTCGGCTGCCTTTTCAATAGCATAAATCTCAGCCTGAAAGACACTACATTCATCTGGTAGTTTATATGGTTCTCTAATATTAAGAGCTTCACTAAACACTCCAGCTCCTGTTCCTTCTTCCATTTTTGACCCATCAGTGTAGAGAGGTATACCCTGTTCACCGAGTAGTGAGTTGGGTTCCCAACCATGCCTTTCGGGTATTAAAGTAGAGAAGCTTTTCCTAAAATCTATAACGGGTGGTACGCAGTCAGTAGTCACATCAAGATCGTCATATCTTTTCAAGATAGACCCATGACCATAAGTGCTGTGCTTCCAAGAGTCCATTTCTTTAAGTCGAAATGCACTTTTGGCTGCTGTCCCCTTAATGTATTCATCCAGGACTGGAAGATTGAGAATGATCTCCAGTCCTGCTTGTGGTGTAGACTTCCGTGCCCCTGTTATTCCTATACAGGCTAATCTCTGTACCTTGTTTAGGTTTTTGAGATAGCTAATCATTTCTACGGCCTTCCACCATACAATCGAACCATAGGTGAGGATGGGTCGAACGATCGCCGTGTACATCCAATGGATGACTTGCGGTCGCATTCCCCACCGTGTACCGAATGTTTTTTTGCATTTATAGAAAGCACACATTGCCTTCTTCATTCTTTCCTCTGTATTCCGTTTCCAGGTTAGCTTCGAATCAAGGATTACGCCAAGATATTTAGCTTCTTTGGAAAGTTTCAGAGGAATTCCGTTTAGCTTGGGAGGAGTGAAGTCCTCTAATTTCCTTTTCTTCGTGAACAGAACTAGCTCGGTCTTTGCAGGGTTAACCCCGAGACCGTGTTGTGCTGCCCACAAGGATAGTTCCTTAAGCGCAGATTCCATAATATCTTTGATGGTGGTAAGATATTTACCTGATATCAAGATTACTATGTCGTCTGCATATGCCACAGTTTTAATGCCCTTATTCCTAAATTTTGTAAGAATTTTGTTAACAACGAGGACCCAGAGCAAAGGTGAGATTACTCCTCCCTGTGGTGTGCCTCTTGCAACTGTTTTCTCGACAATAGTGTTCCCAAGTTGCGAGTTTAAGATTCTACCATTGAGCATGGAATAAATCCAGTCCACGATGGCAGATTCAACTCCAACCTCTTCCAGAGCAGATTTAATGGACTCCGTTTTAACGTTATTAAACGCCCCTTCGATGTCCAAAAATGCTGCCAGGGTGTATTCTTTGTGCTCGAGACTTTTCTCAATTTGCGAAACGACCTCGTGCAACGCGGTCTCCACTGACTTACCTTTAAGGTAAGCGTGTTGGGAGTTGCACAAGTTGTTTGGATTGAGGAGGTCCCTTACATGCAGATCAATGATCCTCTCCAGTGTCTTGAGGAGGAACGAAGAGAGACTGATCGGTCTGTAGTCTTTTGCAGTCGAGTGTGTCGGTTTGCCGGCTTTCGGAATAAAGACTACTCTGACTTTTCTCCAGCTGATAGGGACGTATCTTAGTTTAATACAACTTTTGAAGATAACCCTAAGCCATGGGGTGATTATCTGTAGAGCATGTTGAAGAAATGCCGGAATAATCTCGTCTGGTCCAGCTGATTTAAAGGGTTTGAACGAGTTTATTGCCCACATAATCTTCTGATCTGTGATAACCTGTTCCAAGTCTGGTACTGGTTGATCAGCGTATAGAGAGTCTGGTTGTGTATGCCCTGAGTCATTAGGGCTCATACATCCAGGGAAATGTGTTTCCATGAAGAGTTCAAGTGTTTCTTGGCTCGAGTTCGACCACGATCCATCGGGATGTTTAATGTATCCCGGAGTCGTGGGGTTAGATGCAAGGATCTTTCGAAGTCTAGCCGCTTCACTTGTGTTCTCAATGGATTCACAGTGCCTAGCCCATGAATCTTTCTTGGCCTTTCTTAATTCTTTGGTATATGAATTGAGTTCGGCTCTATATAGATTCCAGTCTATTTCTAATTTGCTCAGTCTGGCTTTATTGAAGAGTTTTCTGACCCCTGTTCTTCGTTTCTTAAGCTCACTGCTCCACCATGGTGGGTTAGTGGGTTTAATGTTACGAGATATAGGGCAGTGTTTTTCAAAGGCCGTTTTCATTTTACTAGTAAGGATGTGGACAGCTGTGTCAATGGTTGAAGTTGTCGAGATCGAGTCCTGCTTTGGTGGATCGATACGTTCGTTCAACCATTTTGTATATTCTGTCCACTTTGTTCTAGTTGGGTTTCTAAAAATTTTCTCATCATTTGTGTTTCTGTCTAAAGTAAAGAGTATCCTAAAGTGATCCGAAAAGGATTCCTGAGGTGAGACTCTCCAATTTCCTACAGAGATTTTATCAGTATTACTCGTAAGAGTGAGATCTAGAATTTCTTCCCTATTCTTATTACGAAATGTTGGATGATCGCCCTCATTACATAAAATAAGGTTAGAACAGAGAATGTATTCAAAAAGTAACTCACCCCTTTCATTGATTTCCTTACTCCCCCATTGAGTGTGATGGGCGTTGGCGTCACATCCCATCACAAAAGGTGTCCGTCGTGTCGTGGTGTAATCCACAAGGTCGCGGACTATCTTTGCTGGAGGGTTTTCTTCATCGTACGGCATGTACGTTGATGCCAAGACGAAGTTTCCTTCCTTGGATTCAACGCTGATTGCCACATTATCCTCGTTGCTGTACCTAGATAAAAAGAAAGCATTAATTGACTTTTTCACTAGAATACAACTTCTTATATTACCATCTGACGTGGAGCAGAAAAGGTTGTAGTTCTTTGACCTCAATCCCCGGACCTGACTCTTTCGGAGCCATGGTTCTTGGACTAAGGCCACATCCACGTTTTCTTGATACATGTAGAGCATTAGGTCGTGCGTTGCTGCTTTGGCGTGATGCAAATTAATTTGCACCACCAGCAGCTTTTGACTCCCCTTTGCCTCCATGCCTCCTAACCCTTACGGTTGGTTGGCTGCCTCCTCCGATCTAGCTCTTTTAGACGTACTTGGCTTCGCCCCATAAGAGTTGCCGACTTGCACTGCCTCGTTCCCTTTCGGGTTCGATTTAGTTTTTGTCTGCTGCCTCTTATTAGGCGTCGCCTGTGTCGGTTTCGAGCCGGGACGAGCAGCAGAGTTGATTGCAGCCTGTTCTTGGTTTATCTTTTTAGGGATAGAACCAGATGTGGATGCATTTGCTCTGTCGCTGTCCAGCTTTTTGGGGATCGATTGTTGTGAAGAGACAATGGGTTCAGGGGCAGCTGCTGCCGACTGACGCTCAAAGTTCCTCACCAACTTCTTATGTTTTTTCAAGAGAGCCTTGTCTCTTGAACTGAGGGTGGTCGGGTCTTTTCCGTTCATAGCACTCACGAATCTTTTAGAGGATCTGTAGTTACTGCGTTTCCTCGAAGCTTTGAGATCTTTGAGGGGTGCAGTAGGCTTCAGCGTAGTCTCTTCGGGATTCGAGTCTTCTAGCAGCTCGTCCTCGGTTTGACTTCCTATAGAGGGAGGTCCGTCCGAGGTCTCCATACCGTCGATAGCCATGCTATCTAGAGCAGGGAGAAGAGCAGCTGTGAGGTCTAGCGCTTTTGTTTGTCTTGTTAAGTTATGTCGTTTTTGTTCGTTTGCGTTAGTGTTTGTCAGTTTTTGTTCGTCGTTTGCGTTGATGTTTGTCACTGGCGACTTAGCCTCTCGCGAGTCCAAGCCCTCGCCGACAGCCGTGACCTCTGTCGACACTTGAGTGTATATCCCCACTCTGATTTGTTCGTTCGTTTGTATATTGTCCATATTTGTCATCGATGTACATCTCTGTTTTTGTTGGTTTTGCTTAGTGGTGAGACCCTGCAGCTGGGTTGCTGGAGGATCCCACGTAAGCCCCCTCGCCACCGTCAAGGCGAAAACCGTGAGGGGGAAGGTTGAGGCCTTAAAATTCAGGTTGAATATCAGGCTACATATTTTATACAAAATCATTGCAGAGTAACATAAAAGTATGTTTACAATACAATATGTGTAAGATACAATATATCGTCGTCGTTCTATGAAAACTCCCTAAGCCCATTTTGTTTTTTTTTTTTTGTTTAAACATTTGTATTAGTTATTGATCTTTTACTGACAACAACTTGAATATTTTAGTAATAATAATCTATTGTATCTTACACATATTGTATATGTATTGTAAACATACTTTTAGTTACTCTGCAATGATTTTGTAAAAAATATGTAGCCTGATATTCAACGTGAATTTTAAGACCTCAACTTTAATTTGAATTTTAAATTTTGAAAATCCGACCATTGGATCCAAAGATATAAGCAAGTGACCGCAAATCGGGTGTTTTTCAATTTTAGCAAAAATTTTGCAATTCTCAACTGAAAACACGTCGGTTGGCAATGAACAACAACCTATTTAACTATTGTGAACTATTATATATCAAATTAATTGTCTATTTTCCTAGATCCGAATTAAAACAAAACTAATCCTATAGATGCAATAACTTAAGAGTTATGAGGTGATAAATAAAACAACAGAAATATGTCAATATCTCGGTTAAAAATATTTCAAAAAATCTAAAAATTTTACAAAACAAGTAGATAACCACTATCTATCATTTGAATGATTTTGAGATTTTTTAAAGCATCCGTCAAAAAGATAAAAATCAAAAAGTAAAAAATTAGTTTAATTTTTCAATTTTTGAATTAAACGGAATGTTATTTTGAATATCTGAGCGCATAATCCACCATATTTCAAACTGAGCGTGGCTCCTATGCTCAAATGTAGTGGGGGCATCGGGTCCCTTTTAAAATGCACGGGACCACTAATACATGCTTATGAAGAAGTAGATTTCAGTGTTCTAGCAGCTTGTAGGCCGAAAGAGAACAAACCCCTTAAGTCGGTTCTCTAGATAATATACGTACTCTATGGTCTGTCCCTTACCTACATTTTAATTTTTATGGAGTGATTACCTTTCACTCAAGATACATTTCAAGTGGTTTCGTCTAAAAGCCCATTAAAAAAATTTACTTAAAAATCCGCGATTTTTTCGCGCCTTCCAGCTGTTGGGTGGAACCCAAAACGTCTTTCTTTTACATTTCCCAAAATTCCGAAACCGCCAAAAAATTTAATTTTCGGCGTAGTCTGTCTGGGGTTCGGCGGCCACTTAGACGTCTGGCATGCGCATATTCGCACTCAGGAAGTTGAGGGCTTTTGCATGCGACCAATTTCAGTGGTTTCCTAAGTCTAAAAACACCAAAAAAACGTATTTTCGGCGACGTCTGTTTGTAATCAAGGATTCGAGGACGTTGGGATGCGATATATTTGAAGTGGTTTCCCTCACCAATTCTATTTTCAGAAAAGTTGTATTTTTGATACAATTTTTCTCGGTAACGCTGCCACTGCGTACTGACACGACCTTCACAATAGTTATGATGCTAGTGAAACCGACTTTTTTTTATTCAATTTGAATTTTTTTTATAAATTAACAACAAGTAATTCACTTTTTTCACAGGCATTTTCATGTGATTTCAATGATGTTATAACTTAATAAGTTAGCCTAACATTTTACCTTTATTTTTAGACCTTAATCTCACAGATCTGATTAATAAAACAAAAGATATAAGTCAACCAAATCGATACTTTTCTACAATTTTATTAGAGTCGAGTACTCTATGCGCTGCACAATGCATATACAATAAAAGTGACTTTGACTCTACGCCTGATGTACAAAGCTTTTTTAAATTCAATTAGCTTTATTATCTTCTTAGTTACATACGTAAACAAAATTTACAGCTTTTGTCTTATCTAATCATTTGTTTAATACTTTTTAGTACGAGTATGATGATTATCATTTCGCATGATACCTCTTGATATACAATGGTCAACACAATAATAATGATCATGAACTTGTATTTAAAAGCTTTAAAAAAACAGCTAGCGCGGTGGTCTCGGTCTTTGATTAGGTCTGTTTATTTAATGTTTGGGAAAAGTTTGGACTTGAGCTTTTTGATGTTGTTGTAATTTTTGACCGGAAATGAAAAGTAAGGTAACGCATTTGGGATGTTTTTATTTGTTTAAGAGTAAACGTCACATTCAATGAAAACGAAAGCAGTCCACATGATCTCAAAAGTCAAAACAACAGTAATTGTTAATATTTTAAATAAAGTTTAGGTTAGGTTAGGTTTATGTGGTTGTCAGCAGAAAGCTGGACACACTTGGACCATAGGTTGGCCCATTGTGATACCACAGGAATCTAGGAAACTTTATTCCTACTCGTTGAACCATTTAGAGCTTCTTACGAAGCGAGCGAGACTATTAATATCATGACTTGCCAGATCACTAGGATCATTGTAGTAAAATTCTCCTAAGTGAAGCCTACGTCTTTGAGATAGAGCAGGGCATGTACCATAGAGTACGTATATTATCTAGAGATCCGACTTAAGGGGTTTGTTTCTCTTTCGACCTACAAGCTGCTAGAACACTGAAATCTACTTTTTCATAAGCATGTATTAGTGATCCCGTGCATTTTAAATGGGAGCCCATGCCAACACTTCTTTGAGCAAAAGTAGACACGCTCAGTTTGAAATATGGAGGATTATGCGCTCAGATATTCAAAATTAGAGTCCGTTAAATTCAAAAAATAAAAATTAAATTAATTTTTTGCTTTTTGATTTTTATCTTTTTGACGGATGCTTAAAAAAATCTCAAAATCATACAGATGATAGATATTGGTTATCTAATTGTTTTGAGTGCGTGAAGTTAGCCCCCCTTTTTTGGAATTTGCTATTTTTGAAAGTTGTTCCAGGTTGTTCCCGATTTGTTCCGCATTGTTCCAAGTTTTTTTTGAAAAATATTCAAAAATGGGGGTTTTAGAGCCAAAAAAACAATTTTGACCTAGCCCCCCTTTTTTCGAAAATCAAATTTTTGAAAGTTGTTCCAGATTGTTCAAGTTGTTCTGAACATTGTTCCAAGTTTTTGGACCCCTATGTTCAAAATTTCAAAAGTTATGGGCAAAATTCGAAAAAATTCTAGCCCCCTTTTTTTCGAAATTCTTAATTTTGAAATTTTTTTCGGGTTTCAAAAAGTGTTCTTAACATTGTTGCAAAAACTCAAAATTGTAGGACTTGTATTTTTAAAGATAAAACCTTCCGAACATTTTTTCAAAAATCCAAAAAACGGCTCTCTAATATTTTTTTTTTTTGAAATGCATTGAATTTTGAAACCTTATGATAAATGCATGTATTGAAAAAAAGTTCTGACCTTACATTCTTACTATCAGCTTAAAAACTAACTTTAAAAAAACATCTCCGATTTTTTTAACTTTTCAAAGGGACCCCTGTCCCCCCTTTTCCAAAAATCCAAAATCTAAAACTTGTTCCAAGTGCAGAATCTCTCAAATCCAATTGTTCCAAAGAATCATCAAAAAATATTGAAAACTGAAGATTTTAAGCCCAAAAAACACTTTAAATGAAAATATCTTATTATCCTTGCTCTGGCCCCCCTTTTTAGAAATCCAAAATTCAAAAATTTGTTCCAGGTTGTTCTAGGGCTCTTCTAAATTGTTCCAGACTTTCGTCTCTTAAAATTGATTTTTAGTATGAAAAATTAAGAATTTTTTCGAATTTTGCCCATAACTTTTGAAATTTTGAACATAGGGGTCCAAAAACTTGGAACAATGTTCAGAACAACTAGAACAATCTAGAACAACTTTCAAAAATTTGATTTTCGAAAAAGGGGGGCTAGGTCAAAATTGGTTTTTTGGCTCTAAAACCCCCATTTTTGAATATTTTTCAAAAAAAACTTGGAACAATGCGGAACAAATCGGGAACAACCTGGAACAACTTTCAAAAATAGCAAATTCCAAAAAAGGGGGGCTAACTTCACGCACTCAAAACAATTAGATAACCAATATCTATCATCTGTATGATTTTGAGATTTTTTTAAGCATCCGTCAAAAAGATAAAAATCAAAAAGAAAAAAATTAATTTAATTTTTATTTTTTGAATTTAACGGACTCTTATTTTGAATATCTGAGCGCATAATCCTCCATATTTCAAACTGAGCGTGTCTACTTTTGCTCAAAGAAGTGTTGGCATGGGCTCCCATTTAAAATGCACGGGATCACTAATACATGCTTATGAAAAAGTAGATTTCAGTGTTCTAGCAGCTTGTAGGTCGAAAGAGAAACAAACCTCTTAAGTCGGTTCTCTAGATAATATACGTACTCTATGGTACATGCCCTGCTCTATCTCAAAGACGTAGGCTTCACTTAGGAGAATTTTACTACAATGATCCTAGTGATCTGACAAGTCGTGACATTAATAGTCTCGCTCGCTTCGTAAGAAGCTCTAAATGGTTCAACGAGTAGGAATAAAGTTTCCTAGATTCCTGTGGTATCACAATGGGCCAACCTATGGTCCAAGTGTGTCCAGCTTTCTGCTGACAACCACATAAACCTAACCTAACCTAAACTTTATTTAAAATATTAACAATTACTGTTGTTTTGACTTTTGAGATCATGTGGACTGCTTTCGTTCTCATTGAATGTGACGTTTACTCTTAAACAAATAAAAAACATCCCAAATGCGTTACCTTACTTTTCATTTCCGGTCAAAAATTACAACAACATCAAAAAGCTCAAGTTCAAACTTTTCCCAAACATTAAATAAACAGACCTAATCAAAGACCGAGACCACCGCGCTAGCTGTTTTTTTAAAGCTTTTAAATACAAGTTCATGATCATTATTATTGTGTTGACCATTGTATATCAAGAGGTATCATGCGAAATGATAATCATCATACTCGTACTAAAAAGTATTAAACAAATGATTAGATAAGACAATAGCTGTAAATTTTGTTTACGTATGTAACTAAGAAGATAATAAAGCTAATTGAATTTAAAAAAGCTTTGTACATCAGGCGTAGAGTCAAAGTCACTTTTATTGTATATGCATTGTGCAGCGCATAGAGTACTCGACTCTAATAAAATTGTAGAAAAGTATCGATTTGGTTGACTTATATCTTTTGTTCTATTAATCAGATCTGTGAGATTAAGGTCTAAAAATAAAGGTAAAATGTTAGGCTAACTTATTAAGTTATAACATCATTGAAATCACATGAAAATGCCTGTGAAAAAAGTGAATTACTTGTTGTTAATTTATAAAAAAAATTCAAATTGAATAAAAAAAAGTCGGTTTCACTAGCATCATAACTATTGTGAAGGTCGTGTCAGTACGCAGTGGCAGCGTTACCGAGAAAAATTGTATCAAAAATACAACTTTTCTGAAAATAGAATTGGTGAGGGAAACCACTTCAAATATATCGCATCCCAACGTCCTCGAATCCTTGATTACAAACAGACGTCGCCGAAAATACGTTTTTTTGGTGTTTTTAGACTTAGGAAACCACTGAAATTGGTCGCATGCAAAAGCCCTCAACTTCCTGAGTGCGAATATGCGCATGCCAGACGTCTAAGTGGCCGCCAAACCCCAGACAGACTACGCCGAAAATTAAATTTTTTGGCGGTTTCGGAATTTTGGGAAATGTAAAAGAAAGACGTTTTGGGTTCCACCCAACAGCTGGAAGGCGCGAAAAAATCGCGGATTTTTTAAGTAAATTTTTTTAATGGGCTATTAGACGAAACCACTTGAAATGTATCTTGAGTGAAAGGTAATCACTCCATAAAAATTAAAATGTAAGGGACAGACCATAGAGTACGTATATTATCTAGAGAACCGACTTAAGGGGTTTGTTCTCTTTCGGCCTACAAGCTGCTAGAACACTGAAATCTACTTCTTCATAAGCATGTATTAGTGGTCCCGTGCATTTTAAAAGGGACCCGATGCCCCCACTACATTTGAGCATAGGAGCCACGCTCAGTTTGAAATATGGTGGATTATGCGCTCAGATATTCAAAATAACATTCCGTTAAATTCAAAAATTGAAAAATTAAACTAATTTTTTACTTTTTGATTTTTATCTTTTTGACGGATTCTTTAAAAAATCTCAAAATGAAAAAAGGGAAATTTTTTCCCACTAGTGGTGAAGTTTTTTCCCATGTGAAGTTATTTCCCGTGAAGTTATTTCCCTGCATAGCAAGAGCAACAGATCAATCAACCCGAAAACGCCAGAAATAGAACGCGATCAACTGAAAACCTCCAGCATACGCCAACACAGCAAAACGAATACAAAAACAAATCAAAAACAGCATTTGTTGGCGCAACTACACGGTTAAAAATTCTGGGGTATTTTTTAATACATATCTTGTATTACAACCGTATATGCTATACAGCAAATATTGCATTTTAATACTAGGGAAATATTAAAAAAAATTCTAATCAAATCTTATTACATTCTAATATTTTTGTACAAAAATAAAAATAATACAAAAAAGAGTCGATCTTAACCCAAAAGAATAAAACATATCCCTTGTAGAGAGGGAAAATTTCTCTCTCAGTTGCCATTTCAAATATGAGAATTTTTCTAATCATTTTTGATTACATTCTAATACCTCCTCGCCCTTTTTTTGCTTTGATGCTCTTTTTTGTCAGCCATATTGAATATGAACATATTGAACAGACTGCGTCACTTTTTAATGCAACCAAGATTAAAATTTATTAATATTGTATTAAAAAGCAAGAAAAATAAAAATAACAAAATTTAAATATGCATTATTTTGAAGGCTATGCAGTTTTTCGAGGCACAATATGTTAATTAGTAGACAAAATTTCAATCGCAATAAGATTTCTATTCTCATTTGTAAAAACGATGGAAAAAAGAATGTTATAATTATAATAAAAGTAATAAGAATAATTATTCCCAAACGGAAATAAATTGACATACAAAGATAAATAGGTACTCTTGCAAAAATACACATTCATTATTATAGCTATTACGAATTACGAGTATGTCATAATCATAATATTTTCTGTGTTGCATTAATTCTCCATAGAAATTTCCTTTTGAAGGAAAATTTTCTTGTGAGAAATTTCCCTGTGAGAAATTTCCTTGTGAGAAATTTTCTCAATTTATTTCCTCTCTTTTTCTAATAAAGTTCTATTATAAAATGTAATAATTTTTGTATTAAAAGTAAAAATGTAATATTTGCGATGTATTAAACTTTAATACATTTTTGGTGTTGTCATATATGTAACCCAAAAAAATATTAAAAAGTACACCAAAATTTTTAACCGTGTACCAACATCAATCCAAGAATAAGCGGTTCAACCCAATACAAATATTTTTAATGCAACAAAGCTAAAACACTGATTTTTTTAAACAAATTACAAAACTATCAATTTCCCAAACCCTACCGAAAAGGCTGGATGCCCGATGCAGACGCAGTCGCTTCAATAGTAAAAAATAACAACTAAAATTTATTACAAAAAAAAAACAAACTTTGAAAAAAGATATAAACAACAAAACTTAAAATATTAAAAAACAAATAAAAAACAAAATACCCATCCACTAAAAATACTAGCTGTAATACTGAAACTGAATTAAAAGCCTTCACATAATATGCACATTAAATACACGTACTATAGTTGATGAACGACAAATAGAACTACAAAATGCATTAGAAAAAATCAAGTGGGATATTGTTGGTCTATCAGAAACTAGAATATTCGGTGAAAAACTTGTAGAAAAGCAAAATGGAGATCTTTTTGGATATAAGGGCGAAACAAAGGGATTTCATGGAGTAGGATTTTTAATAAATGAACACTGGAAAAAATACATTGGGCCTTACCAATAACCAAATTTAAATACGACTTAAATATTCAAGTAAAATGAACCATAATCGTATGGACTATGAATAATGAACTATACATCACATGTAATATTCATTATTTAGGGTCTACTTAATTATTTAATTCATACCTACCATGTTTGGTTTGTTATGTAGAGTTAGCAGTAGCGTACGCAGGATTTCTTTTGGGGGGGGGGGGGGCTCAATCTCAATTTTGGTAGAAGTTTTTTGAATGTATCACCAAAACAAAAATAACACAAAAAAAACACTCCCTAAGTTATGAAGTGAATTTAATTCATTTTTTTAATAATTTTAGTTTGAAATAGTAATGGGAGTAGTAGAATTTGGTGAAGATTAAATGCATTCTTCTTTTTTTTTGATTCACCATATCTTCAGGGATACAAATTCTGAAATAAGAAACAATAAATTGTATTGTCATCAAGGAGGGAAACGGGACAAAACGTGGAATTTTATCACTCTTTTATGAAATTTTGTAAGATTCTGATAACAGCCATTCAAGCTTAATATATATTTTTTTTAAATAAGAAGAAGAAAAACACAACTGACTTTTATAGAGATTGAAAACTGAGTATCAAGAATTCATATTCAATTATAGGTTCATAAAAAATGTACTCAAGTGATGTACAAAATGTACACTTAATCATATATATTTTACAATATTGTTTGGAAAAACCTCAAGCCCCCTTAGCCTCCCCTCCCTGCATACGCCACTGATAGAGTATATACCATTATGGTCCACTTTACTTAAATATTCAAGTCGTCTCTAAATTTTGTTATTGGTAGGACTCATAGAGAAAAAACTTTTTATACCGAAAGAATAGCAGCAGTGCAATTGAAAACATCAAACTCAAAACTTTCCATTATCCAAATCTATTCTCATTGTATTCTATATTCAGCATCACCCCATGCGCGTAGTTAAGGGTGGGCAAAGGTGGGCGGCGCCCACCCTAGCAATCGTATTGCCCACCCTAGAAAATCGACAGTACTAACTTGTCATTCATTATAAAGACAACAAAATTTATATTTTTCCTACATTAAGGTATGTGTAAAAAAACGCAGACATAATAACAACGTACCACTATGTTCGTACGTATGTGCAATACGTGAAAACTAATTGCAAACACAATACCTACAAATCAAACGGGTAATTCGTTTATATGTAGGATCGAAAATCCGACCCTAATCCAACTCGATATTTCGTTCTTGCATATAAACCAGATATTATAAGTTATAGATAGGAAATATGTGGTGTCATTTAGGTTTTGCAGGAGTATGCGTTATGAAAGGTATACCAGTCCAAAAATGTCCTATCCACCACGCTTATCTATGTTTTCAGCTCTTAGGCCGTGTCCGAATTGCTTTAAAATTTTCTACCACTGGTTAAATTTTGACGTTAAGTTAAAATGGGATAATTTTTTTATTTTTGCTGTCCGAACTGGATTAAAATAGGATGGGTGAAATGGGATTTTTAATTGAAATTCCCGCAAGATTAAAGAAATTTCCCTAACCACAAATGTGTTTTATTATTCCAGAAAATAAATATTTTATACAAAATCCAGCTTGAAATGTATCAAAATAAAAATTCGACGTGAATAAAGTACAAATTTCTTAATTTGATTTACTTTTAAAGGTTTTGCATCGATTATATCCCCAAACATTATGGAAAAAATCCTATTGTGTATTGCTTGATTATGCAGTCTGCGAACACTAGGTCAACAAACTAAAAAAAAAAAAAAAAAATAAAACAACCAATTGCCATTAATTTTGCAAGATGAATAACAATTTAAGGAAGTAAATAATAAAGAAGAATATAAAATTCATGTTTGAATTTTTTGATGTAAAAAGATGATCGAACTCGATTCTGATTTTTACAAGCCTCAACTTTTCTCCTTCCGACCCTATAGAAACAAGAATACACAAATTGTTTTTATTGAATTTGTTCAAACTTACATTTAGAGCATGGTTTTCCAGAAGCTCTTGGTTTCCTTGTTTGCCGGTCCATCGTTGCACTTTTAAAGATAATTTCAAATTCAATTTTCTCTCTTTCTTGAGAAACGTCAAAATTTAACCTTTATAGTGTCAAATTTTAACCTGCTCTAGAGCTGGGTAATTTTGAACCCATTTTATTCACCACGCTAGTGTCAAAATTTAACCAAACGTCAAGTTTTAACCAACATTTTAGAGCAATTCGAACACGGCCTTACTACAGCATACTACTGCAAAAATTTAATATTCACCACGCTCAACTTTGCTTTTCAGCTCTAAGCCAAACAAGAATGACAGCTGACAGCATATCTTTATATGTATTAATAGACTCTGCTCAAAACTCTGAAATCTGTTGTATCCTATGTTTTTTTTTTTCTGTATTCAATCGATTTCAATCCGGCACACGCAGAATGCAGAGCGGCTTCCGATGTAAATGGTTAATTTAATAACTTGATTTTAGTTTGTAAAAGCTTAAAAAATTGAAGAAAATTAATGAAAAAGGTATTTTGATTTTCTCTACTGTATTATTAAATCAACGTTATGTATTTGCATGTTTACTTAGTCAGTTTCAGATTTGTTTGGATTAGTTTCTGATTCATTTTTTTGCTTAGGTAAAAATGAAGAAACATAGAGACATCAATCATTTTTTAGAAAACCCGCACTGTCAAATACACCCACAATCAAAAACTAATAAACAAAAGTTTATTTCTGTAAAATTTGGTTATTTTGTAAATCTTAATTTAGTGAATGCAATAAATTTTGATAAAATATACCAATTCTTTTTTTAAATATCAACTTTTTTAGAAAACAACATTTTTGATTTAGCAGAGTATAGTGTGGTGTCACTTCGTATGAGAGTGAACTAACTCATTTTTTACAATACTTATGGTTTTGACAAAAGCTCTATCCATAAAACCAAATGATTTTCTATTTAAAGTAAATATTTTTGAAAGTATTTTTATAAATATTATTAAAAATTAAATTTAAAACTTGCGGTGGTATATCAACTGGCTGGCTGCCCTCCCTAGACAAAATTCCTAACTACGCCAATGCATCACCCGAAACTATTGAAAAATAGACCTCATAATTACCAATAAAAGATTGGTAAGGGGCACATTTAAAATAGATCACAAGACCAAACAGTATCATACAAAATCAACAAAGAAGGGGATATCCAAAAACTAATTGACGAAGAAAGCACGAGCAAATATTAGGAAAAATTGGAAGAGAGATGTAGCTGGGGTATTCCCGACAAAACTTGCTTGCAACGGACATATGTATGATCAATTGGAGGAAGGAAAATTAAAATTAGCCGAAAACAGTATTTTGAAACAATCAAAACAAAAAATAGATAAACTTTCCAAAGAATCGAAAAACCTCATAGCACAAAGAGAAACCATAACACATAAAAAAATCTAACAGAAGCAGAAAAGAATGAACTCAAAAATTTTAAAAACAAATGTAAAATAGCAATAAAAAAAGATGTTCTGGAATATAATAACAAACTACTAAAGCAAATAGTAGAAGACAGTAACTCGATGAAAAGTGCAGAAAAGAAACTATCACTTCGAAAGAAATGGATACCTACTGAAGTTTACAAAAACAAAAAAAATATAACGAAACGGTCTGATCTTAACAAAATAGCAACGGAGTTCTACGAGGACCTGTATACAACTACACTCGCAGGGTCACATTCGAATA
Source organism: Epistrophe grossulariae (assembly GCA_929447395.1). Classification (NCBI taxonomy): domain Eukaryota; kingdom Metazoa; phylum Arthropoda; class Insecta; order Diptera; family Syrphidae; genus Epistrophe; species Epistrophe grossulariae. Next base: position 88,798,788 of record OV839566.1, read on the forward strand.
ATGGTGTTGCTAGTCTCCAATATGAAAATGACTTTTTTCCAGGGATCGAAAGTAAATCTCAACCTTTTGAAAGGTCTCTTAAATTACTCTCACTTGTTGAGATTTTGAAAAATGATCACTTAATAACCAGTTTACTTAAAAGTATTTATTGATTAATTATTAGTCAAGTCATTGTTTGACGATTTCAGGTATTCTATATGGCACTATAGTTGCGCAAAACAGTTCCAATAGGGGAAGGGACATGAAACGATTCTTTTCCTCATGGTTTCTAGAATCATGTCCGGAGGGCTATTAATTTTTTTTGCAATTTACTCGTTAATGCTTGTAGGTAGTTTAATTCGTAGTTATATTCCGAAAATAAGAATGGACTAAAGAATAATTCTTTTATTCAATTTAAACCAAACATTTGGTTGTTGTTTTGATGTTGGGAAGTCAATCAAAAAATGTTCAGTTTGAAATAAATTAAGTATAAATATTCTTAATCTTCTGATCTAATAGAATAATCAGTTTTGTAGAAAAAAAATCTCTACAACTTTGGCATAGGTACATACTTTTATCGAGAAATCGAAAATAATAAAGTTATAGGTAACTAAAAATAGAAAACAAATTATTCTTATTTCACTGCATTTTTTGTCAAGTTTGTAGTTGTTATTTTCGGTTCTAAAAAAAATCTTACGAAAAGATAAGAGCATTGAATATTAAAAACAAAAATTTTGTTTAATTTTTTAATAAAAATTTTGAGTTTGAAAAAGTATTCACTTATTGGCTTTGAAAAAAGATATAACATGACATTGTTAGTGTTGCCGTTAATTTTTTATATTTATGTTTCTAATTTAAGTCGATTTTTTAGAAAATTACCCCTCCCGCCTAATCTGGGGGAAATATACCCCCTCCCAAACAATTTTTTTCTTGCCTCAACCCAACCTACATGCCTTAGTTTTTTTTCGCATCTTATGCAAAACACTCATATACACCATTAAGTGTATTTGACAACTTTTTTAACTGAAAGCACATAATATTATAATTAATCATTTTAACCATTTTTGATTTATTTTCTAGAGAAACTGTTTAAGGTTGAGCATTTCCATTTATTATTTATGATAAAAGTCAACAGATAAGAGCTATGTATTACTGAAATTAAATGATAAATCTCACCCAAAGACCTAAAAAAATAATTTTTAAAAATAAATCACAGACCAAGACCAAAATGAAATTGGCGAATTAAATATATCTCAGTGAGAAACCGTTTGAAAATAAAGGTCAACGGTTATTTTGGATCTCTGCTTTTTTCCCTCATTTCTCTCATCAGAAATTGAGGCCTCAATAAATGAACTTCCTAACGGAAAATGTTGTGGGCAAAATGCCGAAAATTGGGAAAAATAAACTGATAAGGCATCACGAAAATTTTCAACTGAATAATTGAGGCAGAAGAAATACCAACCCAATGGAAAGAGTCAACAATATCCTTGTTACATAAGAAGGGAGACACCACAAATATACAACTATAAGCCTGTAAGTAAGCCTTATATCTATTATATTATATATTTAGGAGAATCCGTGGGGATTTGGACAAACAAAAAGCTGGCTTTCGAAAAGGTTTTAGCTCTACCGATCATTTACAAACAGTAAATCAAATAATAGGGAAATGTAACGAATACCAACTTGACTTACACATGGCGTTCATAGATTTCACTGACTAAAACCTTTGACACGGTCGAACACACAGCAGGGATGAAAAATCGTATTTCAACATTGTATCAAAAGTTTAAAAAAAAGTGTATCGAATTGTTCTCCTTGATTGTGTTTCAACAAATAAATTATATTTGAAGAATACCATGGATTAGAACATCTTTTTTTAATATAAAAAAAGTAACCATATTACATTTATGTTAAAATCCACCATTAAACCGACATTTTAAGTAGATTTACATTTAAAATTCTTAAAATGTCGACGATTTCTCATACAAATTTATTTCGTTTTTGAAAGTCAATTTAACGTCAATTTGATCGTCATTTTTGACGCATATATTGTCATCGTCAAATATGCAATTTTCTTACTAGCATTAAATCAGTTTTACCAATTTTCTTGAATTTTTATTTGCCGTTTACGAACCTGCAAGCCATAAAATTATGCATATAGTTGAAGCTTGAAAGAATACTTTGCAAAAACAGCCACAGAAAAAAAGAGTGTACAGAAAAGTGGCTAAAGCGTTTTATTTGTACTTGTATTGCTGAGCTAGCTATAAATAAGCAATAAAACGCAGCTGAAATTATCGAACATTATGACTTTATCGAATTGCGCCTAGAAAAAAAACGCTTTTACATACAAATATCGTTTGTAATTGCATTTTTGACGAAAATGACGTATGAAACAGTATAAGGATTTTGAAAAGTAGCGTTACCTTTGTGTGTTTAAATCTAAAGAAGTTAACCTTTCGGGAAACATAGTAAACAATAAATTCTTTACTCAAAAGGTAAAAAAAAACATAGATTAAAATAAATAAATAATTCATATCACTAATTTTAACTGTGTAATGACAAGGCCGTATCCAGGGAGGGGATCACAGGGGTTTGATCCCCTCCCCCCCCCCCCCCCCCCCCGAAATTTTTGAGGAGTGCATTTCTAGATCACACTTTTTCTCTTCAGTAGGTATGATATTTTACTCAAATTTCTGCTGTAGTTATTAATAATGTTCAAAATTTTCTGATTTTAGTATAAAGAATATATCTAGGTTTCTTCATAATTTTTAATGAACATAGTAAGGCACCTACCGTACCTACTCTGACTCTTTAAATAAAACCGCAAACGACATAACCCCTTTTACTTCAACTGCATACGGTATAGCGGTCCATGCACATTTTACAAGTGTGCACACAGTTGTCATCACAACAGTGTGGTGATGCAAATCTTAAAAAATATTCTGAAAGTTTGTCGTTGAACGCTACGTATTTAAGCCCAACTATTCAAAACGAATTATTCGCTGCATGTGGGGAAATCGTTCAGACAAAAATAGTTAAAGCTATAAATTCAGCAGTGTTTCGCTGTTCTAGCTGATGAAACAACTGACATTTCACGAAAGGAGCAGATGTTAATGTGTGTTCGATACGTCGATTTTAAAGAAGATATTTTTATCTTACGTGAAGACTTTTTGACATTAATTCATGTAGAAAACACTACGGGAAATACAATTCTCTCTGCATTTCAAACCATAGGCATAAATTGCAGCAATTTGATTGGACAAGGGTACGATGGTGCTTCTGCTATGAGTGGCAGTTTTAACGGAGTACAAGCTGTAGTACGCGAGTCTCATCCAGAAGCCTTATACGTGCATTGTAGCGCACACTCTTTAAATCTGGCCTTAGGGCATTCCTGTCAAATTCAGCCTATTCGCAATACATAATGAAATAAAATCCGTTGGAATTTTTTTTTAAATTATCGGCAAGCGCACACATTTGTTGCAGGAATTCATTAAACAGAATTATACGCAAAATAACTGGAAAAATTTAACTGCAATGTGTGAAACTCGCTGGGTGGAAAACCATGATGGGTTGATCAGATTTAAGGAAATTTTTAAAGCGATAATTAATGCCTTGGAAGAGTTGTGTAGTGATAAGGACTTTGCAACTTCATCGAAGCCAAGCTGCTTTTTAAGATCTAGTTTGTTTGAGCGTTTTGTTTACGTACGTATACATTGCCACTTTGTAAGATCTGCTGCGGGTTGTATCGACCTGGTGACCTAAGAGCCTTGCTTGGCATGCTTGCAAACGCACGGCTAGGTGACGTCGGCTTGGGGGTAGTTCTTGCTCCTAGTCAGCCAAACGCAACAAAAAAAAAATTACTTCATGCCAAGATTTTACGTGAACTAATGACTGCGGTCGGACATCATCTTCTAGCCACCAAGCTCCAAGGATGAGAGGTGTTGTGGTCGCCTTAGGTATCTATTTCCCTCCCTATACTTGCTCTCGCAAACGCCTTAACAGCCCGTATACCTACTCGTAATTTCGCGAACTGTCCCTTGATTGAACTCACTGATTATTATTACACAAAATTACATTTACCGGCACTATAATCACCCACACTTATGCCCCCCATGTCTTCTTCAATCTCAAAACATGTTGTCAATTTTATGCATTTTTATCCCTTTTTTATTTTGAAATGATATCTATTTATACAATAAAATTCAAAGACATTTTGATTCTAAATAACTTTGTGGTGCATGTTAATCTTATCTTTAAGGTTTTCTTTTTTTTTATTTTTATGACCTTTTTTCTTTGTAGCTCAATTCTTTTTTTTTTCTTCTATTTTTTTTTTTTTTATTTTCTATATAGGTAATTCAATTTTATAAATTCAAATTAGTCTTAATATAGTTGCATTTAATTTTAAATAATATAAATAGGTTAAATAGTTAAATGACATTTTTTTTCCTTTTTTTTTGGTAGGTAGGTAGTAAACTTTTAATTTGATAAACAAAACCAAGTAATGTAACCAAGTAAAAAAACTATATATAGTGGTAGTTTGGCCTGTTGTTAAGAGAGAGAAACAAAATTTTCGGACACTTACCGCTTACGAGGATTTTGTGCACAATTTCCAACGGGTTCCTGTTGAGTTATTTCTTGAGTCACACCTTTAATGGGTGAATTCGCAGCTCAAACCAACACTATCACACACTTATTTCTTTTTTTTTCTTTTTTTTAACAATTTAAATGAGACATTGGTATAGGATAAGCCAAAGTTTTTTTTTTTCTCTTTTTTTTATGGAAAATGAGCTTAATGTTTTTTTTTCTTAATTACCATGCACACACCTTGCATACACAAATTACACAAATGAGATTTTAATCTATGATATAACTCCTTTTGATCGAACTAACTGAATAGAATTAATTATCAATTTTTGATCAGAGCTTAATAAGGAGCTTCCTTAAGCTATTGCCCTTGGCCTTGGCCTTGAACTTGGAATTTCTTGTCCTGCTGCTTCCTTCTTATCAATAGGCACCGATGCACGTGGGTACTAGTGTCAAAATTTGACAATTCGTGCGCAGAACAGAACATATGGTTTGAACCAAATATGTAGATATTTTCACATTAAGACAAGTTAACATTTTACCTGGCAAGATAAGTAATGAACAGCTTGATTTTTTTTTGATAATCTTAGGTCTTCGTATGTGCAACTTATTTGCGATCTAGGTTTGTTTTTCTATTTATAAATTTTTGTTTTCTTTTCGCAGCACTGCTTTAATCTTTGTCTATAGAAAATTTGATTATGTTAGAAATTATTCGGTTAGGATTAATTCTCTAAATAGGATTAATTTTTAAGTGTTTCGATTTGAGTAAATACCTTAAGGTGAAGCTCTTGCTTGGATGGTGGTCGAAAAGAAATAGACCAACCAAGATTTTGGCGGCAAGCTTTTACTTTCTTTCAATTTTGAAAGTTGGCACTCACTGTTTCCTGATATTGAATCTCTACGAAAGCATTTCGAACTTCCACACAAAAAAAACAGGGTGTATATTATGAAATTTATTTTGAGAACAGAAAGTGTCAGATTCGTAACAGATCTTATATATCTGGATTGGAGCATGTGGAATTAACATCAAACACGTTCCAAGGAATTCGAGAAAATATCATCACGGAATTCAAAGTAATTTTTGAGACTGCACAAAACTTACTAAATGTTCCAGATTAGAAACTGTAAATTCCACGAATAGTATCAAGGCAGCAGCATAGGCAAAACGTTAGCACAACAGATCCTGAGACCTATTTTAGGATAATTATAATGATTCCTCTTTTAGGTGATTTCTTAAGTCAGCTTAAAATGTGATTCCTATATACCTATTCAACGGAACTGCATGATATACATAAACGTATTATGTACATTATGTATGTAAATAAACCTACATACATGTCCAAAAGTTAAAAAAAAAATGGTTTAATTTCGGCTAATGGGCTATTCTAGTTTTGATTATTAATTGATGAATTTTTTTTCGAAAAATTATATCCCCCCGAAAAAATTGTCTGGCTACGGCCTTGTATAGTGATGATTAAAAATAAAATAGAAAAATTGTATCGAATTTTATAAAAGTGTAATTGTGTGCTGTAGCCAAGTCGAATGTATCGAAAAAAGTACAATTCAATTGTATCAACTTTTGCAACCGTGACAGACAGTAATTTGGGAGTCTGTAAACGAGCAAGGAATTAACAACAAAATAATAAGAATAATTAAGAATCTGTACACAAATGGGAATGGGTACGTTCAATGCATTACGTTTTACATCTGAATTTTCAGAATTCTGAATTTTTAGAGCTTCTGATTGGCCAGCTGCCATAAAAAGTTAGATGACTTTTAGTGACTTTAGTTACGTTTAGTAACGTTTCATCTGAATTTTCGGACAAGAAATTCTCGTCTGAAAATTCAGATGAAAGTTGTTTGTGGTGGGGGAAGTGCCAGATCTGAAAATGTTTAGTGAATTTTTAAATCAACAATTTTTTAAATTGATGTTTGGAAAGTTTTCAAGACAGCAGCTCGTATCAAAAAATAGTTAAATGCGATCCATACAATGGAAGACTTGTTAAAAAAATAGAATGCTGCAACCACTAGATGCGAAACTTTCTAAAGCTCGAAGCAATATCCCGAGGATGCAAGACGGGGTTAAAAGGATTTCTAACTTCCAAACTAGAACGAATTCGGAAAGATATTTTAAGTGCTGTAAAACAGGAAGATAACATAACCGAGGAAGCATGCATACGAAATATTATATCCGCAATGTTATTCATCTTGTTTTTGGTGATCATGAGAATTGTCCTTCTTATATCCGTGAAAAATGCAACAATTCGGGAGGAAAACAAAATTCCAGTGATGAAAGTTGATGGAATATAAGAGCAGAATCCAACAAGGAGGCTCATATTCGATGCCCAAAGTCTGTTCCTCGGTCACAACAATAATCTGGCAGAGCACTACAACTCCATAGTTGCAAAACTTGTTGGAGGAAAACGAATAAACTTCTCTCTTGGTGGACATTATTCTAAACGATGTACTGCAGCTGTAATTCATTTCAAATCACAAAGACGAAACACGGAATTCCAAAAGCACCTTGAAGGACGAACTCGAACATAAAAAATAAGTAACCTGGAATTAAAAAGGTTAAGCAAAAACAGATCTCTTAATCAGACAAGAAGGGCAAGAAGAAAGCTATATTTTTTTGTATTTGTATTTGTATTTGCATGTTAATTTCAATTACAAGATACAGTAAGATTCAATCTTTAATTCGTATCAAAATAAGCTTACCAAGTGTCTAAAGTTAACAGTGCTAATAACATGTATATGTGTTAAAATAAATATACATAGATGTTTATTAATATAAAAATAATATAATTGAATTTTTTATAATATAAAAATAATATAATTGATTTTAATAATATAAAAATAATATAATTAATTTATAATAATATAAAAATAATATGATTGATTTTGATAATATACAAATAATGTAATTGATTTTTAATAATATAAAAAATAATATAAGAAACAAACAATTTTTAAAATTTTAATTTTGATATAAAAAGTAATTGAATATCTTCTTCCTAAATATCGTTGGTGATGAAATTCTTTGAAGTTCGAATGGGAGAGCATTCCATTTACGAACTGTATTCACAAAAAACGATCGTTCAGCAATGGTATGCATAAAACGTGGCAGAATCAGACGAAGTCCTCTTTGAGACTGTGCAAATTGAAGCATTTCCCCCAAATACTCTGGACACCTTCCGTGGATTATATTGTGAAGAAAAATAGCATTACGAAACATTAAATATTTCTCTAGGTTCAATCCGACTAACGAAGAATCAATAGTTGATACACTTTCATATCTAGGGATATTATGGATGAAACGCAAGCAGTCATTAAACGCAACATTTAGTTTTCGTTTACACTCATAGTCAAGACAAGGATATACAGCACAGTTAAAAGTAAAAAAGGGCAGAACAAGACTTTTTATTAAATGTCTTTTCAAAGCAGGGTCCAAAATATGAGAAGAAGATCTTAAAGAACGAAGACCAAAGTAAATTCGCCTTATAGATTCTGATATTGCATCACAGCAGCTCAATTTTTTGTTAATCAGAAAACCTAGATACTTAACTTTGTCGACATATTCGATAACTTGTTCATTCAAAACAATTTTTGGAAGATCAATTACATTAACTTCATTTTTTGAACAAACCATACTCAGTGTTTTCAATGGATTAAGTTTTAGTTTATTTGAGTCAGCCCAGTTTTGGATATTTAGTAGATCTTCATTGATACGAGTCACACAATCTTCCATTAAACCCAATTCCCGAAAAATATATAATAAAACATCGTCTGCATACATGTGTATAAAGCAACTAAGAACCACATCTGGAAGATCGTTTATAAAAAGCGAAAAAAGAAGTGGACCGAGAACAGATCCTTGGGGAACACCACAGTTGACAATATACGGACTTGAAATACCTTGATCTGTTTTAATCTTTTGAAGCCTATTAAAAAGATAGCTACACAGAAGTTTTAGAGCAGTTCTAGAAAAATTAAATTTATTATGTAGTTTAGAAATCAAAATTTGATGATCAATACAGTCAAAAGCCTTTGAAAAATCTAAAAGTACCATAGTTCCCAACTGATGTCTGTCAAGAGCCGCACGAAAATCTGAAGTGACTTTAACAACAGCGGACTCGCAACTGTGTTTATTGCGAAAACCAGACTGCCATTTAGATAACTTGTTATTAGTTTGAATATAGTAAAGAATTTGATCAGACATTAGCCGTTCAAGAACTTTACCAAAAAAAGGCAGCAGACTAATTGGCCTATAATCAGAAGGTTCTAAAGAATTATTTCTTTTAGGAATAGGTATGATTGTTGCGTTTTTCCATGATTCAGGAAAAACACTAGTATAAATACATGTATTTAAAATGTGCTTCAAGGGTGGGAGAACAATGGGTAAAATTAAACGTATAAATTTCGGTGAAATGTTGTCGGAACCGGTTGCATTAGATTTTATTGATCTTAAAGCATTTAATACATCACTTTCATCCACACAGTTAAATGAAAAAAAGTCACCATCAATTTCAGGGAGAGTTAGGGGCAAACTTGAATTAAGCAGAGGTGGAGCAAAGAAAGACTTCATTTTCTGAGGACTTAATGGACATATAGACGTATTCTTATTAGCAGTAACACCAATGTCTTTCAAATTTTTCCAAAGTATTTTGGAACCTAGAGAAATGTCTAGTTTTTGAAAAAAATATTTTTTTTTACGTGAGCGTATAAGAGAAGTAACTTTATTTCGAGCAAAAATGTATTGATGTCTGTTGTACTCCGACGGATTTCTTTTATATTTTTTTAAAAAACGCTCTCTTTCCTTGAATTCGAGAAAATATCATCACGGAATTCAAAGTAATTTTTGAGACTGCACAAAACTTACTAAATGTTCCAGATTAGAAACTGTAAATTCCACGAATAGTATCAAGGCAGCAGCATAGGCAAAACGTTAGCACAACAGATCCTGAGACCTATTTTAGGATAATTATAATGATTCCTCTTTTAGGTGATTTCTTAAGTCAGCTTAAAATGTGATTCCTATATACCTATTCAACGGAACTGCATGATATACATAAACGTATTATGTACATTATGTATGTAAATAAACCTACATACATGTCCAAAAGTTAAAAAAAAAATGGTTTAATTTCGGCTAATGGGCTATTCTAGTTTTGATTATTAATTGATGAATTTTTTTTCGAAAAATTATATCCCCCCGAAAAAATTGTCTGGCTACGGCCTTGTATAGTGATGATTAAAAATAAAATAGAAAAATTGTATCGAATTTTATAAAAGTGTAATTGTGTGCTGTAGCCAAGTCGAATGTATCGAAAAAAGTACAATTCAATTGTATCAACTTTTGCAACCGTGACAGACAGTAATTTGGGAGTCTGTAAACGAGCAAGGAATTAACAACAAAATAATAAGAATAATTAAGAATCTGTACACAAATGGGAATGGGTACGTTCAATGCATTACGTTTTACATCTGAATTTTCAGAATTCTGAATTTTTAGAGCTTCTGATTGGCCAGCTGCCATAAAAAGTTAGATGACTTTTAGTGACTTTAGTTACGTTTAGTAACGTTTCATCTGAATTTTCGGACAAGAAATTCTCGTCTGAAAATTCAGATGAAAGTTGTTTGTGGTGGGGGAAGTGCCAGATCTGAAAATGTTTAGTGAATTTTTAAATCAACAATTTTTTAAATTGATGTTTGGAAAGTTTTCAAGACAGCAGCTCGTATCAAAAAATAGTTAAATGCGATCCATACAATGGAAGACTTGTTAAAAAAATAGAATGCTGCAACCACTAGATGCGAAACTTTCTAAAGCTCGAAGCAATATCCCGAGGATGCAAGACGGGGTTAAAAGGATTTCTAACTTCCAAACTAGAACGAATTCGGAAAGATATTTTAAGTGCTGTAAAACAGGAAGATAACATAACCGAGGAAGCATGCATACGAAATATTATATCCGCAATGTTATTCATCTTGTTTTTGGTGATCATGAGAATTGTCCTTCTTATATCCGTGAAAAATGCAACAATTCGGGAGGAAAACAAAATTCCAGTGATGAAAGTTGATGGAATATAAGAGCAGAATCCAACAAGGAGGCTCATATTCGATGCCCAAAGTCTGTTCCTCGGTCACAACAATAATCTGGCAGAGCACTACAACTCCATAGTTGCAAAACTTGTTGGAGGAAAACGAATAAACTTCTCTCTTGGTGGACATTATTCTAAACGATGTACTGCAGCTGTAATTCATTTCAAATCACAAAGACGAAACACGGAATTCCAAAAGCACCTTGAAGGACGAACTCGAACATAAAAAATAAGTAACCTGGAATTAAAAAGGTTAAGCAAAAACAGATCTCTTAATCAGACAAGAAGGGCAAGAAGAAAGCTATATTTTTTTGTATTTGTATTTGTATTTGCATGTTAATTTCAATTACAAGATACAGTAAGATTCAATCTTTAATTCGTATCAAAATAAGCTTACCAAGTGTCTAAAGTTAACAGTGCTAATAACATGTATATGTGTTAAAATAAATATACATAGATGTTTATTAATATAAAAATAATATAATTGAATTTTTTATAATATAAAAATAATATAATTGATTTTAATAATATAAAAATAATATAATTAATTTATAATAATATAAAAATAATATGATTGATTTTGATAATATACAAATAATGTAATTGATTTTTAATAATATAAAAAATAATATAAGAAACAAACAATTTTTAAAATTTTAATTTTGATATAAAAAGTAATTGAATATCTTCTTCCTAAATATCGTTGGTGATGAAATTCTTTGAAGTTCGAATGGGAGAGCATTCCATTTACGAACTGTATTCACAAAAAACGATCGTTCAGCAATGGTATGCATAAAACGTGGCAGAATCAGACGAAGTCCTCTTTGAGACTGTGCAAATTGAAGCATTTCCCCCAAATACTCTGGACACCTTCCGTGGATTATATTGTGAAGAAAAATAGCATTACGAAACATTAAATATTTCTCTAGGTTCAATCCGACTAACGAAGAATCAATAGTTGATACACTTTCATATCTAGGGATATTATGGATGAAACGCAAGCAGTCATTAAACGCAACATTTAGTTTTCGTTTACACTCATAGTCAAGACAAGGATATACAGCACAGTTAAAAGTAAAAAAGGGCAGAACAAGACTTTTTATTAAATGTCTTTTCAAAGCAGGGTCCAAAATATGAGAAGAAGATCTTAAAGAACGAAGACCAAAGTAAATTCGCCTTATAGATTCTGATATTGCATCACAGCAGCTCAATTTTTTGTTAATCAGAAAACCTAGATACTTAACTTTGTCGACATATTCGATAACTTGTTCATTCAAAACAATTTTTGGAAGATCAATCACATTAACTTCATTTTTTGAACAAACCATACTCAGTGTTTTCAATGGATTAAGTTTTAGTTTATTTGAGTCAGCCCAGTTTTGGATATTTAGTAGATCTTCATTGATACGAGTCACACAATCTTCCATTAAACCCAATTCCCGAAAAATATATAATAAAACATCGTCTGCATACATGTGTATAAAGCAACTAAGAACCACATCTGGAAGATCGTTTATAAAAAGCGAAAAAAGAAGTGGACCGAGAACAGATCCTTGGGGAACACCACAGTTGACAATATACGGACTTGAAATACCTTGATCTGTTTTAATCTTTTGAAGCCTATTAAAAAGATAGCTACACAGAAGTTTTAGAGCAGTTCTAGAAAAATTAAATTTATTATGTAGTTTAGAAATCAAAATTTGATGATCAATACAGTCAAAAGCCTTTGAAAAATCTAAAAGTACCATAGTTCCCAACTGATGTCTGTCAAGAGCCGCACGAAAATCTGAAGTGACTTTAACAACAGCGGACTCGCAACTGTGTTTATTGCGAAAACCAGACTGCCATTTAGATAACTTGTTATTAGTTTGAATATAGTAAAGAATTTGATCAGACATTAGCCGTTCAAGAACTTTACCAAAAAAAGGCAGCAGACTAATTGGCCTATAATCAGAAGGTTCTAAAGAATTATTTCTTTTAGGAATAGGTATGATTGTTGCGTTTTTCCATGATTCAGGAAAAACACTAGTATAAATACATGTATTTAAAATGTGCTTCAAGGGTGGGAGAACAATGGGTAAAATTAAACGTATAAATTTCGGTGAAATGTTGTCGGAACCGGTTGCATTAGATTTTATTGATCTTAAAGCATTTAATACATCACTTTCATCCACACAGTTAAATGAAAAAAAGTCACCATCAATTTCAGGGAGAGTTAAGGGCAAACTTGAATTAAGCAGAGGTGGAGCAAAGAAAGACTTCATTTTCTGAGGACTTAATGGACATATAGACGTATTCTTATTAGCAGTAACACCAATGTCTTTCAAATTTTTCCAAAGTATTTTGGAACCTAGAGAAATGTCTAGTTTTTGAAAAAAATATTTTTTTTTACGTGAGCGTATAAGAGAAGTAACTTTATTTCGAGCAAAAATGTATTGATGTCTGTTGTACTCCGACGGATTTCTTTTATATTTTTTTAAAAAACGCTCTCTTTCCTTGAATTCGAGAAAATATCATCACGGAATTCAAAGTAATTTTTGAGACTGCACAAAACTTACTAAATGTTCCAGATTAGAAACTGTAAATTCCACGAATAGTATCAAGGCAGCAGCATAGGCAAAACGTTAGCACAACAGATCCTGAGACCTATTTTAGGATAATTATAATGATTCCTCTTTTAGGTGATTTCTTAAGTCAGCTTAAAATGTGATTCCTATATACCTATTCAACGGAACTGCATGATATACATAAACGTATTATGTACATTATGTATGTAAATAAACCTACATACATGTCCAAAAGTTAAAAAAAAAATGGTTTAATTTCGGCTAATGGGCTATTCTAGTTTTGATTATTAATTGATGAATTTTTTTTCGAAAAATTATATCCCCCCGAAAAAATTGTCTGGCTACGGCCTTGTATAGTGATGATTAAAAATAAAATAGAAAAATTGTATCGAATTTTATAAAAGTGTAATTGTGTGCTGTAGCCAAGTCGAATGTATCGAAAAAAGTACAATTCAATTGTATCAACTTTTGCAACCGTGACAGACAGTAATTTGGGAGTCTGTAAACGAGCAAGGAATTAACAACAAAATAATAAGAATAATTAAGAATCTGTACACAAATGGGAATGGGTACGTTCAATGCATTACGTTTTACATCTGAATTTTCAGAATTCTGAATTTTTAGAGCTTCTGATTGGCCAGCTGCCATAAAAAGTTAGATGACTTTTAGTGACTTTAGTTACGTTTAGTAACGTTTCATCTGAATTTTCGGACAAGAAATTCTCGTCTGAAAATTCAGATGAAAGTTGTTTGTGGTGGGGGAAGTGCCAGATCTGAAAATGTTTAGTGAATTTTTAAATCAACAATTTTTTAAATTGATGTTTGGAAAGTTTTCAAGACAGCAGCTCGTATCAAAAAATAGTTAAATGCGATCCATACAATGGAAGACTTGTTAAAAAAATAGAATGCTGCAACCACTAGATGCGAAACTTTCTAAAGCTCGAAGCAATATCCCGAGGATGCAAGACGGGGTTAAAAGGATTTCTAACTTCCAAACTAGAACGAATTCGGAAAGATATTTTAAGTGCTGTAAAACAGGAAGATAACATAACCGAGGAAGCATGCATACGAAATATTATATCCGCAATGTTATTCATCTTGTTTTTGGTGATCATGAGAATTGTCCTTCTTATATCCGTGAAAAATGCAACAATTCGGGAGGAAAACAAAATTCCAGTGATGAAAGTTGATGGAATATAAGAGCAGAATCCAACAAGGAGGCTCATATTCGATGCCCAAAGTCTGTTCCTCGGTCACAACAATAATCTGGCAGAGCACTACAACTCCATAGTTGCAAAACTTGTTGGAGGAAAACGAATAAACTTCTCTCTTGGTGGACATTATTCTAAACGATGTACTGCAGCTGTAATTCATTTCAAATCACAAAGACGAAACACGGAATTCCAAAAGCACCTTGAAGGACGAACTCGAACATAAAAAATAAGTAACCTGGAATTAAAAAGGTTAAGCAAAAACAGATCTCTTAATCAGACAAGAAGGGCAAGAAGAAAGCTATATTTTTTTGTATTTGTATTTGTATTTGCATGTTAATTTCAATTACAAGATACAGTAAGATTCAATCTTTAATTCGTATCAAAATAAGCTTACCAAGTGTCTAAAGTTAACAGTGCTAATAACATGTATATGTGTTAAAATAAATATACATAGATGTTTATTAATATAAAAATAATATAATTGAATTTTTTATAATATAAAAATAATATAATTGATTTTAATAATATAAAAATAATATAATTAATTTATAATAATATAAAAATAATATGATTGATTTTGATAATATACAAATAATGTAATTGATTTTTAATAATATAAAAAATAATATAAGAAACAAACAATTTTTAAAATTTTAATTTTGATATAAAAAGTAATTGAATATCTTCTTCCTAAATATCGTTGGTGATGAAATTCTTTGAAGTTCGAATGGGAGAGCATTCCATTTACGAACTGTATTCACAAAAAACGATCGTTCAGCAATGGTATGCATAAAACGTGGCAGAATCAGACGAAGTCCTCTTTGAGACTGTGCAAATTGAAGCATTTCCCCCAAATACTCTGGACACCTTCCGTGGATTATATTGTGAAGAAAAATAGCATTACGAAACATTAAATATTTCTCTAGGTTCAATCCGACTAACGAAGAATCAATAGTTGATACACTTTCATATCTAGGGATATTATGGATGAAACGCAAGCAGTCATTAAACGCAACATTTAGTTTTCGTTTACACTCATAGTCAAGACAAGGATATACAGCACAGTTAAAAGTAAAAAAGGGCAGAACAAGACTTTTTATTAAATGTCTTTTCAAAGCAGGGTCCAAAATATGAGAAGAAGATCTTAAAGAACGAAGACCAAAGTAAATTCGCCTTATAGATTCTGATATTGCATCACAGCAGCTCAATTTTTTGTTAATCAGAAAACCTAGATACTTAACTTTGTCGACATATTCGATAACTTGTTCATTCAAAACAGTTTTTGGAAGATCAATTACATTAACTTCATTTTTTGAACAAACCATACTCAGTGTTTTCAATGGATTAAGTTTTAGTTTATTTGAGTCAGCCCAGTTTTGGATATTTAGTAGATCTTCATTGATACGAGTCACACAATCTTCCATTAAACCCAATTCCCGAAAAATATATAATAAAACATCGTCTGCATACATGTGTATAAAGCAACTAAGAACCACATCTGGAAGATCGTTTATAAAAAGCGAAAAAAGAAGTGGACCGAGAACAGATCCTTGGGGAACACCACAGTTGACAATATACGGACTTGAAATACCTTGATCTGTTTTAATCTTTTGAAGCCTATTAAAAAGATAGCTACACAGAAGTTTTAGAGCAGTTCTAGAAAAATTAAATTTATTATGTAGTTTAGAAATCAAAATTTGATGATCAATACAGTCAAAAGCCTTTGAAAAATCTAAAAGTACCATAGTTCCCAACTGATGTCTGTCAAGAGCCGCACGAAAATCTGAAGTGACTTTAACAACAGCGGACTCGCAACTGTGTTTATTGCGAAAACCAGACTGCCATTTAGATAACTTGTTATTAGTTTGAATATAGTAAAGAATTTGATCAGACATTAGCCGTTCAAGAACTTTACCAAAAAAAGGCAGCAGACTAATTGGCCTATAATCAGAAGGTTCTAAAGAATTATTTCTTTTAGGAATAGGTATGATTGTTGCGTTTTTCCATGATTCAGGAAAAACACTAGTATAAATACATGTATTTAAAATGTGCTTCAAGGGTGGGAGAACAATGGGTAAAATTAAACGTATAAATTTCGGTGAAATGTTGTCGGAACCGGTTGCATTAGATTTTATTGATCTTAAAGCATTTAATACATCACTTTCATCCACACAGTTAAATGAAAAAAAGTCACCATCAATTTCAGGGAGAGTTAGGGGCAAACTTGAATTAAGCAGAGGTGGAGCAAAGAAAGACTTCATTTTCTGAGGACTTAATGGACATATAGACGTATTCTTATTAGCAGTAACACCAATGTCTTTCAAATTTTTCCAAAGTATTTTGGAACCTAGAGAAATGTCTAGTTTTTGAAAAAAATATTTTTTTTTACGTGAGCGTATAAGAGAAGTAACTTTATTTCGAGCAAAAATGTATTGATGTCTGTTGTACTCCGACGGATTTCTTTTATATTTTTTTAAAAAACGCTCTCTTTCCTTGATTTGTGCTTCAATATCAATACTGTACCATGGACAAACTTTGCATCTCTTAACCTGCTTAGTGACAATCGGAACATAAGCGTCAAAAAGTCTCTCCAGTAAGCTATTAAATAGTAAAACTTTACTGTCTACATCAATTGTATATAATATATCATTCCAGTAATTAATACCAATATTATTTTGTATATCTGCACAGTTCAGCGAACGAAATGAGCGATAACTAAATATTTTAGGAGCACGTAAACTTTGAACATCGAACTGAAACGAACAAAAAATTAGATCATGAATAAAGTCAGAAGTCAATCTAATCTGGTCATTACACAGAACTTTATGCTTTGAGGTTGTCAGAAACATGTCAATAAGTGATGGATTTAACACAGATTGAAAACATGTTGGCCATAGTTTATTCACGACTGACATGCTCAGTTTATCACAAACATATTGGAAGAGACGCGTTGTTGAATTATTAACAAGTTGATTTACATTAAAATCCCCTCCAATTAAGATATCAGCATACTTTGAATTCAGGCGGAGCAGAGTATCTTCAAATACTTTTAAATTATCCTCTTTAAAATTACAAGGTGGGCAGTAAACCACCACCAAAAGACATTTTTCATTACCATTAGAAAGTTCAATGCATAAGAATTCTAAAAACGAATTATTTGACGAATAAATAATCTTCGATGATATCTTATCTCTTACGTACATGCAAACCCCTCCCCCTCGAGTGCCACGATCATTACGATAAAGTTTAAAACCCGGGAAACCAACCATACGGGATGAAATAGCCTCATTTAACCATGATTCCGACACCATTATAACATCCATATTAGAACTACTCAACATTTGAAAGAGGACAGTATATTTAGAGGGAATACTACCAGCATTAATGTGACATACATTCAGGCCATCAAACGCATTACACATAACATTGCAAATAGATCTAACAATATCAGGATTTGTACTAAACATGTAGAAAAAGATATTCTGATTTACTTAAAACCTAAAATGGAATATAATATTAATTAAAATAGTGCAAGTAATACAAAAATCGAAATAAAATTATTAGCTTCATAGCAAAAAATTCAAATTAAATTCCAGTAATTTTTCTTATCGTTTAATAGTACAAAATGATCGATTTAAAAGGAAAGATATGAGTAATTTTATAATTTTCAATTACATACTTGGTAAGCTTTCAAAATATAACTTAACTACAAGCAATGCCAGAAACAATGTTTCCAGCAACACTATCAGCAGCAGCAACATCACCCACATCAACAACAGCAGCAACACCATTCACAGCAACACCATCGAATTCTACAGCAGCATCATCATTAACATCAACAACAGTAGTAACTTTGCTTACAGCAACAAAATCTGTTTCCACAGATAGTAATTGAGACATACTTGTTACACAAATTGGCTTCTTATCAGCATCCTCCCTGACGTAGACTCTCCCATATCTGGTGAACACAGAATGAAGGAGCTTTCTTCTGCGTAGATCATTAGCTTTTCGGAAAAGAGTATGATTTTGTTTTGTAAGACATTCATACGCCCTCACAAATTTATTACTGTTTTCAAAGCCAAGGTCATTGAGAGTAACAGATCGAGAATTTGTTTTGTAATAATCACTAACTTTCTTCAGTACAAAATTTTTTTCGTTTTCATGCGGAAGTTTAATGATAATCGCGCTGGAAGAGGCATTATTTTTCGGTGTAGTGCGCAGTATGTAGTACGGTCGAATCGAGGTTAAATTAATTTTAGTGCAAAATTTATTAAAGATTTCGTAAAGGTTTTTATTTTGTCTAACTGGTATTCCATGAAGAACCAGATCGCCTGCAATATTTTTTCGAGCTAAAGCGTCAATCTGTGATTTCAATTATGTGTTGTCATTTTCAATGATTTGTGCCTTGAATAGAGAAAACTCTTCCTCTAGTGAATCGATTTCGCGGCAGCGGTTATCAAAGCTTACAAGCTTGGTTTCACAATTAAAAATTAAGTTGTTAATAGAACCATATCTGTCACTTATATCTTTTTCAAGTGTTTTAATACGTGTATCAAAGTTAGATTCAAGTTCACTAAAACGTTCATTGAAAGTTTGTGTTATTAGATTTAATTCTTTCCTTAACGTTGATAGGATTGTGTCAGTCAATGTTTTGGTTAAATTATTTAATCGAGACTCAATTTTATCCCACAAGTTTGACGAAGAAGAGGCTGCTAAAGGAGAGCTCAAAGGAGAGCCAGATGAGATGTCAGCAAGGTTGGAGCGTAAATTTCTTTTTCCAGCTTTAAGGTTAGAATTTGCCATTTTAACTTTTACAATAGTTTTTCTATTTTAAATTTAATTTAATATAGAATTAAGCTTTATATTTGCACTAAAGTTGAAACAAACTTTGAAGCAATTTTGTATTATGTAACGAATAGAATGACTTTTGACAATTAATATTTATATTTACTAAGAATTTAATGAATTTAATGTGGAGCTAATTACAACCACTACACTTCACTTGACATTTGCACATCAGGATCGGAAAATTTTTTTTTCAAAATAAGGAGAGCTGTAAGAACAGATGATATTGGCTATGGTTCTGGATGCATCCAGCTTGATATGAATTGCGAGGACTTCATGTCAGAAAAAGAGAGGATCTTCAATAAACTTCAGAACAGTCAATTAAATCGTGCCCTTTTTGAACAACAGACTTTGGGCCACGCAAAAAATAAAATATGGTGCGAAATACGAAAGCTTATGCTTACTGCTTAAACAAACTTTGAAGCAATTTTGTATTATGTAACGAATAGAATGACTTTTGACAATTAATATTTATATTTACTAAGAATTTAATGAATTTAATGTGGAGCTAATTACAACCACTACACTTCACTTGACATTTGCACATCAGGATCGGAAAATTTTTTTTTCAAAATAAGGAGAGCTGTAAGAACAGATGATATTGGCTATGGTTCTGGATGCATCCAGCTTGATATGAATTGCGAGGACTTCATGTCAGAAAAAGAGAGGATCTTCAATAAACTTCAGAACAGTCAATTAAATCGTGCCCTTTTTGAACAACAGACTTTGGGCCACGCAAAAAATAAAATATGGTGCAAAATACGAAAGCTTATGCTTACTGCATCTTTATTTGGTAACATATGTAAACCAAAGAAGTTAGACGGGTACGTGAAAAGAATTTCACATCCGCAGGAACTTTCAGCCCTCTCCTTATTACACGAAATTTAAGTATTTACCAAACTCCCAAGCACAAAGAAACTGCTACAAAACTCCATTCTAAAATGAAGTGGACATTTTCAGCAATTTCAAATGCAAGGAATGAGTATTATCCACACTCTATCCAGAAAATATTTTCGGACTCACTGAGAAACGAGATTTCGCCAGAACGAAAACAAGAGAAAGAAAATCTTTTCCCCGCACTAATACGTAGTGAAGAGAAGGTTTTTATAGAACCTTTCTTCACTGAAATCTTAGCGATTGATATCGAATTGCGTAACGATGAAGCCGTTAAACTAAACAATCACGACAAAAACATATTAAATGCTCTACTATTGCTTGAGGAATCCTTGTTCGATTCACCTACAGAACCTACGCAATATGCAGAACACAAAATAAATACGGGTAATCACGATCCTATATCAACAACCCCATACAGACTTTCACCCATAAGAAAGGATCAACTAAAAGAAGAACTGAAGAAGATGCTCGACCTAGGTATAATAGAGGAAAGCGAATCTCCTTGGGCTGCACCAGTCGTATTAGTACCCAAAAAAGATGAAGGGATACATGTATGTATGGACTACAGAAAACTTAACAGTATAACTGTCCCGGATAAATATCCTCTTCCTAGAATAGACAACCTTCTGCACTCAACATTTAAAACAAAATTCATGAGCACGTTAGATCTTCAAACGGGTTATTATCAAATAAAGATAAGCGAAAATGACATTGAAAAAACTGCGTTTATAACACCTTTCGGATTGTACCAGTTTAAACGAATGCCTTTCGGACTCCGAAACGCTCCTGCGACATTTCAAAGGCTGATGGATAAATTCCGAAGAGGTATTTCCGCAACCTCCATCCTCATTTATATTGATGATATTATCATATGTTCAGACAGTTTTGAAGAACATTACCAAGATTTGAAGAAAGTTTTCCAACATCTGAGAATTTTTCAACTTAAAGTTAATAGAGAGAAATCAAAATTCTGCTGTCCAAGAGTGGCGTACCTAGGCCACATAATAACTACTCAGGGTATCGAAGTTGATCCAGGAAAAATCTCAGCAATTGCTAATCGACCTGAACCAAAAAATATCAAGCAAATCTTATCTTTCCTGCAAACATGTTCATGGTATCGACGATTCATAAAAAACTTTGCTGATGTCTCAAAACCTTTAAGCAACCTGACAAAAAAAAATGCCTCGTGGAAATGGGATTCAGAGGAACAAACGGCATTCAAAACCCTTAAAACTTTGCTTACATCTGCACCTATCCTGCAGCAAGCCCAAGAAGATAAGCCATATACACTGAAGACTGACGCCAGCAACTACGCTATCGGGGCAGTTCTAAGCCAGGGGGAGCAGAAGGATGAACATCCAATTGAGTATGCTTCACGACTACTTACAAAATCCGAACGTAACTACTCAACAACGGAACGGGAAGCCCTAGCCATTGTATGGGCAGTCAACAAATTTCGAGGTTATATCGAAGGGGGTGAAATAACACTCAAAACTGATCATCAACCTCCCAAGTGGCTAATGAGCCTAAAATCACCTACTGGAACAGTTGCTGACATGCTATCTAGACCACCATGTGAAGATTCAAATCATACTGACTTCGCATGCATCATCTGTAGCTTCGAAATCGATTTACAATCCAAAACGGCAACCGAAATTCGAAAAGGACAACTAGAAGATGACCAGCTTAAAGCCATCATCAATTCCTTTGAAAACAATGACGAAAATATCCCAAGATGGACATCCCGAGGGTACTTGTTAAATGACGGTATTTTATAAAAGTATTCTCAAGAATCCGACGCTGAATCTGCACAGCTTGTCATCCCTGTTCAAGAAAGAGAATCCATCCTTAAACACTACCACGATGAAACCACTTCAGGTCACTACGGTGTCGAACGTACATTTGCTCGAATCGCATCAGGATATTACTGGCCTCGAATGAGAGACAGTGTAACCAAACACATAGGAAACTGTCTTGCTTGCCAGCGATATAAACCAACTAACATGAAACCTTGTGGGTTACTCCAAACTGTGTCAAGTAACCAACGTTTTGAAGTTGTAGCAACTGATTTATTTGGACCACTCCCTGTCACTAAAAATGGATACCAGTGGATCCTAATAGCCGAAGATTTAGCAAGCAGATGGGTTGAAATTTTTCCGCTCAAAGAAGCAACTGCCGAGAATTGCGCCATGACCTTACTCCAAGAAGTTTTTTTTCGCTTCGGCATACCAAGACGTCTGGTAACAGATAACGAACCTCAATTTGTTTCAGTATTAATGCAACAAGTCGCTGACTACCTTGGAATCCAACAAACCTTAACTCCTGTCTACCACCTAGAAGCCAATCCGGTGGAAAGAAAAAACAGAGATCTTAAGTCTCAGCTTGGTATTTTGGTAGGTAACAACCATACTACCTGGGCTGACAATTTACCTGCAATAAGATTTGCAATGAACACTGCAAAACGCCAAAGCACTGGCTATACGGCTTCATTTCTTACGTTCGGACGAGAACTAAGAACAAGTGATGACGTCAACCACGATCTTAGACCTATAGAACAAGATACAAATTTCGCTCCGCAAATTATTCCAAAATTACAAACAGCTTTCACAAGCAATCAAAGATGCTCAGTCTACAACAGAAAAAATACAAGACCGAATCAAACATTAGCTGTGTTTTATTTTCCCCAAGATCCGAACCAGATTGGATTTGCTCACAAAAATACATGTATTACAAAAACAACACAAGATCCAACTTTGTTTTGAATTTGGATTTCCAAATCCATTTTGAACACACACCCTTAATTTGTTACTGTCGTCAGTAGTGTTAAGAAAAAAGACAAAGGGTGTATACGAATAAAAAAAAAACAAAGGAAAAAAAGAGTTGGGTATATAAGTATGTCACGGAGATCCTGGGTTGTTTTATTTTCCTGATCTGATCTGGATTGGATCTGGGGGAAAATAAAACGCAGCTATTATGTCGACAAGAAGCGAAGACAACAACCGATTTTGTTAATAGGTGATCTAGTTTTCATCACCACTCACACCCTTAGCCAAGCCTCAAAGGGTATAACTTCTAAATTTGCGCCAAAACGAGATGGTCCTTATGTGATCATTAATAAAATTGGTGCATCAACTTACCAAATTGCATCAAAAGACGATTTAAGCATTCCACTAGGGACATATCATGTCTCTTCTATTACAAAGTATCGATCCTATTTATCTTTCATAAAAAAGTAAATTCAAATTCAAAATCAAAAACATTATAAAAAATAAAAGGTGGCAACGCCACAATAAAAAAAGCTCAGCTACATATGTTATTGAAAAGCTTTTCCACATTCCACAAATAATGCAAATTAGAATCCACAAGAAACAAAAAGCTCACTGTAAATCGTTTAAAAGGAGAGCTCATTTCAGAACATTTCATTGATCATTCTCGTTAAGTAGCTCGCTAGCGACGGTCGGGTCTCTCCACTGTCCTCTCAAGGTACTTAACTTGAAGTTTGAGTTATCATTAATATTATTCTCAAGTTTGGATGTTTTGTTCGGCGGTCGGGTACCCCTTCCACTGCCTACAAAACACACACACCTGAAAGAACTTTTGCCTCTTTTCCTTTTAACGATCTTTCTCAGGTTTGAGTGCTTCGTTCGACGATCGGGTCTACCATCGTCATCAAAGCATACACACCTGAGCGTGGATAAAATATTTTCTTCACATGTTTAAATACACTCTCTTTATTGAATAGTACACACTTTTATTGTTTTGTTAAAATAATCTTTCATCTTGAATAAAATTTAAAGTTAAATCATTTTTTTTAGTAAGTAAACACATTGTGTTCTTATTTCCTGAGGAAGAAAATTCTTTTTTTTTGTTGTTTGTTCTCTTAATTAATTTGTTTTATTGCTTGTTCAGCTTCTGCTGCAGTTCACGAACAGCACAGAACGCGGCAGAGAATAAAACAAAGCTGCGTTGATATGATGATTCATTTTATGGCTTCAAGACAGGCACACCTTGTGATCCAGAAGAAATCTCACCCCTACATCTTTGCATTGATTTTGAAAGGACAGATGAAACGGATAATTTACCAAGTACATCAAAAAACTCTAGAGGAAGGCCAAGGAAATCTATTATATACCAAGAAACAGAAATTGATCAATGCTACTGAAGACATCACCACTGAAAATCTTTCAACAGCCTTAGTTATAAAGTATAATAAGGATCATGAGAAGCAGAAGGCCGATATAACCAAGGCAGTGTCAGTAGCAAGTCCACTAAGAGTTAAAAGGATTAAAGCAAGCATTCGCACTCCTCAAAGAGATCCTATCAAGTATGAAAGTGCAAACGCCTTGGCCTTGTTTATGGATCTGAGACAAGATGGAGAAAATATTGATGAAGGTATTGGAACTAAGGAGGCAGAAAGAATAAGGAAGCAAGATATCCAAAGGAAATTTCGCGATGAAATGGGACTCGATGTGGATAAACTAAAACAAGGATTTGGAAACACTAACGATGGAAATACATTGAGAAGATTTTTTGCAGAACCAGATGTAACAGCTCGTATAACTGGAGTTAATATGGAGGTGATAAGAAGGCTTCAAGTAATACTTAACGTTCTAAACTGCACAGAAAATGTTGACGGTTCAAAGTTTGGAGTTTATGCAACGGAAACAACAAATTTGCTGAAAGAAAAGTATCCCGAAAAGCTTCTTACACCTACTTTTCATAAAATTTTGGCTCTTGGCCAAAGTATCATCGAGTATCAGTCGTTACCAATCGGAGAACTGTCAGAAGAAGCTCAGGAATCCAAAAATCAGGACTACAAAAAATATAGGTACCAAAATACCTGCAAGGTTTCAAGGATGCGGCAGAATGAAGACCTATTTAACATGCTTGCAGCCTCATCGGACCCTCTTATTTCTTCGATAAGGCATGTAAGAACTGAAAAAGACCTCAAAGCACGATACTCTCCAGAAATGATTAGTTTACTAGAAATTACATCGGACTTTGACGAAAGTTTCCAAGAAATCTAGTTTTTTGTTTTTATTTATTTTTACTTATTAATTTACCACAGTTATTCTTAAAATATATTATTGAAATAATTTGTTATGTTGATGTGCCACTAAATAATAAAAAAAACTTTTTCCAACACAAACTAAATTTAAATGGTTTTTTTTTTTTTGCTCTACTGTTTCACTTGAACTAATTTTAAAATATTCTGCAATTATTGCAAACATTAACATTTTTATTTTAAAGTAAAATACTACTTTTACCTTTTTGGATAAAATTTTTTTTTTAATATGAAATTCTGGAACACCCTGTAAAGAATTTTTCTTAAATTTTATTATTTTATAGCATTTTACATACTTTCTCTATACCTTGACTTAAAATGTACCACTGAAGTAGTATATTTTCACTCTAAAGTGCAGCAAAATAATAAAAAAGGCTTTTTATACACTAGCAGAAATATTTAAAAAAATTATTGTTTGTTTACTTTATGCACAACTGTGACATTGTTTGACTTTGAGACATCCTGATTTTACTTCAGTTATTTGCTTTTGACAAGTTTTGAGGTAAAATATTAAGTTAATTTCCTATGAGAAGAAAGTCGTATTTCAGCTGAAGATTCTGAAACACCCTGTAAATATTTTTTCTTAAATTTATAGCCTTGGAAATTTTCTTTAAGTAGAAAAAAAAATTATCACGATATCTTTATTCACTTAAGAGCTATGTTTTTTGCAACCAAAAAAGTCAATTGGCGCCACTGTGCGGCGGCTGGCATCAAGGCCATGTCAAGTTCATCGCTTGTGACGATCAGAGGTCGTGCGATCTATTTAAGCTGGCTGTTAGTAAGCTAGGGGAGGTCTGGCCAGGTGCAAAGCTGGAGGTAATTGCTAGGGAGGACATCCCATGCAGACCAAGAGCGCGCACCTTGATTCCGGCCGAACCCTCCTGTCTTGAAGATATACTCGAGATAATCCAGCTATCCAACCCCGCTTTGCCTACTCACGACTGGAAAGTCGCAAAACTGGAGGAGCAGAGGGGTCTTTATAGAGGTGCAAATATTGTAATCAATAAGCACTCGCTTGCTCCTCTGGCGCAGACCAAGGGAGTGATTAGGTTTGGGTTTGAAACCATGACCCTGAGGGTTTACAAAAAAGATGAGTGCGACGCAGCATGCGCGCCTCCACACCCCGAAGAAGATGAAGTTGCGGTCCAGGACCCTGGCGCATCGATCGACCTTCCATCTTTGGACGACGATGTTCCCGGGGCATCCTTGGCCGCAACGAAGTCTTTCATGAACGTCGACGGTTTATCCGACATGGAGACCGAAGATTACGACAAAATGGATCTTCTAAATGAGGAAGAACTCTTAAGCTCATCCTCTGAAGACCATAACCTCACCGTTGTGGAGGCCGATCTAACTAACTTGTAGCCAATATGCTTCAGTTAGTACAGATCAATCTCCAACACTCCATCAAGGCTTCGGCCTCCCTTCTTCTTCGGTTATCCAGCAGCGGAGAAGATATCGTCCTGATCCAAGAACCTTGGATTGTGAAATCCATTGTTCTTGGACTCAGGACTCCTGGATACCACTTACTGTATGCATCAGATAAAGGTGACCCTAGATCTTGCATTACGGTAAAAAGTAGCATTAACGTATATTTACTCCCTAATTTCAGCGATCGAGATACTACCGTTGCAAGCCTGGAAACGGCCAAAGGTACATTTTGGCTGGCATCGGCGTATCTCGGCCATGACCACCTTGGCCGAGGCTAATCGCTGATGCAGAAAGGCAAAAGATCAGCCTCATTATTGGGTGCGACGCTAACGCTCATCATACGGTGTGGGGTAGCACTGATATTAACAATAGAGGTGAGTCACTTTTTGATTTTATTCTAAATACTAACCTTATTGTAAGTAACGTAGGCAATGAACCTACATTCGTTTCTAAAAATCGACAGGAAGTATTAGATAAAACTCTTGTCTCCGACAACATTCATCAAATGATTATGAATTGGAAGGTATCTAAAGAACACTCGTTCTCAGATCAAAGATACATTCAATTTAGTTTAAATGATGAACCTCCCTGCCAGCCAGTTTTTCGAAATCTTCGGAAAACCGACTGGCTCAAATACAAAGAAACACTGAAAAGTTTAATTAAGCCTGAACTTTTGAATGTTCTGTCTAAGATTAACGATCTTGACAACAAAGTCAACAATCTAACATTGGCCCTCTCCTGTCTTCCTTCTCAAATAAGGGGTAAACAGAAGCCATACTGGAGGACTTCCGGGTTAAATCTGCTCAGGAAATATTGTAGAAAACTTTTCAATCGAGCTAAAAGCACTAGAGAAGTGTCAGACTGGGATTCCTATAAGGTATCCCTAAAGAATTACAAAAAAGAACTAAGGAAGACCAAACTATATTGTTGGAGGAACTTCTGTGGTAACATAGAAGAAACCTCCGAAGCTTCGAGACTACGGAAAATCCTCTCCAAAAATCCAGTAATGCCAAGCGGCTTGAAATATGCCGACGGCTCCTGGAACAATTTTTGTGAACATTCGCTCAACTTGCTACTGGAACTGGATACTCATTTTCCAGGAAGCTCACTAACAGTTAATAGTATTGACCCAAAAAGGTCAATAAGCAATTTAATTTATCCCAAAGGTCTGATCAGAAGGGACAAACTACAATGGGCACTCAATAGCTTCAAACCATACAAATCCGCAGGGCCTGACGGCATTATTCCAGCTGAATTACAAAAGAATTCAGATGTAATTCTGCCTATTCTGGAGGAAATTTTCAAAGGCTGTCTAAATCTAGCCCATATTCCACTGCTATGGAGAGAAGTCAAAGTTGTGTTTATACCCAAAGCTGGTAAACCTACCCACGTAAACCCAAAAGATCTTAGACCTATATGCTTATCATCATTCCTTCTAAAAACCTTTGAACGTCTGATTGATATCCATCTGCGATCAAGCATTGATACGAGACTATTGTCCAACTTATAATAAAGGGAAGTCGGTAGAAACTGCTCTTCATACTCTAGTACGTACTATCGAATACTCCCTCCATCACAAGGAGTGATGGATATAGATATAGAAGGTGCTTTCAACAATGTCGACACATCGGCAATCTCATCAGCACTGTCATCTCTGAAGGTGGACAGTTCGCTTGGTGAGCTGATTAATCATATGCTGACAAGCAGGATTATCAACTCAAAACTGGGCGGCTTTTCTACCAGAAGATCTGTCAGCAGAGGTACGCCACAAGGTGGCGTCCTTTCCCCTCTCCTTTGGTAACTTTCAAGTTACCATCCCACCCAGAACAGCTTGGGAGGATGAACCCTTCTTGGAAGATGAATCCATTCATTTTTATACTGATGGATCGAAAACAGTCGATGGGGTTGGTGGAGGCGTGTACTCAGAAAGACTCAATTTAGGTCTCTCATTCCGTCTTCCAAATCATTGTAGCGTGTTCCAGGCGGAACGTATGGCAATTAAAGAAGCTTTATCTTCTCTGCTTTATCTGGACTCTGCTTCTCCAAACTCTATAACGTCCAAAAACTGTCGATCATCTCTCGTTGAGATGGCGAAACAGTTCAACATTCACCTTTGCTGGATGCCGGGCCATAGAGACATTCCAGGAAATTGTAAAGCTGATGATCTTGCCAAAAGTGGAACAACAATACCACTCTTAACTGACAAGGAAAGTATTGGTATACCAATCACTACATGTAAATTAATGCTAAAGCAAGATGCTATAAGGAAAACAAACCAGAGGTGGCAACACCTCAACACCTGTTTGGCGACAAAACAAATCTGGCCAAAGCTGGATCTGAAGCGCTCCAAACATTTGATATCTTTAAGGAGATTACAAATTAGCCCCGTTATAGGTGTCATTACCGGACACTGTCTATACTGATATAGGTAGACACGCCAGGCGACTAGGCGTCTACTCAAACGATTTCTGCAGAAGCTGCATGGATGAAGAGGAGGAGGAAACTATTCCCCACCTTCTATGTACTTGTCCTGCTCTATCGCAAAAGCCTTGACTCTACTTGGGTGAGTTCTACTACGACGCACGATCCGAGTGATCTATCAAAATGGTTTAACGAGTAAGGAAATGCTCTCCAAGATCCATGCGGTATCACAATGGGCCATCAATTGGCCTAAGTGTGTCGGTCTCTTCGCCGCCAGTCACTTCTACCTAATCTAACCTACAGTAAATTTCAATTCATTAATTTCTCATGATAAATGTTCTGAATTGAATCTGCTGTTGGGGGACTTCTCGCCGACAGCGGGAACCATAACAGATTATTTGACAACTACATTCTTCTGAGAAACGACTCTGACAGGGGTACAGGAGTCTTAATAAGTAACACCATAAAGTTTAATATTATTCCCTTCAGTAACAATATCATCTCCACAACAATAGTTTCAATTTCCCTATCCCAACCTTCAGGTCCCGATAAAACTTTGGCTTTCGTCTCTTTATATATTCCCTGCAGTACCGGTGCTAGACTTACTAGTGCTATGGATGATCTATGTAGCCTTCTGTCCAGTTTCGACTTTTTCGTGATTGGTGGAGATTTTAATGCCAGACATTCCTTCTGGGGTGACAATGTCAAATCTGAATGGGCTTCATCTTTTTTCTTGGTTTGAAAACGACGCCTTTCTTAGTATGGAAATTATATCGCCAAGAACTCCAACTAGACCCAGTTCTTTATCAATTTTTGACTTTTATATCGTTTCAGCGAACCTTCTTGCCCCTCAACATGTTTAGCGTAATTTTAGCTGCTTAACAACACATCCCTTTTCAGACCACTTTTCTGTTTTTTTGGCCCTTGAAATTCCTAACATTTCCATTTTAGTTACAGATCCACCTTCAACCATTTAATTTAAAGACACAAATTGGCAACTCTTTAATACCGATCTCTCACAGAAACTTAACTCGATTAATATCCCAGTAGACAGAAATCTTTCTAACGATGAAATAGATAATTTTGTGCAACTCTTTTCCAGTTCCATCCAAGATTGCATTGAGGATCACTCCACAAAAATCTATCATAAAAGCTCTTACAAAAATTTTAGTGAGGAAATAATTAAGCTTCTCAAGCTGGGAAAGGTTTGGAAAGCACAACTTAAAAGAATTTTCCATAGAGAGGGGAATAGGATAAACCAAAGTTATAAATCGCTATCTTCCCGTATCACGTGTTTAAGAAAATTAATAAAAGATCAGATTCGAATTCATATGAACAAACAATTTAGAAATAGACTTGAACAGCTAAAACCATCACCAGCCGTTTTTAAAGAAATTGACAGAATTACGGAAAGAAAGCGAGCTATCAATCAGTCTTCTGCTCCTATTATTTATGACAATATTTCTTACCAATCAACTCAGGATAAGTTGATTGCTTTTGAAAAATTTTACACAAACTTATACTCACTTGTTACACCCCAAATCGATCCAGAAAACTCTCTAGAGGTCTTAACACGAAATAATACCTTCTTAGCTTGGAACTCCTCTAATGCCTTAACAGAATTCTCATATAACAATAGTTCATCTTCCTGTTCTGAAGAAGAGTTTGCTTCTTTAGAATTAATTAAATCAATAATACATAACCTTAACAACAAAAAATTTTATAATTATTATCTTCTATTCCTCAATATCTAACTCCTATCATCAATAACTGTATAAATAATGGATACTTCCCTCTCATCTGGAAAAAGGCCAATCTCATACCTATTAAAAAAAAGAAAATTCCAACGATATCGGTAACTTTAGGCCTATCTCTATGTTATCAAATGTGGGTAAAATACTTGAAAGAGTACTCTATCTTAAAATTGAAGATTTTATCACAGATAACCAAATAATACCTCTTAACCAATATGGTTTTAAAAGAAAACATTTCACCGAACATGCTCTCCTTCACTTGCAAGACACAGTTTTAAATAACCTGAGAAATAAATCATGCACCGTTGCCTGCGCCCTCGATCTTACAAAAGCCTTTGATCTTGTTTGGCATGACGGCTTACTTTAAAAACTAATTTCTTTAAATTTTCCTCCCTTTTTTACAAAAATGATTTTTAGCTTCCTTAAAAGCCGCTATCTTAATTTTTACCTCGACGATAACTGTTCTTCCCTTGTCCCAGTAAACTCAGGGGTTCCCCAGGGTTCCATCCTAAGCCTTCTTCTTTTCAATATCTTTCTCCATGACTTTCCATCTGAGTTCCATTTCTCCAAATCCATCTTATATAGTATATGCATTCGATACAATACTTTTTGATTCCCATGAATCACTTCACGGCGTTCAAAGACACCTTGAACAAATCCTACCGTATTACAAAAAGTGGGGTATTAAACTAAATATCTCTAAATGTGAGAATATCTGTTTTAGGAATGCTTCCACGAAAGATCACCATCTCGCTGTTAGAGAAAGCAAACATCTGAAACTCTTTATAGAGGGAAACAATATCCCAAGGAAAACTAGCCTAAAATATCTCGGAATTTTTCTACATGAAAGGTGGAAAATGAATATTCACGGCAGGAAAGCCTTAAATAAATGTAAATCAGCTAGTGCCAAGCTTAAAGTTTTACTGAATTCACCTGAAATTTAATTTAAAACCAAATTGTTAATTTATAAAACTCTTATCCGTCCAATACAGAAGAACATCAGGAAAGTGGTTTAGAAATAGTGTTCTATACGAAGCTTCTGGAGTTACACCGCTAATGTGTTATTTAACTAATTTGGCTAAACTAAGACTACCTAATCTAAGACACCACCCTAATAATTTTATGCAATCCATTTTCAATAACAACTTAAGATCTTCAAGACTAAATTAAGACTACCTAATCTAAGACACCACCCTAATCATTTTATGCAATCCATTTTCAATAACAACTTAAGATCTTCAATACTTGACAAATACTATGTATCTCCGATTAGCATTCTCAGTGAAGGGTCCACATCCCTCTTCGAAACAGAAGATGATTGCCACTTCTTACCCAACTTTTACAAAAAAAAGTAGTAATCTTAATTATAGAGGCTAAACATAATATTACAAAAAAGAATTCAATCAACATCCCACTCATTATAATAAATACAAATTAACTTAGACTGATATAATTATGTAAATAAATGATAATGTTAATATATTTTTAAGACAAAAAAAAGTACAAACTAGACATAATATACATAATTATACGTAATCATTAATAACGTGTTCGCCTTAATCAAATTTGCCTTCAATTACATTTATTTAAATTAAATTAACAACTTTATATCTCATTAATCCTATTTTTTATCTTTTAAATAATCTCTGCTTTGTAAATAGCCCTCAGCTGAAAATAATCCTGCATTAAAAGTTTATTATCATAATTGCTTTCTTTAAAACTAAATTTCTTGTTTCACTTTTCATGCATTTTGGCATGATTGGTAAACAATTCATCTCTTTTATATTTTTTTGTTACCTAGTTTTAAGCACATCTCTGTATCTGTCATGTTCAATTAAGCAAACATGTTTTCTTTAAGTAACCTTGAAGTTTATAATTTTATTTTCTTGTAAAACAATTAGAAATAAGTAATTACTGCTGTGACAGCCAAACCAATTCTAAGTCGGCTTTAAAATAATTAACTTATGTAATAAATATTAATGTAATCTATGAAGTCTCAATAAATATACATACATACATACATACCAAAATCTGGATGTGGAAGCGTGTGGAAGTTAACTTTAAGCTTAAGCTTTTAAAAAATAACTTAATTAGGACTTATATATTTTACACACCCGATTTTTGATACAAAACTGAACATAATTCTTCCACGATTTTTATTTTCTTATCAAAATATTAAATAACACACCTGACGCTGTCGATTCCATGTTCAAACTTTATTTTACCTTTATTTTTAAGAAAGTTACAGCTATTTAAAAACCAACACTTTTTGTCAACCTTGCAAATCACAATTGAAAGAGAACTAAAGTGGTTACTTCAAGTGTACGCTTTGGAGTGGGAAATCATGTAACAGTATAAAATTAGCACGGTTTAGATACATTGGAATATTTTATAACGGAATAGCAACAGATAAAACTCGTGTTTCGTTTCATTTTTTGAATTAATTCCGACTCTGCCATATAGGTCGCCCCACTGTGCGCCGCAACGTGGTTTGGTTTGTATGGGAGAGCGGAAAAAAAAGTCTGTAAAATCTAAAATATTTAACGGATTTTAATTAAATTTGGCACAGATGTTTAGATTGCTCTTTTACAATTTACATATTTAGTCAAAATGTTGTTACGAAAAATTGAGTAGAAAAAAAGTTATTGCCATTTTACTAAAATTTGAGGGTTTTGATGTTTTACCAAAATTTAAAAAAAAACTGAACTATTTAACGGATTTTTATGAAATTTGGCACACATGTTAAGATTCGTCTTGTACATATTTGATAAAAATTTGGTTAAGAAAAAATTATTATAAAAAAGTTATTGATATTTTTTTTTAATTTGTGGGTTTTGATGTTGTTAATTAAAAAAAAAATATGTTAAGTTTGAACTATTCTACGGATTTTAATGAAATTCGAAATACACGTCAGGATTAGTCTAATGCATATTTCGTCAAAATTTGGTTAAGAAATAATTATTAAAAATAAAATTATGTATTGACATTTTTCTAAAATTTCAGGGTATTGAAATTCAAAAAAAGTCTGTTAAATCTGAACAATTTATCCGATTTTATTGAAATTCGATACACATATTAATATTTGGTAAAAATTTGGTTAAGAAAAACTGATTACAAAAAAAGTTACGAGCATTTTTCTAAATTTTAGGCAAAAATCAGAAAAAAACACCCTTTTTTATTTTTACCCGTTTGTACTTTTTGCGTGAAAACAAAATAATTGTAGGACTATCCCTAATTCTTTTATTTATTCTTTAATAAACCCTATCTTATAACTCAGACTATCATAAAATAATAATATTTTTTCTATATTTTTTTCGAGAAAATTGAGTTGAAAGTTGAAACTTTTTACAGGCAAAAATAAATGGTTTCGCAAAAACTCGAATTTCTCAGACCTGGTTCAATGTATTAATTTTATTTTATTTTTGAAATAAAGGTATACATTTTTTTCTAAAAATAATATGCTTAACCAGTTCATTTTGACAGTTAGTACCAAAGAAATCATAACTTTTTGATATATACCACCTTCAAAACCAAGTTTCTTGAAACCCTATTCAGTGAGACAAATTTGAACATAACTTCCAGATCTGGAAATATCTGTAGCTGATTTTTTCTATGCTGTAACTTGAAAGTATGGAGCATACGTTGATATACGTCACTGCTTGGAGCAAAGTGGAGCTAAACTTAAAACTCAAAAAGTTTTCATTAAAACCAGTTTTTTTAGCACCATTGTTTGAGGCTACTTATAGAAGGCTTCTTTAATGAATTATTTTATTTTTTTAGATTTTAAACATTTATTTTCGCGATTATTAGACATATTATATAATTTTCTTAACGGACTTACCGCATTTAATTAATTAATTCAAAATACTTGAATTTTCTTTACTCCCGACGTTTCGGCAAAATTGCATTTGCCGTGGTCACGGGTCAACTGATGGCTTGTGGGTGGTTGTTGGTTTTTTTTGTTTTTATTCTTTCTTTCTCTTCCTAAAATTGTACCGGTGTGTTGGCTGTTGTGGTAATTGTTGTTGTTGTTGTGAATGCATTATTTCTTGTTGTGGAGATTGTTGTTGTTGTGAAATAATATAAGCTTGTGAACATGCAAAGCTTACTGTATCAGCTGGAGCATTGATTTGATTTTTGTTTTTGTTTTGTTTTATTTTGTGTATCAACGGATCCCATGCACCAGATAAGTTGAAGCTTTGGTCTCGATTGAAATTTGTATGCACTTTTATTTCAATAGCTTCTCGTACTAATCTTGGTATATAAAATCTCTCTGTTGCAATAGACTTCGCTTTGTCAAATCTTATGAAGTGATCATCGTTGTACGCTAAATGTTCACAGATTGCGGAATTTGTTACTTGGTTCTTTTGTACGGCTTTGATATGTTCATTCAATCGAGTTTTGATTCCTCGTTTTGTTTCTCCAATATACGAAGAGCCACAACTGCACGGGACAGAATAAACTCCTGGATTCTGTAGGGGTATTTTATCTTTTGGCGACCGCAAAATTTGACGATTTTTTTTGCTGGTGGCTTAAAAATGCATTTTATGTCATGTTTAGATAAAATACGCCCTATCCCTTCAGAAACTCCTTTTCTGTAAGGTAGGAAAGCTCTTTTTTCTTCGTTTCTTTCGAATACATTCTGTGTTTCTTTAGGCTTTGGTTTCCAAGAACGTTGTTTGGAACTGTAACCATTATTTAAAAGAACTGTATCAACATGGTTTAGTTCTTCATTTAGGTGATCACTATCACAAATTGTATTAGCTCTATTGATTAGAGATGATACGACGGAGGTGAAATTTGAAGGGTGATGATGGGAAGTGGCATGTAAGTATCTATCTGTATGTGTACTTTTTCTGTAGACTGTGTGTCCTATCGTACCGTCTAGTTTTTTGATGAGTTTTACATCCAAAAATGGTAAAGTGTTCTCTTTTTCGATTTCCATTGTAAACTGGATTTTTGTGTGTATTGAGTTTAAATGGTGTAAAAACGTTTCTACTTCGCTTTTATAATTTGGAATCGTCTTCAGAAGTAGACAATTTGGTTTTTATAACTTGTACACATTCCATTATCGGTACATTAGTAAATAATGATGTAACATCGAAGCTTACCATAACCTCATCAACATTTAAAGATATATCTTTGACCAACGATATGAAATGTTGAGATTTTTTAACGGCAGAAGCACAGTCATCTACTAAAGGCTTAAGTCGAGTGGCTAACTCTTTGGCTAAAAGATATGTGGGTGAGTCGATTTGACTAACAATTGGTCTCAATGGAATGTTTTCTTTATGAACCTTTGGAAGGCCATATAATTTTGGTGGTTGTGGACATGATGGTATGATATTCACTTTATTTATTGTCGATTTGTATTCTGTTGTTTTTTGCCTAACTTTTCTTAAAATTCTTGAAGTTGGGTCATAATTAACTTCTTGATATGTTGAACTATCACTGAGTAGGCTTAGCATTTTAGAATTGTAATCTTCAACATCGAGAACAACCGTACAATTACCTTTATCTGCCGGCAGAACAATTAATTCTTTATCCACACTCAACTTCCTCAAAGAATTTCTTTCTTTAAACGTAATGTTTTGTTTTATTTGTTTTGCCTTTCTAATAAGAACTGAAACATCTTGTCTGATGGTTTCGGATGTTATCCTATCAATTTTATGTCTGCGTATACACTCTTCAACACTTCCTATTATTGCTTCAGTTGGAATATTTAGAGGTGTAGGTGCAAAGTTCATACCTTTTGATAGAACCGAGATCGTACTTTTATCAAGCTCTTTGCTAGAAAGATTTTTCACAATTTGAACCGAACATTGCACATTATTGTTTACATTTTTCATAAGTTTTTCATACTTATTCGTGTGCCGAACCCTACAACTTTCCGCTATTTTCTCGCTTTGGTTGTATATAAGCGAATCACAAAAATCAAAATCATCTGCACTCATGCTTTTGGACAGTAATAGATGACATTTATACATTTCACTATTCACTTTATCAATTTCATAATAATTATTTGAGATGACCTTTTTCAGCAAGATTTCACTGGTTCTTGTGATAATTTTATCAGAACCTTTTATATGTAACTTTTTACTTATTTCAACACATTTGGGTATAATTTTCTCCGCACGACACCTCTTTAAAAACACTATTGAATTTAACAGGCGCGCGCGTTTGGTGCGAAGCTTTTCAAACCATCGTAATTGTTTGTGAGTTGCCTCTCCGTAAAGGCTTACAATTTTAGATTTTAAACATTTATTTTCGCGATTATTAGACATTTTATATCATTTTTCTTAACGGACTTACCGCGTTTAATTAATTAATTCAAAATACTTGAATTTTCTTTACTCAAAACTCGATTGAATGAACATATCAAAGCCGTACAAAAGAACCAAGTAACAAATTCCGCAATCTGTGAACATTTAGCGTACAACGATGATCACTTCATAAGATTTGACAAAGCGAAGTCTATTGCAACAGAGAGATTTTATATACCGAGATTAGTACGAGAAGCTATTGAAATAAAAGTGCATAAAAATTTCAATCGAGACCAAAGCTTCAACTTATCTGGTGCATGGGATCCGTTGATACACAAAATAAAACAAAACAAAAACAAAAATCAAATCAATGCTCCAGCTGATACAGTAAGCTTTGCATGTTCACAAGCTTATATTATTTCACAACAACAACAATCTCCACAACAAGAAATAATGCATTCACAACAACAACAACAATTACCACAACAGCCAACACACCGGTACAATTTTAGGAAGAGAAAGAAAGAATAAAAACAAAAAAAACCAACAACCACCCACAAGCCATCAGTTGACCCGTGACCACGGCAAATGCAATTTTGCCGAAACGAATTCAAGTATTTTGAATTAATTAATTAAACGCGGTAAGTCCGTTAAGAAAAATTATATAAAATTATTTTTTTGTTTTTATTTTAGATAAAGTCAAGAATAGGCCAATAAAATGTTGTATAAAGTTACAGAATTTATTTTAAGAAATTTCAGAAAAAGACATTTAAAAGTTTGTTGAAAATATGGTTCGCAACTTGTGTTCAAACATGAACATGCAGTTCTTATCTTCAGATAACCCAATGTGTGTGGTAAATAAATATAACACAGATCATCGTGCACATGCACTGACGGTTATCTACAGATAAATAAACCATTCAATAAAACATAGATAAGTAAGAAGAACATAGAGATAAGGAATATGTAAATAATACACATGTAAAAATAGTATTTAAGGATTGTTTAAAACAATCAGTATTATTTGGAATTTACACCTCCGAGTATTATTCAAACATTTGGTCCTTCGAGTATTTTAAAAAATTTTCCCCCACCAGTGGTAAGAGATTTTTTAAAGCACGAATTAGTGTCCTAATAGCGTTGTCAGAGCTACAAATACTGGCAGGAAAACAAAAATCACATACAGTGAAAAATAGCGTTGTCAGAGCTACAAATACTGGCAGGAAAACAAAATAAAACAACAATCACAAACAAAAAAAAGCGTTGTCAGAGCTAAATTACTGACAAAGTGAAAACAAGATCAAGAAAGTGAAAAAGCGTTGTCAGAGATTCAATACTGACGAAGTGAACATAAAGCAGACATACAAGAATCAACAAATTATTTAAAAAAAAACAATAACAATAACGATGTCTTCAAACTTCGTTGAAAAAATAGAAAAATTGCTAAAAGACAAGGATCTTGAAAGCGAAGCAACCTCATCCAATAAATTAGATGAATTTGAAGCAATCAACAGATTATAGTTATAATAATATATATGTATATAAATGACTTAATGATAAAGACGACCTTGGCAGAAATCACAAACAATTCACAAACTCATGCCCAGATAACAAAAGAACAAGGAGCTTTACTAGACGTATCAAAAACACACATCATTATGGACAACTTGAAAAAAAAACAATAGAAAATGCCAAATTAGAGGCGACTCACCATCCTCATAACAAAAATATATGGATTGGAAAAGTTAAGCGATGGAATGAACGGTTACAAACACAGCTGTCTAAGATGAATCCAATCGAAGAAGAAAAATTCAGAGAAGACATCTACATAATCGAGTTGGAAGTTGATGTGGAATTGCTTCTAGACAAATTGGAAGACAAAAATAAGGGCACAGAATCTGATTTACATACAAATATATCAACAAGAAGTCCTAAAATCGAACTGCCAAAATTCGATGGGAAAATTGAAGAGTGGAAAATATTCTCCGATCTGTTCATCGATGTGGTTCACAATAATAGTGAACTTCCAAATTCAATGAAACTAAATCATTTGCGATCATGCATCTCTGGAGAAGCTCGATAATCAATTGCTAGCCTCATACAAGGATCTTCAACAAACTACAAAGAAGCGTGGAAGACTCACCAGAAGATTCGAGAATAAGAGGCTTAATGTTTCTACACAGATGAACCACTTACTCGACATTCCATTGATGAACGCTACATCATATACAAGTTTATTTCAGACTCTTGAGTCACAAAATCAAACGATGACTCGAAACAAAGAAGTCAACAGGTACTTTGGAAATTTCCAATCAGACACATTACAAGAGAAACAACAATGTAACAAAAATATGTCAGCGGTCACATCGTCAATGGATAAAGTCCGGGAGCTGGGAGAAGTTGCGGAAAGTCCTATTCAAGAAGACACAACCTTGGTAAAGTCAACAACACATCATGATGAAGAAAGAAACAGAAGTAATCATCAGCTTACCTATGAAATACCGACAAATGATAAAACAAATGAATATTTGGAGGAGATTCTAGCTGAGAAGAAATCAACGGAGAAAATATATCTGATTTCCATGCAAATCTTGGATACTCATATCAAATGCTCTAACAGTGAACTGAAATACAAGCAAGAGATTAAATTAGCAAAAAACGCCTCTATCAAAACAAAAGATGAAGATTCACCTTCAGTGCATCTAGCAACAGCACAAGGAAAGGTCAACAGCGTCACAGCTCTTACAAGAGAAATCGAAAAGGTACTGGTCAACTCAAAGACACCTCGGGCATACGTCATATTTGGCAAGGTCATTCGCAAAAGACCAATCCGTATTGCAAAGAAGGTTGTCTTCCCCATCTGGGGCTATTCAAACCATAATTTTGTGAAAAGCAATTCAATGCGTGATCATGACACAGAGAAAAAACATCGATTCTCTGGTGATCCAAAATACAATTACTCAAGCAGAGATCTTCATGTGATGATA
This sequence comes from Epistrophe grossulariae, assembly GCA_929447395.1. Classification (NCBI taxonomy): domain Eukaryota; kingdom Metazoa; phylum Arthropoda; class Insecta; order Diptera; family Syrphidae; genus Epistrophe; species Epistrophe grossulariae. The sequence continues at coordinate 88,838,892 of OV839566.1, forward strand.
TCTATGACGTTACCACCTTCAGGAAAGTATGCTCGAACTAAGATAAGGAAAATCGTGGTACCAAACAGCAATTATAAGATTCATAAGGAACAAATGTGGGTCATGGATTATGGTAAGGAGAAACCCTACGAGCATCAGCTAACTAAAGTCCAATGTCAAAAGAAGAAATTATTTAACTGAAAATTCAATTCAATTCATCATTTTAGTTATTAATATAGTACGGGGCATTATATTCAAAAATAAAAGAATTTAAACATTTTGTCGGCCCGCAGAATGTTCAAACATGAACATGCAGTTCTTATCTTAAGATAACCCAATGTGTGTGGTAAATAAATATAACACAGATCATCGTGAACATGCACTGACGGTTATCTACAGATAAATAAACCATTCAATAAAACATAGATAAGTAAGAAGAACATAGAGATAAGGAATAACTAAATAATACACACGTAAAAATAGTATTTAAGGAAAATATGTTGTTTAATACAATCAGTATTATTTGGAATTTACAACTCCGAGTATTATTCAAACAACTTGAATAAAATATTTTTTATCTTTGAGGGCTTGTGAATTATTGTAATATATATGTATATACATATTAAAAATTACTTTGAAATTATACCTACGCTCGGGTTATCTCAGAGTATAGTTAGACATAAATATAAAAAGGCTACATATGACTTTATGAAAAGACCTTTTTTCCGCTCTCAGCCCACTGGGCACCGCTCAGTGCGGTATTTTGACCTGAAACGTGGCCATAAATCAATTTTCTCAATTTTACCTCCCAAGATTAAGCTTGTGTCCCATAATAGGTAGATAACCAGGCTACTCGTAAGTGATGATGATGAAAAAAAAGAGTTTTTGAAAACACTACTTTAAAACGACCGACCCTTAATAATAGAATTTTATATTATTCCAGATGACTCTAATTCAAGCTTGTCTATGACCAGAAAACAGCTCCATGAGTTGGGTAAGAGGAAGCTCACAAAGGCTCCTTGACGATAAACTTGAAGAATTGGATAAAAAACTTATGGATATAACAAAGTGTCCCCCAGAGAAAAAAGATGAATTTCTATAAATTATCAAGGCATTCAAACCAAATTATAAACGAAGATGACAACTCTGCAATAGCACAGAAAGGCGTTTCTTGGATAAAAATAAAACTACACATTGGCATACTTCCCGGAAGGTCTCAGGGTCGCCCAAGCAAAGAATTCGGGGAATAAAGTGACCGAACAAAACGTCGAAAAACAGTGGAACTTCGAAAAAGTTCGTCTGTTGATGAACTGACATCCGCGGCACAGATGAGATGAGATGAGATGAGATGAGATGAGATGAGATGAGATGTGATGAGATGAGATGAGATGAGATGAGATGAGATGAGATGAGATGAGATGAGATGAGATGAGATGAGATGAGATGAGATGAGATGAGATGAGATGAGATGAGATGAGATGAGATGAGATGAGATGAGATGAGATGAGATGAGATGAGATGAGATGAGATGAGATGAGATGAGATGAGATGAGATGAGATGAGATGAGATGAGATGAGATGAGATGAGATGAGATGAGATGAGATGAGATGAGATGAGATGAGATGAGATGAGATGAGATGAGATGAGATGAGATGAGATGAGATGAGATGAGATGAGATGAGATGAGATGAGATGAGATGAGATGAGATGAGATGAGATGAGATGAGATGAGATGAGATGAGATGAGATGAGATGAGATGAGATGAGATGAGATGAGATGAGATGAGATGAGATGAGATGAGATGAGATGAGATGAGATGAGATGAGATGAGATGAGATGAGATGAGATGAGATGAGATGAGATGAGATGAGATGAGATGAGATGAGATGAGATGAGATGAGATGAGATGAGATGAGATGAGATGAGATGAGATGAGATGAGATGAGATGAGATGAGATGAGATGAGATGAGATGAGATGAGATGAGATGAGATGAGATGAGATGAGATGAGATGAGATGAGATGAGATGAGATGAGATGAGATGAGATGAGATGAGATGAGATGAGATGAGATGAGATGAGATGAGATGAGATGAGATGAGATGAGATGAGATGAGATGAGATGAGATGAGATGAGATGAGATGAGATGAGATGAGATGAGATGAGATGAGATGAGATGAGATGAGATGAGATGAGATGAGATGAGATGAGATGAGATGAGATGAGATGAGATGAGATGAGATGAGATGAGATGAGATGAGATGAGATGAGATGAGATGAGATGAGATGAGATGAGATGAGATGAGATGAGATGAGATGAGATGAGATGAGATGAGATGAGATGAGATGAGATGAGATGAGATGAGATGAGATGAGATGAGATGAGATGAGATGAGATGAGATGAGATGAGATGAGATGAGATGAGATGAGATGAGATGAGATGAGATGAGATGAGATGAGATGAGATGAGATGAGATGAGATGAGATGAGATGAGATGAGATGAGATGAGATGAGATGAGATGAGATGAGATGAGATGAGATGAGATGAGATGAGATGAGATGAGATGAGATGAGATGAGATGAGATGAGATGAGATGAGATGAGATGAGATGAGATGAGATGAGATGAGATGAGATGAGATGAGATGAGATGAGATGAGATGAGATGAGATGAGATGAGATGAGATGAGATGAGATGAGATGAGATGAGATGAGATGAGATGAGATGAGATGAGATGAGATGAGATGAGATGAGATGAGATGAGATGAGATGAGATGAGATGAGATGAGATGAGATGAGATGAGATGAGATGAGATGAGATGAGATGAGATGAGATGAGATGAGATGAGATGAGATGAGATGAGATGAGATGAGATGAGATGAGATGAGATGAGATGAGATGAGATGAGATGAGATGAGATGAGATGAGATGAGATGAGATGAGATGAGATGAGATGAGATGAGATGAGATGAGATGAGATGAGATGAGATGAGATGAGATGAGATGAGATGAGATGAGATGAGATGAGATGAGATGAGATGAGATGAGATGAGATGAGATGAGATGAGATGAGATGAGATGAGATGAGATGAGATGAGATGAGATGAGATGAGATGAGATGAGATGAGATGAGATGAGATGAGATGAGATGAGATGAGATGAGATGAGATGAGATGAGATGAGATGAGATGAGATGAGATGAGATGAGATGAGATGAGATGAGATGAGATGAGATGAGATGAGATGAGATGAGATGAGATGAGATGAGATGAGATGAGATGAGATGAGATGAGATGAGATGAGATGAGATGAGATGAGATGAGATGAGATGAGATGAGATGAGATGAGATGAGATGAGATGAGATGAGATGAGATGAGATGAGATGAGATGAGATGAGATGAGATGAGATGAGATGAGATGAGATGAGATGAGATGAGATGAGATGAGATGAGATGAGATGAGATGAGATGAGATGAGATGAGATGAGATGAGATGAGATGAGATGAGATGAGATGAGATGAGATGAGATGAGATGAGATGAGATGAGATGAGATGAGATGAGATGAGATGAGATGAGATGAGATGAGATGAGATGAGATGAGATGAGATGAGATGAGATGAGATGAGATGAGATGAGATGAGATGAGATGAGATGAGATGAGATGAGATGAGATGAGATGAGATGAGATGAGATGAGATGAGATGAGATGAGATGAGATGAGATGAGATGAGATGAGATGAGATGAGATGAGATGAGATGAGATGAGATGAGATGAGATGAGATGAGATGAGATGAGATGAGATGAGATGAGATGAGATGAGATGAGATGAGATGAGATGAGATGAGATGAGATGAGATGAGATGAGATGAGATGAGATGAGATGAGATGAGATGAGATGAGATGAGATGAGATGAGATGAGATGAGATGAGATGAGATGAGATGAGATGAGATGAGATGAGATGAGATGAGATGAGATGAGATGAGATGAGATGAGATGAGATGAGATGAGATGAGATGAGATGAGATGAGATGAGATGAGATGAGATGAGATGAGATGAGATGAGATGAGATGAGATGAGATGAGATGAGATGAGATGAGATGAGATGAGATGAGATGAGATGAGATGAGATGAGATGAGATGAGATGAGATGAGATGAGATGAGATGAGATGAGATGAGATGAGATGAGATGAGATGAGATGAGGTGAGGTGAGATGAGATGAGCCATTGAATATTGCAAAATTTTATAAAAAATCAATTAAAAAACGAAAAAAAAACATTTGTTTTTCTAAATTTCATCTTTAAAAATTAATTTCTCAAAAACTATTTAATGAAACAACTTAAATCAAAAAACAAAATAAAGAATGAAATATTAGCCTTAAAAAAAGTAATAGCATAGCATTGTACGTGCTTTTTTGATTTTTAATATTTTTTTTTTTCTCCAGGGTAATGGGGAGGTAAGTGGGTAATCTCTTAAGTGGGTTTTACTGTACCCAAAAATGAAAATTTATCCTTCCAAATAAGTTTTTAGTCATTTGGTACCTATTTGATGTGAAAAATGTACCCAAATATTTTTGGCCAGGTTTTAAACCAAAATACCGCACTGTGCGCCGTCGCAAATTTTGGCCTAAAGCCATTGAATAATTATAATCAATGCTAAAACCAAACCGTACATTCATATTCTACTCCATCAATTATTTTTTTTTTAAATCCTAGATTGATCGGGCTATCACTCCAGTATTTTTTGTTTTTCTTTTTCTTTCTTATAATTCTCTTGGGAAAGCTGACAATTTACTAGAATGCTTAACACTTATGCATTCTTTATAGTGGAGCGGCATAGCGTCCATATAAAAGTTAATTGTGCACTTTGTGATAAAAGCATCAAATTTTTTTCGTTGTTGGTACATTATATGAATATGATTTTAAGATATTGGGCCACTTCAAAATTCCACCCCTTTAGGTGGGAGGGGCAAATAAAAAAAAATACATAAGATTGAAAAAAAGAACAACGGCAACACTTACAATATCATGCCAATATCAATTTAAAGCCAAGAACCCATTCTTCAATTCTATTGTCAAATTAAGTTATTTTAGTGCTTAATTTTTGAAAAAATTATTTTCAAACTCAAAATTTCGAAAAAAAATAAAAAAAAATAAGTTTATTGTAATTTTTTTGCAAAATTTTACGTTATTAAGTACTAATTTGCTTTATCATTTTCGATACTCTTATTAACTTTTAGTCGAGTTCTAAAAACCAGATAGTCTTAAGTCATTTAGTTTTTTAGAAAATTAAAAATTACCATAACTACTTTTTTCTTAAAACCGTCATTTTTGAACATAAACAATGGATTTTGACTTTCTTGTTTAAATTATAAAATTAGTTTAATCAATAGACCTACAACAGTTTAGGTTATTTATTATGGTTGTTTGATGAAAAAACAAATTACGACAGCCACGCCCCATACGCCCGCCTTCACAATTCTGAAAAACCCACACTTTTTTCGGTCTCTTGCCTATAACTTCATTCTGGTTTTTATTTAAGCAAAAAATATTTTGCGACAAATACAATCAAATGAGAATTATTACTAAGATCTATTGCATGCACCCCATCGTTTTTCGTTTTAAGTGTATGGGTAGATTGTTTTATACTTTTTAGTAAAAAACGTATTATTTTAAGATTTAAATTTTTTGTATTCACTTAATTAAGAAGACTTTAGTTGTTTTATAATATTAAAATGACATAATTTGGGTGTAATTAATACAATTTGTCTCAATTGATTACGGACAGTAAGTTTTTTAATCAATAATAGTGTACATTCATAAACATCAAACATTTGCTTTGTCGCGATGCTGATGCGCAACGCAGCTGATGCTGATGCAATACATCAGCAACTACGCATCGCATTTCCTTGATTCTGGTTTTGCTTTAAGTTTGCGCATTATTTGATGCAAGTTTGCAATAGTGAACACTTTACATTAAAACTGATGCTGGTTTGATGGCTTTATAAATGTTTGACCCAAGTGATTGTGCATCATCTCTGCAACGATGCGTTTGCGTTTGATCATTCCGGTTTTGTTCAGGTTCTCAATCTCTGACCCCCATATCCCCATTTACGCCACTTCATGCGTTCTTCAAAGCCACTTGGGCCCTCTTATCTTTGTTCCAACAATAAACGATATTGACAGTCAATATAACTACTGGCTCATATCGTAGTTATGTAGTCGATATTAAAATCATTAAGCTCAATTCAATTTATTCCAAACTTGGTGCGAAAAGAATTTCTAAGAACTCATCATTACTTTCAATCTATAACCTTTTCCCGTATACGGTTTCCCTCAACCCCTAGTACATATTACTTTCGCAACGTGGCCATTCCCATAATTTAATTCATTCAAGACTTTGGAATTATTTGTGACAGTGAGCTTAACTTTCGCTCCCATTTTGGTAAAATAATTAACAAGGCCAATACCTCTGCCGGCTGTATTAATAATCTTATTTCCACAGATATTTTGTCAACAACTACTGATTACTTCGCTCCTATTTTGTGTCTCAGTAAGGATTTTAAAGTTGTTTTCCCATCCAGACAGGACTGGCAAACCACGTCGTGACGAAAGACTTCGACACAACTATTTTTACTGATGGTTCAAAGATGGAGTGTGGGGTTGGTTCAGAAATATTGTAAGGTACTAAAACAAGACCCCTACCAATAACAAAATACCACTATCCTGACAGCTTTTAAAGCCATTAGCTCAGCTGCATCGTCTTCCAAATTGGTGCAGCAATGCCGTGATGACCTCGCCAGCCTAAACGTGAATCTCAAGGTGAGGGAAACGAGCAGGCTGACGAACTGGCCAGGCAAGGTTCCCCCCTTCATGACTCACTTGGAGCCATGTAGGGCAATATATTCTCTTTTTTTCTTACCGAATCCAATCGCAGGTGGAGCAATTTGTCAAATTCCATCATTTATAGGAAGATTTGGCCCACCTGTAGTAAATCCCGAACAAACGACTTAATTTTCAGACCCAGGCGAGACATAGCCAGGTCGTTGCAACATGAACAGGATACTGGCCAATCGGAGAGCATGCAGCGAAGCTAGATATACCCCACAATTATCACTGTCGTAGTTGCGGGGACCAGCAGGAAAAGGAGACAGTCATTCATTTCCTCTGTAAATGCTTCGCTTTGGCCAGAAAAAGAGCTCAGTCACTTGGTAAAGCTTTTTTCCGTGACCTTAACGAACTTTCTGAGATGAGGATCAAAGATTTGATCTCCATCCTTAACGAAACGCACTAGCTCTAGGATAAACTTCAGTAGTCACTGTACATCTTTCCTAGGACTAGATGATCGTTCTAAGGGAACAAACCTTGTAAGTCTCTGAGCCAACCGACAATCTGATCAATGTGGCATGTTGCTGCGAGACTCAAACAATCCATACCATTTCCATCCATAAGTCCAATGAGTTATGGTGTCAAAACGATGCACTCTAGCTCTAATTGGCTCAATAAGCTAGGTGGCTCGTGACCGCCATTTCACCCTACCTACCTACCTCTGCCGGCTTCTGCGGCCTTCCGTAGACCGATAACATCAACCCCATATGTACCTTATTTCTTGTCTCAATAAGTTAAAAATCGTTCGCAAAATTTGTAGCGGATCGAAAAGAAATCTGTTTAATTGAAAATGAAACGTTTGAAAAAAAAAACACTTTCGTCGCAAAAAAAAAGTGGGACCAGTAATTTGTATGTGATCAAATTTTAAATTTTTTCAGAAGACTTTAAGGGGTTATTGCGCTGTTCTGTGCGAAGAAACTAAGAATTTAACAACTAACGGAGTTTTAAGTTTTTATTGGAGCTTTATGGTGTCGATTATGTACAAAAATACTATGAGGATCATATTTATAGCTTCATTTGTTACAAGTCGCAAAATAACTTAAAATACATATACCAGAATGATGTTTTAAGGCAAAAGACTGAAAAGTGATGGGTTTCTGTGATTTTATTATGATACTGAAGGGGTGGAGGGGGCGTGGTTGTCAAAAATTTGTTTTTTTCATCTACCAAACTTATTAAGTAACATTTTAAAAATTTTTATGACCTTTAATAGTTTTATCGATTGGACCAATTTTATAATTTAGACAAGAAAGTCAAAATCTATCGTTTTGTTCAAAAATGACGGTTTAAATGTTTCTAAGAAAAAAATAGATTTTGTAATTTTCAATTTTCTAGAAAACTAAATGACTTAAGACTATCTAGTTTTTAGCACTCGACTGAGAGTTAATGAGTATCAAAAATGAAAAAGCAAATTAGTACTTAATAATGTAAAATTTTGCAAAAAAAATCATAATACACTTTTTTTTTTATTTTTTTTCAAAATTTTGAGTTTGAAAATAATTTTTTCAAAAACTAAGCACTAAAATAACTTAATTTGAAAACAGAATTGAAGAATGGGTTCTTGGCTTTAAAAAAAGGTATAGTATGATATTGTAAGTGTTGCCGTTGTTATTATTCTTATGTATTTTGTTCTTTAAATTTGCCCCTCCCACCTAAAGGGGCGGAATTTTGAAGTGGCCCAATATCTTAAAATCATATTCATATAATGTACCAACTATGAAAAAAATTTGATGCTTTTATCACAAAGTGCACAATTATTTAACTAAGCCGCCCCACTATTATATCCCCTACTTAGATCAAATTCCATCCCAAAGTCACATCAAGATCAAAATTTCTTCATTTTTTACCTTTTAACCAAAATATGAAGAATGAGCAGAGCGCGTTCATTACGAAAATTCCTTAAAACAAAATAAAGGCCAGATACAGAAATTTTTTGTTGTTTACCAGAGTTACCAGTGGGATACAATTGTATCCCGGGGGATTCTTTTTTTCAGTGGGATTCGGGGATACATTTTTTTAAAAAGGACACATTTTTCCACAATCACTTTTAACTCAAATAAGGTTAAGTTTTCTAATGAAAATTAAAACGTTATTGTATTCTATTACAATATTTTGTTGTATATATTAATGAATTATGAATGTATTTAATTTTTGTTTTATAAATTAAAAAGCTTTGATAATACTTAAAATTGGTCATTTTGAAAAGTTTTGCATTTAATTGGAAAAGAACTCTTTTATTTTCAAAAGGACTCTTTTTTTCACTCGTAGGGATTCATAAATAATTTTGGCTGCGGTAACACTGTAATGTTTACTGTCTCTTAGTCCCTTTTCACACAAGGAAACAAGTTGCTGAGATTTTTGTGTTCCGTGTTGCGTTTGTGTATGGTATGTGTTTTTTTTGTATGTTTTTACGTTGGGTGCTTCCGCTCCCGAAAAAGTCACGCTTCGTGTCTGTTTGGCACTATGTATATCCTCTGGCCAACCCAAAGGACTGTGATGTACCTACCCTCTTCCTCCACTGCTTCCTTCATTCCAACGAGTTGCAATGTGGCTTCTGCGAAGATGAAAACTTTTGCAGTTTGTTTGGCTTACCCATTGTACCTTTTTGATGCTCTTTATTTGATGATGCTTCTTTCGGAGGTAGCGCTTCTGATCTGTCCAAACCTAAATACATGTTTTTCTCTGAGAGAAGTCATGAGGGGCAGGCTTACCACATTGGGCTATTTATCGGAATTTGGGCTATCTTTTTCCAAAATGGTCGACTAAGAATTCAATATATCAATCCAATCATAATTGGGCATATAAATAACCCAAATCTAATAAAAAATAAATCACAAAAATAAAAAACTTTTCTCCCTCTAAACATACTATTAACGCTTTTCACAATTTGGAACCAGTTTTTTGCACTGAATATCTTCTCATTAGTCATGACATTTCAAACGCAAAAATCTTCGTTTGGATTTCATTCAGCTGGGAAATTTAACGCTTGCCTGAAGCCTAGTACGCTGCTGATTTGAAACGAAAAATCATACACGGAAAATTTCTTTTTGCAGTACGCTGTTCGAAGAGCGAAATTTATAAATGTAGCAGAGTATTTGGAGAAGTCTCCGCTCCTTTTTCGCACTGAATTAATTATACAGACCATTTATCGTGTGCGGAAAAATAACATTTGAGATTTATTTGTGTTTATTATTTTCTTATACCATGGGTTTCTCAGATTTTTTGCGTTTATGTTTTATTTTGTTTTTGGAATTAGTGAAACTCTCCAAAGATATTTTCGCAAGTGTTTCGTTGGTTGGTTTGGAAATCACAGAAAAATTTCTTTTCGCATCAGCAGCGTACTATGCTTAAAGCCTAGTACGCTGCTGATGCGAAACGAAAATTTCCTGTGATCTCCAAACAGACAACGAAACGCTTGCGAAAACACAACGGAAAATATCCTTGGAGAGTTTCACTAATTCCAAAAACAAAATCAAACATAAACGCAAAAAATCAGAGAAACCCATAATGCAAGAAAACGATAAACAAAAAAAAACACAAATAAAACTCAAATGTCATTTTCCGCACACAGTAAATAGTCTTTATAATTAATTCAGTGCGAAAAAGGAGCGGAGACTTCTCCAAATAATCTGCTACAATTATTAATTTCGCTTTTCGAACAGCGTACTGCAAAACGAAAAGCAGAACGAAATTTTCCGTTTATGATTTCGTTGTGTCATTTTTGCATGGGATTGAATTGAATTGAATTTTTATTGAGACTTAAGAACAATTACAGAGTAAAATTCATAATAATATATGTTACTTAGCAAAGCTATGTTTTACTGCGGCTATAATGTATTCCCTGCTCTATCTAGTTACATTTTTGGGAAGCCTCGTGGCTGTCATTTATAATATATAAAAAATATATAGTCATTCTGCTCTTGCTCAGGAGCAATATTTCAGTTACGTGTTGGCTGTTGCAACGGATAAAAAAATATGCATATATACAATACCTACAAATACAAATACCTTATAAACTATAAATTTCGTGTTATAGAGCGAGAACGCTCTATGTAGAATTTTCAAATTTAATGAAATCACTTTTACATGGATAGGTATAATTAATTAAAAAACTGTTTTGATTATTTTACATTCACTTCTTTCACAGTTACATTAAAAAATAAATTACTGGCAATGAAAATAAAGTAAAACGATATGTAAAAAAGTCATAAATTACATTAAAACATTAATGATTTAATACATTACAATTAGATTGTTTGTTTTTTTCGATTATGATGATGATTAACCCATCTGGGTTCACAGGGTGATGGCCTCGCCTGGAGAATCTGCCAGCTTGCGCTGCGTCTGTTGCTAGTAGAAACTTTCTAGCTGTAGTCCGTTTTAACGGTAAACGGAGTAACGGGGTTAAGTTCCAGTCTGGTGACGATGAACAGGAACTAATAAGTTGTTGAAGATAGAAATCTCCAGGTTACCAAGCAGGTATCCCCCTCCAAAGAAACTGCCTGGTAGACCGTTTTGACGGTAAACGGGAACGGTATAGGCCTGGCACGAGGCACAGGAACTAATCAGTTGCCGGAGAAGCCTCTCCTGACGCCATGCAGAAATCCCCTCCCCAAAGAACTCTGCCTGGTTGTGGTTCACTTTCACGGTAAGTGAGAACGAGTGTAATCGGTCCCAGTGAAGAGGCACAGGAACCAATAATAAATAACTAGAGAAAAATCTCCGGAAAAAGCACGGTGTGCAAGGCACGACCGGCCACGTTGCGCTCTCAAACCAAACTCCTTTGCATGGGATTTTTTCGTTTCGCATCAGCAGCGTACTAGGCTTAAGGCTGAAAAAATACTGAAGCTGCGAGCAGAACGGTGATGCGAGAGGTGAGCAGAGCGTTAAAAACAAACACTAGAGGCCTCAGTATGAGAGCTCGCATAAGAACACATTTTTTTGTTTTCGTCGCTCTGCTCACTTCTCGCATCTCCGCTCTGTTCGCAGCTCCAGTATGAGTTTAGCCTCAAGCGTTTTTCTTTTTTAGATCAGAATAGAGTTCTGAACAGAGTCCAAGCATATCGAGCATGCTCTGAACATCCTCTGAACAAAGCGCTGGCGCTCTGAACTATTTTTGAAACACACTTGAACACTTAGCTTTTTTTTTCAATTTCACCTGTCAGATGCTTGTGTTCAGCATTCAACTCGGTCTGCTCAGTTATTTTATTCTGAGCTCATAGAGCGCGCTCTGAACAAGCTCAGAACATGTTCAGAACACAAATTTGAAGCTCTGAACGTTCAGAGGTAAAAAAAAACACAATTTTTTGTTTGACAGTTCAGGCTCTGCTCTGAAATAAAAAAGAAAAACGCCTATTAAGGCGAAACCACAACCAGTAACCACGCTTCCGTCGTTCCGGCTTTTGACAGGCTTTTCAGTGACTACGATATTTTATGTCATTTAGCGCGACCTTAAGAATTTGCAAAACGTAATGTAGCTTCAAACTTCGGGCGTTGAGAAGTTACTTATATGATAGAATAAAAGTTTTGTTTCCTTAAAATAACATTGCACAAATTCTTCGCAGATAATAGGGAACCAAAAATGTCCGTTTTTTATGGTTTCATAAGGAACTACTTAACAACAATTGAAATAAATAGCTTTGGTAATGAAAGTATTCACTAATGTCGTTTTCCATTAACATTTTCTTTTTGATTTCAATGGAATATGAAACAACCGTCTTACGAAATTGACACAGTTCTAGTTAATAAAAACCTTTCTTCAAGCATTTTGAACTTTTACAAGTAATTCGAAGAATCATATATATTATTTCTGTTGTCAAACTCCTTTTTTATCATTTATAAAATAGAGGAGTGAGTCTGGGAGGCAACGAAGCAGGTTGTGTCGAGTGGCACAACCTACAAATTCAGTTTTATTAAAAAATAGTAAAGTAAATTATTTTAAAATAATTTTTTTTCTTCTCATCGAAAGTTGGTACTCCGTGCGGAAGGTGTCCACCTGGATGATAACAGGAGTTGTTCATGCACTCCAGCAACTGAAAAGCTAGTTTCCTAGCTATGCCGCTAGAACTAGACTTGAAGCCTATCCAGTTAATTACGGGACTCTGGCGTGGTATCACATTACCCGCTAGCAACTTTATAATTTGACGGTGACCGACGTGTTGCCCACATGAAATCCTAGCATGGAACTTCTCTGGGGGAAGGATTCCATCTGGATCAAAACCGGAGATACATACACTCCAGCAACTGCTAATCAAGTCCCAAGGCTACCTGCACCCCTTGTGCTAATAACAGATGACAAACCTTCATCACAACAATGGACAAAGGATGACCGCCCTGCATCATACCAAATCAGTGAGATGACCGTCATATCATGAGAAAATTTGTTAAAGTGAATAATTATCTCTTTATAACTGGTCATAATGTGTTAAAAGTTTAAGTGAATTATCTTTTGTATTCAATCATTATTGTTTTTAGTGTTCTACTAAGTTATACCCTTTTACATATTTTTTTACAATTTCTATTGCCTTGCCGTCAACATGTGTTTTAAAATTAATTACAACTCGTAAGAAGTGAATTTATGTAAAAATGTCCTGAGCAAGAGCAGAATGACTATATTTTTTTAATATATTATAAGTGACAGCCACGAGGCTTCTCAAAAATGTAACTGGGCGGGTTCAATAAAAATAGCTTAGCATCTGAATTTTCAGATTTCTGAATTTATGTCGTTGAACGCAAAAAAAATCTGAAATTTCAGTCGAAAGTCATTGTGTCAAATTCCTGCATTTACCTAAAGGATTTACATTGAAGCGAAATAAAATAGAACTTTAATTACATTTGTAAATAAAACATTGAGAGTGAGTAGTTGTGAGGATGAAAATATATGTAACTAAATCCTTTTATTGATATGTATGACTTACAAAAACATAGAAAAACTTTCCAAACATCAATTAAAAAAATTGTTGATTTAAAAATTCACTAAACAATAAACAAAAAATTCGTTCATTTAAATAAGTATTAAATGTTCATGACAAAAACTAAAAAAATCAACCACCAACAAGACGAAAATTATAAAGTTCAGCTTTTATGTGTGCTTTTGGCACTTCCCCCACCACAAACAACTTTCATCTGAATTTTCAGATGAGAATTTCTTGTCTGAAAATTCAGATGAAACGTAACTAAACGTAACTAAAAGTCAATAAAAAGTCATCTAACTTTTTGTGACAGCTGGCCAATCAGAAGCTCCAAAAATTCAGAAATCTGAAAATTCAGATGTAAAACGTAATCGATTGAACGCACCCACTGATAGAGCAGGCAATACATTTTAGCCGCAGTTTTAACATAGCTTTGCTAAATAAATATATCCGAATTGTACTCTATAAGATTCTTAAAGTCTCAATAAAATTAGTCAAATCTACTAAATTAGGTATCACTGGATAGCAATTTACACATAGCGATGACATTGCACAAAAACTTTATGTTACACCACACTATTTTCTATAAATTTCGGCAATTTCAAATAATTCAATAAATGAATAATTTGACATAAGAAATGTCTAACTTTTAACCCACTGAATGAGTAAAGAAAAAAATATGTATTACTTCTGTAATTTAAAATTCTCCTTTTAAAAAAAATCCTTTTTTTCGCTTGCACATTGAGTGAGTGCTGCACCTTGAATGAGTGGGGGAGGTCCATATTTATTTGTGACTTCTGATTTCATTCTTACATCAAATATTGCTTACAAGTTTTGTAAAACTAATATGTTCATATCAATAAAGAATTTATTTATTTTGTTCAAACATTCTGTTTGAAAATTTAATTAGAAAACCTTATCGAATGTGCGAAATTTACGCACAGGTCTTCTGGTGACTTTATATTTGTAATCGGGGTGTGAAAAATTATTAATTGTTACTACTATTATAATTATTATTATTAGTAGTATTTTATTTTCCCAGATCAAATTCATTCTCATCAATAAAATTGGTCGAGAAATGTTGAAAATGGAACAAAACTCATACGACTTGTTTCAATTTTCATCGTTTCTCGACCTTTATCTCGAATGCTTTTCGGACGGACAATAATTATAGGTGCCGTTTTCGAGAGTCGGAAAGCCATTGGGATTGAACCAGACAGAAAAAAAAAAAAAAAACATTGTTTATCAAAGAGCGTTGCAGTGACCTGTAATGACGTGTTGTAATCTATTATCGGTGTAAATAAACTACTGAATTTAATTCCAAAAAAGTTTCAATCATTCAATTGCTATTCACAGTACAGTATGATTTTACACAAGATACAAATACAACATCCGCAGTAGAATTACTGCCAATAAAAGCAGAAGTAGAATCCTACTGCGGATGGGTAGGCTACTGCGGACAGGTTTTTTTGAGAATTTCTACTTTACTATATATAAAATCCCAAAAAAAAACACGTCTAAAATATAGGCTCAAATCTCGAAATGGACATTAAAAATTAAATCAATTTGAGGCGAAACAAAGTCCTCGGGCCAGCCAGTTTTGAAATAAATTCAAATTTTCGGATAAAATATTTGTGGGGGAATACAAAATTTAAGGCGGAATGATGGAGCAATGTGAAAACCAAATGCGTTAGCTTGTTTTTAAAAGTAATATTCAATGCTATACCAATTAATTTTAATTGTTAATAGTTTAATTTTTTTATAATCTTACATTCTTACAAAGGCCCTTAACATTCAAGTAGAAATTAAAAAGAACATACTACAAAGGTATATTTATATTAAATTTGTATATATTTTCTACAACCATTTTATAAAAAAAAGAAATTTTAAAAAATTAAAAATGAAAAAAACATAGTTTTTGAATATTATATAGGAAAAATATTGCAAGGGTTAAGAAACCAAAAGAAAGAACAAGAAGTTATCCTAAGTAAAATCCTAAATTGAATGTTTTACGTTTTGTTCTATGAACATTTCGAGCAGAGGGAGTGCAACTACAAAAAAAAATATACAGCTTTATAAACATTATTTTATACTTTTTTTACAATAAATTTCGGCACTCCTCAGCCCTCAGTGCGTTTGGCAATTAATTTATTAATTATATTATATAAACTCACAAAACTCTTTATAAACAGAATATTCACTAAAACTGATTTTACAATAACCTCAATTTTAAAATCAGTGTACACATAAGGAAATCAGTGATCTAGCTGTCAATTAGTGGATCATTACCACGTTCCAACTCATCAAGGGTGTCTTCGGATCCGGATGTGGTCAAATCCGACAATTCTTCCAGGCACTTCTGCTTCTTGCGGACGTTCCAATGAAGACACTCAGCTAGGGAATCAAACCAATCGGATATTTGATCTTGAGCACAGATACTGGGTACTGGGTAGATTGACGTTGTTACACGAAGGCTATCACCGTGAAATAGTTCTTGACGGTTTCTTCCATCGAATGAAACCCACGATGTGTTACGACTATCGGGCGATACCGAGATCTGTGTATCAAAAGGAGATAATAGTTTAACAATTTTAAAAGACATGTTCTAGCTTTGAGTAAAATTTATATTAGTAGGTTAAAATAATACACTTGGATAAAAAATCTACAATGCGAATGAAGAATTAAAAATAGTTTATAAAAATATCAAGGGTGTTTGAAGTGTTTTTCTTAGGGGAGTTAGGGAAAATGTGGGTTTTAAAACTAAAATGTTCGTGAAATCGATGAATACTGTGCATCACTTGAATAGAAGGGGGCTTGCCGATTACTGCCATAAAAGAAGCGTGAAGTGACATTTCACTTAAATACTCTGAAAGTCCTTTTTTTGTCTTTTATACCAATAATGTTTTACCAACGAATCAATAGTCGCGTTCGAGTAAAATTTATAAGCAATCCCGATTGGTTGGTGTTGTTGTAATCCTATAGGAAAAAACAGCTGTTTTCCAAAATAAATAATTCATCCACGGTACTCTTCCCTTACTTCCGAACGTCAATTTTATGTTAATAGTATTCGACTTTGGAATACCTTACCGCGGGTAATAAGAGAATTAAATGATGCATCCAAGACGAAAAGCGAAATAAGAAAGTATTTTTCAACCCCTTAATCGAAAGGAATTATGTTACCTTAATTATTTACACGTTCCTATATTATGAATTTTCCTATAAAGAAAAGCGAACAATTTATGTTACTTTTATAACATTTTTCTAGAATTGTTAAAATATTGCAGTATATGAGAATAATTGTATTAAGCCTTCAGCTATGGTAACTCTTTTAATTATTTTTTTACTTAAGTTCCATTTTTTGTTAATACAGCGCTTATCACTAGCTATTTTATATCTATCTATTCACTAGATCTATCTATCTATTTCAGTAGATATTTTATCTTAATGTGTTCAAGTTAATCGAATTCAAAATAAATAAATAAATAAATAAAGGTATCCTAAAATTTTTCGATTTTTTGTGAAAAAAAGCTGACATCTGAAATAAGTGTCAGCTGATTTTCAGCTGTCTAGTCTCACACTTTCTGTGGGAATGGATTACAGATCACGCGGGATTTTTTTACATATTACCGAACAAAATAAAATATATGTATATAAAATACAAAATAAATATCAAATTCCAGACAAACCTATCCAATACGGTTTTGGTCGTTCGAAAAAATATTCGATGCATATCCGGCCTATCACTCGAACGAGGCCAATGAAACCAAGCCGTCTTGATGCACATTTAAAGGCAAAACATAAGGGCCATATCAATTCAGGTTTGAATTACCTCCAAACTTCAAAAAAAATTGAAAAAAGAAGAACAGTTAAGTCCCTATTTACTGCTCAACATGAAAATATCAATCGTACCAAATTTCGTTACTCATCGCTAAATCTGAGGTATCTACATAATACATATTATGTATAATGTTGGGAGACATGAGGATTTTTGAAAGGTGGGACATAACACAAAAAAGTTTGGGAGACACTGTTCTAAACTTAGTGTTTCAATTTATTAAGTATTGTTATTTTTTATGTAAATTTCTTATCATGTTGATCATCTAATCACTATGTAAACAACAAATTTTATGAATCGGATAATAATAACTATTGAACCATATGTATACAATATAATATGTATCATAATAAAAATTAAATCAACTATCTGTTTATCTATCTAATTGGCTCTCGCCATTATTCTACCCCTGATAGAGCATTAAGGAAAAAATATTTTCTTTTTCAGAAACAACATCGAGCAAATTATGGAATGAACGAATGCATACATGCCGCTTGAAACACATTTACTTAATTTATTAACTTTGGATTAAAGAAATTTGATTTTATAATATTAAACCCCATCAACTATTTCGGGTTGATAATAATCCCATTAGGATTTATTTGGAGTTGTTTCAATATTTGTTCTTAAACCTTCAAAAAGTAAGAACTTGGCGTGCTTTTAGATCTTACTACCTTCCACGGCTGACTTGTTAGTTTTTACGTAAATGTTTTCGTATAGAAGAACTTCGCTCTTGTTTCAAGAATTATGTTTTTGGCCTAATTGCTATTTCAAAAAATGTGAATTTCACTTAAATGAGGTGCCGCTCGGTAGTATATTAAAAAGAATACTGCTCATAATTATGCTTTAAAGCGCCAGTTATAACAATAGGAAGGTAGTTTAACATTCATGAACTTTACTGTCCTCTATCTATTCAGGTTTTACAGATAATTTGACTTATAGCAAGAAATTTTCCAAATTCCACGGTGAATATTTTTCGTCAACCACACTTTTTATCAAATTGAAATTAATAGATTTTTCCAAAGCGACAAGCGCTTGGAGGGAGAGGATAAGAATATTCTGTACGTTACACTTTAGCCAGCAAAGGTTACAGTAAAACCCAGCATTCAGTATAACAATTTTTTCCCAAACATCTGGTCAACAATGATAAGTCAAATATCTTTTCACGAGAGCTCGTTATTTAGTTACTGAACTGACTCGAGATTACTTAAATAATTAATCAAAATATAACTTACTTTCAATTCGACACCAGCTGGTACAACGATCGGTCTGAAACTCAACGAATGTGGACAAATGGGTGTAACCATGATTGCAGGTACGGACGGATGAATCATAGAAGCACCAGCTGCAACAGCATATGCAGTACTACCTGTTGGCGTGGACACAATCAAACCATCTCCTTGCACCGATGTTATATACTTTCCATCGAGGAAGAGATCAATATTGCTTAAGTAAGGCGAAGGTCCTCGATCGATGACAACTTCGTTCAGAACCTAGTTATAAAAAAACATGTTAATCTCTCGAATTTCAAGACATAACATAATCTAATATAGATCTACCAAAATATTTGTCGATGCTTTAGTAGGAGCTGCATTTGGATAATGTGTACTGTTGTCGGTGGTTTCGTTTGTAGCAGTAGCACCAGCCGATATACTGTTGTAATGATTTTGCTCACTTGTACTGTCTTTATGGTGCCGATCAGACTTTCTAAAAATCACACATCGAAGCCGACTTCGAAGTGTCAGGGCTGCATGGCCTTCCAGTACGTTGGTCACTTGTTCTTGGAAATTGTCAAATTGAAATGGGGTAAGAAAGCCCAGAGAGCCCAAATGAAACGCCATGACAGGAGGCACCGATTGTTGAAATAACAGCGAAGCATAGAGAAGTGTACCGTCTCCACCAAGACAGACAATGAAATCAATTCGATCAGTAAGGTCATCGCGTCCATCTCTAAAAAAACAAAAAAAAAAATAAATTCAGATTATATGAAAGAATTGAACTTACTTAAATGTGACAAGTTTCTCCTTGATCCCTTGAAATTTCTTATCTTCACGTAGGAGAGGATCTTCTAGGACCGCTGATTCGACCCAAACAACCATGTTCTTTTCCTGTTTAATATATAAGTTAACATTATAGCACTATATAGAAATTTGAAAATTATTTACCTGAACAAGCCAATCAACAAGCTGAACAAACGGTTGCATTACCGTGGAGTCACGAACTTTTTTTATGACGAGCACGGTTAGCGGGGGTTTGTACCAGGTAAGTCTTTGGCTGGCGGGATCTTGGATTTGCCTTTAAAAGTTTTACAAAAAGTAAATAATAAAATGAAAATAATTAAACACAAAAATCAAGAATTAGGTTAAGAAAATTTCCTAGGCTTCAATCAACAGGTTCTTTCAATTTCTAAAATGGGCAAAGAATTCCAAATTTTAGTTGTGTGGCTACAGAAAAATTGTTGTACTTAATAGTCTTAAATAAGGCTCATAGGTAAACTGATTGGTGCAGCTAGTGGTGCTAGTATTATGGCGGAATTGTTTTAAGGTAGAAATGTAACTGACTATTTTACTGGAGCATTTTTTGGAAAAATATCGATAAAATAAAGTAAAACAGTTATAAATGTTTCTGCTATCAACCTTTCAGCAAGCTTCAAGACTCAAGACTCTCTATAAATTCTTTAAAAGAAAAATCGCTTTGCTCTCAAATCTGTTGAATGAACGAATCCTGAGCGACAAAATACGATGATGTTGAGGCGAATTATAATGTTTCTAGAAAGTGGGGATACATTTCCTGAGAAGAATTTTAGACACGATCGTCTACATTATTTAAGGGCGGTAAAATTGATTCCTTTTTTTATGAAAAAATTAAGAAAGGGCTGCAGTGTCAGTACTCGGTAACCTTTTAGATGGTAGAATATTTTTTTCACAAATGAGCCCTATAAAGCACTTATTTAAAGGAAACGAATTTGTGATAAGCTGTTATAAAAATAAAGTGGTTTCAAATGTACTGAGGAACTAATTTCAGTCCGGCTTGTTTTATTCCTCGCTTTTTTTTTAAGGAGCATAGTTTCGTTTCGACTTCTTTGTAATTTTTTTTCACTGGCGTGGTATTCAATAATTTTAAGGGTTTAAGAATTTTTAACAAAATAAAATTGATTAATTTGCGTTTGCCACCATTGCAAAATTTAAAAATTTGTAAAAAAAACTAATTTTTTACTTAAACACAATCGTTTTCCACTTGGCTACGACAAGAATATGTTGTCGCAGAAAAGGACGTCATATTTCCGTTTCATTCGGAATTTGTGATAGCAAATTCCCCGAATTTCGAAATTCTTAATAGATTTTCCACTACGAATTCACTACGAATGGATTCTGCAATACATTTTTCGTGATTCGTAGCACATTTTTGATTACGATGGAATTTGTGATAGGGCTGATTATAATTTATAATTTAAAAGTAGCGGATGTACTATCACAGATGCTATTGTTTTGGCGCAGGATCAGGAAAATAGATGTGGTTTGAAATATTTTTTTTTTTTTCAAACAAAAAAATCACTAACCCAATTTCAATGAATTGAATTTTCAAAAAATAAAAAAATCTAATATTTTTTAAAAATCGAACATATTTTTTGAAAATTTTCTCTGGAGCCAGTTACAGCTATCATTGAAAGCCATCGTTGAGACTTTTAATTTTTAGTTTTGAGGCATTTAAAAAGCGAAATCAGTGATTGTTTATGCCGACATAAATCTAAGCTTAATTAATTATTAATTCCCGTAAAAAAAAATGTATTTTGCCCCAACCTTCCATACAAGTTATGTAGTTCAATCGCTGAAATATTAAAAGAGTGGTTGGGCCAAAATTTAAGTTTCTTGGCTATAGAAATAATAATGGAGTCATCAGCTTTTTATTAACATTAAAATAATCTCTCAAAAGTAACAATTAAAAATATAAATGATCGTTTTAAATGAAAGCTATGTATAACTGGCCCCTTATCGGATAAAAATAAAGCTACGTGGAAGCTTTAGAATACAAATTTAAAGAAATCACTGGACCTGTGCGGAAAGCCGGACGTGGCCTTGATTACGTTTTTTGTAAAAATTAAATAAATGTGTACTATTTTTTTTTCCATTTTTTTAAATTAAAGGAATATTTATGCTAGGTTTCAACCTTTGCAAGAATATACTTTTGTAAATTGTTTTAAAAAAAGAAAGAAACATCGGATTAAATATTGATAAAAAAATTATAATTTTAAATAATGATATAAATTTTAAATTTGTCCTTGTTGCAAGTATAAACAAACACAGATAAATTACTATAAAAATACTTAAAATAAATAAAACAAGTATTTACAGAAAACCTCTTGTATCAATGTATCAATTTTCAAAATCGAGCTTTTTATTATGAACAAGGAATGGTTTTTGTTCTTTGTTTGTTCCTATTAAAATATTAAATTTGACAAACATTCCGAATATTTTAAAATTGAAGTAAAAGAAAATTATTTAAAACTTATATATATATATGGGTCAATATTTCTAAATATGTTTTAATGTTTTGCACCTCGAGATGAATATTAACTAAACAAATTTAATAATTTTTAAATTTAATAATTTCAAGTCATTGACCCACCTTTTTTTTATTATTTTTAACTATTTATCTATATCATCTATATGAGAGAATTGACACAGAAATTACCACATTTAATCACAAAAATGACGCCGAAATTTTCAATGTCAATTCAATTTATTTATTAAGGCAATAGCTAAACACAGTAAGGTAAAATATTTATTTTTTTAAATACAACCGAACTTTACTGATAGTCCATTGAAATGTTACAAAATTTTGCCCGAACCTTGCATTAGTATAGGACAACGTTTTTTTAATGTGTAGAGTGCATCAGTGTGAGTATACGAAATCATTTTCGGGGCGGGAAACCCCCCCCCCCCCCCATTTGGCCACTATCTTGAAAAAAGTTATAACCCTTTAAAGTAATTTTTTTGAAAATGTTCATGGATTATTGGCTATATCTTTTTTATTTTCAATTTAACGGTAAAAAGTCTCTTAACCAAAATTGTAGAGAATTAAATTCTCTACAAAAATGTTCTACAATTGTTTTTGTCATCCCTTTATTTCTCAAGATATTGTGAAAAGGGGCTTCATACCCCTTTTGCAAGATAGCGGCCAAATGGGGGGGGTTTCAGCCCCGAAAATGATTTCGTATACTCACACTGATGCACTCTACACATTAAAAAAAAAAAACTAAATGCAAGGTCAATGTAACATTTCAATGGACTATGAATGTTTTTTTTGAAACTCATGTTATTATTTAATGCCTAAAAAAAGGCAAATAACACGGTAATGACAGATTTGGTGAACGAAAACTTGAAATGCCTATATTACATGAAATACAACTTGCTACTGATATTTTTTGTGCCTTTTGGAATTTTTTCCGAAGACAACTAACGGTTACCTTTATTGATGTGATCTCCACATCTTATTCAATTTTTTTAAGGATTTCTTTTTTGTCACGGAAATGACAATTTTGCTTGGGACTGCAGACACTTAAATTAATTTCAACCAACTTTTATACCTCCAAAAATAAGCTGGCTGGGTATTAGTTACCATTGTCCTTGTTTCTTTAAAGCTAAATTAATACATTTTTCTAAGTTATTTACAACTATAAAATATTTTGTATTTTATGAGGGAAGGTACAGCTTGGGACATGCCACTGTAATGACATTTTTGGTATTAAAGTTACAATTTCGGAATAAATGTAAATGAAAAAAAAGAAAAAACATCACAATAAAAATTGAATACAAAGAAAAAAGTTTTTTTTTTAATACATCTTCTATCTGCATATATCGCAGCCTGAGTACTTAAGTGCCCCACAGACCTAAAAAATTGTTCCTCAGAAAACGAATCTAAAATTTGAAAAATAATTTCTCTACTTTCTACTTGAAAAATATGACTTTTGAATTTTAATAGATATTATTTGAAGATATCTTTGTTTTAATTTAAAGGGTCCTACACACTATCACTTTTACTTGTCAGGTGACATTGACGTTTTTTTCATAAGGTAAAATTGATAAAAAACAAGCCTCCACACGTTTAATGAACACTGACAATTTTGCTTTCTTTTTTTTCTCTCAACAAAAATAAACTTACGGACATCGGTATCTTCCGAATTCAATTCTGGGAAACTATAGGAAGTCGATTCTCTGCTGCTGAATCCACTCCTTGGAGATTCTTGGTCTTTTAGAAAGAGCAATTCATTTAAATACCATAATGTATAGGCTGGTAAATGTCGTCCTCTACTGCTCCCGACTTTTTAGAATTTTTAATTTTTTTTAATTCAGCCCGAAAATTGGATCTGATAAATGTTAATAAACTCGCTTAAATAATCCCGAGAACACTGTCACAAATCAGACATCTTGCACAAAATTAATAATATAATATCAGGCAAAACAGAAACACACTACACACCGTAAATATTTTGTCATTGAACATTGACGAAAATCAAAATAATTTTGTGTTTCGTCAATGTATCAATTTTACTTCTGACGAACATTGAAGTGCCTACTAACGAATCGAGACTCGTTTAAGTAATATTGTCAGGTAACATTGGTCGTGTGTATGGCCCTTAAAGGAGTGAAGTCAAAAACTGTTATGGTTGTTCAAAAAAAATAATAAAAGTATGAAAAAAGTCAGAAATGGATATAGACCCCTGCTTCATGCTAAATCTATGAAAAGAAATTTAAATTTTCCATGGACATAGAACATTTATGCACTAAGCAACGTTAACAATAATAATAATAAAATTCAAAAGCACTGACATTATTTATTTTTTTTTAATTTTATTTTTATTGATAAAACCGTAAAACAAAAAGAAATTTTGATTGGATGATCTTTGATTATTATTAATCCAATAAAAAACGTCGCAAATTGGTAAGTTATTAACGTACTTAATTATTAAATATACTGAAACTTAACTTTGGACCTCAAAATTTACCAACAAAAATACATTTAATTCAAAAGGGTATTACTTATAAAAACCGTTTTATATACGTAGTAAAGTAAATAGGTTTTAAGTTTTTTGTTAATATTTGTTAATTATAGAAAAAACTCGCAGGTCTTTTGTTTCTATACAATTAATTAAAAAAAATAAATGCCATGGGGCACTTAAGCATTAAACAATGATAAAAGGAACTCTTCTACAAAGATTGCTTTACGTAGTACCTACATGTTTGGATATCCGTCAAATAAGCACCAAAAGAACCAAAAAAATGAGGTATGTGCAGCAAACGTGACTTCTGTAACTTCCTTATCAATGAAGATAGGACAACGGGATTTAGTATAAATGCATCATTAACTCCATTTCTCGAAAAAGTGGTCTATGGGGCACTTAAGTACCTACACAGGCGATATGTTATTATATATAAAAATGAATTGATTTTTTTTTGTTAGTACTGTTAGAAATGTAAGCTAGAACCAATAATAAGGTGATCTATCTTAATTATTATAAAATAAAGAATCAATCGTCTTTCTTCCGTAATAAAATAATTTCAATTTTTCTGACAAAATAAAATACCAACTCCTTAATTTAAACAAAACAGGCTGTTCTGTTCTCTTCAAAGTGATACGCTTGTATCACTTGTGACTGTTTGCTAACGAAATACTTCATCTTCAAAATGAATAAAGCTAACAGTACCTATCACCATAACTGGGCTGAACACCAACCGATTTTCGTAGGGATTTTCTTGTTGGTTTCGTATTAAGTCAGACAATAATACAACGGAGCAGAAAATTGGTATATCGTGAAATTGCATACTTTTAGGGGTTAATGGTGGTGATATCAATAGTATAGATACAAAATAAAACCCAGGTGGAACACCTATTGGTGGTGATTTAGTGGTCAACACATACTTCTAAGGCTGACTGGTGAAAATTTTCGTCAAAATTACCGGTAATCCCGCGATCAACGTCTGCAGATGAACTTAATGCTTGCCTGAAACTATCATATTTATGGGGATGCGTAAAGAAGTCACAATTGACAAGGAATTTTTGTAATTTAACCAGGTTGACGAAAGATGGTAAAGAAACGTCACCCAAGCCACCATAATCAAAGGCGAGAAAATTCTGAATCCAAAAATTCCGATGATATCGACGAATTCGCATTCGCAATGACAATCGTTGTAAGTGTGTGGCCTTAAGATCAACGCGAAATATTCGGAAAGAACGTTTAAATTATATTATATGAAATAGCTATATCTCCAGCCAAATAATTAATTAAAACGAATTATAAATTAATTCGTATACCATTGGTGGTAGCACCTTTAAGTTGTTGTTGTTGTTGTTGTTGTTGTTCAGAAATTCAATGAAATTGACGGAATAAAGAATGGTCAAGTCTAATAAACTGACATTCTAGTATGAATAATACAATAAATAATAATAATAACTTAATCGTCTGGTCTGTTACCGATCTTTCAACCTCTCCCCCTTTGATACGTACTACGAATTGTAGTCTATCGAATTAAGGTATGGAGAAAAATGAAGGCGCAACAAGACAGCATACTTGAAGGCGCTTAGAAAAATGCTGATGCTCCAAATGCATTTGATAAACGAACAAACAACACATCTCGACCTGTGACGTCAGTGGTCTTAAAGGGCCCTACACACCATCAATGTTACTCGTCAGGTAATATTGACGTTTTTTTCGTCAGATAAAATTGATGACAAAAAAGCCTCCACATGATCAATGAACATTGACAATTTTGCTAGGGAATTTGTTAGTGTAGTTCAGTAAATCAAACATTTTGTCAATGAACATTGAAGAAAATCCAAGTAATGTTGGCAGGTAACATTGATCGTGTGTAGGGTGTGCATGTAGAAAGTTTTTCAAATAAAATTGGATTAAAGCTCAGCACCACTAATAAGGTGATAGGGCTTGGCACCCCTTGAAATAGCTATATCTCCAGCCAAATAATTAATTAAAACGAATTATAAATTAATTCGTATACAATTGGTGGTAGCACCTTTAAGTTGTTGTTCTTGTTCAGAAATTCAATGAAATTGACGGAATAAAGAATGGTCAAGTCTAATAAACTGACATTCTAGTATGAATAATACAATAAATAATAATAATAATATATATTATATATAGTTAGAGCTTTAAAAACACTTTTAATAGTGAACGTTTTCAAATGGGTTTTAAAAGTACATATATCATTTTTAATTTTAAAGTTGGTAATTTAAAACGTGTTTTAAAAGTTTTTCCCTTAAAAACAGTTTAAATATTACATTGAAGGCTTTCACATGAATTGTAAAAATGTCAATTTGAAATTAAAAGTGTTCCCTTTTAGTCTTGATACAGACACTATTTTTTTTAAAGCGTGTGCCAATAAAATTAAATTAAACTTTGAATTTAAGTTTATATACCAAAGTGAGAAACTTTAAATTTAAACGGTTTAACTTTTAAATTCAAAGTAACAAAAATTTAAATTGTAACTTTCAAATTGAATACATTTCAATACGGTTTTCTTTCTTACATGTTAACTTTTAATTTTAAAGTGATTTTCTCAGGAAATACAAACTTAATATAAACGAAAAGCGGCCAAAATAATTAAGTAAACGTTTTAGTTATTGGATTCCACGAGTTCCGTTCTACAAAAATAAGGAAACTCAAGCATTTTTAGCGTCAACGAATTTAAATATGTTAGAACCTTCGGTTTCATTTAAGCAAGTATCGTTTATGTATATTTCGTTTTAGAGACAGTGGAAAACACTGACTTTTGGGTAAATTAAATTTCAACCGGTTATTGATAAGCTATAGTTAACGATGTTGCCAAGAACAGAATTAAATGATATCTTATCATACAAAAATTGGTAGCCTGACAGCTCGTAATCTTAAAAAATTAATGTTGACAACTTTGTCTAATATTTTCTCCTTCTAACGAGTTATTCTGTAAAGCCTTCTAATATCAATAAACATTTTTAAAACCATCATCTAAGTTAAGAAGAGAATTCTAAAATATTCTGACCAAAAGCAAAATTAACGAACGGATTTATTTGATCTTTTGAATGAAAAAGTACGAGTATATATACTTACATTACCATGGCTGAGTTTTTCATAATCCTTCCACATGGTCCAAACTGCTGGAATGGCGAAGGCGCATTTAAGCTTCTTGTTCGCCTGCAAAAAAAATTAAAAGTTCTTAAATTCAAGAGGTCATCTGATAGATAATATATTAAAAAATTGTTTTAAAATATTAGAAAAGGTTTTGAATATTATGTATTTTGATGCCGAACCTGAAAATTTTGCTGCCCTAGGCAAATTGTTATTTTGCCGCCTCAAATAAAAAGACGATAATGACAACATTAATATTTACACGAGGTTTTATTTAATAAAAATTTAGAGAATCAAATGTTTTTGACAAAATACATCTTGACAAAATTTGAAACTAAAATGCTGTTTTTGCGTGATTTCATTTTTTGCAAATCTTGTAGCGATTTCTTCTTCTTCAATTTTATGAAGCATTTAATTTTCAATTGAAATAGTCGCAAGACTAGTTGATCACTCACTCTTGCGTCAATGTTAATTGAAGATAGGTTTTTATAAGCTTAAGCGTCGTCGTCTAGCTTCACCTGATACAACACTTATGTACAAGAAATGTTAATAGTATCTTAAATGCATTAATAAATGTAAATACAATTCAAGTAAGAAGCGTGAAGCTGAATAGTTTAAAATTGACGGTTGAAATTAACAACTGCAGAAGTTTGGTTAAATATATTAATCTCATTCCATGAGATATTTAGCTATAATATCCTTTTGAACTTCGTTTTCAATAATTGTTGCTGTTGTTGTTCGCTGTCTTTTAACTCCTCCATCTTTGCTCATCGCTCATCGAGAGAAGATAGTTTAATATCGTAAAAATCACTTTTAAATTTCAATTTTGGATCGATTGTTTCAAGAGATTGTATCCACTATATTCTATAGTTTCAAACAAAGATTCCTTAGAACGGTTTATATGAAAGTGCCACCGCGATTTATCTAAAGGACTGTTCACACTGGAGCGACCAACGACCGACGAATAAAAGAACAAATGGGATTTAAAACATTTAATAAGCCTAAATTCTTCACAAAAACTGGACCAAACTGTAGAAAACTTATTTAATTTAATGTTAAGATACTAAAATTTGCGTTTTAATTACTAAATTAAAAGAAATTTAAGAAAATAAGTTGGTCGTCGCAAACAGATTGCAAATCGTGAGTCCATTGATTTTGATTGAAGCATTTTCAAAAGGATATGTAGGCGATGTTTAAGTTTTTGTTTTTGATACAAAAAGGAGAGAGAAAAATAAACTGGATCTAATCCTGAAATGGTATTTCTTGACTCAAGCCCTTAATACTTGAGGTCATAGATTTCACAATTAATCTTATTAAAGTTTGTTAACCTTGATTTAAAAATAGTTGGGTATCTGAATTCTAAAAAAAAAATTATTGACATTGTTACACTTGGCCGGCTTTTAGTGGGAACTGGAAATTAAAAATACATATCGGGATTAAACTTCAGAACCTCGTATTCGCAACGAATTGCAATAAATTTATTTGTTGGTGAAACATATTGAAAATTAGTAAAAGTATTTAAACCATAAAGAAGCGAAGACGTGTCTGAAAAACTCTATTACTTCACATCGCTCATACCGCGGTCGCAACTCAAAATAAGTTGTTTCGAGATAAACGGGATTCAAAATTTAGGTTTCTTAAAAAAGATAGTTTGTGAATTGAGGAAAAGATATCGATGTAGTATTTTTACGAAAGTAAAAATTAAACATTTTTACTGAAAATGTTATACTTATTTTAACATTGTCAATTTTTAAGTTATAATCATATTGAAGAAAATGAGCGGTGTGTATATTGTAAGACCATTTTATTGAAAGAAAGACCGCGAAATCAAATTGTTTCAATTTTTATTTTCGAAGAACAAAAAATATTTTCATTTTCATTTCATTTATTTATTTCATTAGTTAGAAGGTTAGTATATATATACAATAGGTAGGATCTTAAATTTAAGTGCAGAAGCAAGTGCTTATTCAGCTTTAATATTAATTAAATAGGTTGACAAAAGATATAATTTTCAACATGTATATTTGGGAAAGCTTAAGTTTATGTGAAAACCCATTAACAATTTTTTTTTTTTTTTTTTTATTAAATTTACTTAAAACTAGATAAAATACTTAAAAACTAACTAGGCAAAAGCTCACCTATAAGAGGATTATCAGAAAATGAACATCTATCAAAAAACTTGTTTGCTAGGGAGTTTATCTTATCTAGGACAAAATCAACGTTTGACATGTTGTGTAAGTCAGAGGTGGAGAAATGCCACGGTAAGTCAAGAATCATTTTCAGAATTTTATTTTGCATAATTTGTAATTTTTTAATATGAGTACACGCACATTTATACCAAACAGGGGCACCATAGACAAAAAGGGCCTGAAATATTACTTTAAACATTATGAGCTTATTTTCCAAGCTTAGTGTAGACCTTCGGTTTATAAACGGGTATAAGATTTTAATCAAAATTCCAGTTTTGTTTAACACATTAGCAATGTGGTTGTTATATGTGAGGGTTTTATCTAAGGTGATGCCAAGGTATTTAACATTATCTGCCCAAGGGATATTACAACCATTTAAATGAAGTGGATTGTTAGGTAGAAATCTAGGATGTCTTCTACGAGTAAAAAACATAGTTTGAGTTTTTGATTCGTTTATTTTTATTTTCCATTTATGAAAATAGGAACTAAGAGTGTGTAGGCCTTGTTGAAGATTCGAATAAACATCAAGAGGAAGTTCATTCGAGCTGTATATAGCGGTATCATCAGCGAAAATTGACGAAAAACAGTTGTTCAAATTGGGAAAGTCAGCCAAGTATATATTATATAGAACCGATCCTTGGGGGACCCCTGCCGTAATCAGTTGTTCATTAGATGTAACAGAATTAACGTGAACCTTAAAACTGCGATCACTCAAAAAGTTGCGAATTAATGCCGTTAAGGCCATCGGAAAATTAAAGTTAATCATTTTGTGAATTAAAGCATCATGCCAGACAGAATCAAAAGCAGAAGACCAGTAGATTTTTTTGCAATAAAGTTCGATTTTATATGTCTAGTGATTCTTAAGATGGAATGCCAGGTATTATGCCCAAATCTAAAACCAAATTGTTGGTTTGGTAGTAATGAATTTTCATCAATGAAATTAATTAATTTTCTTTTGATTACTTTTTCAAAAATCTTTGCAAGGTTACTCAAAAGACTTATAGGACGATAGCTACGGGGATCATCAGGGGGCTTACCAGATTTCGGGATTGGGATTAATTTAGCAACTTTCTAAGCCTGAGGAAAGTATTGCAACTTTAGGCAGGAGTTTATTATTTGACTTAGATAATTAAGACCAGCTCGAGGAAGGTTGGCTAGACATAAGTTTGAAATGCCATCAGGTCCAGGGGCCTTTCGGACACGAGATGATTTTATTATGCTTTTAATTTCCTTAGCTCGGACAAACCAGCCAGAAGGAAAATCTTCAACAGGTGAATTAAGAAGATTTACTGAAGCTTCAACTAAATTAGATGTGGCTGGGTGGGTAAGGTTTGATGAAATTCTAAAATTTGAAGCAAATTGATTAGAAAAAACTTCTGCCTTTTCACTACATGTTATGTATTTAACATCATTTTGTTTGATGACTGGAATAGGTGTTCGCTTATTTTTAACTACCCTCGTGACATTCCAAAATGGTTTGGAACATTTTTCCATACCTTGAAGCAGTTTGCTCCATTTTGAGTTCCTATATTTTTCAATAAACAAATTTATAAGCTTGTTAAGATACCTGAGTTCAAGTTTATAGATGGGCAATCTATAGCGCAACCAGTTTCTACGGGCTTTGTTCCGCCTCGAAATAGTATCGTGAATATATGTTGGTAGTTTGGATTTAACAGTGATAGAGGGAAGACGGGGTACAGCGACTTCAACGCTTTCTTTGATGACATTTGTAAGATTAGAGATCATAGAATCAATATCAGAATTTAGTTGTATTTCTGAAAGTGATGGATCAGTTAAAGTACTTAATTTTATTTTTACAGTGTTTATAAAAGTTGATTTATTCATAGCTTTATAGTTGTATACAATATTTTCTTTTAAAATTGCGTTTATAAGAAGATCGAGAATTACTGGCAGATGATCAGACGACAAATCATTTATCACTTGAGGTTGAGATATAAAATTGGGAGAGTTTGTTAGAAAGAAATCAAGAACAGAAGGATTGGTTCTTTCATTTTTAGGGATATAAGTGGGATCAGAAGGATACGACAATGAAAAAGGATAGTATGAGTGTAATTCATGTAAAATATTTCCCCATCTATTTGCGCGGAGGCAACCCCAAGATTGATGACGACAATTAAAGTCGCCACCCACAATCAATCGACCAGAAAGACGAGTTAATTTTATAAAATCATTTCTTAAATGATATTTTGTCCGATTACCGTGAGCACGACCTGGAAAATAAGCACACACAATCTTAAACGGTTGATTATTCCCGGTGATAACTTCAACCCCTAACGCTTCAATAACTTTTGTCTGCATTGAAGGTAAAAACTTTAATTTAATTTCTTTTCTTACAACGATTGCTATTCCGCCACCTCTATCACTTTGCCTATCTAGCCGATAGCATAGGTAGTTAGGATGAGAAAAAGAATGGTTATGTTTAAGCCAGGTTTCAGTAACCAGAGCGAGGTCTATTTTATTTCGGATCATGAAAGAAAAAAATTCTATGCTTTTTTTCCTTACACCCCTAGCATTCCAAGTTATTAATTTTATATTACTTTGATCCATAGTTTAAGTATTTTAAGGCAAGTTCAGTAATAACATTGAACTGTTCAAATTTATCTTTACATAATCTTAATTTAGAGACTAAATCGTTAGTAAGCATTTGAATTTCATTTAAAGAAAACATATTAGATGTACTATCTACATTGTTAGTATTTATATTAACATTTCTAGAAGTACTACTCATTGATGGATCTGACCAAACATTCTCACGTTGTTGTTGTTTATGGTTAACATGGTTAACTTTTCGCAACGGTGGAAAATCTGCAGCACTTCTCACAAAATCTTGATGGGTTGTTTTCCTCAAAGGGGTTCTCGGTGTCGTTTTTTGTCGAAACTCCACATAGCTTCGTCGACTAGGGCACAGCGGGTCCGTTGATTGGTGATCACCACCACAATTTGCACATTTGTTGTTTTCCGTGCACTTACGCTGAAGTCTGATGCTCGCCAGAGCAGAATGAACAGAAAGTTTAAACGTGGCAGTGATTAGCCCCATGCCCGTACATCTGGCAATTATAACATTGAGTTACTTTTCTAGGAAGCCTTCTCTGAAAGCTCCAGCGCACAATTGTTTTGTTTATGACTCCGAATCGATCACGAAGCTCTTTCATGGTTATGCTACCTTTCTCAAGATATACTATGAAAAACGTATGTTCAATTGGATTTAATTGACGACACACAACTTTGATATCAATGCACTTGACACCAGAAGTTAAAAGATGAGTTTTAATGACATTCTGATCAGTTTTGTCAAGTCCAGTCAACACGACTTTGAATGGCAATTCAGATTTCAGGCTGTGTATATAATACTCACATTTCTCAGCTGTCAGAACTGTACATATTTTTTTATAAGTGTCGATGTTCGGTGACAAAATTTTAATCCCAATCGACATGCTATTAATTACGTAATCTTCAATGGATTTTGCACTCAAAATTGTGTGGATATTTACACTGCTGGATTTTAGAACATTTATAGGTGGTGGCTTAGGGTTTGATATTTTTTTAATAGCATCCTCTGCATGCTCGATCATGCCATCAGCTTGATTTTTTTCATCAGCATCAATAAGAGCTTGAAGGGGTAGGAAGGGATTTTCTCTACCAAGTTTACTGTTGTCAGCACAGTTGCTGCTAGATGAAGACTGTTTTTTGGACTTTGACATGGATGTGAGTTTGTTTGTTCGAGAATTTATGATCATTTTATGAGGTTTTTTACTCTCAATTAAATTACTGTCTGACTCATCCGAGTCAACATCGTTAGGAAAAAGATCGCGATTACGCTTTATTTTAAGTCGATTTAACACGATTAAAGTAGAAAAAACAAATACTAATCTTCTACGGAAAAACACGTGTGTATGCTACAAAAGAGTAGGCGCGACTGAGAACAAAAAATATAAAACAAAATAAAATATACAAAATTAAATTAATTCTAAGATATACTTGTAATATAAAACAGCTATAAATTTTATAAATAAAACGTTTATATAAAATATTGTCCACAAAATGCAATTATTTCAAAAAAATCGATTTGTATTTTTGTTTCAAAAAATATTTTTTTTTATATTATTTCAAACATGTTTTATCAGTTTCAGGTAAGTGAAAAAAGTCGCCTGATGTGAAATTTGAGCTCTTAATTAATTAATTTTTCCATACGATTTGTTTGGAAAGAAGCACCTGTTCCTATTTAAAATTGTATGATTCAGTAATTAGCTACTAATCGACTTTTTTTTTAGAAAATCGAATGCTTGACAAAAATGGTGCTGACATATTTGATCATAACTGGCTGAACACAATGGATACGGAGCTGCAACTGGAATAGCTGTCAAAATATTGAATACACACACATTCAATGCTACGAACACAACGCAACGCAATTGCAGTCGGTGCTGCAAAGGTTCACCAACTTTTAACTTTTTCACGTGCAGGACTTTTGACGTTTCAATTTATGTGAAGAAAAAAGAGCCGGAAAAAAATATTGAAGTTTTTAGTGCTTATTTGTTTCGCGAAAAAAATTATTAATTAAAAGCAAAATATTGGAAACAAAAAAAGTGAATAATAAATTCGTGGCTGTTTTTTTCTTTAAAATATACAAAAAGCTGTACAGCTCATTGTGGGCAGATAAAAAACAACGCACGACATTTTTTGAAAGTTGCAGCAGGGCATTGTGTTCAGCCAGTAAATGCAACCGTTTTAAAGTTACAACTATAAACTAAATCATCTAATAAAATTAACATACATACATAATAAATTATCATCAAATTTATATCTTTATTAAACTGCAAGAAAATGTACCATATTTTTTATAAAAATCTGTTGGACCTATGAAGTGCAGTAAAAACCATTTAAAATCATATCGCTTAAGAGAACATTCCATTACACAATTTTGTGATTATTTAGTTTTTTTACCATATATATTTTTCTTCGGTTATATTCAAACGTTTTTATTTATTTACTGTTTCTCTTGTTTCTTTACATTAGTCCAATATTTTTATGTGTACCTACATGACATTAAAGTTAGATTGTAAATCTGCACTGGGAGGAAACAAAACTCTTCTAACTCTATAGGGTACAATCACATACCGCTTACAGTTACATTTTATCTGTCATCCTTTTATGACTATGAGAGGTCATTTTATGTCGAATTCCTTTCAAAAAAAAAATCGAATTTTTTTCCAAAAGAATCGAATTTTTTCTGTCAAAATGAATCTTGCTAGTGTAGAAAGATTCGTTTTGACAGAAAAAAATCGATTCTTTTGGAAAAAAATTTGATTCTTTTTTTGAAAGGAATTCGACATTAATGAAACTTGTTTTGCACTGCACAAGTAAAAAAAAATGTTTGTTTGAATAATTGTTATAAAAGCCGCCTATCCACCTATTTTGTATTTAGAATTCTGGCTAGAATGGAACTCAAATTCCCACCTTATCCGTTATTTTTGTCGAACTTCGTTCACTAATACTTAATACTTCTTTCCATAGTAATATTTATCTATTTTGAGTATTTTTTCGGTTATTTTGAAAATCGGTGTTTAAATTTGCGAAACGTGTTAATTCATATGGTCCTCATAATCGACTAACTATTAAATTTATCCACATCATGGCGAATAGCTAGACTTTTGAGAAGACATTCCTTATTTTTATCCAAATATGTAAATAGTGCTATACTCTATTGTATTTTTGCTCCATATACATAGTTTCTTGAGTATAGAGATTCATGCAACTCATTCAAGGTGTTCAGAGTTTATATCTTAGAAAATGTTGAACGTCGTTCAAGCAGAATGGAGATTAATACACATTAGGGTGGAGCGTCGATGTACATATGGAGAAAAATAAAAGTTGTTGTATCAATTTCGAATACCTCCATTTTTTTGCGTTTTGATGAGCAGAATAATTTGACATTAAAAAAAAAAGTTTGGATTAAGTCTTTAGCCCTCTACCTTAGCTCAAAGTTTCGACTTTTTGGAAAAAAAAAAAAAAATTTTCGGAAACGTTAAAATTATTTCACAAGTTTGAAATAAATTATATGATATCATTCATGAAAAAAGAAAACACAAATTATAATATATTAACTTTATTTAGACAAATAAATTAACACAAACTTAAAAATAAAAACTTAAAAATTCATAATACGCCATTCAGAAACTAACCCAATTAAACTTTTTATTTTTCAAGTTGTAATTTTTTTTTTTGTGTGGAAAAATGGCAATATATTTCGAGAATATATCTTATTTTTTATTAGCTCGTCTCTGGCCTTTTCACCAGCTACTGTTATTGAAGCTTCGGTCACCATCTGCACACAGCGCTCAACAGCTTGAGTGTGACAAAGAAAGTCCGAAAATGACATGCCGCAATAAGAGATATTTTTTTTTTACTTCTTCCAAATCTTGTTCGCTAGTTCTATCCAACAAAGGGGGTGATGTGAGTTGTGACTCGCTTCAGATAAAAAAGATTTCCATAGCGCAAATACTATACCTATATATGAAAAAATTAAATTTAAGTAGCGACTTTTAACATATACATATCTCGAGAACGGCTAATCATACAATATAAGTTGTTGTAAATTTTTATAGGAAATTTAATTATCGTTCTTTTTACTACAAATATTATTTTGTAGGATTTGTACTTTCGGAAATACAGAGCAAAGCAAAAAAATTTACGACTTTTTTTTCCAATATTGCAAAACTTTGACCTGTGGTAGAGGGCTAAGAAAAGCAATTTTTTTTTTATTTTTTTTTTTTATTTTTTACGGGTAGTTAGGTAATTACGCAACTTTTTAGTTCTATTCGAATAGCTAAATCGGAAAAAAATTTGACGCTCCATCCTAATACACATGTAAAGTTGTTGGTGTATGCTTCGTCAGAAACTATACTAATAAGGCCATCATGCCGCCTGCTCATTAACCATACTTTCATAACAAACACACTTTATAGGTAATAATTAAATTTAACTTAAAACAGGACAGGATTCACCACACAGAAAACCAAATAAAAACCATTATAGTAGAAAGATTAAAAAAAAAAAACGTATGTATATTGCTATATAATGACTAAACCTTAATGAACCTTAATATTTTCAATGAAGGATGAACAGGCATTATTTCTATATTTTGATCCACCAAAAACGAGTTCTCATCCAAATCGAAACTATTATGACCTCCATTAACATTTTGCTGTTGTCGTTTTTTTACGTAATTCGCGAGTGCATCACTGTTAACTTTACCACTGTTATAGCGGGAGCTATTAGCAAATACTAAGCCGTCCATTTTTGTGTACCCGAATCCACTGGATTTTTCAAAATTATACTTCTAAGATTAATATTTAAGCACTTTCTAGAAAATTAAACTTAGATGGGTTAACAGAAACAATTGCAGAATAAAAATATTCAACAGACACGCAAAAAAAAACGATCGTACACAAATGAAATTCAATTAACAATTTTAACTGTCTTAGTTGACCAACTTTGGTGATCTGAATTCGAGTGCTTTCAATGAAACATGACGAATACTGACTGCACGGGTCGCAACATGAGCTTCACACAAAGATCCAAGACTTCAAAATGAAAAATCTTGATTTTCAAACAAACAGAGAGAAACAAATGCATGTGGAATTGGAACTTGGAACAGTTTACTCAATTGCATTTAAACCAAGAGAAGATGAAAACTGAGAGTTACTCGATTAACAGGTTTTCGTTTTTTTTTTTGTTAAGTGGTTGAAGGTTACATTATAATAATGACGGCATATAATAAGCAAGTCTCAAATTTTAAAAGCTGAGGAGACACACATACAGTGGTTGAATCTAAGTAGATTACCTGAGACAGAGAACTCTCGGTTTTATATTGCGTGGGTGAAGTAAATGCGCTTTCAAACAAGTAAAACACATTTTATATGTTTGTATGGGTTTTCACAAACGAGTCACTTATGGCACTTTCATGAACGCAGTAGGTACATTTTTTTTTGCGCTTCATCTGAAGGAGAACATCAACTTAAAATATTACTGAGCTCTTTTTCCTTATGAGTGCATTTGGAAATAGTTATATACAGGGTGTCCCGAAATCACCGCCTCAGAAGAAAACCATGAGTTCCTGAGGTCATTTCAAGTCGAAAAACTTATGAGGTAATTTTTTCGTTTTCGCTTCGTTTTCGACTTATAACGGTTTTAATGATTTTTTTTCTTTTTTCGTTTGACTGGCTCTAACTTTGCCGAACTACAACCGATTTTTGAAAATTTTTTTTATTTAAACAAAGACAGTTAGAAATTTTTATCTGTCATACAACTTTTTTCTGTGTGTTCCCGCAATTTATTATCAAACACTTTTTTTAAGAATGTTAAGGTTGTTTTTTTGACTTCGATATGATTTTTTTCTAAAAACCACGTTATTAAGTATAACTTTTTTCTTTTTATTATGAAAGTCCAATGTGTGTTCTTAAAAATACTTAACATTTTTGACCTAAAAATACATTTTAAATTATTAAAAAAATAAAAAAGAAAAAAGAAAGGAAAATCAAGAAAATATGAATATTTGAATAAAAACGAATTAAAATTTATAAAAAAAACTTTTAACGGTCTTACTCTTACTTTATCCTTTCTAACATTTAAAACTCAACACTCACTGTAGTTTTGTATTCGTTTTAATTCGTTTTCATAAAATATTCATACTTTCTTGATTTTCCTTTATTTTTCGTCTTCTATTTTTTAATAATTTTAAATGTATTTTTAAGTACAAAAATGTTAAGTATTTTTAAGAACACATATTGGACTTTCATAATAAAAAGAAAAAAGTTATACTTAGATAGATAGATAGATAGATAGATAGTTGATTTATTCATCTTTTTCTTGTTTATAATACAAATTTAAATTACATAAATCTGTTAGCATGGCTTTGCCGTCTGCCTAAAAGTTATACTTAATATCGTGTTTTTTAGAAGAAAAATCCAATCGAAGTCAAAAAAACAACCTTAAAATTCTTAAAAAAAAGTTTTTGATAATTAATTGCGGTAAAACCGTTATCCACACAGAAAAAAGTTGTATGCCAGATAAAAATTTCTAACTGTTTGTGTTTAAATAAAAAAATTTTTCAAAAATCGGTTGTAGTTCGACAAAGTTAGAGCCAGTCAAAGGAAAAAAGAAAACAAATCATTAAAACCGTTATAAGTCGAAAACGAAGAGAAAACGAGAAAATTACCTCATAAGTTTTTAACATTAGAAATGTTTAAGCGGAGGCATACCTACTAACAATGTGAAAAAATCAACAGAATTTCAAAAAAGTGTAACGCCGAGTAGAGAAAGAGGGTTTAACGTCAGGGGAATAGACAAAATTATTGCGTTCATGCTATGTTCTTACTGGTCTGAGGAAACAGAATACGAAGAAGATAATAAAACGAACACCAAAAAAAGGAGAAGTGTTCGTAGGCAGGGATAGCCACTACATTTTTCACATTTGCTACGTAGTTTATGTAGTTAAACGTAGTTAAATGTAGTTAATGAAACAAATTGTACCAAACTTAGTTTCAAATATCAAATGATCTGTCAGTTGTAACTTTGAAGCTTGAATTTTGAGTTAAAATGTACAAATTTTTATTGAAATTTTATTATTTCTCTAAATTTACTTTGTATGTATATGAAAACGTAACAATTTGTAGAAAATAAGACGTGTAGTTTATTAAATTATTTACGCGTAGTTAATGATGTAGAAAATGTAGTGTAGTTTAATCGGCCAACCCTGTTCGTAGGCTTTCCAGATTTGTACATATTTTTTTAAGAAGAGCAAATTTAAAAAAGAATTTATTCAAAGTTTTAAAATACATAAATGCTTTTTTCATTTCTAATGTACCTCAACTATGCTGGAATGGCAAATCGGGTAAATTTTCGACTTGAAATGACCTCAGGAACTCATGGTTTTCTTCTGAGGCGGTGATTTCGGGACACCCTGTAAAATTGCATTTTCTGTTTCGTTTTAGTCAGACCTCTTATTTATTTAAAAGAAAAAAACAATCTTATAAATACCTACTTATTCAATTACTATTCTTATTACGACACCTGAATGTAAGAACTAGGTAACTTTATTTTTTTTTTTTTAATTTTGAAGATAACGACGTTCTTAATTACCTAACTACCAGCAGTGGCGTGGCGTGAATAATTTTAAATAAGAATGGACGGGTTCAATGAAAATCGTTTTACATCTGAATTTTTGTCGTTGAACGCAAAAAAATTTGAAATTTCAAATTCCTGCATTTACCTATAGGATTTTCATTGAAGCGAAATAAAATAGAACTTTAATTAAAATCGAAAATAATTTTGATTATAATAATTAATCGCGGTAAGTCCGTTAAGTGTTCTTTTTTTTACAATGTTTCAGTACCTACCACGATAAAAAAAGTCTTAAATCTACAACTTTAATGATATTCAGAATTCTCAAAATTCATTGAACGCATACAATAATCAACAATTTTTTTGAAAACAAAATGGCTTGAAATTAAGATTTATAGCTTTTTCACACCAAACCCAAAATCGAATTTTCGACAAAAAGTTTTCAAAAACTCGAAAAATTACAGGTTTTTGATTGAAATTTCACAAACACTCACTCGTCTGTAAAAAAAAAACAATAACAAAACATCTTTTTTACATAACACACATAAAATTTCTTTTGTCAGCAGTATTCAGCAGTTTTTTTTTACATTCGATTGAGTGCTGAATGTTTCGAAAGGTTGTTTGTTTAGTTCAACTTTGAATTGCAACTAGTTTTCGAAAAGATTTATATAAAAGTTGTGATTAGCTTGTGGTTTACCAAAAATGTATGGTAAAACTTGAGTTTTCGATTTAGGTTTTCCGCCAAAACCGATAATTTCGCGAAAACCGCGTGTTGAGCTTGGTGTGAAAAGTCTATGTTATTATTTAATTTTACTTCATTAAAATGAATAATTTTTTAATATGAATTTTATTTTTATTTTAATGTATCGTAGCTGATAACTGCCTGAACACAATGGAGACGGAAGTCCAACTGGAGCTGGCTGCAGCTGGAAAAGCTGTCAAAATATTGAATACACATAAATTCAAAATTACAAACACAACGCAACGGAGCTGCAACCGGAGCTGCACACGGTGCTGTAAAAGTTCCCCAACTTTTAACGTACAACACTTTTGACGTTTCAATTTGTATGAAGAACAAAAGAGTCGGACGAAAATATTGAAGCTTTTAGTGCTTATCTATGTTGCGACAAAAAAATATTAAATGTTTTTGTTGGTTGTTTTTCTTCTTTGCAATATACAAAAAGCTGTACAGCTGTATTGTGGGCGAGCAAAAAATAGAACGTACGACACTTTTTAGTTTTTCACACCTGTTCCAGCTCCGTTTCCAGTTGCAGCATTCTATTCGTTACGTTCGGTGAACTATCAGGCTATCCACGTATACCAAAAATTTTTAGGTAGGTTGTTGCATCAGCTGTTTTGTCACAAGGGGTTACAACAACACAAACCTATCCGGATAGCTTTGGATTGGTACCCGAACGCGACCATTGTGTTCAGGTGGTAATTTTTTGCTTTGCATGCTTTTGACCGCACAAAGCTGAAAAGGAAGTGATGGCTTGTTTGCTGTGATGACTTGGATAAATCTTGATGTCGTTTTTTTCGTCCAACTCCATATGGAATTGCAAAAAAACAAGCCTATTAATTGCTTATACGTTGGCTTCGTATTTAAATATTGGCAATTTACACAGTTCAGTACAATTTCAACAAACAGCTTTTCAAGCTCACCTACCAGTGCACAATCCTTGAATCTTCAATTTCATTTAACCAATTTATTTCCTACATGCTTTTGAAGCAATAGTTAAAGTGCACCATGATGTATTGTATATTTTCAGAGTTTAGCCTCAAGCCTAGTACGCTGCTGATGCGAAACGAAAATTTCCTGTGATCTCCAAACAGACAACGAAACGCTTGCGAAAACACAACGGAAAATATCCTTGAAGAGTTTCACTAATTCCAAAAACAAAATCAAACATAAACGAAAAAATCAGAGAAACCAATGATGTAAGAATTTGATAAACAAAAAAAAACACAAATAAAATTCAAATGTCATTTTTCCGCACACAATAAATAGTCTGTATAATTAATTCAGTGGGAAAAAGGAGCGGAGACTTCTCCAAATAATCTGCTACAATTATAAATTTCGCTCTTCGAACAGCGTACTGCAAAACGAAAAGCAAAACGAAATTTTCCGTTTCTGATTTCGTTGTGTCATTTTTGTATGGGATTTTTCGTTTCGCAACAGCAGCGTACTAGGCTTCAGCCTTTTGGATAAGGAGGTTGCTCATAGGTGGGGGAACTTGCCAATGCGAATAACAAATAAGTCCGTGTCAACAGTACGCACTATACAATTACTACAACTATTCAAAGTGCACCCTTTAGGTATAGTTTACACAAAAATTAGCATGAACGCCCTTTTTAATTCATTTGGTTAAATGCTGTGTAATTGAATTGAATTTTTATTGAGACTTTAGTATATTTTACACGTTGAATACAATTCTATTTCGATTGTTTGTTAAGAAAACTGCGGCTATTAAGTATTGCCTGCTCTATCGAGTTAAAAAGATTGTTGTGTAATTGAATCAGCTTTTCGTTAACGTCAGAATATGTATACAAATAAGCGTATTCAAATTTCGAAGCTATTTTTAAATGGAGAACTTCTCCCAAACCAACCTGAAATCGGAGCCGAATTCCTCGGAACGGTTAAAAAATGTAAGACACATGACAAAAGTCACGTTTTTTTAAAGCCCGAAGGGAATTAGACATAATATGACGCCTATATGTAGGTTCAGTTCACTTTCATTTTCGGTAGTAATAGTGGTCCCAAGCTCAACTCAACTGAAATTTGAAAGAAGAATAAAAAAAAAAACGAGGACAATTCGGAAAGTATAACAAATACAAGTAGAAGTAGAAAAAAAAAACGATGACAATTCGGAAAGTATAACAAATACAAGTAGAAGTGTTATACAAGTAGAAGTGTTTATTTCTGCTTAACCCATTATGTGGATTTGTGTAAATTAACAATGATCTTAATGCGTTACAGAACACGGGCAGATTTTTTTTAGTTCTTTGAGATATCTAATATTTATTTATTTATTTTTATTATTTAAAAAATGCTTTATTTATCAAAAAGATTTTTTTACAAGTTATATTTACATACATTATAAAGACATGGTCGAGTGCCGTCTGTCTGAGTGGTAACATTTATTTGTTTTAAAAGACAATTTTAAATATATAAAATAGGTTTTTAGATTCATTATTTTTACATTCAAACATTGTGTTGAGTTAAACAGGGAACCACATTTAACTGGAATGGGATTTACTCAATTCGGGACGATGGGGGTTTTGTGTGCACAGAGCACCCGAGCGCCCCTGTTCGCTCGTTGTTGGCGTTAAGTGTAGAACCAGTTTAAACAACTTAATTTACAAATATTACGTTGAATAGTTATTAAAACATTAAAGATGAATTAAATAGTAATTAATTTCTTGAGGACTAGGAAATAAAAGTAAAAAAAAAAAAAAAAAAATAAAAAAAATAGATATATAGAGAAAAAGAAGAATGTGTAGGTAACATAAAGTTAATATAATCGGACCTAAAACGACTCACTTATTACATTTTCCCTGTATAAAATTGCTTCATTGCAAAACCCTATAAGTCTTTTCCAGCACTGTCCATTGAGTATCAGCCTTATTTCTCCCTCTTCCAAAGTTGATTTATTCCAGTAAACTCTTCTGATTTCTTGAAGTATAGGACATCTTCCTAGAAAGTGGCTGACATCTTCACGCTCTCTTAAGTTGCACAAACTGCATAGTTCTTCCAGATCAGCTCTATGTGGACGATAGTTAAGATTTAGCAGTTCCCCCCGTACTTTAAAAATTGTAGATATTTCATGTACTTTGAGTGCGCTGCTAAAATAGTTTTTCTCGGAAAGGTTGTGGTTTAACGTTCCATACATGATTCTAGCTGAGGAGTTTTCTGCCATGCCTATGAAATCATGCCTTTTCTTATCATCTAGTTTCTGCATCAGTTGGTAAAGTTGAGCTTTCCAAGAATTTATATTTCCAAGGTCAAGTGATAATTCAAACCCACACTGCCTGGCCAAATCGTGCCATTCTGCAAACCAAATTGCATTGTTCCTGATAACTTGGATAGCAATTCTTTTTGGAAGCCGATTATCTTCCATTTTTAACTCTCGTATCAGATAATCAATTTGTAGCTTGAGGGTGGTCATGAAAAGCTCTGACAGGCCAGTTTCTAAATTTATCATGTAATTTGGTACTGTGCTAGGTAATTTAAACATTTTCTTTACGTAATACCTCAGTAAGGATTCTACTTTATCATATTTTTGGTAGCCCCAACACTGCGCACCATAAAACATAATAGATCTAGCTGTTCCCTCGAAAACTTTGTATTTTGCTTGCGGGGCTATATAATTGT
This sequence comes from Epistrophe grossulariae, assembly GCA_929447395.1. NCBI lineage: Eukaryota > Metazoa > Arthropoda > Insecta > Diptera > Syrphidae > Epistrophe > Epistrophe grossulariae. Next base: position 88,883,338 of record OV839566.1, read on the forward strand.
TGCTAAAAACTCGGTTCCAGTTAACGGCTATCGCTGCTTTGGCCTTTTCTAACTTACTGGTTAAGTGTTTTTCCATGTTAAGATTATGCGTAAGTATGATGCCGAGATAAGTATAATCTTTTACAATTTCCAATGGTTGTGATTTAAACTTCCATTTCTCATTTCGTGTTGGTTGACCAGAGCCATTTTTGAAGATTAGCACTTTTGATTTTTGAGCGTTAACTTCTAGCATCCAGTATGAACAATATTTTTCTAATTTATGAATCATCAGCTGCAAGGACTCAGGAGATTCTGCCAAAATCACAGCGTCATCAGCGAACAACAATCCCTTTAAATCAATGGCACACCACAGGGTAGGTTTTCTGTTATATCATTAATAAAACAGTTGAACAGGATTGGGCTCAAATTACATCCTTGGCGTAAGCCAAGTTCTACTTTGTAGGTTTCGGATAGATTTTTCCCATCGTAGATTGCAGTTACTGTATCGTCGTACAGAAATCTTAGCGATTGCACAAATTTATGTGAAACTCCAAGATTATAGAGTTTGTAAAATAGTAAATTTCTGTTAATTAAGTCAAATGCTGCTTTGAAGTCTACAAAAAAGGCATAAGTAGTTTTCTTTTTCTTCAAGCGCAGCTGAACAAGGTTAGATAAGGAAAATATATTATCTACCGTGGAGTATCCTGTTCTAAAACCAGATTGATATTCGCTTATTTTATCATTTGTTTTCAACCAATTACTCAGTCTATCCGAAAGGATCTTGGCGTAGATTTTCATTGCCGTATTCAAAAGCGTAATACCCCTATAATTTGCGGGATCGTTTGGAGATATCTAATATGTATATCATATTTCTGAACACGCCTAATTCTAAAGGTCACGATGACGTTTGGTTAAGTTTATCAAACAAATTTCGTTAATTTTCCGCAGCAAAATCCTTGGGGAATTTTATCCAAATTGTGTCAAACATTTTTCATACAAAATTTAACAGTTCATTAACCAAATCGTAAACTTAAGCAAGTGATAAACTTATCCAGTGTTTTCTTGACCCAAAATATGTATATTTGGGCACCAAGTTTATTTTATATTGCTGATAAAACTATATTTCAAAATGGCGGCTTTATATTCCAAGATGGGCGTCAGTGGGTGTGACTTCTATTAAAACTAAAAGTTTAGCACCTAAGTAGTACCTGGACAAAAAATTGGTCCGCCGGCCTGTCCATCAAAAAATCCCAAATTCGGAGCTAACTGACTCCACTGGACATACATATTATGTCCTGTACCTAAATACATATATATCAAGTAAAAATAATAAATAAGATGATATTCGATGATTTTAACTGTTGTGTTGATGCTGAACTAAAACTCAATTACACTTTAAAAAACCTCTTGAAGTTCAAATCGAGTAAAAATTGAGATCTCTATCCAAATTTAAGAGATACACCGGATAAAAAGATTAAATCAAATGGAATCGAAGTTTAATTTGAAGTTACAATTTTTTTTTAGTGTATGCGGCAGTGGCGTAGATAGCTTTTCACGATAAGGATATTTATATATTTATTGTGACAAAAACAAGGAACAAAATATTTAGGTACATAATTAAAGTATTCAAAATCTGGTCAAAAATATAGAAGTTTACAGTATTTTTTTATAATTCATCTTAGACTTAGTCCACTGTGATTCCAATCTCTCGCCAAAACAAGACAAACTTGATGAACAGAAAGGAACAAACTCACTTCTTTTGCGCTGTTCCTTTGAATCATATTTATTCGTTTCAAACTAGAAAACCTCCTTTCGGCAGCAGGTGAGGATACCGGCATTAAAACAACGACAATTTCGACATTTCACACATTGAAACAACAACAAATGAGATTCATTAGTACGGTTTTTATATTTTCTTCACGAACTTAGGGCCAGTTGTGCAAATATTTAAACCGTGGTTCAGCTATTTTTATCCACCGATTCCGGCGGATTAATTGAGTTTCAACAGTGATTTACTGTTCAATTGTGTGATAATAACCAATTACATACCTGAACCAGCGTTGAACTTTAGTTAATCCGCCGAAATCGGTGAGTTAAAATCTTGAACCGAGGCTGAACCACTATTGTACAACTGGCCCCTAATCTTCCCAATCTAAACAGCGTCTAGAAATATATTTTTATTCAGGAAATTTTCTTACCCAATCCAGTGCTTTAATTGAATTTTTGGCTTGATATTGCCTCTACGGATAAAATAACTCTTCCACACTTCAAATCGACGAGATCTATCTACACATGGCCAGCAGTAAGATATTTTTAATAAAACTCGACAGTTTTAATATATTTATCAGCTTCTTTGTCAATTTCCAATGAAGAATACTTGAAGAACACCGAAAATAGAATTCCAGAAATAGATTCAACACCGCCGGCATACGAATCTAATCTTCTGAACTTTTAACTTCAGGATTCGGACGATTTTTCTGCCTTCTACTATTATTTTGTGTTCTGAAGACAACAGTTTCAAAGATCCTTTTATGCTTATTGCGTGAATCCATCGGTTGAACCAAAATCACCTTTTGATATTTGCGACCTAAAGGCAACGAAAGTTCCATACATATTGTTAACCATTAAGCCTAGTACATACTTGCTCGTGAAATGAACAAACATCAGTGAGAAAGTGAATTTTTGACACAATTTGCTTGACTTTTGCAGCTTTTATGGTCAAATTGTCAAAGCTACACCAAAAATCAAAGAGTTCCCGTACATTTTGCGCGGGAATTGGTTCACCATTCGTGGACACAAACTCTCCACTCATTGTCATTGCTTCACGAGCACGTTTACGGATGAACAAAAGCAAATTTATATGGATTCACGACATGATTCACAAGTATGTACTAGGCTTTAAACTAATTAAAAATTCGAAGTTCACAGCGTTTTTAAAATGTTTGGCCTTAATTTTTGAGGTTTTTGTTTCATCCAGATTTTCGTAAGCAAACGGGAATATTTCACGAAAATCTTCGACTGACTTCGACTGCATACTTTAACACCAATCGAGTCAGATTTAATCTCTTCAAAGTTCTGTTCTTGAAATTATATTATTCGATACTGTTTTCCATAAATCTTTCTTCTTTTGGTAAATGAATGAAGGGAGCAATTATGGTATCTGATCTTCCTCAAAAAAAACCCAAATAATGCAGAAATTCATTTAGATCACAAATTCGTGAATCTGTGCACCACTTTCCATATCATTCAACTCCTCTTATTTGTCGGACAAGTAGGGAAAAGGCAATAATGTTGGAATCCAAATAATTCAACATATAATACACTACATATATTAATAGTTGATGGCAAAAAGTGTCTAGTAATGCTTTGCTGTGTGAAATTTTTTTTCAATTGTGCTGAGGGCTCGTGGGGGGAGATTGATCCTCTTGGTCCCCCCTATATAAGCCACGGAATTCAGTTTATGTGCAAAACAAATTAAAATACACACACATATATATAAAAGGACCTATTATCTCGATTCTCAAATTCTTCCATTCAAGAGATAATTTGAATGAACTCAGCTCGAAAAGTTGAATTGGACCGAGAAATAAAATTTCAATCCAATCCAGGTCAACACAGAATTGAATCCGGATGGTGGGATAAACAGAAAATATTAAGGACTTATAAATGGGAACTGGGAACAGGCTATAAAACATTGACTTTTGTTTACACAAACCAAAATTGAATGCAATTAATTAATTAATTAATTTTTCTTGTAAGCCGCGGCAAGTAAAAATTGAAATGTCTTACTTTACTGCAACACTGATGTACTCACTTTAACAAACAATTTTATAACCTTTAATTCTTTTAATTCATGTTTAATAAAATAATTGAAAATAAAAAAAAATAAGATACAAAAAAACCGATACAAATTATATTGGGATGTTGAAGTTTTGCCGCGAACTACCTGTCCGCTTTGCTCTGATGGTAGTACTTAATTCGCTATCGTATTATAGAACAATAAAATTCTCTCTTCAATCCATAGCTACATTAACATAAATTGTATAATTTTCTCGGTCAAAGTTTCATGTAATTACCATGAATGTGGTATGTAAAATAAAAATTCAGCAAGTCATTTGAATTGAAAAACTTCAATCGAACGAACCCAACAAAATCGATTCAACTGCGAACGTATGTATTACTTCATTCCAATGAATTTTTTAAACATTAAAATTACCTGCTCATAATAATTTCGATGACACTTGACTAGACTATCTATACGAGTATAAATAATGTATGACCTTTTTATTTGGTTTTTCTGAACTTAGCGTGTTTGAATTCAAAAAAATCGATAACTGATTGCATTCCACATCCGTGTAATTTAATTCTTAGAAAAAAAAAACAATTAAAAATTCACTATCATTTTTTAGTGATTTGGAAAATTTTCCATCACAATTACCTACTATATGGTAAAGGTGAATGTAATGCACAACAAAATGTTAATTTGTTAATCAAATTAGTATCTAATAACTTTTTCGCACAGTGGCCCATATTGACTTTTTGGTTGCAAAAACCATAACTCTTAAACGGGTTAAGATAAAGCGACAATTTTTGTTCTGCTTAAAAGAAATTGAGGCTCAAACTAGTGTTTTTTAGGATCTTCTCCTGAACTTTTTAACATTATATTTAACTAAAGAGAATTGTCAAAAGTTTACAATTAGTTTAATGTAAATGGTGTCTTACAGAGTATTCGAGGAAAACAGTGGTGAATTAAATTTGTTTTATTTTGGAAGCATATCCGAGTGAACTACAACTATTTCATAGATCAAATAGAATCAAATAGCAGTAAATCAAATAGCAGTAAATCAAAAAGTAAACAAAACTATTATTTATTACACAAAAATCTAAGAAATCTATACATATATATACTTGCAAAGAAAAAAAATGTACTGACGTTTCCTTGAATAAAATCTATCTAGCGCATCAAGATGTACTTAACTACTTTATGAAAAGGAATAAAACAGATCGCCAATCAAAACATTGAATGTACTCATATTACCTTTTACCTGTCTTATACCTAGCAAACAGCATTGAGTACTTTTAAAGAAAGTGAAGAAAATCAACAAAAAAAGCAAATTTTACGAATATAAAATCAATTTCTCAAAATAAAGCCAAGTCAATAAAGCCATAAAAACAACCCAATTAGGAAATAATCACCGGAAAGATGGTTTTGGGTATATAGCCTACTCATCATGATCTTAAAAAACAGTCAAAAGCCCCATTGATATGAGGGTCGCTAACAATTTTAAGGGGGTTGAAGCCCTCCCCAAAAAGATTTTTTTCAGGAATAACTCCAAAAGTTGTACAGAAAAAATGTCGAGGACTAATTTGTAGCATAGAAAATGTTCTACAAAAACCATTAAAATAACCATTTTCGAAATAATCCAATCGGAAAAGTTAAAGGTTTTACTTTTCTATATAGTGGGGCAGCTTAGTTTAAAAATTGTGCATTTTGTGATAAAAGAATCAATTTTTTTATTGTTGGTACATTACCTATCTATGAATATGATTTTAAGATATTGGCCCCTTTAGATGAGAGGGGCAAATTAAAAAAAATTGAAAATAGAAATTGAATTTAAAAACACAACGGTAAAACTTACAATAACATGTTATAGTTCTTTTTACAGCCAGTAATTCACTTTTTAATTATGTTTTTAATTGTAGTTATTTTAGTGCTAAGTTTTGAAGAAATGATTTTGTAAACTCAAAAATTTTGAAAATAAAATTTAAAAAAATTTTGAGTTAAAAAATCAATTTCGCCTAAACTAAAAGGCCTTCAAAGCTATTTCGAATCAATTATTCAACAAGTCCAATTAAATAGTGCTAAGTTTTCTACTTGGCTTATTTATTTTAGTTGAATTTAGCTAAAAAAAAAAAGGATGTCCAATATGGTATTTAAAAAAAAATTAAATTAAATTAATTTAAAAAATTATTATCAAGCCAAAATGATAAAAATAATTTACCTAGTTTTTACATTCAAAACTAAAAATAAAAGAAATATTATGCGTGAATCGAGTTCTACAAGTAAAACCATTAATCAATATTATAGTTCTTTCCACTACGATAGGTCCAAACATTTATTAATTCAGTGAATTGAAAAGTTTTGCGTTATAGACCCACTTGAAAAGTTATTTTTTGCAACCAATTTTGCCTAATTAGGCCACTGTGCGGCGGCGTAACAAAACGAAACCCATCGTAGAACAGCCCTTAGATCGTATATATTTGACAGAGTTTTCATCGATGTCGTATTTCAACCGGCTACTTTTTAACTTAAAGTTAAAACTAATAATATATAAGACTCGTAGATAAAGCTGCATTTCTATACAGTTGGTAAGTTCCACAAAAAGTGGAAGGAATTTGCAATTGTACTGAAGTTGTAGTTGCAGATGCAGCTGCATTTGAATAATATACTGTCGCTTTTGTATAGCGGATACCCTACTGCAATAGGCTCTTTTCAGAAAAAAGAATTTGTTGGTTTAACTGTAGAAATCCAATCTGTCGTGGCGAATACGAAAACTATAATAACAATGTGTTGTTTTCATTGACAACCACGTGTTGTTATTATTGTTTTCTTTGTCGCCACGAAAGTTTTGCGTTGGTGTGGGGGAACCTTTATATACATAATAGAAATAGAAACAAATATTAGATTTTTTTTGCTTTTTTTTATATCATTAATTATTAAATTAAATTTAAATTAATCATTAAAATTAAAAAGACTATATAAACCAAGCAAAGTGTACTTTTACTGTGAAAAAATCCAAGTGAAGATTTTTAAAAGCAATAATCTATATTTTGCAGTAAGGAATACTGGCTGTCGAAACTTTCATACAAATTTATTCAGGGTTTCGGTAAACACTACCGAATTCTTGCAAAGCTTATAGATCATGCATTTTTCTAGAAAAAAGGTTCTAGAATGTAAAAATCCCACCCATCGATATAAACAAATTTTTACTTATAGTTCGGGAGCTGATGACATATTTAAGTCAGTCATCGAAGCAGTGCTAATTTTTGGTTATATGGTTAATTTGGTGTTATAATAGAGGTTAAGTGAATGTCAGCTGCGGCATCATGGGTGGGTTTGGATACAGCACCACTCTCCAAACATATAAAAAAAAAGATGGTTGGTGATTTTAGCTAAGCTGAAATTTTGTGGTATTATAGTTAATACATTATATTATAAAAAAAACAGTGTCAGCTGGCTGTAAGCGGGTGGAAAGTTTGTCAGCTGACGCATTGAAAATGCACGTACAGAAACACGGACTACTTTTATTGTATTTATTGTTAAAGCTATTATTATACATTAATTATATTTCATCTCTGTTAGTATCATATTTCAAAAGTTATTCTACGAACCGTCCACTACATACATCCATTTAACATCGTTATCTGACTGCGTATGGCACACTCTACCTATATAGCGGAATTTCTTAGATTTAAAGCTATATTTTATAGACAATAATCAAGGATTTCATAGAAAATATTTCAATTAAATTATTCAAAATCAAAAAAATTACTTAATTCATTGAAATTTTTAAATTGCTGAGGCAGCGCTTGTACTATGGGTTTGCTCAGTCGCGAATTCAAACAGCGTTATTTTCTTTCACTTCTGTCTTCGGATTTTTAATAACAGAAGGGTGTTCTTTCATACTGCGTACTTAGATTTAAAAGTACTCTGCGCAAATGAAAAAAAACTGTCTTAAAAATTTATATTTTTTATATACTAAAAAACACTTTCGACACAAAAATAAAAAATATATTTGTAATCTACATACCTTGATTAACAAACGACATATTTTAAATTTTTTTTAAGCGAACGAATTAAACTTTTACAAAAATACAAATGTAACATTGTATGAGCAGGTTTTTCAATTTAAATGCTTCCTCTGTTGATTTTAACACGAGTAAAATGGGATTAAAAAAAGCTTTTCGAACCAGTGCTCCACGGTCGTGATTGTTTTTATTTGTTGATAATAGATATATAATATGTTCTGTATAATTCTGTATTATTTTTTACTTGTTTTGTTTAATTTTGTTTCTATGTATTATGTTTTATATTTGCATGTGTTATTAGTTTGCTTTATTTTTTATTTTTACTAATTTACCAACACATGCACTTATGATGAGCCTCTGATTGTAGTTTGTAGCTTGATCTAAGCTCACTACAACAAAGAATCTGAAGTGTAAAAAAAAAAAAACACAAAATCAGAACCATTGCATTTGTGAAGGAAAAATAATTTGAAATTGTCAACTTTAAAGTACCGTAACTTCGCGAATAGCTCAATAAAGTCGAAAATACTAAGGTATGACATGTGTTATACCATTAATAATGATTTGACAATTGTATTTTGTTTTAATTCTCAAAAATCAAAAATGGAATTTTAAGCACTGGTTTGTATGAAGAGGTCCCAGTGTGTGTCGGGAGAAAGGCCGTCTGCTGACATAATAAAGTGTGCGCTAGTATTTTAGGTGTGTTTCTGTACGTGCATTTTCAGTGCGTCAGCTGACAAACTTTCCACCCGCTTACAGCCAACTGTCACTGTTTTTTGTATAATATAATGCATGAACTATAATACCACAAAATTTCAGCTTAGCTAAAATCACCAACCATCTTCGTTTTTGTGTACATGTTTGGAGGGGTGCTGTATCCAAACCCACCCATGGTGCCGCAGCTGTCTTTCACTAACCTCTATTATAATACCAAAGTAACCATATAACCAAAAATTAGCGCTGCTTCTATTGGTCACCAAAATCTGTCATCAGCTCCCGGACTATTATACAGCGTTAGATAATTAATCATTAGGTGATATATAAACGCCTGCCCGACCAAAAAAGAAGGTAATTTTTTAGTGGGTTACAACACATCGATATTAAGGATAAAATCTATATCAAATTATAGGAAAAACTTTCACCATTCATATTTTGAAGGTCGTCCAGGGCACAGCTGGGTCAGTTACTCAGGCAGAACAGATTTATGCAAAAAAAAGTAAAATAATGCGTACCTCACTTTAAATATTAATAACTTACTGGCTGTCCAAAACTCATGCTTGAAATTTAAATTAATGAAAGTCCAAGCTATTACCCTTCAGAATTTTATAACTTGTCCATATCAAATCCTATCAAGTTGGTTGAGATCACTAAGTCAACTGAAATTATGGTGAACGTATATTTTTAACTTCAACTTGTGGAGTTAAGAGTAGAAAAAAATTCGATTACAGGATATCGGTTTTGTTTTTTAAAAACTTTCCCCAGTTTGTAAGTTTCTGAAAATGTATGAAACTTACCATAAATAATCTTAGATCAGAAGTTATAATCATTTTGCTATAATTAGCAAGAATTCTTAAAAAATTACTACTTTTTTCATATAAATCATTGTTTTTGCATGTAGTATAGTAGGTAATGAATTTATAATTTTGAATTTTTTGTATGGAGATTTACAGATTTTCACTTTTCAATTGCATTCAAAACATTTCTATGTTGATAATGCAATTCGCATTAATTACTTGCAGATAATGCAAGCATGCATAAAGCAAATGCATTTTCACATCTCTATAAAAAAAAAAATACGATGCTTAATGAGCAAGATATATCATGTAATCAATGTTTTTCGCTCCAAATTGTTCTTTAGAAGAGTCCTCATCTACAAAATTTATAAAAACTTATTCATACCTATTAAAGAATCCATCGTGGAACAACCCCGAATGGATTATTCCACTACGAACCCCGAAAAAGAGGATTCCATTAATCCGAATGGAATCGAAAAAAGCAATGCCTTATTGAAAGAATTAATTCTGAATTTCGAAATCAGCTGTCCTATGTCACACCAATACTTGGAGCTTTTAAAAACAAAAATCCCTTTACCTTTTCAAAAAATCCCTTTACCTTTTCAAAAAGTCCCATTTTTTCCATTGTTTATTTTTCAAAAAAAAAGCTGAACTTTTGTATTAAGTATGGCTAGACTCTCTGTTTTAATAAATATCGCAAAAAAAGTCCCATAATCCCTGAGCACTATTACAGCTGTCAAACGATTGAGATCGTGAGAAAAACTGTGATGTTGATATTTGTTTATTTATTCAATGTTTTAACATTTTTTCCAAAGAAAATAGATTCAACATACAAATAAATTTTAGTTATAAGTATAAAGTGTTTCAATTGTACTGAGGAACTAATTTCCGTCCGGCTTGTTTTTAAGGAGCATAGTTTTGTTTCGACTTCTTTGCAAATTGTTTCTTACTGGTGTGGAATTCAACTATTTTAAGAGTTTAAGAATTTTTAACAAAATAAAAATTGATTAATTTGCGTTTGCAACCATTGAAAATTTTAGAATTTGTAAAATAAGCACAATCGTTTTCCACTTGGTTACGACAAGAATCTGTTATCGTGGAAAACAACGTCATATTTCTGTTTCATTCGGAATTTGTGATAGCAAATTCCCCGAATTTGGAAATTCTGCAATACATTTTTCGTGATTCGTAGCACATTTTCGATTACGATGGAATTTGTGGTACGGCTGAATTATTTCCAACACTTTTTGATGCTTAAAAAATGGTTTTATTTTCAAAACTACACTATTTTACTCAGCCGTTCAATTCAAAACGTATGTATTCCCATACAAACCGTACCAAAACTCTCTTTTCCTAAGCAAAAAAGCAAAAGATTTTTAGTTTCCTTGTAAATAAACCCAAATTAATAAAAGTAAGAAAAAAGTTTTCTTTAGTTTCAAAACTTCTCTATTCTTCTCTATTTCTAAACAGGTAGAATCAAAGTCAACTATCTACAATATATTGACAGAAATGATGCGTCATTCAATTTTCCACGTTTTTTGCTAAGTTTTGACATAGAATTTTTGTTTTCATACAATATATACGCAGATCGCACTAAAAACCCAAAGTTTTGTTTCTTACTGCAGCACATCACTTATGTGTCAAAATTTAGCGCACGAATTAATTGTTCGGGACCTTAATTCCCGAACTAAATTTTGATAGATTCTGTAATTCTTGAATTTTGTGTGATCTTTGCTTTGTTAAAATAAAAATCGAAATGGAGCAATATTTAGGAATAAACGTATCGAAAGAAAATCATCATTTTATTTGATTAAATTCAGTTATGAAAATAATTTTTTCGAATTCTGAGAGACCATCCATAACACTCTTATGTCAACACTTAGCTAGAGATTTAGCTGATCTTTGTTAAAATTTTGCGTGATCTACGTACTTGGCTTTACCGTGGAATTACACTGTATTTTAATTTGAAACGTTTTGAGAAATTGAATTTTAAAGTTTTTTTTACCCCTATACTAGACTTACGGCCATGTTCCTGATCGGCGCCTTCTCGTATCCGAGCTGAAATAATGCGAGTTCTTCTCCTTATCAGCTGAGCGATGTTCTTGTTCGTCTTCTGCTTGGCGAATTTGTTGATTAGCTAAATTTATTTTATTTAATTTATCACATAATAAAGCATCACAGTTGTTGTTGGAAATTTTGCTAGTGCACTTATCACTGGTACACTTTTTAACATTTCTACGCAGGCACTCCCTGGTTATTTCACTAAATTCATATTGAAAACTCTCACTACGATTTGAGCTCCATGCTAATTTGTAGTTTAGACGCTCTTCAAGGCGACTTTTATGCAATGTAGCCAAATCAATGTCAGATAAACAGGCCATTTTGTGTATTAATAATGTTAAAACTTTTTATTTTAACTTAACGAGCTAAAATATGAAAACAATCGAATTATGTACCTTATATTCAATCAACAATAAAGAAAAATAAACTATATTCTAAAGAAACATTCCATGCCAAGTAAAGTCTGTGAGTAACTAGTTTTCACAGCTGTTGTCTAACAAGTATATATAGCTAGACCTTAAACAACCATCAGGCGAAGTTCTTCGTTGTCGGCGAGTCGCTCGTCATCGTCGTTGCCACCCTTGACACACTCCACATGTTTCCAGTTTCGAAATTAATAGGTAAGTATATTGGCTTGCTGCGGTGAGTATAAACTTTTGTATTTGTATAAATGAGCACACTTCAGAGTCAAAAGATATACATTTTGCATTTGCGTTAAGATTATAACCGCAATACAGTATCTACTTATAACGTTATCTCTCATAGTCTCATCAAATTAATAATAAATATTTGATCACGCTATTGAGTTCTCTGAGTGTACGGAAGTATTTTAATTTAAAAATCTCAAGCGGTTATGAATACTTTTAAAATGATTAACACAGTGCGAGTGTAGTCAAAATTGGAAATGATTTATTAGTAGAGACCGATGCTCATTGGTATTGAATTTATGAATATAACAATGCGAAGGAGAAATAGGTATAGGTAAAGTATTCTACAGGACAGGGATGTGAATCTTGAAACGAACATCGACATGAATATGTTTTCAATGTCAGCATGGTTATAAAAAGCGTTTTGTGCATAACTTTTTGTTTTGGTTCAAAGTTTCAAAAATTGGTTTTTATATCCTTAAGTTTGAACCCAATTTTAGAAAGGAATAGGTACAAAAGAAAAATGTGTAAACAAATTTAAGATAAAAAGTAATTAAAAGTTTTTTAAATAAAAAAGGAGACCATCTCTATCTCTCAAAGTATTCTGAAACTTCATGAATTATTTCTTTACTTTGAAACTCTGTGATTTTCTGTCCAAAACTGAACATTTTATTTTTTTTTTGCATATGTAGAGAAATTCATGTGTAGAAATTCACACAAATAAATAAAAACTATATAATTTTAGAGTAGATACATATTTATATGACTGTAAAACCCCGAAATGCTACAATTTGCAGGTAATATTAAGAACTTTTACCACCATTCATTTGTCCAAAAAAAAAACAGTGACAAGGTATATATAGAATTTTAACATTTCGGAATTTAACAGTGACATGCATATTACAATCTTTTTTTACAGTCGATTGAATGACGCAGCAGAAATCAGTTTGAGTTATTAATTACTTTAACAACGTGCAATCGTTTCATATGGGGCATTTAAAGTGAAGCAGACAACGAAAAAACGGGTGGATCTTGAAAATCGGTAAATTTGACGTTATTTATACTTTGTGTAGTTCTTAACATGTATGTATATGATTTTGATTTTTGAGGCCTGGAGCCAGATTTATGGGCTTGTAAAGTTTCGACAAGCTATGGGGTAGGGTCAATGTGTTGCTCAATTAAATAAAGAGATAGAAAAATTGTTCGAATGGTGGAAAAAATAGATGTTTTTTTAGATATATGACATCAAAACCGGAAATCGATTTTTTTTATCGGATACTGAAAACTAGATGGTTCTATGTCTTCTAGTTTCTGAGAAAATTGAAAATTACGAAAGAAGCATAATTTTATTTTCCTTTATTTATTTGTCTTATAAGGCTATGTTGAAAGCTGAACGAAACGCCGCCGAAGCGACCTAAAAATAGTCATTCGATTTTCAGTATCCTATTTACAATTGATAGGGGCAGTTACTACTCAATTCCATGTGCTCACTTTGCACTTGAGCGCTGTTTTTCGCACAATACGGTGGCGTTACCTAAAAATATTAAGGGTATTCACGCAGTGATGTAAAACACTGGGTAAGTTTACCATTTGGTTAAGTTTACCATTTGGTTAATGAACTGTCAAATTTTGTATGAGAAATGATTTACACAATTTGGTTAAAATTCTCCAAGGATTTTGCTGGATAAAATTATCCAAATTTTTTTGGTAAACTTAACCAAACGTCATTGTGACTTTTAGAATAAGGCGTGTTCAGAAATATGATAATTAGGTATCTCAGAGAACTAAAAAAAACTCTGCCCGTATTCTGTAACTATAGCATTGAGATTAGTTGGCGACGAAAGTTGTGAATAAAAACGTTGTTTATACAAAAACCAAAATAATAAGGACATGCACATTTTCTGGCTATTGATCAGCATTGTTTATTTACACAAATCCATATAATGATGTACAAAAGTAAATGCTTTTACTTGTATTTGTTATGGTTTCCGAATTGCCATCGAAGTGAAAAGAACCATTTATTCTTTTTATTCTTCTTTCATCAAATTTCAGTAGTGTTGAGCTCAGGACAACTTTTACTGCCGAAAACGAAAGTGAACTAAACTGAAGGAAAAGTAGATATCCTGCACCATTATGGGCGTGCCAAATGATTTTTCTTGTATTAGCTCATTTTCGTTCGATCAGTGCCATGAGTTTGCGACAGTTCTACATTTAACCCCGAAATCGTTTTCTCATATAATTCCCGTCAGGCTTAAAAAAAGCCTGGTTTTTTTCGTGTACCTTACATTTTTTTCCGTTCCGAGACATTCTGCTCCGATTTCAAGTTAGGTAGTTTGGGAGAGGTTCTACATTTAAAAATAATTTCGAAATCTTAACACGCTTATTTGTATACATATTTTGGAGCTTCATATTTGACGTTTAGCGAACAGCTGATTCATTTACACCGCATTTAACCAAATGAATTAAAAAAGGTGTTCACGCAAACTTTTGTGTAAACTTATCATTTTACACAATTGGTATACTTACGACGTTGCGTGAATACCCTTATTATCTATTTAATGAATAGAGATCCCATTTTCAAACTGTGAACATGTGGTATCAATATTATATAATAAACATTTTGAGGCAAGAAAAAAAAACATTGAAAGGGTCCGATTAACTCAAAATTCGATTGGAACGGTTAGATTCGGGTTTTTCTTACAAAAAATCTGGTTTTTCACATGGATGGCGGCTGCTCAATTAAAATTATGTATCTTCCAAACGAATAAAGATCCAACTCTAAGACTTGGTATGTAGTACTAAGACTATACTGGGTGATTGGTATAAGGTGCGCCAAAAAACTAGATAGAGTGATAGGTTGGGTTAAGACAAGAGGGAGGGGGCCAATTTTCTTTATTGACTTAAAACGGAAAACAAATTATTTAAAAACAACGGTTAAACTTACAATGCCATGCTATACCTTTTTGGAAAGCCAGAAATCTATTTTTAGTTGTGATAGTGAATAGTTTATGAAAAATTAATTTTCAAAATCGAAATTTTGAAAAAAAAATAAAAAAAAATTTTAAATAAAATTTAAAAAAAAATTCAAACAATTTTTTTCAAAATTGTATGTAATTAAGTATAATTTTTGTTTTCAAATTCAATGCTCTTATTAATATTCAATCACGTCCAAAAGATTTTTCAATGAAAAAGTTAGAACGTAGCTTAGAATGTTTAAAATATGCAGCCAGGCATAATATCCTTTTTAAGGACTTTTTCTAATGATTTTGTTTTATAAATAGCCAATAAAATAAGAATATAAGAATAAGAAGAAAATATATTTGATTAACGACTGAAATCGAAAAGGCTCTGGCCTGACCAGGGTGTCGGACGGAGGGTTGAAAACCAAAAGTTGTGAATTAAATTTATCTAGCCTTAGTTCCAATTTATTCACACTGGATTTTGTCGATTTAACTAAAACCCTCGTTTAAGGTAATTATTTCATTAAATTTTCGATTCAATTCAATTCTTTTTTTTTGTGTGATAACACACTTGTAGTTAGGCTGCCAAGCTTTCGCACCATCATCCTATAAAAACTTGGTGGTAGCTCACTCAAGTGTTGTTGTTCATTCAAACCTTCAGTATTCTTAATTAAATGGCGCAGTTTTAGTGCCACCTTAAAATTTAAATGTTTTTTAAGAAATATCTCAAGGATTTGTCTTTGTTATTTTAACTAATTACATGCCATTTAAGCACTAAATAAGGTTAAACGTCTAATTCAATATCAATTATCGTTGGAAGTCAATTTGTGTTTGCTTGTTTTTTTTGTTTATAAATGAAAGTGCAATTTTGCAAAAAAAAATCAGGTATGAGGGGCGTGGCGTGAGTAAACAAGAATGACCTGTAAACGTAAATGAATTCTAAAACATATTAATATGTAGCAAAAATTAAATAATATATTGCAGATCTACTTTGCACAACAAACAAGCGAAGCAATTTAAGCCAATTTTATATACTAGGTACTTCAAATCATTAATATTAAAACTTACAATTATCTTAAGGCATAATACAAGTAACTTCGAAAGAAATTAGTATTGCGTAGCAATACATTTAGGAAAATTTAAAGTAATCTACCTATGACAAAAAAAAGAAACTTCAATAATTTTGAAGTGTCAGGCAAATAACCAAATAATTCAATAAATAAATTGAAAAAAAGGTAAACTAAAAACGTAAACTATACCCCTCCCTCCTATACAGTTGTTTTCAACCTATACCACCTTCTATCCACATTCAAATTCAATAAAAATATTTCATCTGAAATAGTTCGCCTTTTTAATAGAATAGCCTTTTTGGTGGACTTCAAATATTCGAAGCGATTTGAAATATTGTCAGAATTTAATAAACAATACTAAATTCAATGAAATTGACGGAATAAAGAATGGTCAAGCCTAATAAACTGACATTCTAGTATGAATAATACAATAAATAATAATAATACACCATCTTCTTTGTTAAAATATTATCTAAAAAAATTGTTAATATTGTTTTTTTGAAAATGTAACGGTATGCGAGCAATTCGAAAATAATAATAATCAAGTCTAAGTTTTTACTCGTTTTTCATTTATAACTTCCAATTTATTTGTTTTGTACATAAATGTATACCTACGGATTTGTAGATAATAGGTTTGTTCGATGTCAGCCCTGGGGCGCCCTGGGTCGCCCTGAAGCGTTTTATGTAGCACTTTTTTCGCCCTAGTTTATTTGCACTGTGTTCGATGTATGTACATATGTTCGGGGCGAGCTCTGAATAACTCTCACGAGACCCATGTTTTTTCTTGGGGCAAGAATTCAGAGCTGCCAAAATTCAAATCAGCTGTTGGTATTCAGGCAAAAACAAGTGTTGTAATAAATATCTTGGTAAATATTAGATATTTTGTTGATCATTTTTGTTATTTATTTGTTTTCACGTAATTATAGACGAATTTTCAATACTTCTTCGATACAGTGGTTGATGAATAATGTCAGTATTTCGATTAGCCGACAGAAGACAGCAGTGTTTTGTTTTTGGCATACTTTGAATGAAAGTCGGCACGGTTTCCTATAGGTCTACGAAGCTAATATTTTGCATATTATCAAGTCTGAGAGGTACTCTAAAAATAAGGAGGTAAGCGTTTCAAAAAAAATATAATAAAATATGGGACATCCCAATAGACACTTTGCATTTCCATATCGGAACTTCCTTCGGGCATTTAAATTTGGAAGCAAATATAAAAAGCTGAAATTGTCAACTCCGCTTAGAAATTCCAGAATAACCATCATATCATGAGAGACAAAATGGAGCCGTTGACTATTTGAATGTTTTTCCCCTTAATTTGAAAATCCTCCAATGATGACGAGTTATGATATTAATCTTATACTTTTTTTTAATAAATGCATTTAATTGAACATTAAATTTTGCTTAAAATTACAATTTTTACAAATTCTGTTAAGCAATGCAAAAACCGCCAGACAGTGACTCTTATTGTACAATGTACATACTCTATTATACGAATAATGAAATTTTTGTTATCAGGAATAAGATAGAACCGACTTGATGTTGTTGAAATGCGCTATTGCGTCATCCGAAATTAATTTTTTTTGAAAATATTGTACATTTAACAATGTTTGTACATTGTACATAAAATTTAAATTGAATGACTTAGGCAAACACCCTAGGTGCTTGAACTTTGTTGAATGCAAAGGTGAGTATAATATTATAGTTTCAATTGAGAAGTTATTAAACCTGTTTGAACTGGAGAAGCCAAAATTTATTGAAAACATTTTAACATTTAAGTTTATTTTTTTTTAATAAAATAAAAAGTTCAATTTCTTATCAAATTTTATTTTGATACACAGTGAAATCAAATATGCTTCAACAAAAAAAAGAGTAGAATAAAACTTTTTCTCTCACAGAGTATGATATTTACAAAACATTAAATATAACTTAAAAACCTTATCTCATAGCAATAATTTGTCAATTTTCTTGAATTGAAAAGCGACGCAGAAAAGAATAATTATTATGGAAATCTATTTTACTACCAGCAGCGGAAAACTTGACATTACCATTATTCTGTATAAACACGTTGTATACTTAAATTTGTATGTACCTACATACATATTAGGGTAATTCAAAAAAACGCTTTTCTCGAAATTCAACCGGGACCGGGCGAAATTATGAAGCTTAGATTGAAACCAAAAAATTAAGACTAAAAAATTCAAAATCTAACACCATTTAGAGGTCGCTATCAGAGTTTTTTCTATAATTTTGCTTGAAAATCTTTGAAAATCGGAACTTTTCTCAAATGTTCAAAGCTGCTTAACTTATCGAGTTTTGGTGTTGAAAGCATGAAATTTTCAGGGATTGTTCGTAATCTTATGTGATTTCCGAATATTTAGTTAGTAAATTAATTTTGGAAATATTTTTTCTTATAATTTTGTTTGTTTATAAATACAAAAAAACGTCTGCGAAAGAAAAACCGCAAGGGATCTGGGACTTGGTGTTGACTTCAAATTACGACTAATTAAACCGAAAATGCTTTTCAATGACCAAGTACCTGTCCCAAAGTTCTTTTCTTGCTTAAACAATATTTTCAAAAAAACACTATAACCATGATGTAGAAAAACTCATATCGTATTGTACAGGGTGCGCCAGCAAAATATTTTTTGTAATTATTTTCTAAAAAATTTTATAACCTGTTATATTTTAATATTAAATCCTAACGGTTTTTGATTCAACAAATTTTGTTTTAATTTAGAAAAACCTCTATTCTGACTTAATTTTTGGATCACCCTGTCCAAAATTGATTTTTATTTTTTACCATTTTTCTTATTAATACTGTTTAATAGTTAGACTAACGTTTTGTAAAGAAATATTTTTAGTTATCTTCACCATATAGCTATAAATAAATCGATAGCCCTAAATGGTGGTCAAAATTAATTTGTACTTGAAACGTTTGAAACAGCACCCTGTATATATATCCTAGCACTCAATAACATTTTTTGCTTTTAAAAGGTTGTCCTAGTTTTGCAGTTTCTTAAACTCACCTTAGATCAAAAGTTATGAACATTTGAATCCAATACAAAAAATAAAAAATCGACCCTTTTCATTTAATAAATCAATACCTACAAAAAGTTCTACATATTCCATCTATTTTCAATTTTTTTAATTTGTTTGAGAATCATTTTTGATTATTTTTATCGAATAATAATAAAAAAAAATGCTATAAGCTTCACATTGCGCTCGTAGGGAACTTTTTAGTGATATTTACGTACGTGAACTACGTAGGTATTGATATTTAAAACAAATTATCTTCCGCCATAACATACATATATGTATGTATATAGCGCGACACAATTGCTTTTTAACGCCGTGAAGTAATTTATCCATTTTAAAGACTCTAACACAATATGCCAGGTTTTATTATTTTTTTTTTTTTTTTAGCGCAACTTTGATCTGTTACGAACGATTACTACATCCACACAAAATTATAACATATATCAACAAAGCAACAACATTTTTATTCAAAGCAATTTTATCATCATTAATATTTTGAAACTTTTAAATAAACCGGTATTCCATATGCAGCACACATCAAAAACTAAGCAACGTAACAACTATAGTGAGTAGACCAGTGTGTACAGCACACACATCGTAATTTCTGAAAGTTGTCGCTTGACATAGTCCGAGTACATTGGTCGAGTTTTCATTTAGGATTTAGCGAAATTAGTTAGAAAAATTTCAACATTACAACAAAAGAAAAACAATAACATAAATAAAACATAAACGAAAGCCGATGTTGCAATGAAAGGGAATAAATTGAAATAGTGTTGACGTTGAAGACAGCCTGTAGAGCATGGCTAGCAAAGGGCAACCAATAATTAATTGTGTCAACTTTTCATTCGCAGATAACATACACTAAATGACTCATGTACAACAAAACAGAACAACAAAAAGCATATTCTTAACAACTTGCAACAGTTTCAATACATGTAGGTATAGTTAGTTTAGAGTTCTGAAGTTCCAAAAATGTACACCTAGCGAAAGTTCTAGGCCCATGAGAGGCATGTCAAGATGTGGATAAAGTTCCTTTTTCTAGTCATTGCCACATTGGAATGAAATTATATAATTTTGCTACTTTTGCTACTTCACTGAATTCGCGACTTGGTTGATTTGATGTTGATCACGGTGAATAGCACCGGGCCAAGTGAGTAAAAATGGACGCGCCCCGTCGTCCGTCATCGGCAGCGATTCGAAAAGCTAATATTGTTTATCACAGAAACACGTTCGACGGCGGATAGTGACGATTTCAAACTAAATCGTGCTGCGAAACGTTTGGTCTGACTGAACAAGTTGGACTTTTTAATAAAACATTTGTACTAGTAGCAAATACACTCTGTTTCAAATAAATAAGTACACTATTGCTTTCGAAATTGATACTGATTAATTCTTATTAAAAACTTTTGGAAAAGTATAAAAAGATTTAACTTTTGGTTCAAATCAACTGATTTTATTTAGTAAAAGGTGGTATTAGAAAATTTTTTTTCAAACTGAAGTTTTTATAAGCGTTTCGAGCAGTGGCGTAGCGTGGCAGGGGCAAGGAGTGCACAGGCCCCAGGCAGCACTTTGCTTGGGGGAGGTAAATTTTAAATATATCCGGGAGACAATTTTCTAATGGCGGCAATTTTTCATAATACATGTTAATCATAACAGACGTTAGTATAAAATATTTGTGTATGCTCTGTTTTTATATTTTCTTTTCATTTACATCCATTTTAGGGCCGGCAAATATCCAAAAATCCGGAAGGTAGTTTGCAAGGGGGCGGCAATTTTTTAAAAAATATTTATCAAAACGCGTTAATAATAACAGATTTTTGTCCTGTGTTATATTTTTTTTTGTTATTTGGATCCATTTGGCAAACTTCCAAAATTTCCGGGAGAGTTTGTTTGGGGGCGGCAATTTTTCAAAAAATGTATTTATCTAAACAGGCGTTAGTGTTAAAAGATTTCTGTTTGTTCTGTTTTCGTATTTTATTTTCATTTGGATCCATTTTTCTTTTCATTTTTTTTTCCGAAGAAATAATTTAAAAGTTTTCAAGC
This sequence comes from Epistrophe grossulariae, assembly GCA_929447395.1. Taxonomy (NCBI): domain Eukaryota; kingdom Metazoa; phylum Arthropoda; class Insecta; order Diptera; family Syrphidae; genus Epistrophe; species Epistrophe grossulariae. The sequence goes on from OV839566.1 coordinate 88,904,460, forward strand.
GGTGACACACTCAATAATTGCAATTTTAGTTCAATTTTAAGAAGGAAAATAAATCTACTCTGTCACTTTTGAGATATCATAAAACCAAAATATAAAAGTAAATGCACTGTGTTATTATACATATTTTGCAACTATAATTCTGAATCTGAATTCTATTCAGTTGTGAAACGAATAGATTTTATGTGATGTGTTTTAAAATAATTTTTTTTGTTAAAAATACGGTTTTGGAAAACTTGAAATTTTTCTTAATTTTAAAACCTACACGGGAAATTTTCGAATTAGTTCACTTTTTTACAACTCTGGTCTGAAATTTTAGTACTGCGGTTCGAACCCTCCTCGTAAGTCGTGAGAGTGAGACTACGAAAAAATAAAAACATTTGGTTTGTTTTGACTGATTCGTGTTGGCTCATATAAGCTCACTTTTATCACCGAAAATTTTTACTTTTCAATAAATTTAGTAATTGTGGCGTTAACAATCAAACAGAGGCTAAAAAAATTAACCTGAAACCTATTAAAAAGGGAAAACATATAAATTCTAAAATATTCAAAATAATTGAATTGCAATAAATTTTGATGATTTATGGAACTTTTTTTTTATTATATTGACAAATGTCCACATATGTATATTTTTTTTAATATGTGGACAATTTGATATTCGTCCTTACGAGGAATGTTTTTTTAAGGCAGTTTGTTTGTTCAAAATATATTATGGGTATTTTGAAAATTATTTTGTTTACATGTTTTCACCCCAAACTCAAAATTAAAATAGAATAACTTCTTTATTAGTCGGTTTTGAAAAATGTTAAAATAGGTGATACAGTTTTGCTCAGTAATATTTGAATCTTTAAAATAAATAATAAAAAAGTTTCGATTTCATTTAAAATTAGCTAGCAGAGGTAAATCACCTTTTATTGAACTGTAAAAAACATGCGAACCGTTTTTAAAAGATAAAACTAGTGTTAAATACTTCAATTTTAATGGGCTATTGTGAAATATGTTTAAGTTAAAAATAAACTTTGACCAACATATCTGAATCTTCATTTAGGTAATTCAAGCAAAATGGTAATCAGATAATCTTAGTCATTTGTCAAACAACTATGGGAATTATATGTATAACAATAATAAAAATAAATAATGATAATAGTAACTAAGGTACTGTTTTTCAACAATCATCACCCGATTAGACACTTCTATTTAATATCCATATATAAATAAAGAATAATCTATAAATAAAAAAACTAAATTATAACAAGGTAAGTAAAGGCCACTTTACATGATATGATAAGTCATATGCTTTGTCAAATTTTATGTCAAAAAAATCATATCAAAGCGTCTGAACGCATTCATTGAAATCATATGACTTGCCAAACAGAAAGTCATATGACTTTTTTAAAATTAGAACCGTGGCTATTTTCATTTGACAAATCAAATAAAAATGACGGAGCAAAGAAAACAAAAATCAAACCTTAACTCATTCATTACAAGCCCTGCGTGATCTGCGCCAGCGTTTCTCTTTAAGAGCCATTTCCTGCTCCAAAGGGAGTTTCTCCTCATCGTCCTTATTTTTCTCTTTTTAATTATATGTGCTTAAACAATTGAAATCACGAAAATTGCAGTTATTTTCTTTGAATTCATGATTCTTCCTTGTTTTGAATTTTGAAGTGAGTCTATCTGACAATTAAATCAAAGCAAAAGTAAAATATCTAATCATAACATGTAAACATGAAAAAAATGCAAGTGCTATGATTTTACCTGAAATGACAGGTCATATGAGAAATTAGACAGAAAATGAATTGACAGGTCATACGACTTATCATATCATGTAAAGTGGCCTTAAAGTAGCTTTTTTACTTGATTTTTTTTAACAAAAAAAAAAAATAGAGGCATAAGAAAAAAGTTGCTAGGGGCGGCAAAAAATGACTCTTCCCCGGGAGGCAAAAACCCACGCTACGCCACTGCTCTCGAGTGGTTAAGTTTTTATATTAAATTCAGGTAAAAAACTAATATCAACCTTTCGTTGTAAGAACTGCCAAAATTGAAAAAAAAATACCAATAATTTATGCCAATTTTATAAAACGACAGCATTAGCTGAGTGTTTTAAGTCACAAGAGCTGTCGCGCCATCATTTTTTTTTTACATTTTTACATGATAGATAAGTATAAGGAATAATATTAATAAATACATATTTATATGTAGTATTAAAAAATTGAAAAGAACCATAAGAAAATTCTTTAAATTTATTATTATTATTATTATTATTATTATTATTATTATGCCCCGCCCACTTTCCCCTCCCAACCGACGCGCGAGGAGGACCTTTTAATTATTTTTTTATTATAATAAATAATTGTACTATTATAATCTGATTTTGTTTTAGCTTTGTATGTATTATATGAGTATTGAATTGAGTTTTTTGGTAAAAAAATAAATAAGAGGTTTAAGAGTGTAAGAGCTTTGTTTTGGCTAAAAAGCCATTTTGTTCATTAATGATTTATTAGTTCTCATACGTTGTCTGATTTTAAATATTTTATCACTTCTCTTTTAAAATTTTGTAAAGTATTTAATGATTTAATTTTACTTGGTAGATTATTATATAACTGTAGTCCTTTAAACATCATTGTGTTCTGCGCGCGCGAAGTTGCTTTATATTGTAGTCTAAAATTTTGAGCGCTTCTTAGATTATAAGGTTGAGAATCAATGATATATTTTAAGTTATTGCATAAATAGCTTGGAAGCATATCATTTTTCATTTTAAACACAAATAATAAGACATTTAATTTAATAAGCTGCGTAATATTTAGCCAGTTAAGCCTTTCTAACATATCTTTTATGTGAGTAAGCCGTGCACATTTTAAAATAATCCTCATTGCCTTATTTTGTAGTTTTTGTAGACGAGCTATATCTCCTTGGGAAGTTAAAAATAAAATGGTGGAACAATATTGAAAATGAGGCTTCACAATGGCATTATATATTTTGATCGCTGTAGTAATTGATAGTTTTTTCCTAATCCGTCCTAGAAAATATATTTTTTTCGACAATTTCTTGCACACATAGTCTGTATTAGCTTTTAAGGAAATTTTATCATCAATAACTACTCCCAAATACTTAAACTCATTCACACGTTCAATATTCTCTCCATTTATTTGCACAACATTCTGTTCCATACTATTTATACACATATACTTGGTTTTCTTTATATTAAGTTTTAATTTATTAATAACGAGCCATTCACTTATGGATTGTAAGTCCAAATTGATTTTTTCAGTACATTCTCTCATACATTTTCCCGAAATAAAAAGAAGGGCATCATCCGCAAACATACACAATCTACAATTTTTAACAGCCAAATTGATGTCATTGATGTATAATAAGAACAGTAAAACTCCCATCACCGAACCCTGAGGCACACCTGTTTTAACTTCATTCGCACTAGATACATTATTGTTTACTGAGGTACGTTGTGTTCGAGCATTTAAATATGACTCAAACCATTTCAATTCATTATTTTTGATTCCATATTTGGAGAGCTTTTTAAGAAGTATCCCGCGGTCTACAGTCTCAAAAGCTCTCTTGAAATCCAAGAAAACTGCAATGACAAAATTTTTGCTGTCCATTTCATTCTTCCAACTCTCTATCACAAAATTCAAAGGCGTTTCACACGAATAACCCTTTCGAAAACCCGACTGTTGTTCCATTATTAAATTATTATTTTCCAAATAGTTCCTAAATTGTTTTTCCACAAGTTTTTCCAGCACTTTTTCATAAATAGGTAGCATATTGACCGGTCTGTATTCTTCACATAACTTTGTATTTTGAATTTTTTGGATTGGTATTACTAAAGTCTCCTTCCATTTACTTGGAAAACAGCCAGTTAACATGGATTTATTGAAAATTTCCCTTAATATCGGACCAAGGATTTCAAAACCGTCTAAAATCATATTCGCACTCATAAATTTATAGTCTTTCTTTTTACCCATAGTTTTTAAAATTTCGATTATGTCTCTATTATTAATAGTCTGAAAATTTAAAACAGTATTAGTTTCAATAATTTCATCAACATATGTTTTTTTAGGTATTTCTGCAATAATTTCTTCCACACTTTTTACGAAATATTTATTAAACTCACTTGCCATTGCTTGATCATCATAAATCATATTGCCGCTGAATTCTAAATTTTTGATTTCACAATGATTTGTATTTAAAACTAGTTTTTTAATATTTTTCCAGAGTTTTTGTGAATTTGATGATGTGTCTATTTGTTTTTGAATGAAACTGTCTTTCGCGAATCTAAGTTCTTTTTTGTACAAATTTCTGGCAGAAATATATTCATTCCACACCGAAATTTGGTTTCCAAATTTGTATTCTTCATATTTCATAATTTTATTTCTTTTTAATTTTGATAATTTCCCATTAAACCACTCACATTTACCAACATTCACACTTTTCTCAACAACCATTTCTTCTACAATTCCATTCAAGACATCGCATAACATTTCTGCTAAATCATCCACACCACTGTTCACAACATCAATTCCAACAAGATCACTGTTTAAAAGCTTTGAGAAAAAAATATCTTTATTATAGTTCAACGTTTTGTATTTTGCATTTTTATTTGATTGAAAATTGCTTTTTAAAGTAATGTCAATCGAATGGTTTCGTGATCACTTATTTTTAGTTTAGCATTAGTTCTTGCCGTAATTTGCTTTGAATTTGATATAACATAATCTATAAGTGTCGAAGAACTGTCCGTTATTCTGGTCGGTTGATCATTAATAACGCACAAATTATTTTCAACACATATAGAATGCATTCTGCTTCTGTAAGTTCTGTCACTAAACCAATCGATATTAAAATCACCAACGATAATAAAATCTCTATCGACATTCACTTGTTCTAATAAGTTGGAAAACATTGTACAAAATTCGGATTTTGAAAAACTTGGTGATCTATAAACTAGAAGTATTTTAACCATAGTGTATTGATCTCCAACATTTATTTCTAGGCAATCCGATCCAACATTGTTTTTGACCTCGTTAATAATTTCAAAATTTAATTCTTTATTTATATAAATTAATACACCGCCAGTATAGGAAGACACACTCTTAATTTGAGCTAAGTTATAATCATTCAACATTAATTCAGAATCGTTTATATTATCCGTCACATGTGTTTCACTTAAGCATATTAAATGCGGTTTTTCATTACTAGCCAACAATTCAATTTCATCAAAATATTTAACAAGGCCTTGAACATTCAAATACACACACTTCATTATACTTAGCTGCTAATATTTAATTTTTTCCCTTTCAATCTTCAGTTTTCTTTGCAAAACTGGACAATTGGCATCCCTGGAATCATGATTCACATCTATATTGTTTTCAATGTTGTTAAGCCTCTCTTTCATCAAAACACAGTTTATACAACGGAGACATTCACTCTTACATTCCTTTGTTATATGATTCTCTCCACACTTTGCACAAATTTCTTTTTCACTCTTACAATTAGCCGCACTGTGATTAAAACCGCAACATTTGAAGCATCTCTTAACATTAATGTTTTCATAACAAATACACTCATCCCATTCTATATACACGTTTTTTATTTTCATTAAATTTGCAAATGCTTCACCATCAACATCCACAATAGCATTATAAATATTTTTATTTTTTGCTGATTGAAAAACTTTCAGACATTTAATTTCTTTAAAATTTATAGCTTTATTTTGCGCTTTAAGAGCCATTTCCACTTGTTCTTCTTTTAATTGTTCTCTCATTCCATGAATCAATACTTTCGGATTTCTCATATCACTCACTTTAATATCATAATTGTCATTTAATTTTTCGATTATTTCTTTTGATATAATGCTTCTCTCTTTTTCATTTTCACATTGAATTGTAACCGCACCATCTCTTTTATTCGTAATTTTGTTCACTTTTACCGATAATTTTGATGGATTAATTTTGTCCTTTACTTCTTTTATTGTTTTTTCACTTTCTTGATGCTTTTTTGGTTTTATGTAAATAGGCGCTCTTAGCATTGATGCGTATGATTTTTTTTCTTTTTTGCTCTCACTCTCTTTAACCTCACTAACAGCTTCTTTCACACACTTCTTTAAATTATTAACGTTATTTTTATTTATGATTTCACTAACACTCTTTTCCATTTTTTCTACACTTTGTTCAAAAATTTGTTTAAATAAATCTTTTGTAGAATTAATTGATGCTAAAATGTTGGAATAATTTTCTTTTAACACAGCCATAGATCCAATGCAGTGATCACACACAAATTTAATGTTTACATTACTTTGCAACTTGTCAATATCATATTTAGACAAACCACTGCACTTTTCATGTATTCCTTTGCCACAAAGACCGCCGCACCGCACAAGTGGCTCATTTCGAGTCCCTTTTGAGCATTTAATGCACGACGAATCCATTTTTTTTTAATAATTTTAATTATTTATAATTAAAAATTATTTTATTTAACACTCTTTTAATAGTATTTAATATTTTTTAATTTAATTTTAACTTTTTCTTATCAGACAAAAGTAAAAACACAACCGTTCTCTCTGAGATCTCTCTCTCTCTTTCTAAAACAACTCCTAAAAAGTTTTGAGCTCAAAATAAATAACGCCCTCAGATTTCAATTTTTCAAAACATATACACTTTAACCTAATTTCAAAAAAATTCAGTAACCCGTTTTCAAAATATTGAAAAAATAATATTGGTTTTATTTTAATTTTGTTTATGGAATATATTTCGAAAAGTACCTCTTGTATAAAATTTTGACCGAAATCAGTTAAGCTTTTAGGAAGAAATTCGAAAAAGTGTTCTATGCACTGTACCGTTCATTACAGTTTTTGGTAAAAAATGTTTGTCACCAAAATGCAGACCTGCATTTGTACACACACATAATTCCAAGTTTAATGAAAATCGCTTCAGTGGTTTAGGTTGTAGGTCGAGGTATAGAAAGGCAAATTACATATTCATATGGATACTGGAATACCAGAAAAACGTGCGATTTATCTACTGGCTACTACATCGAAACCATCAAGGAAAGCCAAGGAAGCCATTTACTGAGTGTTTGACGTTCACATTGCATGCAAGAATCAGGTGCAAGAAATCCATTTAGTAACTGTCGTATACATTCTTAAAAGTTGTTTAGAGTTGCAAAAAATCAATGTTTTGAAGTCGCCAGTCTCCCAATCTTAATCTGACCGAGAACTTAATAAGAAATAAGTTGTAGTTTTAATAATGGTAAGTAGCATACATAATAATGAGATTTTATTTTTCTGAAAAAAGGACATACATATATATCTGCAAAATTTGGATATTTTGTGGCATATCGGAATCAATAAAAGGATAAAAAAGGATTCAGTAACTAGACAAATTTTCCAGTTTGAAGCAAATTTTGAAAAATTTTTATGCATAATCCGATGACTTGAAACTGTGCGTTTACCACATGCTACGCCCAGACGTCTTCCATTGCCGCTTTTTGTGTGGTGATGGGAAATTTGTTGCTAAGTTTTTTCTTGGAGAGGCGGCTTTCAAAGAAGCAATATGTATTGACGTTTTGATGTGGCGAAGGATGTCCGAATTGCCACCATCACTTATGGTAAAGTGGGCTACGCTTGTTTATGTACATAAGTATATTCGCAACATTCTATGATTGATCGTTTTCAAATAAATTCGTACCATTTTTCTTTTGAAAAATTTCCGATGCTTAAAAACAGGATTTAAAAAAGATAACGGGGGCTTTGAAAAGCGTTCACGAGATAATTATTTTCGAAGGCGGAAAAAGGGATAAACACGCGGAAAAAGGATAGATACCAGTTTTAAGCATACATCAAGCGTTTTATTCAAAACTTATAAATGTGCTTAATGTATGCCCAGTCCAAAACCAGATTTTTTCACAATTTCACAATAAGATAATATTTTGTTCGGTGAAAACAAACTATTTTGTATATGTATTTAATGTTTATAAAATAAACATAAGAAATTTAACATGAAAACAACAATGACATAGATTTTATCTTCTCCAATAAGAGTGCTAAATTCTTGTCCACCTGTTGTCTACCTGTCGGTTGGTGCCCGCTTTGTCTGTCTATTAAGCACATTTGGTGACGTCAAATGCTTTTTAGTGCTAACCTATTTGTAAAATTTTTTTTTTTCTGATTCTGGATTTTTTCTGTACATTTTTGGCCAACTTATTTATTAAAACAAAAGTATCCCGAAAAAGAACTTGATTTTTGGACTTCTAAGTTTCTAAGTCAATTCTTCATGCTATACTCTATTCTACATACAATTTTGGTCAAAGTATTATTGAGTATCAATCATTACAATTTATAATTAATTTAATTATATTTAAGTGTAACATGTGCTTAACTTTTATATTGGAATGCACTTTTTTCCCATTGTGCTCACTAAACGCAAAAAAATCGTTGAAATTCGAAACTCAACGAAAGAAATAATAAGTCCCCTTTTCCACGGCAGAACTTTCTGCATGAAACTTTTTCGCTTGTGGACAAGAAGGGTAGGAAAGTGAGAGGGATAGCCAAACACCGCCGGGCTACGATTTGAAGAAAATTTTTTGACGTAAAATAATATAGAACAACGAGAAACAATGTTTCATCGTGGAAAACGTTGAAAGAATTTTAAGAGAAATCATCAAACGTTTCATGCAAAAAGTTCCATCGTGGGAAAGGGGATTAACAAACGTCTTGGCAAAGACACTTCATATGAAGATACCAAACGTTTGCTGTAATTTGATTTCCTTGCAAGCTGAATCAGGTAAATAATCAGCTGATGTTTAAGATTGCATAAGTATGTTTAGGAAGACTGATAAGATTGCTTAAGAATGTCTTTTTTTAATCTCCTTGTCACCTTTAAGTTTCAAAAATAATCCAAAGTTAGCGAAATGTCTCAAAATTGTTGATCTTGAAATATTAGGAAAGAAAAATCTGACGATATTTGAGTAAACTTTTTTAAAAAGAATTCAGCCCCTAACTTTGAAAAATTATTATTTTGGTTTTTTTTTTGCTAATTTCGAATGCCAGCTTTGAAAGAATTTTCAGTTTTATGAAAAACTCATGGCGTCAAAAAAGAAATAAAGTTTCTATGTCGGCATTAGGAGCGGAATAATTGTTGATTAAACAAAATTTTAATATGACTTGTAGAGAATTTTAAGAATTCTGGTAAACTAATTTTGGTTTAAAAGAAATTGTTTCAAAAATCTCATCAGCAGAAAAATACATATAAAAACCCTACCTGCTATTTACATAATTAACTTTTAATATTGTTAATTTTATAGTTCTTAATTTATTTTGTTTCAAGGTAATTTTTTATTTATTTATTTATACTTTAGTTCGTTATGTTGTATGTTCATTCATAAAATATAAATGTTAAATAAAACCTTGTTTAAAATTGAAGACTTTTTTTCGAATAATAAATAAATCATACTTTTAAAGTTTTCGGAAAGGTGGTTTTGTTCTCAAAATAAATTTGTCCCGCAAAGAAATTTTTCAAATCTAGCATCCCTCAACACCCATGCTACAACTACAACTACAGAGATGATAAGTTTATTAGAAATATCGCAGTACTTAGACGAAAGTTTAGATTTTTGATGTATTTACCTTGTCGTCTACACTTTAACTTAAAATATAATAGGCGTGTTTTTCTCAAATCTAGATAGTATTAGAAAACAGTTCAGTAGGTATTATAAAAAGCAAAAGCTTAGATTTAATCTTGAATAAATTCTCTGCTTTTATAATATCGAACTGATTTCTAAGACTATAATATAAATTAGTGAAGAAAATCACGCCTACTATAATGTGCCATAAAATTGAAAAAAAATCTTTTTTATGCACCAAACATAAAATATTTAAAAAATGGTTGTTTTGAAAAACAACCTGAATATATTTTTTTCCTTAAGTTCCCAAATTTTTAGCTCAAGAGTAGTTATTTTTGCAACAACAAATTTAAATGCCACTGTTCGTCGTGGCCATGTATCAAATGAACGATATTTAGATCAATTAAATGAATATATAAACATGAATATGATATAAATATGTATGTATTTTTTAAAAATACCTATTAAGTTGAAGCTTAGTGTTTAAAAATTTAAAGTCTTTCATTTCCATTGCGAAATTGAATTTGTGTTGATTGATTGTTTCCGCCAGTATGACTTTTGTATTTTGTGTTGTTATAATCCGAAGCGTTGTATTTTGGGTAGTTACCTATTAACTCCAAACAATTTTTTTTATTTTGGTTACAAAATTATGTAAGTACCCGGTACCCCTAGTTAGAAAAAAGATGATTCTTACCATCCGTAGTAGATAATTGTTTGACTTTATAGAAGTTTATGTATTTCAATTATAAGAATTCTTTTTTATTTCAGCGGAACCCTGTACCTACATTTGCTAGATAAAATGTAGCCCAGATCAATTCTTGTTAAGTTCTTCGCCTGTCTGTAAAAGTACCTCAAAATCACTTAAGTGATTTCGCAAATTAGCACACATAAACAAAACCGATTTAAATTACTATTTAGGTTTAGTAACAGCGTTCAAATTACCATAGCCGTGTTTTTTTTTAAAGTGACTTTAATATCTACTTATGTAAGGTAAACTGAACTCAACAAAAATTGTGTAATAAATTGAGTCCAATGCCGGGACGAAACGCCAATATTTTGTGGACTAAGAAGCTATTTTGAATCAATCAAATAATTTGTTTTTGTTTATAATTTTTTTTTGACTAATCAAAGTCCTTCAAAGCGTTTAAATAATAATCCTGTATGTAATTTATCGAAGTTAACGGGAATATTCATGTTGGAACTAGAGTTTTTGAAATAGGGTAAGCTGTACGTAATATCGTAGCGCAAATTTTACCCAAAATATTGCTGTTGTGAGTGATAGTCTTGCAAACGATCGCCCAGCGAATCTCGAGTTGCTAAAAGCAGACCTTGTATCCATTTGCAGTGATAACGTCGATGGTCAATATTAGTGGGGACATTATGTCATCCCATTTATCTCATTAGGGTACCGCAAGGTTTTTAGATGTTGTTGCTTTAGCTGTTATCACAAGTGATCAAAAAAATAAAAACCTTTGTCATACAAATTGTTGTAGCTTTATCGAAAAATAAGAATGAATTGTCAAAAATTTCGCAATAAATAAGTTTTTAAAAACCTTACCACCATTCTCTCATAGCTTCAACATCAGCTGAGTCAGCACTCTTGGCCACATTTGTATTCCCGTTCAATGTTAAATTTTGTTGTGACATTTTTTGCTTTGTTTTTAACAGTGAAATTTGTTGTAGTAAAATTTAAATGTTTATTAAAACACTAATCACTTTTCAACAATTATATTGGAAATAGTTTTGTCTTTCATATCGAATCCAAAAATACAAATCAAAATGAAGCTGACAGTCAAATATAGCAATTTATATATTAATAAAGACAGTTGCAGACAAACAAGTTTTTGATTTTTTTTCTGTAGGAAGTTAACAAAGCAGCTTGATATTGAATTAAACGCAATAAAGATTAAAATTATAAAAAAGAAATTCTATCGCTTCTGCACGCTTTTAATATTCAACCTGAAAAAGCGATTCGATTAGAATTTGGAGCAAAAGAAATCACAAATAGGTCACAAACTCACACCTTCATCTACCCCGTCACTCACGAGAATTTTTTCTGATTTGAAAATATGTACAAAGTGTAGTAATTAGTTTCCAATTTGGTGGAGGGCAACGTTTTTATTTGCAAATAAATGGAAATTAAAAACAACAAACTTTTGCCGAGCATGCTGCTTGCTCAATATAATAAATATAAAAAAAACTTTCACACTCTCCAGTCAGCAGATATTCTGTCACTTTCGCTTTGTTTAGTACACATGATTGTATTATGCACAGCTGATGTCGGTAAGGTGGTCCTCATAATAGTTAGTATTCTGATTACAGAGAGGGCACTGTTAAACGTTGAGTACGGCGGCCATCATCAGCCACCACAACAAGAGGGCGTATCAATCAAATTCAAATACATATTTAAAAATATGGTTTCAGTCCAATTGAAATTTTCACTAAGAATCCGCTTTACAGATGAATAGTTATAGGTAAATGCAGTTTACACATTCGTTTTACTAAAAGGCGCAAACCAGTGATAAATGTAGATGTATGTGTGTTTTGAAACGAGAAGGGTATAATCCACCACATAAAGCCCGCATCACACGACGCTTGTTTTCCTGCTAGAAATGCTTGCTGGCTTTCGTGCTGGTTTTGTTGCATGGTGTGGTGTTGGATGTTTTGACTTTTGATGGTTTGAATTCTTCGGCTTCACTCGATGATTGTTTTGGAGCTGGATTCGCTGATGGTTTTTTGACATTTCTTGCGAATTTGCACACATTTTCACAATATTTTTCTACACAAATTTTCACAAAAAATGCATACATCATGATAGAATTAAATATACAAATTAATAGGGGTATTCCCGATCCGATGCAACTGGTCTTGTATCATTGCAAAAGTGCAAAAGTGTAAAATTGCTATCCCCTTACCCCATTGTAAAAAAAAAAAATTTCACTTTTGCAATGATGCAAGACCAGTTTGCATTGGATCGGGAATACCCCTAATGAAATCACATTTAATTTTGTTTAAAGTTGAAAAAAAACTATTAGAAAATAAATAAAAACGAAATAGAAAATATGACATTTGAAAATATACATGTACCTTTTGACGTCTGCTAAAATCCAGCAGCAAAACACGCAAGAAAAATAGCACCGGTTCTAACTTTGAAATCTAGCAGCGCTTCTATCAAGAGAGCCAGCAGTGACGCCATTTTCCGACTCAATAGCCAGCAAGCATTTCTAGCAGGAAAACAAGTGTCGTGTGATGCGGGCTTAAGGCGTGTTTCTTTCCAAGCCCGAAGGAAATTGGATAAACCCAGATAATTTACGGGGCTTAACTTTAGCACGGAGAAAAACTGTATTAACGGCGGGAATTACTTACTTGTTATCGATAGTTTGTATGGAAACTCCATTGTTTTTTCTGTAATGGCGTCGCTAATCCCCGATATCGTTTTTTTCAAGCACTTACCTCCGGGATTGGAAAAAAACACACCTATAATCCCATCAAAATCCTTCTCGTTTTAACGCACATAAAATATACCTGCGTAAACAGGCCCATTGGGACCATTAGTTGTTGTTGCATTTAACATGTACATTTTTTTAGCCCCGAATCGTTTTTTTCGTCCAATTCCCCCCGGGATTGCAAAAAAAAAAAAAATGATTTTTGGAGCGTGAAGAAAAACAGTATTACCGGCGTCAATAACATAAGGCGTATTTTCTTCAAAGCCCGGCGGGAATTGGATGAAAAAAACGACGTTGGTGCTAAAAAATGTACATGTAAAATGCAACAACAACTAATCCCCTGCGGGCTTAGCTAATCCCAGAGAATTCTAGGGGCTTAACTATAAGCGTGTTTTTTTGCAAGCCCGGGGGAAATTGGTTGAAAAAAACGACACCGGGGATTAGGCGCCAGTTATAGCTTTCATTGAAAATTTTAATTGTTTATTTTGAGGCACTTAAAAAGTGAAATCAGTGATTATTTTAATGCAAATAAAAAGCTGATAACTCAATTATTACTTCTAGTCAAAAAAATATTTCATTTTGGCCCAGCCTATCGCATTATTTCAATGATTGAACTACCTTATCATTCGTTTTATGTGAAAGGTAGGGCCAAAATGAAATATTTTCTTGACTATACTTCATCCAACAAAAATAGGCAGTGTGGGCAAGATAGGACGTTTGCCTCGCATTCTGGCTACAGTGGATTGTATAAATCTGTCCTTCATTAAAGCTCTCACAGGGTTGTCGTGGTGTTTGACTCAAATATGAAAGAATAGAATGTAGAGTTACAGCCCTTTTTTTAGATAGAAATTTTCATTTAATAGTTTTATTTATAAAAATTAAAACACATTTTACCTTTTAAAAATACAATTTACTTCACATTAATTGATCACGCGTTACGAAAATCTACGCGAATAATAGGCGTGTTTTTTTGCAAGCCCGGGGGGAATTGGTTGAAAAAAACGACAGCGGGGATTAGCGACGCCATGACAGTAAAAAACATGGAGTTTTCATACAAACTATCGATAACATGTATGCAATTCATGCCGGTAACACAGTTTTTCGGTGCGCTTAAGTTAAACCCCGAGAATTCTCCGGGATTAGTTGTTGTTGCATTTAACATGTTAATTGTTTAGCACTGACGTCGTTCTTTTCATCCAATTCCCCCCGGGCTTGCAAAAAAACACGGCTAATGTTCTTCTTCAAAGAAAACAGCTTAGCTTTTACAACTTTAACACATTAAAAGAAATGCAAGAGATGAAAACACTCCACTCATTATTAAAAACTTTTTTTAAATCTCGAAAATCAAAAGCACCTTAAAAGAAACCCAAGGAAAAAAAGCTGAACGAGTTACCAACCAGTGACGCCAGATCGTGGGATTTATCCCTTTTTGTGGGAATTTCACGTCTAAAATAAGCTAAAAGGGAAAAAGGGATTTTAGGAATCTCATAGTACAAAAAAAGGGATTTTAGTGTTTGCTCAATTTTTTTTCTTCAATTGTTCATTTTATTATGAAACAAAAGTTGTATTCAGCTATGGTCGAATAAAACGATGTCAAGCATATAACGAACTCATTCTAAATATCTGAATCTGTTCATTTAGATTTTTGTATTTTGATCTACTAAAATCTAGTACGCTACAGATGCGAAACGAAATTATCGAGGAGTTCTTTCAATTTAGTATGGTGCTACTACTACTACTACTACTACTGCTACTACTACTACTACTACTACTTTTTTATTTAGTACTTTCACTATTTTAAAGTTTTAAAATCTCGAAACACTTCTATGCTTCGGCAAAATGAGAGGATCGGGTTCTTTTTTTAATTTTAATTTCCTAGATTTTTGTACAGAATTCGAAATTTTGGCATTTGAGATTTTTGTTTTCTAAATTTCGTGGTAGACCCGTATGTTTCATGTTTATGTTATATTGTTCACTTCTTTATCAAAAAGACTTTTCCTTGGTTAATTTTTGGCTCTTTTTTCTACTTAAAAAACTTTTTTTGAATGAAAAAAATCTCCATGATATATTTGTATAAGGCATTTGACACACAATTTATAAACCCTTCGATAGCTCAGTTGGTAGAGCGGTGGACTGTAGAAAAGTAAAAATTATGTGGAGACATCCATAGGTCGCTGGTTCAAATCCGGCTCGAAGGAATGAAGAGAATTTTTTTGTGCGTTTAAAGTGCGTTTAGAAAATTTAATTTTTTAATAAATTTTTGTTGAAATAAAATGAACAACACCTGTAGGTAGAGATAATAGGTGTGTTTTAGTCATTGCTGCATAGCCAGCGCAGCACAAGTCTGAATAAAACGAGAGCTCACTCTATACGTTCATTTCAATAATTGAAAGCTCTATCGCCAGCACAGCCATCTTTATTTTTACTGACTTCTTTTTCGCCAGCAATCAAATTGTTTTTGTTTGCCAAGGGAAATTTTGCTGCGCTGGCTATGCAGCAAAGAATAAAACACACCTAATATATGCTTTATAGACATATAAAGGCTTTTAGATGTTTAAAATTATTGATGATCTCAAACATGTTAGGAGTCAACAAGTTGGGAAAAGATTGATTTTATTATAATGTTTGCCTATTTATATCATTATATAATATATTGTTAAAATTTTTAATCACAATTTAATTTTGGATACAAAATTTGTTTGATACAACTGAATTCCAACTTTAAAATACAAAATAAAAATCGAAACTAGTTTGTAACTTAGAAAAAAGTAAATGTTGCTTGTTTGGGCCAACCTTTCATTCCAAAATTTTGGTGGGATAAATTGGAATAGTCAAAATAATAATACGTTCACATTTTTGGCTACATAGGCTCGTTTCCAGATTATTTTCAAGTTGCGAACTGTTTTTTCTTAGTGTTTATCGTTTGCTTTGCATAAGAATTTTGATAGTGATGTATTTTCAAAGTTTCAAATTTTTCGAACTAAAAAAATACTAAGATAATTGAGTTCAAAGAGAAGCTTATTTTGAACAATTTTTTTTTTTAACTTACGAATTTTTTTTTTGCAAATTATATTTCGTCTAAGAAGCTGACGCCATTTTATCTTCGAACATAGGATTTTTTTATAATATGAATTATTAAAGAATGTAAATAATGTATTTAGAAAATGCCTAACCTTGATATAAAAGTAAGGTCACATTTTATCAACTTAAGATTAAAATTAAAACTATTATATAACGTCAAGATATTGAGTTTATTTACGTTTTTGGAATCATTTTTAAACCTAAGCTAGTACTAAACAAAACACGCCTCATACATCCCTTAATTTTTGTCATAGTTTTCGCTCCAAATTGTTTGTATGGAATGTGTTCTGAAGATAATATAGCACTGCAGAAATTATATACATAGGTGTATCTAACTAATTTGAAAAGCTTTACTTATCGTTTTTTTTTCAGCAAAATATACTTTTTAATTTTTTTTCATCCAAATTGTGAAGAAAAATGATAGGCGAGTATTTACGAATATACATATACAAAAATTGGCATTAATTTTCATTTTCATTTTTCTATACCTCCCAATATTTAAAGAAATTATTAAACAACAATTTGTACATGCGCAAGTCTTTACCAAAATTCAACTTCGCTTACTATACGAATGAACACGTAAGATTTACTTATTCCACTAGTCAACAACTACTTGTTTAAATAAACGTGTTCACCAAGTTAAATTCAATTCTGTAAAACAAGTAAAACTATAACAATTGTTATAAAAAATAAAATTTCCCTCGATTTGTTGAACAAGATAATCTTAGTTGTTGAGTCGTCGTACCGCGCCACACAGGCAGACCCGCCAAGAAAAGGTAACGTCTCGTGATTCGACTCGGTGCATCTGTTAATGCGATCATCATCGTCACCACTTCATGTGGAGTTATTTAATTCTGTTTTTTTGTGTTGTGGTGTTTTGTCAATTATATTGGCATTGATAAAAGGAATTAAAACAAAATTAAAATAGGAAAAGATAAAAGAAAAAGGAAAGAAAAGAAAAGAAAATTATCAAAGGAACAGAAAATTTATATACATATATACCTACAAGTTCAGAAGTATTAATTTCAAATATTAAAAAAAAGAAAATAAAAAAAAAGGAAATAAAATCGGTAAAATAAAAAAAATAAAAAAAAAGGTAATAATTCAAAAGGTGAAAGTGCATAAAAAAAAGAAATAGGAAAGAATATACTTATTAATGATGATATCAGTAACAAATATATTCAATTACATTGTTTCATAAATCAAGCCACGACATCTGGAATTGGAATCTGTGCACACATTCTACGACCAGGATTGAACCGTTAATATTAAAATTTCTTCTATGTTTGTTTATGATGAGTCATTGATACAGCGTATAAAAAAAATACACTGAGAGAAATAACAAAGTAAAATAAAATGAAAAAGGTAGTTTGAAATTAATGTGAATAAACTATTTACCTATTTTATTACCCGTTTTTCTATGAAATATTATATCACAAATTAAAAAGAAAGAATATATAATATCGTAGTTTTTGATTTAATGAATTTATAAAAAAAAATCTCTAATTTTATAAAGAATAAAAGTACAAGCACATTAGTATATATATACCCAACAGATTTACCCTACAATGTAAGACAACTATTATATATAAATTTAATATAAACACATGCGGTATTTATAACTAATAGCTAACCAAAAATGAAAAATTATTTAGATGTTATTTACTCCAAGTAAAATGAAATTGTATAAAACATGAATTAATAGATAGACTTATAATTTAACGGGGGAAATGGACTGTCAAACACTTTACCTCATGGTGCACTAAAGCATACATATGTGAGAAAAATTAGGGATAACCAACAACACAACTCCGGATATAGTGGTTATCATTGATATGAACTAGGGTGGGTAAAAAAATGTATCCAAGGTGATAGATCATCAGCCACCAAAAGCAATACGCTTATATAAAACAAATTATCTCAATCCGTCCGATTCTGATTTAAATAAAATCTTGGCATGAAAAGTAAACTGTTATTTCGTTGTTCGGATAATTGTCTGTTTATGGTGAAAGAACCTTCCCCAGCATTGTATCAATTTCGTGTAAATGAATCCAACAACCAGTTACAATAGACGACGTTTCGCACGTGGTAACGTGCTTCTTCAGCACGTACGTATTTGTTAAATACATCAATTTAAGAATCCTAAAAAATTATTTGAAATAAACTAAGATTTTTATCTATCTATAGATATTTGTAATTATTTTTTTATCTTTTAATATATTTGAAAGTCTTGAAAAGGACGTTTCAAATCATCAAAAATCAAAATAATAATATTAAATTCTGAATATAAATTCTAATTTTAAAATTTTAAAAAGAAAACTATATCTGAAAAAACAAGTCAAACATAAAATATTCTTCAAGATTATTTTTATATTTCAATAAACTGATAATCGATGTTGCTAAGACCTTCTAAGTCCGATCGTCTGTTAACTGTATTTTCAGTCCTTAAAATATGTAGCATTTCTATTAACATTCTTTTATTATAATGTTTTTCTGTCTTCAAAATTTCTACATTACTGAAATCGTCTATGTCCTGCACCTAAAGCCCACAAAATTAGGATCCAAAGATATATTATAACCAAAAGCTGCTTGTATCCACAATGAAGGCACAACGAAGGAGGTACCATCGAGCACATAATTCCCTTCTGTCATTTGTGGAGAATTGCTTATCAGCTTTTAAAAAGTTGGTGAAACAAACTCGGTGTAGGAGAACTTCTTTTCAATTTATTTTTTCTGATTGAATATGTTACAAAGGATGGACATATTGTCAGTTTGAAACAAAAATAAAGGGACATAATGTCCATTCTAAAATATGTAATTCATTTTTGCAGTTTGGACATTATGCGTGTAAGGTAAATAATTTCCAAATGGCCATCTTGTCTTTCTTCAATAGAACATATGTCCAAATGAACATTATGTCTTGTTTCAACGGACATAATATCCAAACGGACGTCTTCTTCAAACGGACTTATTTCTCGACATAATGTCCATCGACTTTATGACCGTTTGTGCGGAATTAATGCCCATGGACGTTATGTCCGTGGACATTATGTCATCCCACCACTATCTACATATGTGGCAGTTATAGTGTACGCAGGATTTCTTTTGGGGGAGGCTCGATCTCAATTTTGGTAGAGGTTTTTTTTAAAGTATCACCACAGACAAGAGAAATATACAGATGTAGAATATGGTCCCCATCGAGTTTAGTTCTCTTTTTATTTGTAAATGACGCTAGTCATACTATTTCTTGAATTCGGCATGATCATACAATTAAAATAGTTTGATCATCACTCTTCCTCTAAAGAAAAAATTCACTAGCACACTAGCATACCACCAACATCAACATTCTTTCAAAAGTTTTTTTTTCTTGTTGATTTCTTCGTTTTCTTGTTTCACACATCTCACTGGCTAAATTTTTTTAAAGATTTTTGTGTGCCTCTTGAAAGAAAATATATCCTTCTACCAGTATGGGTCTTTTTTTCTCTATTAAATTGTTTCTATAGATTTGATAGAGGGTGACGAGATGGCTAATTGTAAAAAGGGATAGGGAAAAAGAGGAGAAACACAAATTTTGTAAGCAAATGGTGTGGGGTTGGTATGTTTATGCAGGTAGGTAAGTTTATTTTGAATTTTATAATTTTGCCTTGTAAAACTTTCGAGTGTAAGTATAATGATATTATAAGGTAATGTAGGAATATATTATACATGGATGTATGAAGGTATTCGTTTTCGATTTATTAAGTAGGCAAGCAGGCAGACTAGTTTACTTATGATTAAAACTAAATGACGAAATAGATATTTTTTATGAGAGGATTTGCTATTCTGCTTGGATTTGGATTTCTAATTTTCTTATTTATGGGCACAAATGAGGTTGTTTGTATAAGTACCTATAGGTAGTTCTCAAAAAAATGCTTTTATTAAAATTAGTTCACCAAAATATACATACATTTTTCTTTAAAACAAATGGATAGAATGTTTGTAATTTAAAATGGACAATCCAACGTTAGCATGTTAGTATAGAAATATCTCACATACAGTAGACGCTCGTGAAGTAATTAAAACCCAGGCCTGTTCACAATTTCGAGAAAGAAACTAAAAAGGCTTTACAATGTGATTTTGATACAAAATGATTTTTTTTATTTATTAAATCGTAAAATATTTTCAATTGGGAAAAAAAACCACCCCGTTTAGAAAGTAGGGGCAGTTTTAGAAAAAAATGACTTCACTGCAAACTGAAATTTTTTATAAAAAAACGGAAAAAAAAAGTTTTAACCAATTTTTTTTTTAATTGTGAAATGAAGTGCTCAATTGGCTTTTTGTGGCCAATGCTTATAGCAATTCTGAATCGAACACAGAAAACCGAATGGCTTTACGTCTTCTAGTTATTGAGAAAATTGAAAATTCCTAAGACTACTTTTTATGAGATTTTTGTTTTTTGGTATTTTCGGTGATTTCATTTTGAGGATTAATGTTGATGATAGGTTAATCTTTGTAAGTAAAGTACCACAATTAATTAAGCGTTACAGTTGCATTACATAGATATGTCACAAACGAAATATAATAAGAAATTATATAGATTTGCTGCAGTCGTACAGTAGTACCTAGGTTATGTGAATTTTTTATAATGCATTACGTTTTCATATATGAAAATATTAAATGTAGAACTTTGAGCAACGTATACGTACATATATGTATATTTAGAAAACAGCTGTTGACATTGGATAAATAAGATAAATTAAAATTTTCTCTAAATCCAGATACTTTAAATGCAAAAGAAACTTTGCATATACCCAACCTCGCACCTACCCCAAATCCTATAGTGTGCCCAAGCAGGGGGGTTGCAAGGGGGCAGCATGCCCCCCCATACATACTTCACTGTTTATACGCCGTAATGCTGGTCGCAAGGAGTGCGTGAAGTTAGCCCCCCTTTTTTGGAATTTGTTATTTTTGAAAGTTGTTCCAGGTTGTTCCCGATTTGTTCCGCATTGTTCCAAGTTTTTTTTTGAAAAATATTCAAAAATGGGGGTTTTAGGGCCAAAAAATCGTGTTTGACCTAGCCTCCCTTTTTTCGAAAATCAAATTTTTTAAAGTTGTTCCTGATTTTTCTAGTTGTTCTGAATATTGTTCCAAGTTTTTGGACCCCTATGTTCAAAATTTCAAAAGTAATGGGCAAAATTCGAAAAAATTCTAGCCCCCCTTTTTCGAAATTCTTAATTTTGAAATTTTTTTCGAGTTTCAAAAAATGTTCTAACCATTGTTCCAAAAACTTAAAATTGTAGGACGTGTATTTTTAAAGATAAAACCTTCCAAACTTTTTTTCAAAAATCAAAAAAAAACCGCTCTCCAATATTTTTTTTTTAATGCATTTAATTTTCAAACTTGATGATAAATGCATGTATAGAAAAAAGTTCTGACCTTACATTCATACTATCAGCTTAAGAATTAACTTTAAAAAAACATCTCCGAGTTTTTTTAAATTTTCAAAAACACCTCTGCCCCCCTTTTCCAAAAATCCAAAATCTAAAACTTGTTCCAAGTGCAGAATCCCTCAAATCCAATTGTTCCAAAGAATCATTAAAAAATATTGAAAACTGAAGATTTTAAGGCCAAAAAAAACTTTACCAAAAAACCCCTTTAAAACTTTTAAAACTTGATGATAAATGCATGTATAGAAAAAAGTTCCGTCCTTACATTCATACTATCAGCTTAAAAATTAACTTTGAAAAAACATCTCCGAGTTTTTTAAATTTTCAAAAACACCCCTGCCCTGCATTAATTATATTAATTAAAATTCATTTTAATTAAATTTTTCATACTAAAGAAACGAAAGTCTGAAACAATTTAGAAGAGCCCTAGAACAACCTGGAAAAAATTTTTGAATTTTGGATTTCTAAAAATTTTCAATTTATTGCATTGTAATTATATTAATTAAAATGCATTTTAATAAATTTTTCATACTAAAAATTAATTTTAAGAAACGAAAGTCTGGAACAATTTAGAAGAGCCCTAGAACAACCTGGAACAAATTTTTGAATTTTGGATTTCTTAAAAGGAGGGCCAGCGCAAGGATAATAAGATAATTTCATTTAAAATCTTAAAGCTTAAAATCTTCAGTTTTCAATATTTTTTGATGATTCTTTGGAACAATTGGATTTGAGGGATTCTGCACTTGGAACAAGTTTTAGATTTTGGATTTTTGGAAAAGGGGGGGCAGGGGAGCATTTTAATGATTTTTCATACTAAAAATCAATTTTAAGAAACGAAAGTCTGGAACAATTTAGAAGAGTCCTAGAACAACCTTGAACAAATTTTTGAATTTTGGATTTCTTAAAAGGGGGGCCACCGCAAGGATAATAAGATATTTTCATTTAAAGTGTTTTTTGGGCTTAAAATCTTCAGTTTTCAATATTTTTTGATGATTCTTTGGAACAATTGGATTTGAGGGATTCTGCACTTGGAACAAGTTTTAGATTTTGGATTTTTGGAAATTTAAAAACTCGGAGATGTTTTTTTAAAGTTAGTTTTTAAGCTGATAGTATGAATGTAAAGTTAGAACTTTTTTCTAGACATGCATTTATCATCAAGTTTGAAAAGTAAATGCATTAAAAATAATAAAATATTAGAGAGCCGTTTTTTTGATTTTTGAAAGAAAAATTTGGAAGGTTTTATCTTTAAAAATACACGTCCTATAATTTTAAGTTTTTGGAACAATGGTTAGAAAACTTTTTGAGACCCGAAAAAAATTTCAAAATTAAGAATTTGGAAAAAAGGGGGGCTAGAATTTTTTCGAATTTTGCCCATAAATTTTGAAATTTTGAACATAGGGGTCCAAAAACTTGAAACAATGTTCAGAACAACTAGTAAAATCTGGAACAACTTTCAAAATTTTGATTTTCCAAAAAAGGGGGGCTAGGTCAAAAACGGTTTTTGGCTCTAAACCCCCATTTTTGAATATTTTTCAAAACAAAACTTGGAACAATGAGGAACAAATTGGAAACAACCTGGAACAACTTTCAAAAATAATAAATTCCAAAAAAGGGGGGCTAACTTCACGCACTCGGTCGCTAGCACTGATGTATTTTATGTAAGCAAGCAAAAAAACAAAAATCTCATAAAAAAGTAGATACAGTAATTTTCAATTTTCTCAAAAACTAGCCGACATAAAACCATTTGGTTTTTTTTTGTTCGATTAAGAATTTATGTTAACATTAACCACAAAAAGCCAATTTAGAACTTCATTTCACAATTTTGAAAAAAATTGGTCTAAACTTTTATTTAAATTTTTTTTTATCAAAATTTTGAGTTTGCATGCGAATTTTTCAAAAACTGTTGACATGAATAATTTAGTTTATATTTAGGATTATAGAACAGATTTCTGGCTTTCAAAACCGGTATAGAACTTTATTGTAAGTGTTGCCGTTGATCAACGATCAACCCTAAAACAGAAAATACTGAAACCAAAAGAAAGAAAGAAGATACATAAATACAAAGAGTTCACGTTGACGACGACGTTTGCTATTTAAAACGATTGTGGACAGTGGATGGATGGTATGGTATGTTGAAATTTCGAGGGTATGTCAGTGTTTCGAACAGGTATGAGTATGAGGTATGCTAGATTTTCATTTTAGTATGCTAGGTTTCAGCGAGGTTTGCTGATAAGTTGAAATTAATTTCTTAAGTATCAATTTATGACATGGAAAAAGTACCCCTTAAGGATTTAAGTTAAACTTAAATCGTTATGTGTAGTATCAGCAAACAGGCCTCAATGTTTTTTTTGAACATGCTTTTATTCTAGTATTCTACATCTTTATATTTCACTTGTCTGTGGTATCACTAAAAGAAAATAGCACACAAATGAAAATCAAGAAAACGAAAAAAAAAAGTGTGAGTGCCGGGACTCACGGTTGAGATGTGTAAACATCAACATTCGTCCGAATGCCTCATAGACCGAGAGCCTACATCAAATTTAGGGTGTGGATGATAGCAAAAATTTACTGGTATTTTTATATAGATCTTAACTTTTCATAAGCAAATTTGAAAATCGGTAACGATGCTGGGAAAATGCGTTTTGTAGTTTACCGACAAAGGCCCCAACCACGCTTATAAAAAAGTTAAGATCTATCTAAACATACCAGTGAATTTTTGCGATCACTCACACCCACAAACAGCTGTGGGCTCTTAGCCAATCATTAAAATTATATTTAAAAATATTTTCCATTCAATGACCTAATTTCGTCTAATTTGCCAAAAAAGGCGGCCTTCTATGTTGAAACCCTGCAGCCATGATGAAAGCGCAGTCCATGTACTATACGGTCTAAGCAACCAACCACATTTCAACCCAAACTGAACTCGACTTTTTGATTTCGTATATAAACGAAAGCGTTTAGTTACTGAGCATACATAACGTTGAACGCACTCAATTTTCGTGAAGCTCAGAACAGAGGTTATGGATAATTCATAAGTCTGCTATAACACGATGAATCTAGTTGCATGCGCCTTCTTCGAATTCTTCTTTGTTATTTCGTCCGCTGTTTCAAGCGCTATTACACGTTGAAACCAAAGTCATGAATCTAATTTGACAGTTCTCTTTATTTTTCATTTTCGTGTTGGGCTGTGCTCAAGCAATAAAAAAACTTTTTCTGTTTTTATTTTTGTTTTCATTATTAGATATATTGAAGAAGGAAAGGTTTGTGTGCCTTTAAATGAATATCAGTCAAGAAAAGCAATAATTTATTTTATTTATGTTGTTTTTAAAGATGAATTTCTCATTTCTGGAAAGCCTATAAGGCATCGAAATTTACTCTTTGAACAACAAAACCATATGAAGCAGAATAGTAAAAAACGGACAAGAGAAAAGAGAAACGTCAAATAGTTGCACCGAAAATTTTACCCACGCGACACCGGCCACTTTCTTTCCGTCCCATATTTTCAATTTTTTTTCTCTTTTGGACTTACGTAGTTCGAAAAGTCGCATGCGTCTAGATGCATCGTGTAATAGCAGACTAATCTCTGGGTCAGAATCAAAATCACGACCACGGCTACAAGATTAGAATCACGACTACAAGATACGTTATGTTTTTTTTTCACCATACCGCCAGTATAGATGTTTACCTACACATCAAAAATCTCTGGAACTGAAAGGAAAACAAAATAGAAAAACCGCTCTGGTCTCAAAGCAGTCATGTAATTGAAAAAAGTAATGCAAAGAATACAAAATACGGATAGTGCTAAAGAAGCGTCAAAAAGAGTCTCGTAAAACTTGGCCCACGACTCACAGGGCAGCTGGTCTTTCGGCTTATCTTTTTTCTCTTTTGCACTCATTATGTTCGAATAGAGTCAGACGCAAAGAATCATGTAATAGGGGCTTAATATATCCTCTAAGTCCCCTATTACACAAAAAGAGTCAGACGCAAAGAATCATCGTGTAATTGGGCTTTTCCACCAGCCGTCAGTTTCAAATAAGCAAAAAAAAATAGGAAACAGCTGGTCTGAACTTGGTGAAAGGTAAACAAACGCTGTCAAAGGCGCGAATAGTGAATTTATGTGCATGCTTTGTAGTTTGCTTTCGTTTTTACTTGGCACAAAATTTAATTCTAAAAAAGTTTTTGTTAAAACTATTGTAACTTAATAATAATTAAAAATTCCAAATATCGCCTGAGAAAGTTTTTTGTGAAAATGCCTCATTACTGTTGTGTTTTTGGCTGCAACAACAATGGAACTCGTGGATTCTTTTTATTGCCACCAACTCGGACAAGGAGTCCTGTATTGCAGAAACTGGCTAGAATTAGACGTAGTCGTTGGCTTGCAGCAATTAATGATACGACAATAAACATAAAAATTGCTCGTGTTTGTTCACGACATTTTATTTCTGGTAAGTAAACTAAACATTTGCATATGTGAGCAATATAAGAATTTGGTTATACAATTAACAGGTAAAAGTGCGAGTCTAAGAGATCACCTGAACCCAGACTGGGTTCCCAGCTTAAATTTAGGATCTCAAAGAAGTTTGAATCCGTTACCTGCGAAGGCAAAGCTTAAGAGCCAAAATGATAAACTGGAAGCAAGTCCAGTGAATCTTATGTCTGTTGAGACAAAGGGTAAGTTTTGTTTTATATATTTCTTTATAACTTTTATCCCTTTTAAAACTGTGTAGATGCACACAATTGTGGCGTTAACAAAAGGGCGAAAACCTAAACAAAAGTATTTAAGACAATTCTATGAAGTAAATTTTGTTAAATTTAGGAAAGTTTTTCCTATTCGATTGACTAAAAAAATACTGTAAGGACCTTTTATTTTCGGCCTTTAGTGTTTGTTAAAAATATATTACGCATTTCGAAAATAACTTTGGTATCGTTTTGATTCTCACCTACCTGTAAAATTTAAAAAAAAGAGAAAAAAATTCGTAAATATTGGAGTTCATAAAAAGTTTTATAACAGCGATAGTGAAGAATATATTAGTAAAATAAATACATAATACTTCTTTCTTTACAAACTTATACATTAATTATAATTCTTAGCAATTTGATTTTTATCACATAGGCACTTCAGATAAATAAGCATAAAGTCAAAATTAAGTCAGTGCTGAGTTTCAGAGAAACTCACAAACATCAGTATTTATTCTGGTCCATCCTTAGGATTTTGAAAAACTTCTGTTTCTAAAATTTACCTATGAAATTTCAAGTCTTCGATTTTTCTCAATTTTATCCGACAATGGTGTTTTAGGAGTTTGTCAATATCATTCTTTTAAGCTTCTAAAAGAGGAATTCCTGAGGGCAATGATATTGGATCTATCATATCAGTTCTTATAGTCGGATGCATAATGGATCTTGAAATCCAACTACAGATTGTAGATCATCTGGATTCTTGCTTTGATAAGATCTTGTTTTGACAAACCGTTTAGTTGACTTAAACTTAAAATGCAATTAACAGGTTGGTTTTGAGTTACCTTGGGTAGCCGCTTTCCAGTCCATTACTGGACACACTCCACCGCGGAAAAAAAGAATGTCTAACAATTGCTATGATTATTTAATTTGTTTGTTTGCTGAGCCAATTTGAAGGCATGTACGTAAATTTGTATTTTGGGTTGCACATCACCTCAAAGACGTAGGTACATACAACACTTTAACTTGGATGTTGATACCACATAGCGTATTATAAATTATAATAAGCTCCGTTTTGAAAATCAGAGTAAATTCACAAACGCATCGTTGCAGAGATGATGCACAACCACTTGCGCCAAACATTCATCAACTATCAAACCAGCATCAGTTGTAGGGTAAAGTGTTCACTATTGCAAACTTGCATCAAATAATGCGCAAACTTTAAGCAAAACCAGAATCAAGAAAATTCATGTTGCGTAGTTGCTGATGTTTGCATCAGCATCAGTTGCGTTGCACAGCAGCATCGCAAAAAAGCAGATGTTTATGAATTTTGAAAATAACTAGCTTTGTATGAAAGATAGGCCGTTTTTGATTGTTAACAAAATTCTCGTTTTGATACCAAACTCATATTAAAAATGGTAATAACTTGTTGATTAGCTCGTTTTTAAACATAACGTTTATCTGAAAGCTCTCTTTGATACGCAAATTTTGATATACACTCCATTTATTGTGCTGATGTAATATACATATTATGTATGAGTTTTTTCTATTTTATTTAAGAAAATGTGCCAGATAACATACCTACACCTGACATCAATAGTGTTCATTACGATAATGAATTGGCTGAAACTAATTTAAGAAGTGACGAGATAGACGCCAATATCACATCAGTCCAAGGCTCATATGATAATAAATACGAGCAAGGTGAAAATTTAAAAAAAAACTTCTATGGAGAAGGAACTGCAGGCGAATGCCTGACGGAAATGGAATCATTAGAGATTTCTGATAATTGTGTAGGTACATTCATGGACATGATTGACGTTGAGATTTTAGAGAGGTCTCATAAGTCCGTAGGTAGGTACCTTCTAATAAAAAAATTAAATTATAACTTACATATATTTACATTACCTAGAGATTCAAACTGATCTTTGTATGACGGACTACGAAATTTTAAACATGAAGCTGAAGGAAGCTCAACACACTCTGGAGATGAAGGATATAAAGATTGCTGCATTAGAAAAAGAGCTGACAGATAAAAATATGGGAATAGAGTCTTTTCGAGATGATGACACAAAGACAAAATATTTTACAGGCTTGCCTTATTTTTTTACTCTTAACACTATTTACAATAACATTGAACCAAGTATTCCCCATTGTTTGTTGAAAAACTTAAATAAATTTCAGATACTAATGCTGACTCTCATAAAGTTGCGATTGGACCTGCCTTTTACATTGCTTGGGTACATTTTTGGAATTTCGACGCAAACCGCGTCAAGAAAATTCCATGAGTGTATTCTCGTATTGAGCATGGAAATGAACGCGTTCGTAAGATGGCCCGATAGATACGCTAGGAACCACTTTACTCCGTTTAGTTTTAAACATCTATTCGGTGATAGGCTTGCGGTGATAATTGATTGTTTTGAGATCCGCATAGAAAAGTCAGGCAAGCTGAAATTTTAAAATTTGTTTTATTTTTGAATCTAATGGTATCGGTTACGTAGGTGATCCTTTGGCGAGAGCAGCAACATACTCATCTTATAAGAGTTCCGAAACCGTGAAGTACCTGATCGGAATAGCCCCAAGCGGAAGTATCAGCTACATCTCAAAAGGATTCGGTGGGAGAACCAGTGACAAGTTCGTAGCAGAGAATTCGGACTTTTTAGAGCACATTCAGCCTGGAGATATTGTGCTGTCCGACAGAGGGTTTTCAATTGAAGAAGCCATAAAAAACAAAGGAGCAGAATTAAGAACACCTGCGTTTCTCCAAGGAAAGTCACAGTTAGATGCCAATTCAGTTGAGTATTCCAAAAATTTAGCTACTATTAGAATACATATTGAAAGGGTAATAGGAAATCTGCGCCAAAAGTACAATATTTTGTCTCATTTCCAGCCGCTGACAACAGTTACCAAAAGACTGAATGAAAATGAAATCTACTACGATGCTATTGTGCGGACTTGTTGCGGATTGGTCAACCTTACTCCATCTGTAATTCCATCAACATTGAATGATTGAAAATACTTTTTATATTTTAATTTTTTCTTTATTCTTTATGTGTAGTAGATTATCATATATTTTATATGTTTTGTATGCATGCTATAAGAAAACAATGTTTGTAATTATTTAGTTTTTGTATTTATTTTGTTCTTCTTTATGTTAAATAAAAATAATAATAATAAATAACGTTAAAAAAGTGTGTAAATAAATATGTATTTTGTAACCTTATTAGTAAATAAAAAAACAATAAAATTAAACTAGGTGATGTTAATGAACTTCATGGACAGAATGATTGTTATGAAACAAAAATAAAGGAAAAGGTTATCAGAAGGATAATAACTAATAAGGTGTAAGTATATGACATACTTTTAGCTTTCGAATAAAACTTAAAACTACATATTTACTTGACTTCATAGAAGTTGGAGTAAAGATACATTAACAACAAACATATTAGTACGTTTAAAAAAAAAGAAATACAAAACTAATTAACATCTTTTATATAACTTCATAGAAATAAATAACAATAAACCATAAATAACAAAAACACAAACAAAGCAAAATTGATAAGAAAGAAATTATTAAGATGAACCAGTAGCAATTAAATACAAAATAAAGGCAGGCATTAGAAAGCAACACATTTTTGAGGCTTAGTGAAAAAAAATGCCATTAGCTCGGGAAGCAATATATTATAAAAGTATTTTTCGCTCTTCAGCATATTTACTCTCATAAAATTTTCATCGCGATCTACTTTTATTACAATTTTTGTCTTTGGTGAATATATGGAGAAATAACCGAATTTAACATTTAAAATGTGTATCTGCATTTGAACTTGATAAAAGTATTCGTGGTGGATATTCATAAAATATTCTGAATTTACTTTAAAAATACAGGCATCATTTTTCAAAATCGAGTCGATGTCCTCACCATTTCTAAGTCTGAAGGGACATTTGACCTCAACTGGGGCCTTTCCACAGCACTGGCATTCAAATATTGAGTCCGGTGTTGCAGCATAAAAACTTTTTTCCGCGAATACGAATATTCCACAGGCAGTCATCTTAGGTTGTTTGTGATTTTTCCTAAGGAATGCTTCAACGTATTTGACTGCCTGTTTTTCTGTTCGTTTGCCATAAGCTGTAGCGGTTGTTGAGAATGTTTTCGGTTCACAAATCTTCTTCAACAAGCTCATAGCAGGAATATTCTTGTTCGTTCTGCAAACATCCTTGAAAACTGACGCAGTTACTCTCCCAATACGAAGTTTTTGCCAAATTTTTTCAGCAGTTAGGCTTTGCAACTTTGTCAGTTTCTCAATTCTTTGAGCACAGTGCGATGAAATTGAAAAATCAATGGTTTTCCCTAATATTAACAGTACTTCTTTGGAGCAGTTTGTTAATGGGAGCTTGTACAAGTTTGAGAAGCAAAAATTGAGGAGAAAAAATGTTGTTTCATCCGAATTGTCTATTGCGAATTCATTATAGGAGGTGGCAGCAGCAGGGAGATATTTTTGACCTAAGGTCTGCAGAATCTCTAATGCCTTTCTGTCGTCAATATTAACGACGTAATTTGTTATTGGCATTGGCGGAAGTTTCTTCTTAAAATCAATTAGTCGCAACTCTGATTGAAGCTTTCTCTTGATGGGAGATTTGCGCCAATAGCATGCCACATCCGTTACTGATAGCTAAAATATCATATTTTATTATACCTTTGCACATGATGTATGATAGAAAATTTAAACAAAAGTTTGTGTATTGTGTTGTGTGTGTGTTGTTGCAAATGTTTTGTTTTTTAATTTTTGAAATATTGTATAAGTATCCAATTTTGTATTAAAATGATGAAAAATTCGAAAAATGTTTCAGTGTTTTTTAGTGCATTTTCATCTCCGTTTAAAAACAAAAGTACCCATAACATGTAAAATTCAAAAACAATACGGAATTTACAAAATTGTTGCGGAGATAAAAAGGCATAAAAAACACGGCTACTGTCACAGTTTGTTTGTAAATAAGGAATTTTAGACTTATTTTATCAAACTTTATAACCCACCTTCTAAATAGTAATGCTATGAGCAATGTCGTTTGAAAATGTTAAAAATAGGACAAAATACAAATTAATGAGTTCTTTTCATTCCGAAATGAAGCTTTATACCTTTAAGGTAATTATAAATGTTGAAAATTGATAAATAGTATATAATATAAATATAATAGAATTACGAAGCTTAAAACTTAGTGTATTCAGAACTTTTTATATTTGTGTATAAACAAGGTGCATTATTATGATCTAATAAATTCCTTACATTTTGCGACGAACAACCACTAGATATGCTCTGAAGACCAAAAAGCAAAACTGCAATATGGGTGCAGGTTTCGAAGAGTCCTGCTCGACACTGGCAATGGGCGGAAACAACTCTTCCTTCATCATCAATTATGACCCACGCTTCAAGTGGTCTCTCATTCAATCGCTGACTGTGAAGTACCTACAAAACGATATGTGAAATTAAAATTTGCAAAATTTTAAGTAAATTGTATGAGTTACCTTTCCTAAAACAACATACGAGTTCGATACCCTTGTACCGCCAAGTTCCTTGAGCCATCCTGCTCTGAACAGTTCATCTCCTTTCGTGATGCTGTTGCTGTTTTGGCAAGGGTTGTCAGTGTACGCTGATGTACCTGCAATCAAATATTCATATATATGGGAAAAAGTTACATTTTTGGGGAACTGCTGCGATTTGATAGAAAATAAATATGGATCTTTCCCAATTTCTTCTATTTTGTAAAAGTACCGAGTTTTTGCAATCGGATCTAAATCTTTGGAATATTGGGAAAGCTCCATAGCTGGCAAAAAAACTTATCTTTTGCGTCAAAATATATCCTTGCAGTTTGCACTTATTCGCTTCCAAAATAATGTAAGAATCACCAATTTGTTATTTATATAGAAGGATAATTAAATTATATTATTAGTTACTAAAGCACTTAATAATGTTTAATAATTATTTAATTGTTTTTGAGTTTAACTGCACTTTGAAAAACTTTCCTTTCGATTTTGACAAATATTTTCACAATACAATTTGCTTGTTTATTTTCCAAAAAATAGTATAAAACGATGGTTATTTAACAATAAATCAATTTCGATAACTTATCAAGCTTATTTATGTAACAAATCACAGAAAATATTAAAAATCCACTTTATTGCACTGAAAAGAGCATTTGTTTACATTTCTCCGAGTTTGATATCATATGTTTTGTTTTTGTTGTTTTGAACTGTCAAAATTAGAAAGAGAAAAGACAAAGATAGTTTTTGGAAAAGCCCAATAGGGGACTAAGCAGCCAACCAAATTTCAACCCGAACTGAACTCGACCTTTCGATTTCGTATATAAATACTCAACGTTTAACTGAACGTACATACTAGGCGTTTTTCTTTTTTAGCCCCGAGCGTGGCACTGAGCTGTCAAAAAAAAAAAAAACTATGTTACTTTTTAACTCGGAGCGCTCCGAGCTCTCAACTTGCATTTCTTTTTTAGCTCAGAGCTCGACCGGGCCTCGCTCGATGAGCTCGGAAAAAAATGACTGAGCACATCGAGCACAAAGCTGAGCGCGGCTAACTTCATACAATTTTCATGTAATTTGACAGATTACTAAGCATATGAGAGTTCAGTGCTCAATTGAGTTTCTTAAATAGATGGGTGCGCTCAGGTCACGCTCTGTTCGGAGTGAGCTCTATTCGCTCAGAGCCCGCTCCGTGCCCCGCTCGGGGCTAAAAAAGAAAAACGCCTACTGATGAACGCACTCAATTTTCGAGAAGCTCAGAATCACGATCACGACCACGATCACGATTAGAACGTTACGTTTTCTTTTCACCCTACCGCCAGTATAGATGTTTACACATCAAAAAGTAATGCAAAAATTCAAAATACGGAAAAAGGTAGCTGCAAACAAACGCGATAGCGGTGGCGATCACGATAAAATTGTGGATGCTACACATATAAAGGAAAGGCACACATCTACACGATTAAAGTGTGCCTCTCCTTTGATTTTTATATGAGGCATCCACATTTTTATCGTGATCGCCAACGTAGCCTAATGCTAAAGAAGCGTTAAAAAGAGTCTCGTAAAACTTGGCCCACGACTCACAGGGCAACTGGTCTTCCGTCTTATCTTTTTTCTCTTTCGCACTTAATATGTTCGAATAGAGTCAGACCACTGATCTCTATAATACACTGGATAGTGTATTCCCAACAAAGTATAACATTTTTTTTGACTCCAATTGAAGATGACATTTGGGAAGGCAGCTCCACTTTTTGACATCTTCCGAGCACAAAAAAAAATCATTTTGACGTAAGAATTTTATCAGTGAAAACAAAATAAAACTGATAGCTGAGATTTTCAAGCTACTTATTAAAATAAATTAAGCCATTTAAAATAGAAAGTTTAATTATATTTTTAAGAAATGTAAAAAGTGCATTGATGACATTAACTCCTGCTTAAATAAATAATAACTGTATGTTTCTTTTTTTCTTATTTTTAAGCAAATAAAAAGCACACAAATTGAAATACGTTGGTTCTTAATTCATGGTAGCCGCTGTTTCTGTTGACGGTGCTGTTGCTGTTCTAATCTCTTTCTCGCTTCACACTTATCGGACCGCAGCCATCTTCGATGGTGCCTAGAGAAACGGAGCTTGCTTCTGGAATTTGTAACATCACTACCAGGATGAAACAGTGCATGTCTTTGTTTTTAGAAGCAGTGAGCCATTTGGTGATGGCAGGTTTGATAGACGTATTTAAGGCTACCTGAACAGTAGCATGGTGTAAGAAGTGCTTTTTGTGAGTCGCTTTCGCAGTGGCATATTGGAAATATGTATAAGTGTACTACTTCTTAAAGCTTGATTACTGCTGGAGCTAAATCTGACAACGTTGGTGTCAGGTGCCGGTACTCCTGTCCACATTTTTGATATCCGATGATTTCCCAACATCGTATTTTCTTGGATATCTCTACAAAAAATTTCACGAAAATACTTTTACATTTAGGTACCTATTAACTTTTTTTAAGGGTGATTCTTTTTCAACAAATTTTGATACTCGTTTTAAGAGAATCAGTAATTGCTGATTCCAAAAAAGTATCCACCATCACTGTACGGCTTACAGTTGGTCAGTTTTCAGTTTTCTTCATGATGGCAAAAATTAAGAAAATTGAAAAAGCTTTTGGGTGTATCTAGCCAATGGTAAATCGTACAGAGATGACTGATATCTTTTTGGAATCAACACCAAATGTTGTTAAACGAAGCATTCAAATCTTTTACTCAAATGTTGTAATGAGAAGAAGCACTCTTAAAATATGCATACAGGTTCCAATATTCGAGTTCCAAGAGTAAATTTTTTTTAATGGTGATTCTTTTTCAAGAAATGTTGATACTCGTTTTGAAAGCATCAATTTCTGATTCCAAAAAGGTATTAACCATCGCTGTACAACTTACCGTTGGTCAGATACACTCTAAAACGTTTTTGATTTTTCTTCATGATGGGAAAAATCAAGAATATTGATAAAGGTTTTCGAGTGTATCTGGCCAACGGTAAGTCGTACAGCGATGGCTTTCAAAACGAGTATCAAAATTTCTTGAAGAAGAATCACCATTAAAAAAATTTACTCTTGAAACTCGCATATTGGAACCTGTATGCGTATTTTAAGAGTGCTTTTTGTCATTACAACTTTTGAGTAAAAGCTTTCGAAGTTTCTTTTAATAGCATTAAATGCTGATTCCAAATAGGTATCATTCATCCCTGTACGGCTTACCGTTGGCCAGATACACTCCAAAACCTTTATAAATTTTCTTGATTTTTCCCATCATGAAGAAAAATCAAAAACGTTTTAGAGTGTATCTGTACAACGGTAAATCGTACAGCGATGGTTGATATCTTTTTGGAATCAGCAATTGATGCTGATATCATCATTTCTTGAAAGAGAATCACCATTAAAAAAATTAAATTAAAATAAAAACTTAAATTAAAATCGCTTTTTCAAAAATATAAAAAAAAATTGTTTAATTTATTTCCTTTGAAGTTTTAACATAGTAAAAAACTTAAGGTAAGCCAAAATTAGTAGTATTCAGTGCACCTATATTATGTTCATACCAACTGCACTTCCACATAATTATTGTATTATCCAAATACAATTCTATTTGGAATATAAGACTGCTGCTACGCACAGATGATAACCTTCATCTATCTTAATGATTGGTGTTTCAGAATCATCCACTATCTCTGGAACACAAATAAAAATTGACTTCGAGCATTTTCAGCAAGAGAGCTGAGGACATCTAAAGTCGACACATTAGTTGCATTTGTTGAGTTCCTAAATATAGAAAGTGCATTATAGGCATTAAAAAACAAAGATTTCATATAAGTTGCTCTTAAATGATTAAAGCTTAAAAAAGTGTCTTTTTTAAATCGTGGTTAAAAAGGAGATTAATTCAATTTTTCAGAAGTTACTTTTATATGGAATTTTTTTGAAATCTCTGTTCGATTTGAAAATGGGTTTTAGAAACACTTAGAGGACTTCAATTCAAACTCAAAAACGTTCTAATAATCTAAATGAAGCAAGTAGTTTGGAAATGACAACGTTGTTTATCTACCAATTTCAGGAAATTTCTATTACTTTTAAGAAATTTCTTGAAATTCGTAGATAAACCACGCTGTCGCTTCAAAACTATTATGTTTATAAGAATGGTTGGAATGGTTCTAAGTTTCGTTTTAAGTTCCCTATGTGTTTCTGAAAACCATTTTCAAATCGAAAAAAGATTTCAAAAAATTTCCATATAAAAGTTATTTCGGTATTTGCTTTAAAACTGAAAAATGCCGGAAATTACTTTTATATGGAAATTTTTGGAAATCCTTGTTCGACTCAAGTGAATTGAGTTTCAATGCGATGTTTGGCTAACAGTTGTAAAGGTGTAAGGAAATCGGTTGCCTTTTCAAGTGGATCGTCTTGACGTTCGAGCTTTTCGGCGATCAATTCGGCAACTGCGGAGACTCGACCTCGTGACATTTCTTCAGAGAATCACCCCATTTCCCAGACACTGATAACCCAATACACATTCTGTTTGGAACTACATGCATTGAATTTCCACATGTTTTTAGCGCACTTGGAGTTGATGTACCTTAAAAACACATTTATCATCAAAACCAAATACAAACGCCACCTTGTTTTGTACTCACCTATCTGCAGTGTCTAAGCTTTGTGTGTTCATCCAGCCAAATGTGCGTTTCCACTGGACTACCCGCATGTTTGTAAATTCGTCTTTTGGTGACAAACAACTCTATTTATGATCGATGGCTATGTTTATGAATTCCAGCGCATCACTTTATTTGAGGCTTCTAAAATGTTCGCCTCATGCCGAGTTGATTTTCTTTCACGAAATTTTCTTTTACAACTTAGTTTAGTGATGTAACTATCCAAAAAAAGTATAATGTAGTTGTATTTTAAACTTGGTTTTAATGGGTCTTCAATAACGAGCTCAGAGGTAACCGATGTTGGGACTTGTAACTTCCCTGTAGATGGGTTTGGTTAAGATGCGTTGAAATGCGTTTGTGAACAAACATCACTTATTGTTTTTTGGAGTTGCGGAAGCACATCCGTAGAATAAAAATTATGTTTCATTTTATTATGGCCATTGCAATTATTACTGCCACCACCACCTAAACTCACAACACAAAAATACGAATGAATTAGCCGACGCGACGTACTCACAACTAACAAATGAGGCATTAATTGAAGATAATACCTTAGCGAAGATGTATTTAAGATTTAAAAATAGAAAAAAAATTCAATAATAATGTTTTTTTCTCCCCGAATTTATTTTTTTAATGAAATTTCAACAAACTGAGAAAAACGTTTCACATTTTCCACTTCTTTGACGTTTGACTTCGTCACTTTTTATGTATATGTTATAAAGTTAAACTGTTATACAAAAAAGTAGGCAGCTCCACTATAACAGTTCTTCGAATGGAGTCAAGTTTCTTGTATGGATACGCTATCCAGTATATTATAGATCAGAGAGTCAGACACAAAGAATCATCGTGTAATAGGGGCTTAATATATCCTCTAAGCAGCCAACCAAACTTCAACCCGAACTGAACTCGACCTTTCGATTTCGTATATAAATACTCAACATTTAGTTACTGAACGTACATATTGTTGAACGCACTCAATTTTCGTAAAGCTCAGAACAAAGATACTGAATTATAAAGATTGGAATCTTTCGTACGTTCCATCCCCCAAAACCCATTTGTTTACATTGTTGTTTTTGTACTTTCATCTCGTGTCGATGAATAGATGTGAATTGCAACAACAATGTATGCAGTGGTGAATTCATATTTTTGCACTAGTGTGCGTTAAAACATGGAACACTAATGCAAAAATATGAATTCACCCCTGTCCGTACATCAACTTTGATACTGAATTATAAAGATTGGAATCCTCGGCTGTCATTCTGGTTTGCCTACAAGCTAAACAAAATGGCGGACAGTGGTGAATTCATATTTTTGCACTAGTGTTAATGTTTTAACGCACACTAGTACAAAAATATGAATTCACCACTGCATAAATTGTTGTTGCAATTCACATCTATTCATCGACACGAGATGAAATTACAAAAACAACAATGTAAACAAATGGGTTTTGGGGGATGGAATGTACGAAAGATTCCAATCTTTATAATTCAGTATCTTTGGCTCAGAATCACGATCACGATTACAACGTAACGTTACGTTTTCTTTTCACCCTACCGCCAGTATAGATGTTTACACATCAAAAACAAAAACTTCCTTAAGAAGGTTTTTTTTTTTAATAATACAAATTCTATATACTATCTACTGAAATACATCAGCCAAGTAGAAGACTTAGCACTATTTTATTTGGACTTGTTGAATATTGATTCAAAATAGCTTTTAACGGTCTTTAGTCCTACAAAAAAAGAAAAAAATTCCAGTTATGAAGTGAATTTAATTTTTATTTTTTTATTATTTTTTTGTTTGAAATAGTAATGTAGGTATGTAATAAAATTTAGTGAAGATTAATTTCCATGTCATTTTTTTTTCATTCACCATATCTTCAGGGATTACATTGATTTCTTTGTGAATATTCAACAAAGTTAATCCTTTAAGGCGGTTGTTGTAGCCATCAGCCACGTTTTTAACCGTCTCAAAGTGGAAAACGGAAATCCTAGCTCTACAGACGTCACTGGTAGCACACAAATAATTTCAATAACGTTTCTCAAATAGGGAAACATCCGAATTGCAAAACGGAAGCGAAGTTTCCGGTAGAGTTATTTTGGTTCAATCCATCCACATTTGTTTCCATATCTAAATTTTAAAATATTGTTACCTCAGTCAGTTTAATTTCATTTTATTTATTAAGCCTAGCACTAAGTTAAAGTGTAAATGAAATTTTTATACAAAAGAAATTCACAACTCTTTACTCAAAAGGTAAAATGGCTTAAGTCGATTTTTGGCATTTTTCAGGAAAGCAATTTTAATCTTCAAAAAATTATTCCGAGAAGATTATTTTGAATAGGAGGCTGAAACTTCAACCTAATATCATTTATTAATCACTCTTTTGTAATTAAATGCGGCATTTTAAAAATCAGTTAAGGTACAGTGTTAATAAGCAAAAACCTTACTTAAGCCTTTTTGACTTTTTCCAAAGTTTGTACAAAATTGTCTTAAGTCACTTAAGCCGTTGTTCTACTTTTTTCGAATTTATATTTGGACTTACGTATACTTAAACTATTTTTCCCTTGCATAATTTGAAACATTCAATTACTTATGTACATACATATTTCATTTTATTTATGTTGTAAAATATTTTGTTTTAAATAAATAATATAAAAATAGGAATAATATATGAGAAAAAGTATTGAAGCCTTGATCATCTATTCCATAGCATCTTCTTCAGTTTCTGATAAAAATCATGGAATTGCTCATCGATCAGAGGGAGTAGGTTTATCAAGTCCCGCTTTTTGGTTCACTTATTTTATTCGGTCCATCGTAAAGCAACTCTAAGCATTCGGAGTTCATTTGGTTGCATCCTCGTTTTTTAATATTTACTACTTGAAAAGGCTCTTTTTCATCCAAAGTATTTTTATAGTAAATATTAAATGGAGTACCCATTGAAAAACGGAGCCAGCCAAAATTCCAGAAAGTTTTTTGGGACATCTCATTTACCAAAAATGTTTTTTTGGTTCCAACTCCCCTTATGAATTGGTACCAATCCCTTGGGTGATGATTTGATGATTTTTTTTTCTTGCTTTCAATGATGAAATGATCAATGTCACATTCTATGTGTGTGTGACCAGGAATCAAAAACTTGTGATCAATATGCTTTAAATTGTTGTTTTCAGCACATACATGCATTATCATCATAACTGCAACCATCTTGTTTTTATTTTGCCCGAAGAAATTATCGCTGTAAAAATGACATGATCAGTAGCTGGCGATAAGACTGATACTGAATTAAGATGTTTTAACATGGAAGATGCAACCTCATTGCCACCTCTATTTGCTACGCCTTCATGCCACATACAGC
This sequence comes from Epistrophe grossulariae, assembly GCA_929447395.1. Classification (NCBI taxonomy): domain Eukaryota; kingdom Metazoa; phylum Arthropoda; class Insecta; order Diptera; family Syrphidae; genus Epistrophe; species Epistrophe grossulariae. Next base: position 88,944,276 of record OV839566.1, read on the forward strand.
AATGTGGAGTTCCTTCGACACAGTCATGTACTGTAAGATTGAAAGTGTATAACTGTCTTTTATAAAAAGAAATAGATGATTGCAGATATGGAGTAGGAAGGCACTGCTGAAGATCAAAGGCAAAAACTTTTGTAGTTTGTAAATTTTTTGCAGTCTCAATAGGCGTTTTTCTTTTTTTAGCCCCGAGCGTGGCACTGAGCTGTCAAAAAGAAAACTATGTTGCTTTTTAACTCGGAGCGCTCCGAGCTCTCAACTTGCATTTCTTTTTTAGCTCAGAGCTCGACCGGGCCTCGCTCGATGATCTCGGAAAAAAATGACCGAGCACATCGAGCACAAAGCTGAGCGCGGCTAACTTCATACAATTTTCATGTAATTTGACAGATTACTAAGCATATGAGAGTTCAGTGCTCAATTGAGTTTCTTAAATAGATCGGTGCGCTCAGGTCACGCTCTGTTCGGAGTGAGCTCTATTCGCTCAGAGCCCGCTCTGTGCCCCGCTCGGGGCTAAAAAAGAAAAACGCCTATTATCCCCCTTCTTTGATTCGTATGCAGAATCGGCACCTGTATGGTGTTCTTTCTGCTCCAATTCTATCTCGATAAGATCATTTCCTGTGGCTGCTGCTTTTCGTATAGCCAGTGTGTCACATTTTGTGCAGGTATCTAGCTTCGGTTTTTATAATTTTATGTTTAAATTCTTAAAAATGTCAGTATATTTTGTTATGGATATTGGACTCTCAGTTTGTTCAGTGTAAAGTTTATACAATTGGGCTAAACTGAGATTGCTGTCGAAATATTTTTGAGAAGAGTACTTACGAGTGTAATGGCTCACATACGCGGGAATACTGTTGATATGCTCCAGGACCTCATTCCGTTTTGTATCTGATATTTTGTTAGTCGGAGTTGATCTACCTCGCATATCTGGCATTATTACAGTACCTACTGGAGACTCAATTTTCTTTGAAATCACAGTTTTCAAAAAGCGATCAGTTTCACCCAAAGTCAGTTTAAAACATTTCTGGCAAACTTGTGTTCTGATTCCTTTCAGATGAAGAAAATAGCTATATGTGAACTGGCGATTTCGAGGATATCTTCTACAGAAATCAGTCCAGATACAAACGCTAACTTTAAGTTGTAATTTCCAAGGTCCCAATATTGTTTAAAAATTGTTTCCTGTTTTGACGCCTTCCTTTTCGGGATTCTTTTATTGAGGTACTCTCCTGATTGGTATTTTCTTCTCTGTTTTCCTAAATAATATTTAGTTCTATTTGCATCGCCATTTTTTCAATTTCAGAATCTGAAAAGTAGCTTGGAGCGGACCTTTCTGGCAGGCAAAAATTTGGGTCTTTAACACTGTCATCGCTGTCTTCGTAAAATGATTTCTCTGACGTATTTCCCCATTCAAACGCCCTCTTGAAATTGGCGACGTTTATGTCAGAAAACCCATTAGACCAACTTGAAAATGTTTCGGTAGCAACAACTGGCATGAAGACCTCATTCTCTATATAAAGTATAATAAAAATTTTGGTTTATAACATTTTAAACTAAATGAATGTGTTTTTTGTACCATTAGATAAATTGAAGTTTCGACTTTGTCTGTAGAGCAGGTTGGAGTGGTAGCAATTTCACCTAATGGAATACACTCTTGTTATTTACATTACACAACTGCATGTAGTTTTAAAGTTTTACCAAACCTGACATGCTCTATTTTAGTTTACAATAATCATAATTTTAGGAGTAGATATGCATATTTATTTTTTTTAGGGAATTAAAAAGAAAATTAACTCAAAAAATAGGTTAACTGATTTGTATTCATGAGCTATTATTGATAAAAAAAACATGCCTAAATAGCCAATAAAATAACACAAAACATGTCACATACTTATAAATAAAAGCAGATACATGACTTACCTAAATTTTCGCTTTCGAATTTCTGATCAGAAACACAATTTTTAACACTTTTTAAAAGTGAAAGCTTAAGCATTTGCCCTGCTCTGTTCATTTTGTTATTTGATACTTGCACAAGTAAAGTATTTTTAAAAAGGTAAGTTCATATAAATCTTTTTCTTTTTTATCAACACAATTTTTTTACTAACTAGCTACCGACTTATCCAAGTTAATCCGATAACTCAAATTAAATAATATTAAAAAATAACTAGGAATTTTTACTGAATAAAAGGGCTTATTTGAACTTAAAACAGAGCCTACTTACGATATGATTGCGGTAAAGAAGCTTATGTGCGTTACGCCATTATTCAAAAATAAAAAAATCTTTAATTTTTTCTTCCCCATTTTGTAAAAGTGACTTATGTCTATTTAATTCCATTTAAAGTGTAAATAAGAATTATTCACTTGTTCAGTTTTCACTTGTTTAGTATCAACCTTATTAATGATTTTTTATTTTCAAAGAACAAAAAATATAAAACAAAATAAAATTATTTCTAAGATATACTTGTAATATAAAACAGCTATAAATTTTATAAATAAACCGTTTATATAAAATATTGTCCACAACTTCAGAAGTGGGTCAGCCCTAAAAGAATAATAAATAAATTCAAATTGAAATCTGACTTTGGAACTTCTGGATCATTATGAAGCCATCGCATATGAAGAAAGAAGAATTGGTAGCTTGGCTTACTGACCGAAATTTTGAATTTGCAGCAGATGCGAAGGTCGCACAATTACGTGAACTTTATGCAGCACATTCCGACGATAGTCATTCCAACCAAATTATGAAGGCAAAGGATTCTGATCATGGCAATAAAAATTCCTATATTCCGCAGGGTCACCAAAACGAAGAGCCTTTAATTGGAAGTGAAGCTGAAATGGACGCAGAAATCCGGCTGCTGGAGAAAAAATTGAAGCTGATTGAGCTCCGCCGTGAATTAGCACAGTTAGAAGGAAATGTAACGAATTCTGAATCGCAATGGATTCAACCCACGTTTAAGGACATTAAGCATTATATTCCGCTATTTTCGGGAGACGACTCATACGATGCCAGAAAGTGGATTGACACTTTTGAACGAGCATGCGATTCAGTTCAAGGTAATTTTGTCTTCCGATTGAAGTCTATTCGTAGATTGATGGAAACTGATTTTGCTGCTGAAATCTTCTTACAAATTGATGAATCAACCACTTACGAAAATTTCCGAAGCAATTTCTTAGCGAATTTTGGGCACAACTATTCGATTTCGGAAATATTGACAAAATGCGAAAGACCTCATTCAATTCCGCTAAAACCTCAATTATGGGCTACATTTTGAAAATGCAAGAGCTTGCATCACGTGCTGATATCGACGAGAAGCAAACGATTCAGTTTATCATCGATGGATTCCATGATCGTCCTGCCAACATTGCAGTATTGTATCCAGCACGTAAAATTGCCGAATTGAAACAATCGGCCCACCGTTATGCTCAACTACGAGAACTTAGTTTCACACATTACAGATCAACTAATTCTGCTTCCTGTTCAACTTCAGCTACACAACATCCAACAGGAACACAGCCAAAGGTCAAGTTTTCCGCTGGTGATTTCGAAAAAAAGGTTGTTCTTTGCTATAATTGCTCTGATACTGGGCATTTCTCCACCTCGTGTCCACATCTGAAACGTGCAAAAGGATTCTGCTTCAGATGTGGTTCAACATTGCATATTCTCAAGGATTGCCCGAAGTTACCTTCAAAAAACCCTGGCAATCCAACATTGATTGATGAATTCTGTTCCGGCTCAGTTAATGAAAACCATTCCGATTCTGATGTCAATTTTGGTGTCAACAGTTTCAGAGAAATAAATACTGTAAGTGTTGCTTTTCCTACTTATGATTCTGTTCCGCTTTGTAACACTTATGTTTCCCTTTTCGATACCGGCAGTCCGATTAGTTTAATTAAGCATTCCGAAATTCCAACGGGAATGCAATATGGAGCTTTGAGACCAACTGGCTACTACGGAGTAGGGAGTTCACCAGTTTGCACTTTTGGAATTTTTCATGCTAAAGTATAATTCAATGGTATTCTTAAAAATATAGAAATGTTAATTGTTCCGGACACTTGTGTTCCTTATCCAGTTCTGTTGGGTCGCAATTTTCTGCGATCTTTTGAAATTAAACTATGTTATGTTCCAAATACTATTCCGAAACCAAAAATCGAAATTAATGTAAATTCAGATGAAAATAAAATTAAAATTGCTAATCAAGTGTTACATTGTGTGTACAAATCATTGAGCAAAAACTATTCTGATTTTTCAAAGCCTTGTTCGTTGTGTAGTCTGTTGCCTCATACGATTATTGCTTCATGTAATGAACTTTGCCACATTGAAAGTCGTTCATTATCATATATATTTTTAATAGATATTTTTACAGAAAATGATAATATATACGACATAAATCCAAAATTAAGTTCCGAATATAAACAAAAAATACATAATATTATTCGTTCCGAATATTTAGATCTCGACAATATACCGGCTATTAAGCATGATTTCTCAATGAAGCTTCATCTCACTTCTAATATTCCGATAAGCTTTCCTCCACGAAGATTATCTTTTTCTGATAAACAAATTGTGGATAAACAAGAAAAAGATTTATTACTAAGAGGAATTATTAGACCAAGTGAATCACCATACGCGTTCCCATTAGTTTTAGTCCAAAAGAAGGATAATGAAAAACGATTATGTGTTGATTATCGACCACTTAATAAAATTTTGGTCCTAATAGTTTTCCTATCCCAGTGATAGACGATTATTTGGGAAAATTGGATGGTAAAAAATATTTTACTATCCTTGATCTAAGGAATGGTTTCCATTATATTCCGATTGATAAAGATTCGATACAACTCACCGCCTTTGTGACCCCTGATGGTCATTATGAATATACGAGGTTACATTTTGGCATTAAAAAGGGTCCTGCTTATTTTCAGAGATTTATGATATTTTATTTTAACCAAGTAAATGTAAATTTTGCTATGAAGAAATTGAATATCTAGGGTTTACTGTTAATGCAAAAGGCATCCGGCAAAATAATCATCATTTGAGTGCGATTAAGCACCTTCCGATTCCGAAAAACGTTAAAGATTTGCAAAAGTATTTGGGGTTGTTTTCTTATTTCAGACGATTTATTCCGTCCTTTTCAGCCATTGCAAAACCCTTAAGAGATTTGATGAAACCAAATTTTCCGTTCAGTTTTGATAAGAATTGTATTGAAACCTTTAAGTTTCTGTGTAACAAGTTAGTAACGAGTCCTTTGTTGGCCATATTCAATCCAGAAAGAGAGACGGAGTTACATTGTGATGCCAGTGCACTTGGATATGGTGGTATTCTGTTGCAACGACAAGATGATGGTAAATTTCATCCGGTTGCATATTTTTCAAAGGCAACTACTGGGTCTGAATATAAATTTCATAGCTATGAGTTAGAAACTTTGGCAATAATTTACTTTTTAGGAAAATTTCATAATTACTTGGACGGTATTCCTTTCCGGATTATTACTGATTGTGATTCTTTGGCGTTAACGTTGGAAAAACAGAAATCAGTTCCGCGCATAGCTCGATGGGCTATGAAATTGGAACAATACGATTATTCCATTCATCATAGAAGTGGTACGTTGATGGGACATGTAGATGCATTAAGTCGACACTATCCAATTTCCATAAAAACAAATGCGAAACATGAACAAATTATTTCTGTTATTGACTCCAATGACGTTGATTTACAGTTGCACCTTACCCAAAATAGGGATGAAACCATTGTTCAGTTAAGAAACCGGTTGGTGATTGCTTCAGTACCTAATTTTGTTCTTGAAAATGGTCTCGTGTATAATTTAATTTTGGTGGGGGCAATACCCCCATTTATTCGGCTTAATTACAAGCTAATGCTTAATCTTACTTAAGAACTAAGAAACTTATACAGCTACGTTTAGTGGTTAGTGAGGAAGATGATTCAGGAGACGGAGTTTAAGGCAAGGGGTGCTGAGGTTATAATCGAAGTTGCTTGAGTATAACTTAACACTCCGCAGCATGCGGGAGATTGGTTCATTAGAGCCATAAGACGTGCCGTGGAGAGGTATGTAGAAGAGAAGGGGATTTCGTATGTTACGAGGGTTGGTATTAAAAAAGATAGAGTTGTAAAGAGTAATGCAGTCAACTGAACCTGTAAGTAGTCGATGAATGAAGAGAATTTCATGAATTTTTCTTCGTTCTTCTAATGAATTAAGGTTGATAAGTTTAAGGCGGTTTTGATAAGGAGGAAGGAACAAGGGATTATTCCAGGACAGACCTCGAAGAGAAAAACGAAGGAAACGACGTTGAATGCTCTCGATTCTGGCGATGTGAATTTGTTGGTAAGGGGACCATACTTGACAGGCGTATTCGAGCAGAGGACGGACAAAGGTTATATAGAGGGACCGGGTCACGTATGGGTTGGAGAATTCTTTGAACCAACGTTTAACGAAGCCAATTGCTGAATTGGCCTTAAGAATTATGTAGTCATAATGGGAGATGAAATTAAGCTCCTGATCGCATAATATACCAAGGTCACGTATCGATTCGACGATAGATAGGGGCTGATCATGAAGAAGATAAGAACGGGGAGAAGACTTGAAACGTTTACGTGAAAAAGTTATTGAATGGCATTTGGCAATATTTAAATCTAAGCAGTTTTTGAGACACCAAACAGAAAAATTATTGAGATCGAGTTGGATAAGAGCAGAGTCCTGTGTAGAAGAGATGGTCTTGAAGAATTTGGTATCGTCGTCGTATAGAGAAATGTGAGAATATTTAGGGCCAGTTTCACAGTGCACACTTAACAAAATAAGAGGCACTTAATTTTCCCATTTTGGCACTTAAGCCGTAATTTTACTACCTGAGTAAGTGGAACTTAAGTGGCCAACATCGGAGACTTAAGTGTCACTTATTCCGATAAGTTTACACTGTGAAATTGGGAATTAGTTTTCCATATTCGGCACTTAAGTGACACTTACTTCACTGTGAAACTGGCCCTTAATAACCAGTTCAATATCGTTAACTGTAAGAATAAAAAAAAAGAGGGCCTAAGTGGCTACCTTGGGGGACTCCTGACGTGGCTAAGAAAGGGCAAGAGGATGTAGATCTAAAACGAACACTATAGTAACGGTTTTCCAGATAAGAAGAGATCCAGTGTTAGCTGTGTCATTTTTACTGTTGGTGGCAGAAGGGGATCGATAAAGGATTGAGTGGGCACTGATGGAGAAGAAACACAACTTGACGGAGTTGACCTTGAAGAGGATAGAGACAACACTCTGACTGGACAAAAATGCTTACAAGAGTTGAGTTTGCTATAAATAATTCTGTCCATTCAACCACTGTTATTATTCGGAATGTTGATACTACTATCGGAACGAATAAAAAGTTTTTGCCGAAATTTAAGGGTTGATATAAAATACATAAGGTGCTTCCGAATGATCGATATGTGGTTAGAGTAGAGACATAGAGAATTGTCAAATGACACATCTACCATATGATGGTATTATTGAGGCTTGTCGTATGCGAAAGTGGACTGATTGGCGCGACGATCTTGGCTTGGAATGTTGAATCGGATTCTGAGTAAGAAAGGCAACATGCCTTATGCATTCAGTTTTATTTAATAAATTAATCAAATTTGTGTAATCTTGATTTAAATTTTGTTGTGGATATTTAAAATTGTAAATATAGAAACCTGTTATAAATTAGAATGATCGGGACGATCAAATGTCAGGATGGACGAGTTGTAAATAAGAATTATTCACTTGTTCAGTTTTCACTTGTTTAGTATTATTAATCAATTTTTATTTTCAAAGAACAAAAAATATAAAACAAAATAAATACAAAATAAAATTATTTCTAAGATATACTTGTAATATAAAACAGCTATAAATTTTATAAATAAACCGTTTATATAAAATATTGTCCACAAAAGGAGATATTTTAATTATCATAAAATTGTAATTTAAAATGAATTTGAATAGGCCTAATTAGACATAAGACATAAAACAGTTGCACATAATGAAAACCCTTGAGTTAAGTCGTTATTCCAAGTGCATTTTTTTTATTGTCATTGAATTAGGTCGTTTTAACAAAACTAAAAAGTGACTTCCAAGTGACATGAAAACAAACCGATTACGATTAGTTAATTTTTATTTTTTTTTTTAATATTAAAAAAAAAAAACGTTTTTGGCTTAAGCCGACTTAAGCCACTTTACCTTTTGTGTAAAGAACTAGAAATGAGTACCAAAATATAAAAGTGAAATACGAATGTACGGTTGTTGTGGAAAATTTTGACATTTGTCAACCAATTTGTTTTGCTCAAAATACAAATTCTGAAATAAGAAACAATTATTTCGGATTAAACGAATGTCTTTTTAGGTAATCATAGCCGAGTTTCCAGAGTAACCAACATTCGTGATCTTGGAGTTATTTGCGATAGCAAGTTGAACTTCAGACCCCACTATGAGAACATCGTGGCTAGGGCTTACTCTGAATTGAAATTGAAGCAATTCAGCGTCGATTCCTCCGTTTTGGTCTTAGGGGACTTCCATGGGCTGAGAACGACAACTTGCCCCCGTATGAAGATCGATCGAACCTCTAGTAAAACGTAGTGAAGTAGCTGATGTTATTTTTGTACATAAAATACTGTCTGGTGTAATTAATTCTTCTGCCCTCCTTGAGGCTATGAGTTTTAATATCAACTCACATGCTCTCAGATCAGTACCTCTTTTCCACCAAGCTCCTCGTATCAACTCACATTCTCTCAGATCAGTACCTCTTTTCCACCAAGCTCCTAGTAGAACTGATTATGGCAGGAACGAACCCATTACTAGAAAGCTGAGGGAAGTAAATTCAAATTCATATATATTTGATTATTATGGCACAGCAAGATCAAGCAATACAAAATTTTTACAAAAATTAATAAAATTATTACTAAAATTCTTTCATTTTACAAAGAAACTGAAACAGCTATTCAATTAACAATTGCTTTTGCCTGCTATTTTTCTTAAGTTACTTTTGTTTTTGTTTACTTTAACATTTTTTTTTTGACTGTTTAATTTTAAATTCACAATTTTTTTTTTAATTTGTACTTTTTATATATTTTTAACTGCTGGCATTAAGCAGATACCCCATCTCTTGACATCCAACGATGCTCATATTGTCCATAAAAGTTAGTTACTGGGTTACGTAACTATCAACATAACAAAATAACTGATTTTATTTTATTAATAACATTAATTAGCTGAAATAAGTTCCGATACGACTTGCAACCGCACTTGCCATCGTACTAAGTGAAAATGGACCTTAGCGCGTACGGTATCTGGGGGGGAAAAAGGCGTGGGATAATTTAATAATTTAATAATCGTCCGTTGACCTAGATTTCTCACAGAAGACAAAACGTGTTGGAAAGATTTAATCTGATTGTGAGTTTTGAACGAACTAATCTTCCTTATTTCAGAAATCGTTATAAATTTAGCTAAAACTGACCTCGCAATTTTACATAACCTCAAAAATAAAGAACATTTTTTTATTGGTTACTATCAAGGTAATCAATAAATTTTCTATTCATGAAACCTACATATTATATCTACTCGCAAATTTTATGTATGAACATTTCTCGTTTACATAAACTTGAAAAAAATTCACAAAACAAACACCTTTTTTCAGACATTAATCAATGAAACTTTATATTTATTTAGAGGTATAGGTAAATAATGTAGGTAGATATAAGGTATACAGAAAATAAAGCAAATACTTAAATATTTCAATTTCAAATCAAATAATGACAATATACATCCACAAAAATACTATTAATTTATTACAAATTTCGAAATATATGTACCTACAAAAATAATTATGCGTTATTGTAGCTCAATCTTATAAATTTTATAAATTATTATTTCGAACGCAATTATATTTGAAAAACTCGACCAAAAATAGAAAATCATCAATATTTGGGTAAACATAAAAAACTGTGCTTCCCATTCGTCAGACTATAAATTTGTATTCGTTTGTTCGTAGTCTATTCAATTCAATTATTTTTAAGGCGTGTTGCTCAAAAAGAACTTTAAACAAAAAACAGTCAGTTATTTCTTCAAAAACCGAACAAAATATATGCAAATATCAATACGTATGCATACAGATGTCATATCCCACAATTTCTAGCATCATACAGTTGATACGTTAAACATGCACTCACCGAAATTGTTTCGTCTTATCGATCAGTTCGGTCACTCTAGTTCTTCTTAATGGTGTTGGTGATGTTCCAGGAGATGATTCCTTGGATTCTGCTACCATAGCACGAGCCAGCACCAAATCTTCTTCCTTCATTGTGTTAATTTGTTGCACACACCCTCCCTTACAAAAACCTCATAAAATTCAAATTTATTTATTTATCTAAATTTAGTTTTTTTGCTTTTATTTTATTTGACAGATGAACGCTGTTTAAACAGTCTCAATGCACTTGAAATATGGTCACTGGATAAGATCAATTACACGACGATGATGTATTGAATAAAGTATATTTAAGATCCGAATCCTCTTGCTATTGAGTCAGTAAATAGAAATTAATAATATGCAACCGTTGTTTTTTTTTAATAATCAAAAATAAAAATATTTTCCGATATTTTTTTGTATCTCAACTGCGGTTGAACCTTACACGATCAGTGATCGGAATAAACTGAGTATGGACTATGGAGTATGGAGTACCTAGCTATCTCAGTGCTTTGGAAAATCTTCTAAACTTGTAACCAATATCAACGATGCCGCCGCTCGCCGACGGCAATTTCGACTAGCACATAAGGCGATCGTGCGACGCGATTCTCAGCGTTTTTATTTTGTTATTGTTTGCAGCATTAAACAAAATACGTGGTAATGTACGATGCGAAAGAGTTATCTGGACACAGTCTAAGGTCTGCTGCTGTTTTCTTCTGTTCTGACAGACTGGTGCCTTAGGAATTTAGCTAGACAGTGCGGTAGACCCCATCTGTTCATCTCGGAATAAAAAGGTGTGCGCCGACAACCGAAGACAGTCGTGCTACCATAAATATAAATTACGAGTATAGGTACCTAACCTACATACGTACGCCTTACGAGTAGGTATATGCTTTTGGTTTTGACAAAAAAAAGTTCAATGTTAGTGTGAAATTTGCATAACGGCCGAAATTCCTTAAAAAAAAGAACATTGGGATTTTTCTTTGAAATGTTTTGTTTGCTGAAATTGAATTCATTATCATTAAAAGTGGGCTATTTTGTTTGTATATGGCTCGAATGGATGAGAAATTGTGAAAATATACAAATGGTTAATAAAGTGATAGAAGAATTATATCTAGCGCAATGGGAGTATTTTTGTATTTTATGTAAATTAAATATGTACCTACAGTGCCTACAAAAAAACTATACAGATTTTGAGTAGTCAAATTCTGAATAATTTTTCTTTTATGCATAAAAGAAAGAAAAATCAATTTCTCATTTTTTATTTAAAGAATTTAGAACTCACATTTCGGGTTTCGCCTTAGTGCCTTAGATATAAGCTCCTACACCAATTTTCAATGGCGATAAACTGTCTTAACTGTTGACATTTCTCTAGTCGCGTCTTTTTATGTAAATATTATCGCCATTAAAAGTAAATGTATAGGTTCACACAAGAAAAACTCTGGGAACTCGAAGATTGTCCTCCAAAAGCATAAACAGAACCTTTATTTTGTAATGTGAACACCAGCCGAACGACCATTCGATCAACTAGTTCTGTAGAACGACCGCTGTAGAATGTGAATAGCAGTTGGGCGATCGAAAATTAAAAATTTAGACCCTATTTAGATTGGGAAGATTGAGGCCGGTATCACGGCAGTTCATAGGCAAAAAGGGTGGGGTGAGGACTCTCGTGAGGCACGAGGAAAACATAAAAACAGGACTCATGAGTCACCAAGCAATAATAAGTGGATATTTATGAGCGCTCATAATCTTATAAGGCTCATATGAGCGCTCGGTGAATACAGGCCTAAAAGAGAATAGGTTCAAATAGAAAAAAACAACAAAACGAGATCGGAAAAATATGAAATTTATGCGTTAGTATTGGTGCAATTATTGAAAAACGCGCTATGTTCGCTCTTTGAAAATTTATTTTCAAATGAAGTCGGGAAAAAGGTCGTAGAATGTGAACGCTAGTAAAACGACTCGGGTCGGGCAACACGTCGTTGAATGTGAACCCCCTTTATTATGGCGTTGTGATTTAGGAACGAAAAAAGGCTCTCCCAAACTAACATGAAACTGTCGCGGCGACGACGAAAAACATAATAACAACACGTGGTTGCCCCACATCAACGCGAATCTATCACGGTGACGACGAAAACAATAATAACAATGTGTTGTTTTCATTGACAACCACGTGTAGATTCACCAACAGAAAAATGGTTATTATCGGAGTTCTAAAACTACAGCCAAATGAAAAGCAGAAAGTTCACATTTGAAATGGAAAAAAATGGAAAGTTACCATTTTTGGACCTGTTGGTTAGTAGAAACACCGAAAACCAATTAGAATTTTTAATTTATAGAAAACCTACCAACATTCCATGATATATTCCAATGGATTCTTTTTGTTCTATGCAATACAAAAAAGCAGCATTCAATAGTATGGTTTTCCGGTTGTGCAAAGTTCCTATGAATGTAAAAAATTATATAGAGGAGTTAAAGTATATAAAACATGTTGCAGAACTAAATGGACATGACAGAAAAACAATCAAGAACATTACCCGTGATTTTTTGCAAGCCCGGGGGTAATTGGATGAAAAAAACGACGTCGGTGCTAAACAATTAACATGTTAAATGCAACAACAACTAATCCCGGAGAATTCTCGGGGCTTAACTTAAGCGCACCGAAAAACTGTGTTACCGGTATGAATTGCATACATGTTATCGATAGTTTGTATGAAAACTCCATGTTTTTTACTGTCATGGCGTCGCTAATCTCCGCTGTCGTTTTTTTCAAGTCATCTCTTTTTAGCTTACTAGAAAACTAGGTTAACTTATTCTTTCCTCACTTTTAGCATATACCAAAAGAAAACTTGTCAAATTAAATGTAAAAGTTTCAAATAAAACTAGCTGATAATGGCATATACCAGTGATGGAAATCGGCTTTTTTCGATTGTACTGAACGCTGAAACAAAATAGTACTTAAAGAGAACAAATAGTACTGGGCTCTTTTAAATTGATAAAAACTAGCAAACACACAAATTCAAAAATAAAATTTATTTATTAACAAGAACCATTCACTTGTTATAAATATTAAGGTAACATAGTATAGAAACTTCATTACTATAGCTAAAGAAATAACGAACGGATCCCGTATCACAGTAAGCTGAGCCAGTTGTAGCTTTCATTGAATATCATCATTGTATATTTAGATTTTTAGTTTTGAGGTTTTTAAAATTCTAAATCATTATTAAACTATCAGGTTTATTTTGCCATTAAAATAAATACTGATTTTGCTTCCTAAAGATCTGAAAATTTAAAATGGAAATTTTAAATGGTCAGCTACAATGATTGTTAGGTATAACTGGTGCCTTAGATCAGTAAGTAATACACAGTTAGTTATGTAATTAACATTAAATGAGTTGTGCTTTAAAAGTTCTTCTTTTTGAAGAGGATTGTCTGTCACGTTATAATTAACAAGATCTTTATTAATTACAAAACTGTGACAACATTCCTTTTTGTTTTTTTGGTTTTATCAGTGCAGAACACGTTGGAACTTGTAACCGATTTCTTAATTTTTGTAGTTTTTATTATATTTTAACATACAAAATTCCTCCAACGTTTGGTGGAGAATGAGGAACACAAAGGAACCTTGAATACTTCGATGAATATTTTTAAACATAAACTCATTGCATTCATTTTTTAAAAGCCCAATTTTAACCCAAAATGCCTATACATCTAGAGCTTTATATTCGTTGTTAGCTTTAATGTTTTTGTGTTCATTAGAAAAAAATTTAAAACATATTGAACGATAGAGTTAACTTGACCATCGTATACTGCACTTTGTGAGAAATTTCGAAGTGCGTTTAAGAAACAGTCATCGAAATTCAATCTTCTTCTAATTTCTTGTAGAAATGTTATAAAACATTTTAGCATGATTTTTGAAGCTCTGTATATCTTTTTCACTGAACTTTTTCGAAGTGTATGAGATTACACATTCGGTGTTGCAATATATCTCCATAACTGGTAGGTGATTTTCTAAAAGTTTATTTGAGTTTATTGGATTTTCATCAAAAGATTTCCTTACATTTAAATTTCTACATAATTGTTTTAAAATAACTTTCATTCTTGGAAGCAAAATATGTACTCTTAGATCTTCGGATTGCATTTCCAAGTTAACATCATTAATTATTTTTAAGACATATACGATAAAATAGTGGAATATAACTTAACATTTAAGACCTTAAGACAAACAAAAACAAAGAATGCAGAAAAGTCATCGAATTGACGTTCAGATGTTCACTATTTAAAATCAAATGAGAGCATTCAGCCCAAGTGGGGAAGGTTTTGATATTGGGTAATTGGGCTTTGGGTATAATATGTTCGCATAGCACATAGATTTTTTTAATGAAGATAAGAGAAAATTAACTAAAGGAATAATTCAGTTTTGTACAAACAATTCAAAATTGTACTGAAAATGACAAAGATGTACTTACGTACTGAGAAAATCAAATTGTACTGAATTCAGTACAATAGTAAGGCTTTTTCCAACAGTGGCATATACAATGCCGAAATGCGTACAAATTAATTTGATGTGTTTTATTTTAATTTAATTAAGATACAGTGGGCCTTACTAATAACCAAACACTAATGTCGACTATTAGTAAAGTACAAGGTTAAAATAAAGTGCGGAGCTTAAACGGAATCCTACTAATAACATATTTATAACCTTCTCGTTAAAAAATCCTCACACTTTCCTTTAATCTACTACAATTTCCATCCAGATGTCAAAAAATGTCAAACTTTCTTGGATTTTCAATTTCATTAATTTCGCGTCAGCAAAAACAAATATTTAGAAAAATGAGTTGTAACGAAAGATATAAATTTATTCAAGGAAACTCAAAAAATTAAAGAAGCAAAATTAAGAAGCGATTCCATCAACAAATGCACGCGGGACTGGGTATATGGAACGCAATTTATAGGAGCACTTCTCATAAATTATATATTTTTCATTTATTTGTATGTCATGAATATATATTAAGTAACAACAAAGGATATGCTAAAAAAAACTACTTAAAATAATCAGACATTTCATTTTAAAGTTATTACTTCCAAAAAAAATAAGAAAACAAAAAAACAAAGAATCTTGAACTTGGTGTTCGATGGGTTCTTCTTTTCACAACACGCGTATCCAATCTGCGGGATGCATTTGGGAATTCCTTGAATTCATGAGTTTAGTGTACAGCTTAAAGATGGATTTCCATGTATTAAATTTTAACGTCTTGCTAGTGAATAACCTGGAGACTAAATTCGTTATTAGTATGCGAATGTTCTGTAATCTGGAGATTTTCGTTTAACTATTTACTAAATTTGGTTATTAGTAAGGCCCATTGAAAAATATGTGAAGTCATTAAGGCGGTGATTGTTATTAATAACCACGTGTTGTTATTACTGTTTTCGTCGTCGCGGCGACAGATTTCCGTTGGAGTGTGGGAACCTTAACAATTGGTTGTCAATGAAAACAACACGTTATTATTGTTTTCATCGTCGCCACGACAGATTCGCGTTGGTTTGGGGGAACCTTAAGTTTAAAGTACCTCTCCTTTGATTTTTATGTGCGGCATCCACATTTTTATAGTGAACCCCACCCACTGATCTCTATAATACACTGGATACTGGATATTGAATAGCCTATAGTGTATAACACGGCCATAGCCAGCCATACTCTAGGGTGAGCTCAGCTCACCCAAAAAATATTTGAGCTCCCCAAAAACATTTGATACATTTTAAACTTGAGAGACAAAGTATTTTTTCGTATCAATTTTTATTTCAATAACAAATCCGCGGTATCTTACCCTTCAAGATTCTCTCGTAGTCGTCTTCCTTATTGTTTTTTTTTTTTGAGTGAAAAGTAAAATGCGCTAATACTTTGGAGCAGATTGGAAGTATGGAATACCTACACAGTTTTCACATTTCACTTTAAACATTCCTATTCTCATTAGTTTTTCTCATTTCGTTGTAAATCTTGTTTAAATTTAATATTTTGCTTGGATTTTGATTCAAATTATTGGAAATAATTGCACCAGCTATTAGAACTTTGCAACAACCTGAAATCGGCTATCGCAGTGCTATGCCAATTATTCGGTCATTTAACGAAAAAGTAAAAGATTTGCGAAGTGATGAATCGATTCAACAGTTTTTGAATAAGTACAGCAGATTGTTTATTTTGAAATTATCGACTCAGGTTAATTAACGGTTTGAGCATTATAATAACATACTGATTACTGAATGCTGTCCAATCTGCTACAAACTTTTTGAGTGAAAATTTAGACTACAACGACATAAAAACCATTAATGGAATAACATTTTGGTATTGAAATCATACGAAGAAATTTTAGCTTCGAAATAGCTCTGGATTGCAAAATAAAAATATACTTCAGATGTTGTTTCCTCTTAAAAGCGCTTTTCCTACAAGTTATCGCCTCTTTGAAGCTGTCGAGACATTTGGGTGGACAAGTCATCATTTTCGGCACTTTCGAGAATAGACTAATAAACTATTGCGATTTTTTTCTTTTGTATCATTAAAAAAAAAAAACGTTTAAATTCTTTGGAAATAAATGATATTTTGCGTAAATTTGACAAAAAAAAAACGAAGAATACAGCTTTTTTAATTCTAAATAAATATTTTTAGTGGCTTATGTATATATACCTACTACTTACTCTCCTATACAGGGTGTCACGAAATCTCCGCCTCAGAAGAAAACCATGAGTTCCTGAGGTCATTTCAAGTCGAAAAACTTAAGAGGTAATTTTCTCGTTTTCGCTTCGTTTTCGACTTATAACGGTTTGTATGATTTTTATTCTTTTTTCCTTTGACTGGGTCTAACTTTGCCAAACTACAACCGATTTTTGATTTTTTTTTTTCTATTTGAACAAGAACAGTTAGAAATTTGTATTTACTACATAACTGTTTTCTGTGTGGATAACGGTTTTCCCGCAATTTATTATCAAATACATTTTGTAAGCATTTTAAGGTTGTTTTTTGACTTCGATATGATTTTTTTCACAAAAACACTTTATTAAGTATAATTTTATATTATTATGAAAGTCCAATTTGTGTTCTTAAAAATATTTAACATTTTGTTACCTAAAAATACATTTAAAATTATTAAAAAACAAAAAATAAATGAAAATCAAGAAAATATGAATATTTTAATAAAAACGAATTAATCGGAAAAACAAACTACGCTGGGCATTGAGCTTTGAATGTTCGAAAGAGTAAAGTAAGAGCACAGATAATAAACTATACATATTATGTAGCCAGTAGCATCTATATGGGAAAAAATGTCCATGAAATTCGTCCAAAAAAAGAGCTTTCTTAAAAGTTCAACTTCTTAGAGAAGGGACAATATTTCAATTTATTTGTTCTAGAATTCTAACCTATGGGAGAGCTACACACGGAAAAAAAACGCACAATTTTGTTTTTGTTTTCTTATTTCTTTTACTCCTTCAAGAGCTATGAGAAAAAAACGAAGGGTAAAAAACCTGTTTGCTTCTCTCCTTTTAGGAATCGTGTGTTTATTGTTTTTGTTTTCATGATCTTTAGTCGCTATGTGCTACCGCAGGTCAAATTTTAGACAAATTTGATATAAAAAAAATCTGAGTCTTATGCGGTTTTCAAATCGAGGATGAAAATTATCAACATCGTTAGATTTGTGTGTTTCATTATACAGGGTGTTCCGAAATCACCGCCTCAGAAGAAAACCGTGAGTTCCTGAGGTCATTTCAAGTCAAAAAACTTTAGAGGCAATTTTCTCGTTTTCGCTTCGTTTTCGACTTATAACGGTTTTATGATTTTTATTCTTTTTTCTTTTGACTGGCTCTAACTTTGCCAACTACAACCGATTTTTAATTTTTTTTTTTAATTTAAACAAGAACCGTTAGAAATTTGTATCTACCATATTACTTTTTTCTGTAAATTGTATGAATTGGTATTTAAGGCGTGCTAAAAGAACTTTTTTTTTAATTTTTTTGTTAATTTGGTATGTTTATAAAAAACTTTTTTTGTTGAGGTTATTTTTCGTTGATTTAATAGGGTGGGTTTTAATAAAGGAAGGTTCAAAGATTAGGACGAAGCATAAGCTGCACAATTTTGCTCAAAACTTTATATAATATATAGATACCTATACAAAATATTTCGATTTTTAATTATTAATACATAATTATTAATATTATAATTATGGAAAGCAGCTAAACGCCTAAAAAGACCACAAATTCAAAATCCGCCTATCAAAGCACAAGACAGAAAAGGGATTGCAAACCCGAAACAGAAAGCTGAAATCCTCGCGGAACATCTCTCGAATGTTTTTAAGCCCTTTCCAGAAAGTGCAGTTAGGTACAAATAATTTACATTTTGTTGATAGAAACGCGACGAATTGTAAATTCCCTTCTTCACGCTCAAAGAAGTAAAAAGCATGTGTCAACACAAGCTATCAAATAAAAAAGCACAGGGGAATATTGTAGTTACTGCTCAGGTTTTGAAAGATGTGCCAACAGCAGCCTTAAAAAAACTCCAATATATAATAAACGCATGTCTTCGATATGTACCACATCATTGGAAAATTGCAGAAGTCATTGTTATTCCTAAGCAAGGAAAGCCACCAACAGAAGTAACTTCCTACAGGCCAATATCTCTTATACCAATTATGGCAAAATTTTTCGAAAAACTGCTGATGAAAAGGTTTGGCAAAGTAATAGAAGAAATGAAAACTAATCCCAAACCATCAGTTTGGATTCAGAAATAAACATTCGACGATAGACCAAGCGCGTCGAATTACGGATTTTGTTGAAAAGGTATTGAAGAAAAACAAGTATGTTCTGCTCTATTTCTAGACGTTGCTCAAGCCTTTGACAAGGTTTGAAATTTGAGCACAAACTGCATAGAGACCCCCCAAGGCAGCTCTACGAAATACTGAAATCCTATGTTCCAGACCGATTCTTAAGAGTACGGTACGAGCAAGAGTATTCAGAAATTAATAATTAATTAATGAAGTCGGTGTACCACAAGCAAGTGGCCTAGGACCAACAATGTATTTGTTATATACTAGGGATATTCCAGTGGATAATTATGCTATCTTGGCCACATTTGCAGATGATACTGCCATTTAAGTGCCTGATAAATGCGTTCTATCAAGAACAAAATAATGCTATACAAACAAATACTGAAACCAGTCCCTACGTTCTGTAACTCTCGCATCGACAAAATCAGTCGAGAAACGATCAAAATTGAAACAAATCGTATGAGTTTTGTTCCATTTTTCAACTTTTCTCGACCAATTTTAACGATGCGAGAGTTACAGAACGTAGGCACAGTATGGACTTATGGCATCTAATTGTGGGGTTGTATAAAGAAAATTATGCTAAAACCATCCAAAAATAAAGTCCTTCGTGTAATAATAAATGCCCCTTGGTATATTAGAAATAGCACTTTACATCGTGAACTACAAATAGAAATGGTTTCTGAAGTGATTAGAAAACACGCTGTTTCACATAATCAGCGACAACATAGTAATTTTAACTACGAGATGGATACTGTATAAAATGTAAGAGATAAAGTTCGAAGATAAAGAAGAACAAAGCCTCATGAGCTGATGGTCTAAAAGCGATGGGAAAGTATTAAAACTTTAAACTTCTCCCAATGCGATTTTGAATTGAAGAAATAATTTTCGATCTTTCATAGATTGGTCCTGATTTTCCGGTGGTTTTAGTGCAGCACAAGTCCCACACTACTCGGTACTGAATATTACCAAGTGTCTTTTGAAAATTTCCACCTGTAGAGAAATTTTTTTTTGATTTGTAGGTAGGTATACCTAATCTACCTATTAGATCAAATTTAAATATTTTTAAATTATTTTGCATTTGTTTCCTTTTACTAAACAACAGGTTCAAAATGTTGAAATGTATTAATAAGCCCTAGAAATAAATTTCTGAATATAAGAAACTGGAAAATGATTATCTAAATAAAATTAAAAATAATGTTTACCTAGCTAATCAAAAAATGCTCCGATCTAACGAATCTAGAATAGAATACGAAAACTACACAAAAAATAAGACATTTTCCCGTCTTTAAAAAATAACCCCCACCACTCAAAAAAATGTTCTACCTACCAGAGATTAAAATGAATATGTTCGACTGTGTTCGAACAATTCTCTATTTTTCCTGATGTTCGTTTATACTCGATTGTTTTGCCTCTATACTCGCAAGTCATTTTATTCACAAATAAAAATACTCACAAGAAAACTCAAACAAATTGGTCCAACTCGTTTGTGTCGTTTGACTTCACACTCACGAACAAAATTACTCGTGAACAGTTGGAACTAGTTTCGAGTACCCGAAACAAAGCGAGTATACTCGAAAAAAGGTGGTTGATCGTGAACATCATCCAAGATCGTGAACATATCTCGGGTCGTTTGTAGATTAGGTAGATTTTAGGTACATATTTATTTGCAGCGCAAAGCCGAGAAGGGTCATGTAAAATAAGTGAGGGAGAGGAGAAAGAAAACCTAGCGGAGAGGATGAAAGAAATGAAAGTAAAGATGGAAAGGCAAGAAAAAGAAAAAAGACGGCGTAATATAATAATTAAAAACTCGCAGATAAAAGGCACAATTCAAGAAACGGTGCAAAGAATATTCGAAAGGATAGGAGTAAAAGGAGTAAGGATAGAGGAAGCGAAGGAGGTCGGCAAGAGAGGATCAGACAGGAATGAAGGTATGATAGCTGCAAAGATGGAAACAATAGAGGGGGAAGCAGAGGTGATGAGAAAAAAAATGAAGCTATGAGGAAGGAGGGAGAGAATTGAAGAGGACCTTACGTGGAAAGAAAGGAGAATGCAATGGTTGATAAAGGAGCGAGCAGAAGAAGAGAAGAGAAAAGGGAAGTGGGTGGGGATAAGATATGGAAAACTGATAGTTAATGGGGAGATATGGGTTTGGGATGAAAAAAGGGAGGTCATAAGGAAAATAATGGAAAAAGAGGGAGAACAGGAGTAACAATTACTGAGGGAAAGTAGGAGTAGCGAAAAGGAAGAAGGTGAAGGGGGAATAGAAGCGCAAACGGTGGCGTCAAAAAACGGATAAAGGAAGTAGCAAATTCAGAGAGAATAAGGAGAGAAGATTCAGAAGACAGATAGAAGATAGGCTTCTGGAATGTGGCAGGGCTAGCAAATAAAGAAAAAGAGTTCTGGGAAGGGATCAAACAATGGGAAGTTGTAGTGATGATAGAAACGTGGGTAGAGGAAAAGAACTGGGAGTAAAAGCAGGGAAGGACCAGTGGGTTATAGTAGCAACGTACGTAAATGGCGACATAGATAAGAAATTGGAAAGCCTACGAAGGTGGATGGAGATTCAATCAGAAGAAGAAAGAGTGATAATAGGAGGGGACTTCAACGCGAGAACAGGACTAGAGGGTGGGAAAGTGAGGGATACGGAAGACGAAGAGGGTGGGAGAAGGTCGAAAGATAAAAAAATCAACGCCGAAGGAAGGAAGCTAACGCAAATGATAAGAGAATTAGGGTGGGAAATTTTTAACGTATACAGGAGGTAGAGGGGAGACAGTAATAGATTTTGTATTGTGGGACTAGAGGGCAAGAGGCGGGATAGAAAGCATGGAAGTAGCAGATAGAGTAGAGTCAGATCATCATCCATTGGTGGTCACGATGAAAAAAGGAAGAAGGAGAAAGAGAGAGAAGGTAAAAACAGGAAAATGGTCTTAGGAGATGAAACGGGAATACGAGAGGAGAATGCGAGGAGTAAGGCTAGAGGAAGGAGAGGAAGCACAAAAGGAGATAGAAGAGAGGATAAAGAGGGAAATTGAACGAATTGAGGAGGTAGGGGGAAGAGAAAGGAGACAAAAAGTGAGAGGATGATGGGATGAAGAATGCAGGCAGAAAAAAAAATTGAACGAATTGAGGAGGTAGGGGGAAGAGAAAGGAGACAAAAAGTGAGAGGATGATGGGATGAAGAATGCAGGCAGAAAAAAGAAGATGTAAGAAAGGAATTAAGGAGATGGAGGAAAGGTAGCGGTACGAAAGAAAAATACAGGGAGACAAAAAGAGAATATTAAGGGATTATTGTGAAAAAGAAAAAGGAGGAACAGGATAAGATGATAAGAGAAATTGGAGAGGCCAATACAGAAAACAAAGTCTGGGAAATAATAAATAGAGAAAGAAAGATGAGAAAGAAAGATGAGAAAGAGAATGGGAGAAGGGGAAGGGATTGAAGAAGAGGAATGGAAAAGGTATTTTATGAGTCTAATTGGAGGGGTGGAAGGAAAAGTGAGAATGGGAGCAGACGGAACAAGAAGAGCGGTAGATGAGGCCGAAATTAGCAAAGAGGAAATCAGAGAGGTGGTGAGAAAACTAAAAGAAGGAAAAGCAATGGGCATAGATGAAATACCGAATGAGGCGTGGAGATATGGAGGAGAACAAGTGATAGAGGTAGCATGGGAGATTTGCAGAAAAGTGTGGAGAGGAGAAGGATGGCCGGAGGGGTGGAAAGAGGGAGTGATAGCGCCGATAATAAAGAAAGGGGCCGGAACAAAGGTGGAGGAATACACAGGAGTAACGCTCATGCCATCGCTATATAAAATATATACGGTGGTTTTAGCGAAGAGGCTAGAGGAAGAAGCCAAGGAGAAAGGGATGATACCAACAAATCAAACGGGTTTCAGAAGAGGAGTAGGAACGATAGACAATGTGTATGTGTTAAACTATGTGGTGAACAGAGAAGTGGCAAAAGAGAAGGGCAAGCTAGTGGCATTGTTTATAGATTTAAAAGCTGCATTTGACTCAGTAGATAGAAAAATTATGATGCAGGCGTTGGTGGAAAGAGGAGTGAGACAAGGGCTCAGGGAAAGAGTGGGGGAGGTCTATGAAGAAACGACGAGTAGAAAAAAAACGGGTGGTGGGATGGGTGAAAGATTCTGGGAAAGGGAGTAAGGCAGGGGTGCCCAATGAGCCCAATTCTCTTTAACTTACTGACGGCGGATATAGTAGATGAACTGGGCAAGGGGAGTTGGGGAGGGATAAAAGTAAGAGGAAGAAGAATTTGCTCGTTGGCTTACGCATATGATGTGGTGGTAATGGCGAAAAATGAAGAGGAGATGCAAAGCATGATAAGAAGACTAGAGAAGTATTTCGAAAGGAAAAAACTGGAAGTGAAAGTGGGAAAAACGAAAGTGATGAGGTTCAGGAAAGGAGGAGGGAGGAATACAACAGTAGACTGGAGATGGAGATGGAGGGGAAAAAAGATAGAAGAAGTAAAAGAATTGAAATACCTGGGGTATGTGTTCAAAAAGAATGGAGGGCAGGAAGCGCATATAAAGGAAAGAATAAAAAAGGCAGCAGCGGTAATGAAGGAAGCTTGGAGTATTGGGAGGAGGAAATTCGAGAAGGTTTGGGAGAGGAAGATGTGGCTTTTTGATACCCTGGTTTGGACGGTGATGGGATATGGGGCAGAGGTATGGGGATGGGAGGAGAGACAAGAAATGGAAAGATTGCAGAAGAGGTACCTCAAATGGACACTAGGGGTAGACGGGCAAACTACAGGGTACATGGTGAGGAAACCAAAAGAGATAAGTTAACGATAAGAGCAGGGAGAAGGGCGTGGAATTATGAAGAGAAATTAACAGGTGGAAAAGGAAGCGAGATAGCGAGGGAATGTTTAAAGGAGATGGGAGAGAGAGGGATGGAAATGAGAGAGAATCAGGATGGGAACAAGGGAGAATAGGAATGAGAGGAAGGGAAGGAAGAGGAGACAGTATGCCAGGATACGAGAGAGTAGAATGGGAAAATGGGAAGACAGAAGAGAGCAGGAGAAGGAAAGACGGGATTTAATAATGGAATCCAGATATAACAGGTGGTATAAGGAAGTAATGACCGAGGGGATCCCGCAATATCTGAAAGCGGGATGGAAGGCAGACAGAACAAAGAGAATAGCGAGAGTCAGGCTAGGGAATGAGGTGAGAGAAAGATGGTACTGGAAACAAGAAGAAGAGAGAATGTGCAGAGTGTGTGAAGGTGAGCCAGAGATGTGGGCACATGTGATAGAAAGATGCAGGTCAGGTGGAGATGAAGGGAGATCAATAGGGGAAAAAATAAGGGATATAATGGACGAAGGAGGGAGGGGGAAGAATGGATAAAGGCACTAGAGGTTGCGAGAAGGAGTAAGGAGGGACGGATGGGAGACTTGTAACCCTTAGGGGATGCAATACAAAACAATACAGACTTTGGAAAATAAATAGATAAACACCATTTTGTGTTGTTTCGTTATCCAACATGTGAATTCATCCCACATTTAAAATCATAACATCATTACATCATTACATTACATTACAATCAGGTAGATATTTATTTGTATTCGGTATTTAGAGTCGCTTGGTGGTTTTAAATTCACAAGAAAAACAACCGGTTTCTATTTCTATTATTGAGATGAAATTATTTCCTATTGGTTGGTTTATTTTTTTTTTATTTATTCTAGACAATTATTTTGTATTGTTTTGGTAGGTATGATGATCCAAGATATAATTATATGCAACCAATGATCAATAAAAGCGACAAATGCATTTATATGGATTACATTTGTTGCGTGGTAAGAGGATGTGAGGAAGGATGTGAGGAAGGATGGTAGGTATGAGGCTTGGGTAGGAATAAGGAAATAGGAAGGAAACGGATCGGAAAAGGAACGGACCGGAGTGCCTAGTTCGGGAACGCAGCCTGCTAGCAAAGCACGACTTTGCTCGCCGGAATAGGGGGGATCTTGTCCCTGAAGCTAGACCTCACCTCCCAACAAAACACATATCAGTCCTAGGAAAATTAAAAAAAAGAGCTCTTTTAAGATTGGTTGCTAGGATTTTTTAAACTAAACATTAATATGCATATCAGAGATGGAAAATTCGGTACAATTGTATCAAATTCGATACAATTGAGTTTGGTCAAGTAGAAAAGTACAATTTGCCTTATTTCAGTACAATTTTATGAAGCCTTCTTAAAATTTGCAAATTTTCTAAATTTTTAATTATGTCGAATTCCCTTCAAAAAAAGAATCGAGAATTTTTTCTGTCTTTCATTGTGTGACAGTTTACATCAGCAATTTTGAAGTAAAACGTCAAAAATATTCAATTTGGAAATTATGAGGAAGTTATTTACAAATCAATTTACCAGTGTTGAAATTTCACTAATCAGTCAGTTAATAAACTTAATAAAACAAAATAACTAAAAGCAACAAAATCGAACTTAATAATTCCATCAATAAAATATCAAGGTGAGTGCTTTGACTGGTAGGAATTTTGCGACGAAAATTTCCCGCAATAGACGATAAATTGCAAGACTTAAACTGAAACTAAACTTATTATTGTGTGTGATTTATTTGTTATGTATTATTAATTGAAAAACAATGCACAAATATTTAATATAAAATTTACGGAAAATTCCTTGCACAAGCCGTTCTTTCAGTTCCTCATTCGTCCGGAAATGTCGAAGGAATTTTTTATACCAGAATATTATAAAGTCGAAATGTCGAAACAAAATGCAAATGCAAACGTGTTCTGCCTTGAGAGCAACAAAAACTTGTGCTTGCATTTTGTACGTTTTTCAACTTTTTTTTTATTTGGTCAGTTTATATTTCTGAGATCTGAGATATCTCAGCAATCTCACAAATATTAACGGAATTCCGCTGCAAAATTTCTCAGTTTTTATGGTAAAGCCTAGTACGCTGCTGATGCGAAACGAAAAATCCCATACAAAAATGACAAAACGAAATCATAAACGGAAAATTTCGTTCTGCTTTTCGTTTTGCAGTACGCTGTTCGAAGAGCGAAATTTATAATTGTAGCAGATTATTTGGAGAAGTCTCCACTCCTTTTTCGCACTGAATTAATTATACAGACTATTTATTGTGTGCGGAAAAATGACATTTGAGTTTTATTTGTGTTTTTTTTTTGTTTATCATTTTCTTACATCATGGGTTTCTCTGATTTTTTGCGTTTATGTTTGATTTTGTTTTTGGAATTAGTGAAACTCTCCAAGGATATTTTCCGTTGTGTTTTCGCAAGCGTTTCGTTGTCTGTTTGGAGATCACAGGAAATTTTCGTTTCGCATCAGCAGCGTACTAGGCTTGAATATCGATGGAAACAAATTTTGGACTCGTCTGATCAATTTTTGTCGGAGGAAAATTAGTGAGGAGTCGGAAATATAAACTGACCAATTATAAAGTAGTTATTTCTTTAGATTTGACGTTTTTTTGTTTATTTATGTATGTAAATATGTTTACTTATGAATTGTTTTTGTTAATGTTTTAAAAAATAAAATATTTTCGTTACATATAAAATATTTTTTCATTCAACAAAAAAAATTTTTCAGTACAATTGACTTCATTTCAGTACAATTTTAAAGAAGTTTTCAGTGCATTAAAAAAAATGTCATTTTCCATCCCTGGTGCATATATCATCGTTACCATTGACTTTTAAGGCCACTTTACATGATATGATAAGTCATATGCTTTGTCAAATTTTATGTCAAAAAAATCATATCAAAGCGTCTGAACGCATTCATTGAAATCATATGACTTGCCAAACAGAAAGTCATATGACTTTTTTAAAATTAGAACCGTGGCTATTTTCATTTGACAAATCAAATAAAAATGACGGAGCAAAGAAAACAAAAATCAAACCTTAACTCATTCATTACAAGCCCTGCGTGATCTGCCCCAGCGTTTCTCTTTAAGAGCCATTTCCTGCTCCAAAGGGATCTTCTCCTCATCGTCCTTATTTTTCTCTTTTTAATTATATGTGCTTAAACAATTGAAATCACGAAAATTGCAGTTATTTTCTTTGAATTCATGATTCTTCCTTGTTTTGAATTTTGAAGTGAGTCTATCTGACAATTAAATCAAAGCAAAAGTAAAATATCTAATCATAACATGTAAACATGAAAAAGATGCAAGTGCTATGATTTTACCTGAAATGACAGGTCATATGAGAAATTAGACAGAAAATGAATTGACAGGTCATACGACTTATCATATCATGTAAAGTGGCCTTTACTATATATGGACTGCCAGGAGCCAACTTCACGATGGTTCAACCGATAACTAAACGCTTCTAGCGCTAACAGAGGACAAGCGGAAAACACGGTGAAACATTTTGACACTTCAGTTTTGTGCTTGATTTTTTGTTCATTCGTTTTTTCATTCATTTTTGTTTGTTTTTCTTTTTTGTCATTTTAGAAAACTTTATTTACAAAAATAAATAAAAGATTATGAATAAATTAATAGCTGTGTTTTATTTTCTCCGAGATCCGAACCAGATTGGATTTGCTTACGAAAATACATGTATTACAAAAACAACACAAGATCCAACTTTGTTTTGGATTTGGATTTCCAAATCCGTTTTCAACACACACCCTTAATTTGTAAATATCGTCAGTAGTGTAAAGAAAAAAGACAACGGGTGTATACAAATAAAAAAACAAAAGGAAAAAAGAGTTGGGTATATAACAAGTTGTCACTGAGGTCCTGGGTTGTATAATTTTCATGTTCAGATCTGGATTGGATGAAGTACCTCCCTGCGATTTACTACCAACTTTGGCAGATAAAATTGATTGGGAAGCCATTGGTGTGGATGTTTTATGTCGATCTAAAGTAGGAACTCCTGCTTCATTTGGTTGCTGTTGTCGACCAGATGGAGTAATCGAACCAAGAATAGAGCGCAAAATAGAACTTGCTACTGAATCGTCGCTGAAAGAAAGGGACGACGAGGTAGCAGTTAGCTTAAGGAGTTCTTTTTTAAGAAATTCACGCAAATTAAGTTGCCCCCCCACCATCGTCAGTTTGTGTTGTTGTCTCATGAGCCGTTTGAACCCGCTGTAACAAAGTCATAAAAATTTAAATCAAAATAAAAAATCAACCAAAGTTATGTACCTCATGGAAACTGTTTTCGGACACTTAGCCAACATTATTATGTCTTCTTCTGGGTGTAAACACAGATTGTTCCACATTTGACGAAGTACTGCTGCTTAGAGCTTGGTTTTCCATGGTCTTCTTTTTCATGGTACTCGGCCACTTAATTCCAATCCTTTTTAAATCTTCTTCCAGGTTAGTTGATTGCTCATCCGTCGTTATTGCGCCTGAAATAAATTGTTTTATGCCTGAAATTTCAGCTTGTTGTTTGCTCTTCAAAATTATTGAACAACTTTCAATTGAACTTGATGCTTTGTCATCATTTTGTGTTGGTTGCTGTTGAAATGGTTTTATTAATATAATATCTCGGAGGTTTGAGTTCGTTTTCAATGTTGGGAACATTTTTCAAAATTTTGTCAACATTGTTTTGAATTTTACTAGGAAGACTTCGATAGGAAGTTGAATTTGATTCAATCGACCGAACTGTTGTAAATTTTCGACGAGATTTTTTTAGATTTGGACTTTGAATTAATGTAGACAGTTTCCTTGGACTTTTAGACGGCATTCTATTAGTTTTTTTTGTTCTAGAATCACTCTTAACTTTAATAACAATTTTGACTGGTTTTTGTCCTACTAAAAGAATTACTGCATCATACATTCCAATTGTTGTGTGTCGGGTTGTAAACGGCTCAGTGATTGAGCATTTTCATTACCCAAGTAACCATCACCTATTACGATTACATCGTAGAACTTTTCACTTGATTTTCCACTGAAATATCTATTGACAAAAATTATTGGACAGAAACATTTTCGGTTGAATCACCATTTGTTATGCAAATTTAAACAAAAAATATAATTATAAAAAATAAATTTACCACGCACGACGCTCGAAGCAAAATGTGAAATAAAAATTAAAATTATACACAAACGTCAAAATATAAATTTTAGCAAAAACAGATGGCTCAGTTTTTTATGAGAAATAACAATAGATGTCCGTAGTTTCTATGGCAAAAAAAGCTTGCTCAGACAAAGTAGCAACAGATGGCACTGAAAATAGCTACCTCTCTTTGCCGCGTGTCCTATCTTAGCGCTCATGTCACTAGGGAGAGGTGGAACCATTTTCATTTCGGAATTTGTATGTAAATGAAGCTCGACTAGCAGTCCATATATAATAGGTCAATGATCGTTATGCTGGATTTACACGAATGACAATATTGTCAGTATTTTTGTCATTTTACTGCCAAAATACTGCACACATTATTTCATTAATGACATGCGTTTACACGAAACTTAAATAATGACTGGTTGACACTTTGTCAGTATTTTTTTCATTTTAATGACAAGGATGGAAACGAATGCATTTACACGACTGCCAAATATTAAGGATTTAACGGGACTTTTTAAAATAAAAGGAGGAAAAAACTAAGTTGCATTTTAAGATTAAAGTCAGATTGCGGACTTGAAACCAAAAAACAAAAAAAATTTAAATTAGAATGCAATCAACTTCAAAAAACATTGCCTTACAAGGTGCATTATTGGCTCTTGAAGATCAAGAGGAAGAAGTTCATCGTGCTTCAATCAGGCGACAAAGGAAGCAAAGGTCCTGTTGGGTTCGGCCATTATTTTTAGAGAAAGGCTTCTTTGAAACGCTGCGAGGACAGCTTCGCCACAGAGACCGGATCTATTCAAAAACTTTGTAAGAATGCCTGAAGAAGATTTTGATTTTCTGGCAAATAAAATATCGCCAATTGTGAAGAAGCAGAATACTAACATGCGGGAAGCAATACCGGCAGCAGAACGGCTTGCTATAACACTGCGTTTTCTAGCAACTGGGGACAACTACAGTAGTTTGATGTTTTTGTTCAAAAGATCAAAATCATCCATTTGCAACATAGTTAATGATGTGTGTGGAGCGTTACACCAAACTTTGAAGGACGAATTTTTGAAAGTAATTAATCATTTTTATTGAATATAAATATATTTATGTTAAGTTACATTAGCCGTTTTTTATTATCAGAATTGATCTATATGGATCATCAAATAACATACATAACAACAACAACACATGAACCAGCTCTTTATTGGGTTCACGTTTCATGATCCAAAAACAGGCTGCTGATTCTCGCCACTGTGAGGTTGTTTTATTTTCGTAGGATGATCCATGTGGATCATGGGTCATAATAAAAAAACGGCTATTAAGAACTATTCTTCTTATATAAATATATACTATATTGCATGCTTTTGAGGTATTATACAGGATGTCCACAATAACCTCCCCAGAAGAAAACCATGAGTTCCTTAAGTTATTTTAAATAAAAAAACTTTAGAGGAAGTTCTCTAGTTTTTTCTTCGTTTTCGAATTTGTAACCTTTGTTGGTTATAAAGCTTCAGTTTATGAAAAATGAACTCCACAAATGCTCAGAAAACGAAGAAAAAACTAGAAAATTTTCTCGGTTTAAAATGTCTTCAGAAAACCATGTTCTGCGGGAGTGAATATAGGACACCCTTTATATAAAAGACTAAAACTAAGGCACCAGTTATAACTATTATTGAAACTCATACTACAAAAATATATTGTTCAATTTTGAGGCGTTTAAAAAGACGGACAGATAAAGCTTGAGATTTTATTAATATTTCTAGTAAAAAAAAAAAAATCAAATAGCCCCAATTTTCGACATAAAATGGCTTTTATTTCAATGATCATAGGTAAGGTAGTTCAATCATTAAAACAAGAACAGTCGGTTTATGTGGAAGGTTGGACCTATTTGAAATGTTTTTTTGGCTTGAAATATTAAATAAGTCTTAAGCTTTATCTGGAGAACAGAAGTCCCAAAGAGCTTCTCGGGCCTCCACCATCTCGACCAAAATTCGGTCTTCTTCTGGCGACCACTTTTTTTCAATTCTCCGCTTCCTATTTTTCTTGTTGCTCATGGTGTTTTCCATCCTCCTAATTTTAAGTTCAAAGTTAATTTATTGTAATAATTTATAAAAATTAGATGTTTTTGATCCACTTACAAATTTTCTTTTCAACCAGACAGTAGACACAAACAAAACGAACCGCCAATTTAAATTTGTTTTTCAATTTGGCATTTGATTAAAAATACTGCCAATTGGCAGTAAAGAATGAGCAAGTTCATTCTTTTTCGTGAATTGTCATTATTTGAAAAAAATTGTCAGCACTGTATTTACACGATGTCAGTATAATGCCAAAATTTAATGTCAGTTTCACTTGGCAGTTTTTTAATGACAAAAATACTGACAGATTTGCGACCGTTTACACGACAAAAAGAATAATGACTAAATTTTGACAGAAATACTGACAATTTGTCATTCGTGTAAATCCAGCATTACACAACATGAAATCGGACGGGACACAAAAAGAGAGGTTTACATGTGATAATAATCCTAAACAATATTGACGAATCTTAACTTAAAATAACCTTTTTTACAAAAAAAAATATTTCTGCGCAAGTAGGTTTTTATCCTTACGATCAAAAGCGATTTTTAAGTATTTTAGTTTTATGTAATTTTTTTATTGTTTTTTCGGTTAACTAATTTTAACTAATTTTAAGTAATTTTTTTTTGAAGTTTTTAAATAGATTTTAGATGTTAAAGATTTGCAATTTTGAGTAGTTTTTGTTTTCCGTTAACTAATTTCAAGTTTATTTTTTATTAAATTTTATATTTGCAGTTTAGGTTTTATCTTTAAATAAATTTGTCTTTGTTTTTCGATTAACGAGTTTTTAATAAATTTTTAGTAACTTTAAATAAATATAGGATTTCAAAGATTTGAAATTTTGAGTAGTTTTTGTTTTTCCGTTAGCAAAATTTAAGTAATTTTTTTTTTTAATTTCTATCTTTGAAGTTTTAAGTTTTATCTTTAAATAAATATAAATATAGGATTTTAAAGAATGGTAATTTTAAGTAGTTTTTGGTTCTTCTGTTAACCAAATTTAAGTAAATTTTTAAAATGTTTCATTTGTTTTATCTTTAACTAAATATAGAATTTTAGGGATTTTTAATTTTTAAGTAATTTTCTTCAGTGTTTTTCTTTAACTAGTTTAAGTAACTCCTTCTTTTTTTTTTTTCTTTTATCAGTGATTTAGGAAATTTTGCTTCTTTTAGCTAATTTTAAATAGTAGTTAGTTTTAGTTTTCTATATATACGTAATTTTAGATAGTTTTGAATAGTTGAATAAGTTTTTAAAAAGTTTTGTTACTGTTTCGTTTTAGATATCCAAATAGTAAGGTATATAATTTAGGTAATTTTAAGTATTATTAATTAAGATATTAATAACTTTAAATTTAGTAGCTTGTTTTTTTCTTTCTTTGACTCACGTGACCCTTTCTGTTTAGGGGTTCTTGAAAGCCACCCCGGTGTATCT
The DNA here is from genome assembly GCA_929447395.1 of Epistrophe grossulariae. Lineage (NCBI taxonomy): Eukaryota > Metazoa > Arthropoda > Insecta > Diptera > Syrphidae > Epistrophe > Epistrophe grossulariae. Next base: position 88,976,788 of record OV839566.1, read on the forward strand.
TGAAGATTGTTGAAGGCGCCAAAAAAAATGTGATGGACGGCGCCGTATAAAATAAAGAAGGGTGGGCGGCCACAGCTATCGGTATAGTTTTCGTATGACCGCCAAAAGCACCCTTGTATAGCTTTTTATTTCTTGTTTTTCTTTTTCTGTTATTCGTTGATATAAATCTCCTGATGTTTGTCTTCTTGTTGCACTCTATTAATTCCTCGTCTCTTATTTGAGCAAAAACTAAATAAACCAACTGTACTTATTATTTAATTTAGACCTTTTTTTTTCTAATCGAGTGGAAAGAGCGCGCGTACTATAGGACGATTTTCTATCAACTGAACCGGCCTTTAAACGACCGGTTGAGCTGATCAGAGGTACGGTAACAATAGCAAAAGTACCTATATAGTTACCGTAGCCATCACACCACTTTTTCCATTTATTTTTTTAATATATAAATTAATAATTTTGCTGCTTAGTCTGTAGTCACCCGTTATCCTCTAACCATGTAACCTGACATATAGATTATATACCTTTTCCCCTTTTTTCTAGGGTGGTATTGGTCAACTGACATTTCTAATTTTAGCAGCGTTTTATTATTATACGGATCTAGATCGGTATCATCTTTTAACACGTAATAAAACAACAACTTTGGATCCTGCTCTGTATCTGGATCTATTTTAAAGATCCGAAAATAAGTTTTAACTCTGGCGAGTAGACGGCTCTTTAGTCGGTAGGGAGTACAAACTGTAGTGTAAAGAAAGAAGACAGTATCTACATGAAAAATCATTGACTTACTATATAAGGACTGCCAGGTGCCAACTTCACGATGGTTCCACCTATAACTAAACGCCGCTAGCGCTAACATAGGACAAGCGGAAAACACGGTGAAACATTTTGACACTTCAATTTTGTGCTTGTTTTTTTTTCATTCCTCTTTTCATTCACTTTTGTTTGTTTTTTTTTTGTCATTTTAGAAAACTTTATTTACAAAAATAAATAAAAGATTATGAATAAATTAAATGTGTTAATCCCACCGCATAATTTTGAGCGCATATCTGTGAAAAAAGTTATAAAATTCTGTGAAACTCAGCGCTTTGGCTGTTCTCACAGAACATGAAGACCTACAGCCCTATTCTGGCAAACCTCACTGATAACTCACAAGTCACAACAACCTTACAAGGAAAGGTGAAATCGATTTTGTGAGGTTTTCGTACCCTCACAACTGTGAGCCTCACAAAAACTATCGAAATTGTGATCCCCTTTTGAGAACCTCACAACAACCTCACAAGAAATCATCCTCACAAAGGCTTGTGACTTGTGAGTTGTGAGCCCTCACAACGCCAGAATAGCCCTGCTAGTCAAGAAGGTTCTGGTGACCAAAGAAATTTATCCCCAAGTGCGACTGGTTATGGATCGGTTTCCGGCCGTGTAGACATCCTCTTTAGTTAGAATCTCTCCTGTGACACTCGTGCTAGCTAGAATTGCGTCCAAGTGCATCCTGGCACTTGGCACAAGTAAAACTGTTTGCAACCCATTGATACAGGACGAGTCTTTTCGGTCAACATGTTCAAATTGATTCATGAGATTTTCAAACTAATCGCTGTATTCACTGCCAAAGATGTGAGCCCAAATCTCAGTAGTCAACACACAATGGTAGATGTAGAGATAATATGTAGAGATTCCAATCAAGATTCCATTTGTGGCTCACCGTTGTTTCCAACCTCAGTCATTATTCGAAAATGTAATCAGACTGTCACTAGTTGATGTTTCAGCGAGGAACTGCTTTGAACCCTCAATCAATGACCACCAGTGATCCGTCAGAAGTTGATTCAATGTGCTCTTGAACCATTCTGGTAAGTTTTTATTAAAGATGATGTGGATAAGATTTAAGTTCATGGAAGATTTTTTCCGTCAAATCTTAATCGGTATTAGGACACACAAATGACGACGACTTTCTTGTATTTTTATTTCCTCAATTGCCATGCTGGTACAAGAGAGCCTGACCAAATTCTCATTTGAGCGATGTTATAGGATCGAGTTTCGGATTGAATTGGAAAACTTTTGGCGGAATTATTTGCTACAAAAAATAACATCAATTAAAATCAATATAATATTTACATGTACTTGAAAAAATTATCTCCAAATGCTGTTGAATCACCATTTTTTATCCAAATTTAAACAAAAAATATATTTATAAAAATCAAATTTACCACGCAGGTCGCACGACGCAAAATGTGAAATGAAAATTAAAATTATACACAAACGTCAAAATATAAATTTTAGCAAAAACAGATTGCTCAGTTTTTTATAAGTAATAACAATAGATGTCCGTAGTTTCTATGGCAAAAAAAGCTTGCTCAGACAAAGTAGGAACAGATGGCACTGAAAATAGTTTTGGCTTTTGATGGAAGGTACCCTCCTTCCAGGCCACAGGGTGATTCAGGCAACCCAACTTTCCAGGGCGCAACTCTCAGAGCGGTGGATTCATACTGTGCGATTTTTTTTTCTTCTGGGTTGGTGAATGGAATTGTTTAAAAAAAATCAACTGATCTCTATTGCCCTTTTAGCAGTTACCATTAATTAGAAATAATGAAATACAAAATTATTGTCAACGGCCTCAAACATTTTCCTTCTATTCTTAGTTTCTAGCCCGTTTGTTTTCCTTAGCAATTGGATTCGTTTTGACGAACCAGGCATCCATAATACATTCATAATATAAACTACACGTCATGACGAAGGAAAGTTTGGGACAGTTGGACAATTGTTTTAAAAAGGATGGATCTTTTGTTTTTAACTGGGAAACAGCTCCCTTGAAAAAATAAAGTTGAAAAACGGACATCATGACGAAATTATTATTTAAATTCGGAAAAAATTTGTATGCGTATTGCATAGATAGGCATGTAATGTATGTATGTACCTACTACCTAACTACTATGTACTATAGATACCTAAATTTTTTTTTATCTATTCAGTTTTTTTTTAAGGATTGGCTGAATTCGCAGAAAATATAGTGATTTTTGTATTTCCACAACATGCAATACCATGATCTTCAATAGGCGTTTTTATTTTTTAGCCCCGAGCGTGGCACTGAGCTGTCAAAAAGAAAACTGTTACTTTTTAACTCGGAGCGCTCCGAGCTCTCAACTTTCATTTCTCTTTTAGCTCAAGCTCAACCGGGGCTCGCTCGATGAGCTCGGAAAAAAATGACCGAGCACATCGATCACAAAGCTGAGCGCGGCTAACTTCATACAATTTTCATGTAATTTGACAGATTACTAAGCATATGAGAGTTTAGTGCTCAAATGAGTTCCTTAAATAGATCGGTGCGCCATTTAAGACACGAATATTTTTAGGTGTAAACCACTCTTTAAGCAGCTTTGAAGAATGTTTGGGGTCATTATCCTGGTGAAAAACCCAACGGAGAGGCATTTCTTCCTCTGCGTATGAAAGCATTACTGACTCCAAAATGTCCCTATTGGGACGCCGAGCTGGATCAGATCGAGTAATCCGGATTCGATCCGATCCAGGTTTACAAATACCTAAATCTTGATTCGATTCGGATTTAATTCTCCATGTAAACGTAGTATTAGACCCAAAAGAAAATCTACTGCGCAGCAAAACGAATCTTTTAAGAATTTTGATCGTTATCCAAAGTGAGCTCTAAACGCATCCATTCATGCATGTGACCTATATTGCATCAGTTTACAATTTGCTTACATATTGTAAGCTACAAATTTTATTCACAATTTTGTTGATAATTGTTGAGCAGACATCGTAATGAATAGGTATACTCTGTTCAATTTATATTTGCAGTACAGGCCTTATGGGAGGGCTTTTTCTGAAACACTGGTGCCTGCTGCTGCTTGCACGGCACCTTAACTGAAGAAATTGCCTCTGAAATAAGAAACAGAATCACTGAGTTACATTTAAATTGTTTGTGTAATTTTCTTTGAGCTCACGTACATCCCACCATGACTAACTCCTCCCCGGGTGAAAGGAGACTGATCTGATGATCTGATCGCAAATTTGCAACCAACCCTTATAGATATTTAAAAAAAAAAAAAATACTTTGAATAAGAGTTACCATTACCCAGTTGATGGAAATTCATATGGAATATTCTTTGGTTTTTGCTAGGTTGCTTCCAGGATTTAAGCTTTTTTAGAGCTTTTGATACCAAATATTTCTACTTTAGAAAAAAAAAGTGTTGACGCTTGGTGTTTTTCTGTTTTCATGTTTTAAGTTTTCCTTTTATGTATAGAAAAACAGTTAAAAATTAAAATCCAGTTATACAAATTGTTGGCTATTGTGTTTCAGAGAGGTGTGGAAAAAGATATATTCAATTAACTTAGGTCATCATTGTTTTTGATTATAAAATGTGCGTATATTAATAAATAGTTAGTAACTCTGTCGATATTTTTGTGAGATTTGCGGCAATTTTAAATGCTCACTACTACAACCCTAAATGAAGATAGCTTATTGAATTCCATAATAGTCAGACTGAAAGGCAAATATCCTATCTTCCCTGTACTGCAAATATAAATTGAACAGAGTATAGTAGCAAAGAATATAAAGTTACCAAGACGTATTATCTGCATCTGAAAATAAAATCCAATTCTGAAAGCTCTTTTCTAAGGAATAATAAAAACAACTAAATAAAAAAATATGTGAGAGAAAAGCTCTTACGCATACAATCTTGCCAATTAACTTACATACCATGTTATTCAATATTCTTATTCTTAGCTGTCATCTACCGAACACACGATCCCACCACTTTTGCACTTTGAGTTTGCAATACTATCACAAGAACAGCCTTCCTTTGTATTAATTTTGGTAGTATATGTACCTGCATTCGAAACAAGGTGAAGTAGGTATTATTATAAAAATGGGTATTTGAAGAGTTAAATTCATAATCAAAAAGGATTCATGAGCGAGGATGACGATCGAAAAAAGGGGAACAAAAACGAGACAAGTCGGAGCCAAGCAGTTGTTTTTGAGTCTTTAATGCATCTAGTATCTACTTACGTTGAGAAAGAAAAATATTTTTTTGATTAAAAGTGGAAGAGCACTAGTATTTTATTTCGGACCCCAGCAAAACTACTCCGATTGTATGTAGGTACCTAATTGAAATTAGAAAAAGGTTTGCAAATCAATAATTCGTTATTTATGTCGAATTCCTTTCAACAAAAGAATTTTTTCTGCGAAAAGAATGGATTTTTTTTCTGTGTTTGTGTGTGTGACACTTGACAGCAGCAATTTTGAAGTAAAACGTCAACAAAAATATTCAGTTTGGAAATTATGAGGAAGTTGTTTACAAATCAACTTGCCATTGTTGAAATTTCACTAATCAGTCAGTTAATTAACTTAATACACGTAATAAAACAAAATGACTTAAAGCAACCAAATTGAACTTAATAATTCCATCAACAAAATATCAAGGTGAGTGCTTTGACTGGTAGGTATTTTGCGACGAGAATTTCCCGCAATAGACGATGAATTGCAAGAATTTGTGGAGGACAAATGGAAATAATATTAATATTTTAATATTTTTTACAAAATCGGTTGGCCTATTTGTCTACATCGCGACGTGAGACTTCCTATGAAATGGAGTTCCTTCCAAAACAATATTCTTTGCCCATGAACAGCAGAATCACTCACGTTGATTGAATTTCGAGAAAATTATTTCTGTTGAATAATACTCGGAGTTGTAAATTCCAAATAATACTGATTTTATTAAACAACATATCTTTCTTAAATACTATTTTTACATGTGTATTATTTACATATTTCGTATCTCTTTATTCTTACTTATCTGTTTTATTGAATGGAATTCCGGCAATTTTTATAGAAAAAAAAATTGTGTGCATGAATTCTTAAAATCGTTCAAAAACGTATATTGCTGAAGTATCCTTATTGCACCTTTTAAAAACTGTATTTTTTAAAAGACATTTGAACAAACTATCGACACATTACTAAAGATATATTTGAAGATATTAAATCAAGATCCACTGCTTTTTTGGGATAATTGACTAAAATTTTAGTTTTTTTTTTGCTCTTCGACTTTATTCCGTCAATTTGTCTAGCAAAATAATGCTTCGAACATTATTTGTCTGGGAAAAATTATGTGGAGACTTTTGTATGTACAGTTTGAAAAAAAAAGTTTTGCTTTTGCGTTTGAACTGCGTACTGCTTAAGAAAAATCCGAGACAAAATTTGTCTTGGGAAAAAATTTGTATGAGAAATAAAATTTTTCCTGAACTGCGTACTTGGCTTTAAGCTCACCCAAAAAAAACTTGGAGCTCACCCATGCATTAGGTCCTGGCTACGGCCGTGGAATAACAGTTTTTGTGAGGCAATTTTTGAAAGTGTACCGGCCACGACCTCATATCTCGCTCTATACAGACGAAAGAAAAAATAAAAGAAAATCCAAGTCCAGTAGCGTCCATACCGCTGGAGCCGATGTTATACTGTTATATGAGGGTATCGGCCACTATATTTTTGCCTCAAAAATTTTTTATGAATACACTATCCAGTATAAATATGTATATAGAGATCAGTGACCCCACCGCCATCGCGTCGGTTTGCGGGTAGCTTAAATGAGATATTTAGTTATTTTTTGTATTCATATTTGTAATTAAAGACGAAATGCTAAAATATAAAACTTGAAGCACTGGGGTGTTCGATGTAAAATAAAAACTCGAGCAACCCAGAGTTTTTTTGACAGTTGACATTTTCCAAGTCGCCGTGGGGCAACGAACCATGAACAAACCTATCATTTCAAATGTATTTAATGTCGAATTCCTTTGAACAAAAGAATCGATTTTTTGTCTAAAAAGAATCAAATTTTTCTGTCGTTGAAAGGAATACGAAAAGAATCGATTTTTTTTTGTGATTGTGTGTGTGGCACTTGACAGCAGCAATTTTAAAGTAAAATGTCCAGAAAATATTCAATTTGGAAATTATTATTATTATTAATTGAAAAACAACGCTCAAATATTTACTATAAAATTCACCGAAAATTCGTTGCAACCAAAAACAATTTGTTTTCTTAAAACACCGCGACATTCAATTTGACATTTTAGAAATTTCAAATCTTGCAAGTGTGTGTGCAAATCAGTGTAAAATATTTCTTGAATCTTGCAAAATTAGCAAGATTTGTTTTGACAGAAAAAATTCCAATTGTTCAGAAAAAAAATCGATTCTTTTAGAAAAAATTCGATTCTTTTGTTGAAAGGAATTCAATTACAAAGCATATCAATTACTGATGAATAAAAAAATAAAAAATAATAGACACACATTTTTTTGTTTAAAATGAAGGCTCTTAATTTAAAAATTAATACATATTTTATTACCAAAGATGTAATATTACCCCAGTTGTACACTATCCACATAATATAACGTACATACATATTACATAATATGTACATAATATACATAATTATGCTAAGTACAAAAAAAATGTCTATTTTCTATAATTTCTGTTTCGTGTCGTCTCTATGCGTGCATGCGTCGCGTCGGTCGCCTGCAAACCCGATGCATTAAATTAAATTTTAGTATTTTTGCAACACTTTGGAATCAAATCACAAAATCAATTAAACTTACCTACTAGTCGAAGTCACTGCGTTCTATCACAGCGAGACTTAAAAGGTCTATTAGTGCCGTAAGTGCTTAATAGTTTGCACTACGAGTGTTTGAATCATACGTTTATGTCTCAAGATGTGGGTTATATCGAATCAACCTTGTTCAGCAAATTTAATAGACTTACTTGCTCTGGGCTATTGACATCAGACATTGAAAATGCAATTATAAAACAGAAATAAAAATGCTGCCTACACCTTTCTAATTTTAAAATGCGTAGAAATATAAAATTAAATGGATTCACAAAATTGTTGTTTTTTAAATTTTAATCTGAAAAATTATTTGACATTTAAAGTAAGTTTGAAAGCCATATTATAATGGAAATTAGACTAAATTTCTTAACGACATTAAACAATATAAAAGTTGTTAGGGGTCAGCAAAATATAATTTTTTTTATAGCCCATTCTAAATGTATGTAAAAGGTGTTTTTATCCCAGTATACTAGCTTCAGAGTTCAGATAATTTTGAGTTTATATGCAAAAAAGGTTTTTAACAGATACATTTACTTTTTTTCATTGCAAACAATTACTGTTCTCTTGTCTGCTGTCTGCCATTGATGAAAATCAATTAAAACAAATAGAAATGGCAAAATATTTGTGATTATTATTTTTTCGTGCGCGAAAAATTAATTTTGGATTTACTAAACCAAAATTATTGTTGTAATTCATTATAACTTTTACCGTCATATTATTCACTCGATAAATCCAGATTAAAACTTAAATCCGGATGTAAATTATACAAATTCAATGTTAATAGACCGGATATAAGTTTCAATCTGGATGTATTGAGTGAATAATATGGGCGTTATAATTCGGCAGGTAATTCTTCTGCGTTTCGCCTTTTGTAAAGTCGCGTGTTTTGTAGTGAAAACGTGCGTAGTAAATGAACAATATTTGTAGAAAATATATAGGAAATCAACCAAGTGAAATATTTATTTTTTTATTTTCTATTTTAAGATGCAAATTCTTTTGTCTTCTGTAGATATAAAATGCCTCAAAGGTCATCAATCCCATCAAGACAAATTTGATAACACACAAAAATTATAAAAATTTATTTGTTTTACATGAAAATAAACATCTGATAGTTGGATATTCTTTCCATTAAAATCTGTTTATTTATTTATTCCATTCTGGATATTCTGGAATCTGGATAGATATTTTGTCTTTTCTGTCTTTTCTATTCTTTATCCGGAAAAAATAAAGAAATACACCCATTGTAAACTGTCAGTACCTACTCAGTAGACGTGTCTTGTTAGGCCAAGATTAAGATTCGTACGAACGGCGCACATTGGTTTGGTTTGTATGGGAGAGCGGAAAAAAGTGTAAAATCTGAAATATTTAACGGATTGTAATTAAATTTGGCACACATATTCAGATTGCTTTTTACATATTTGGTCAAAATTTAGTTACGAAAAATTGAGCAGAAAAAAAGTTATTGACATTTTTCTAAAATTTGAGGGTTTTGACGTTGTACCGAAATTTCAAAAAAGTCTGTTTAATCTGAACTATTTAACGGATTTTTATGTAATTCGACACACATGTTAAGATTAGTTTTATACATATTTGATACAAATTTGGTTAAGAAAAAATTTTTATAATTGACAATTGATTTTTATTATTGACATTTTTTTTTAATTCTTAGGTTTTAAGTTGTAAAACTAAAAAAAAAAGTCTGTTTAATCTGAACTATTATACGGATTTTAATAAAATTCAGCACACATGTCAAGATTAGTCTTATACATATTTGGTCAAAATTTGGTTAAGAAATATTGATTACAAATTAAATTATTGACATTTTACTAAAATGTTGTGGTACTGAAATTCAAAAAAAGTCTTAAATCTGAACAACTTATAGGATTTTATTGAAATTCGACATTCATGTTAAGATTAGTCTTATAAATATTTGGTCAAAATTTGGTTTAAATTTGGAAAAAATAATTACAAAAAAAGTTACGCACATTTTTCTAAAATTTGAGGCAAAAATAAAAAAAAAAACCCTTTTTTATTTTTACCTGCTTGTATTTTTGGCGTGAAATTAAAATAACTGTAGAATTATCCCTTCTTATATTTAATTTTTACCAAGCCCTATCATATCATATAACTCAGATTGTGATAAAATAATAATATTTTTTTATATTTTTTTTTGAGAAAATTGAGTTGAAAGTTGAAAAATTTTGCAGGCAGAAATAATAACTTTTTGATATATAACACCTTCAAAACCTAGTTTTTTTAAATCCGATTCAGTGAGACAAATTTCAACATAACTCCCAGATCTCCAAGTATCTGGAGCTGTTTTTTCTGTGCTGGAGTACACGTTGATATACGTCACTGCTTGGAGGCAAGTCGAGCTAAACTTAAAACTCAAAAAGTTCTCATTAAAAACATTTTTGTTACTACCATTGTTTGAGGCTACTTATAGAAGACTTCTTTTATGAATTATTTTCTTTTATTTTATTTTAAATATAGACAAGAATACACCAATAAAATGTTATATAAAGTTACAAAATTTATTTTAAGAAACTTCGAAAAAAGACATTTAAAAGTTTGTTGAAAATATGGTTCGCGACTAGAATAAAATATTTTTGAAAACAGTTAAACATAAAAATTAAAAGGCTAAATATGACTTTCTCAAAAGACCTTTTTTCCGCTCTCAGCCCACTGGGCGGCGGCGCCGCAAAATAAAAACGGTTATTTTATAGTAACACAATACAAGCATTTTTAAATTAGGGAAGGGGGAGGTCTATCTCTAATCGCTCTTTCTTTCCTCTCTTTCTTTGATCTCCAATATCAAATCAATTTTATATACATTGATAAATATGATTAAAATAAGATTTAATATAATACAATTGGTATGCTAATTTAAAAAGTATAACAGTAAGTTATTTTTTAAAGTCATTCTACTAGTATGAAAATTGTAATCAATATTAACAGAAATAAGGTTAGTTTCTCTAACACAGCGATTTAAAGGTTCGTTTAGTGCATAGTTAACTCTTATGTTCATTTTCTCGGAGCAGACAGCGTTGCCTTAGCTGTCGAGAAGGTGCATAAATGTCAATCAAAGATAACAGAAATGGGCATTTCATATGATTATTTAAGATATCGCTAATGAATATAATTGAAAAGACTTTTCGTCTATTTGCAAGCGACTGAAGGGCAAGAAGTTTGCAACTAGTAGGGTGGGAGGGAGTTTCGATGTTCCAGCCTAATTTCCATATTACAAATCAAGTAAAATTTTTCTGAATACTTTCAATTCTATTGGAATGAATATTGTAGTAAGGATTCCATATCACACAACAGTATTCTAAAATGGACCGAATATAAGCAGTATATAGGGATTTTAGAGTATAAGGATCCTTAAATTCTTTAGAATTGTGTTTTATAAAACCTAACATGGAGTTAGCTTTGGCTACAATGTATTCCACATGTTTAGTAAAGTTTAGTTTTGAATCAAAAACCACACCAAGGTCTTTTTTTCCGATACTCTTTCAAGAACATGGTTCACAATTTTGTATTCGTAGAAAACTGGTGAAAAGTTGCGAAAAAAAAGAAAAGCAGTGACATTTAGAGACATTTAAAAATAACTGGTTAACTTTACACCATTCTGTTAGCCTAAGAGGGTCATCTTGTAAAAGAAGACAATCATCCACAGATTTTATGCATCGGAAGAATTTCAAATCATCAGCAAAAAGAAGTCGAACGGAATTTTTAAAGATGTCTGGCATGTCATTAATAAAGATAAGAAAGAGAAGTGGACCCAAGTGGCTTCCTTGGGGTACTCCTGATGATACATTTATATTTTATAGGGTTCGAGAGTATTTGGTCAATAGATACAAATTGTATACGACCTTTTAAGTAAGAAATCAGCCATTTCAACATGCTTGAGTTGAAACCCAATCTTTCAATCTTCTCAATCAAAATTAGGTGACTGACTCTATCGCAGGCCTTGGCAAAATCGGTGTAAATCACATCGATTTGATATCCTTCTTCGAGTTTATTCAAAATAAAATTGGAAAAAATTGAAAGATTGGTAGTTGTTGATCTTCCTACAACAAAGCCATGTTGAAATGGTGAAATATATTCTTTCAGTAAAATAGCCAAGTTGACGTAAACAATTTTTTCAAAAAGTTTTGGAATAGATGACAGTTTGCAAATTGGACGATAGTTAGGTATTTCTTGCTTTGGGCTATTGTGTGAATAGGAATTATAAAAGATTTTTTCCACTCCGCGAGAAATTCACCGCTCGCAAGAGGGCTATTAAAGATATAAAAAAGGGGTACAGAAAGAGCAGCTGCACATTTTTTCAAAACGATTGGAGGCACTCCATCAGGACCGGGATTGTTATCACTATCCAAATTCAGGAGACCATCTTCGATTTCGGAAATATTAACCTCTAACTGACCAATGTCAACCATATGCTGGTAAGTACAATATTCAGTGCTTCGAGGATGTACTTCATTGGAAGTTGTTTAGTTAGATTTAAAATAGTCGCCAAATAAATTACATATAGTCGGGAGATCCGAATATGTAGAACCCTTGTATTGCATAGAGCTGGGAATACCAATTGATTTCTTTTTACTATTTATAAAGGCCCAAAAACACTTACTATTCCTTTTTAAATTCGATTCAACTGAAACTATGTAATTTTTGTAAAGAAACTTGTTTAGAACATCGAATTCTCGCGCCAACCTGATATAATTACTCTAATAAGCAGTATTGTTTGTAGAATTACGAGTAAGTTTGTAAGCCTTATTTTTCTTATTACTTAAATTACAAAGTCTTTTATTAATCTACGGGGGCTTTGAATTATTGTTAATTTTAACTTTTGGTACATAAATATTAATTGCCTCTTTCAGATTATCCATAAACATATTATATAATTGTAACAAATTCAACGAATGAAAATTTAATTGCCACGGAAGTTCCGACATATAACTCGCTATGCTTTCAAAATTAGCCTTTGCGTAGTTAAATTTAAAATTATTATGGTCAACTGATTTAAATGGGATTTTTGAAGTAGGTACTATAGGCGTGTTTTTTTGCAAGCCCGGGGGTAATTGGTTGAAAAAAACGACAGCGGGGATTAGCGACGCCATGACAGTAAAAAACATGGAGTTTTCATACAAACTATCGATAACATGTATGCAATTCATGCCAATAACACAGTTTTTCTGTGCGCTTAAAGGCTTAACTACATAAGCCAAAAAGTACTGAAGTACAAAAGTAAAAATATTTTTTTTACCGCTAGCGCCGTTGTTTTGTGAAAAAGAATACACAAATTTGTTTTTAAACCAAAATTTAAGCTTTCTGCATCATTTTTATAAGTTTTCTAGTCAGAAAAACTATCACAAAATCAATTTAAAAATTTTCACTTTTGCACTTTTTCACTTTTTTGGCTTATGTAGTTGAGGCTTAAGTTAAACCCCGGGATTAGTTGTTGTTGCATTTAACATGTTAATTGTTTAGCACCAGCGTCGTTTTTTTCATCCAATCCCCCCCGGGATTGCAAAAAAACACGGCTTATATCTCAGGATTCAGGAACCACTTGTGTTAAGTGGTTGAAATTTGGCCCCTTTGTTTGGTCAGCTCAGAAAATACTAGGGGGGAGTCGAAAATCGCTTGAGTTTGTTCCTGTAAAAACAGTATAGTGTCATTGTATTTCTGAGAAGCAGCCTCTTTTCCCTGTTTCCCTCCCATTTAACCTGATATTTTTATAAATAAAGAACAAAATTTTATATTAAATAGTTGAAAACAACAGCCTTGAATAGTAGAAATTATTATTCAAGACATATTTTATCAATAAAATATGAAAAATCACGTTATAATGTTAGTGGTCAGTAAGATGCACCCGCGATCCTAATATCGCGATCGCGGGTGCAACCAATTTTAATTAGCTTTTTTTTCAATTCAACTTACAATTTAAGGTAAGACCGCACTTGGCGGAAATGCACTTCAGCGGAACTGAACTTCACGACTTATTTGTATGAAATTGTATGAGCTATATCGCACTAAGCGACAACTGCACTTCACGGCGCGACACTTTGCGACAAAGTTGGTAATCTGACCAACTGTGTCGCGACGTGAAGTTTCGTTCAGTTTCGTGCGAAAGTGCGTAAGGTGTCGCTGAAGTGCAGTTCCGCCTAGTGCGGTTCTACCTTTACTCTTGATTACGACTGATTTAATTTTGTTTTTGATTTCTTACAGTAGGCGTGTTTTTTTGCAAGCCCGGGGGGAATCGTCTGAAACGCCCCCGGGCGTGATAAATAAGGCGTGTTTTTTTTGCAAGCCCGGGGGGAATTGGTTGAAAAAAACGACAGCGGGGATTAGCGACGCCATGACAGTAGAAAACCTGGATTTTTCATACAAACTATCGATAACTTGTATGTAATTCATGCCGGTAACACAGTTTTTCTGTGCGCTTAAGTTAAATCCCGAGAATTCTCTGGGGTTAGTTGTTGTTGCATTTAACATGTTAATTTAAAAATTGGTGTCGAAAATCGTCTATAGCCGAATCGCCCCATGGGTACATATAAAGACAGGTCACTCAGACGTTCAAAAAGTTACAAAAAATTACAAAAATAATCTTAAAATTGTCTCATACCTGCATACCTAAATATGTATAGCAAATTTTTTCCCGATGCGAAACCAATTTGCTAAGGTGATGCTGTTTTGTTGCACACACTCGACTGCACCGTCTTTAGAATTACTATCTCCCTCCCACCAGTATATTCTTAGTAGCAAAGAAAAATCTAACATCAATGTAGACGAAAGCTTTGTCGTTTGTATTTGAATTTTATTTTAAATTAAAGAAAACATCAACAACAATAATTTACTAGGCGTGTTTTTTTGCAAGCCCGGGGGGAATTGGTTGAACAAAACGACAGCGGGGATTAGCGACGCCATGACAGTAAAAAACATGGAGTTTTCATACAAACTATCGATAACATGTATGAAATTCATGCCGGTAACACAGTTTTTCGGTGCGCTTAAGTTAAACCCCGAGAATTCTCCGGGATTAGTTGTTGTTGCATTTAACATGTTAATTGTTTAGCACCGACGTCGTTTTTTTCATCCAATTCCCCCCGGGCTTGCAAAAAAACACGGCTACTATAGATGTATTCCCGATCCGATGCAACTGGTCTTGTATCATTGCAAAAATGCAAAAGTGTAAAATTGCTATACCCTAACCCCATTGTAAATAAAAACTTTGCACTTTTGCAATGATGCAAAACCAGTTTGCATCGGATCGGGAATACCCCTTATGTAATTTCTTCTACTGAAGGTGTCGCTTTCTTGCGTGAATTCATTTCGTTACTACATTATTGAAGTGCTTTGAACTACTTTGACCATAGAGTAGAAGTAGTTGAAAGCAGCCAGAAGCACAGTACACATATTAAAGATAATATATTGCCCAAAATGTCAAAGTTGGAAATGTCAAAAAATTAAAAATGGCTGTTCGAGTGACCACAGGAACTCAACGCGCATCATTAGAAACAACAACAAAATATTGAAATTAGACAAGGAAAGGGGCACTGAATCCACCATTTTACCACCATAATACCTCGATTTTGACAGATGCGCAGAACTGAACAAAAATGAAAACGCTAATGATATTACCTTTAATATGTGCACTGTGGCCAGAAGTACTTGCCAGTAGATGCTGCAGCCCAAAGGAACACACCTAAAGCCTAGTACGCTGCTGATGCGAAACGAAAAATCCCATACAAAAATGACACAGCGAAATCATAAACGGAAAATTTCGTCAGCTTTTCGTTTTGCAGTACGCTGTTCGAAGAGCGAAATTTATAATTGTAGCAGATTATTTGGAGAAGTCTCCGTTTCTTTTTCGCACTGAATTAATTATACAGGTCATTTATTGTGTGCGAAAAAATGACATTTGAGTTTTATTTGTTTTTTTTTCTGTTTATCATTTTCTTACATCATTGGTTTCTCTGATTTTTTGCGTTTTTGTTTGATTTGGTTTTTGGAAATAGTGAAACTCTCCAAGGATATTTTCCGTTGTGTTTTCGCGAGCGTTTCGTTGTCTGTTTGGAGATTACAGAAAAATTTCGTTTCGCATCAGCAGCGTACTAGGCTTAAGGTTGTATCATGGTCGCATGAGGCAAAAAGGGGGCAAGTTCATTAAAATATTTCTGTAAATGTACCTTTCAAGAAAATGGATAGAACTATATTGTCCTTCAAGTTTAAAAATGTCCTGTTTTTAACCTGCCGAAAACAAGATGGTGCGAAGTGGTCGCTGCAAATCAAACTTTCTTTGTCTGGAACAAAATTCTTGAGATTCATTGCCAGCAACCTTTCTTTGCGTTTGGCATCTCCCTCACCTTCCTTTTTGCAATATTTGCAGGATCGTACCATTTTTATAAATTTTCTTCAGATTTTGTCGCTTTAAGCTAAGTATACAGTTCTTCTAAAAGTTAAAAAAACCAATGCATTTCTTATGGGAGAGATTTTTCCCGAAAAAAAATATTTTTCATTTCACCACAGTAATCCGAGCAAAAATCGAAAAAGGAAATTTTATACTCACCACTATTTTTTTTCCTGCAAAACAATTGGTCTGTTTAGTAACGTGAAATTTCTTGCGAATTTAAATTTAACGTTACTAAATAGACCAAATGTGCATCCCATTGTTTTGGCGGAAAAAACTTACAATTGTCATTTGTGTGTCAGTCTATATCTAAGCTAATGTCGAATTCCTTTCAACAAAAGAATCGAATTTTTTCTAAAAGAATCGATTTTTTTTTCTGAACAATTCGAATTTTGTCTGTCAAAACAAATCTTGCTAATTTTGCAAGATTCAAGAAAGATTTACACCGATTTGCACACACACTTACAAGGTTTGAAATTTCTAAAATGTCAATATGAAAACCAATTGGCGCATATTCATAGTCGTTTTTAGACCCCAGTTTATCTTAGCCTGGAGTTTACCCAATGTAAAGATAAACTGGGGTCTAAATTCGACTATGAATATGCGCCATTGTGTTTTTGGTTGCAACGCATTTTCGGTGAATTTTATAGTAAATATTTGTGCGTTGTTTTTCAAATAATAATAATAATAATTTCCAAATTGAATATTTTCTGGAAATTTTACTTCAAAATTGCTGCTGTCTAGTGCCACACACACAATCACAAAAAAAAATCGATTCTTTTCGTCTTTTCGTATTCCTTTCAACGACAGAAAAAAATCGATTCTTTTTAGAAAAAAATTCGATTCTTTTGTTGAAAGGAATTCGACATAAGTAGTGTAATGTAATTTTTTTTTCTGTAAACTGTCGCAGGAAAGAGAAAATTGTAGTTCCACCACAGATTTTTGTTCACGAAAAAAAGCCTAGTACGCTGCTGATGCGAAACGAAAAATCCCATACACATTACACAAATGACACAACGAAATCAGAAACGGAAAATTACGTTTTGCTTTTCGTTTTGCAGTACACCATTCGAAAAGCGAAATGTATAATTGTAGCAGATTATTTGGAGAAGTCTCCGCTCCTTTTTCGCACTGAATTAATTATACAGACTATTTATTGTGTGCGGAAAAATGACATTTGTGTTTTATTTATGTTTTTTTTGTTTATCATTTTCTTACATCATGGGTTTCTCTGATTTTTTGCTATGTTTGATTTCGTTTTTGGAATTAGTGAAACTCTCCAAGGATATTTTCCGTTGTGTTTTCGCAAGCGTTTCGTTGTCTGTTTGGAGATCACAGAAAAATTTCGTTTCGCATCAGCACACTGATCTCTATAATACACTGGATAGTGTATTTCCTACAATTACAAAGTATAACAGTTTTTTTGACTCCAATTGAAGATGACATTTGGGAAGGCAGCTCCACTTTTTGACATCTTCCGAGCACAAAAAAATCATTTTGACGTAAGAATTTTATCTTTGAAAACAAAATAAAACTGATAGCTGAGATTTTCAAGCTACTTATTAGAATAAATTAAGTCATTTAAAATAGAAAGTTTTATTATATTTTTAAGAAATGTAAAAAGTGTATTGATGACATTAACTCCTGTTTAAATAAATAATAACTGTATGTTTCTTTTTTTCTTATTTTTAAGCAAATAAAAAGCACACAAATTGAAATACGTTGGTTCTTAATTCATTGTAGCCGCTGTTTCTGTTGACGGTGCTGTTGCTGTTCTAATCTCTTTCTCGATTCACACTTATCGGACCGCAGCCATCTTCGATGGTGCCTAGAGAAACGGAGCCTGCTTCTGGAATTTGTAACATCACTACCAGGATGAAACAGTGCATGTCTTTGTTTCTTTTTTGATGGCACTCTCGAAGATGTCAGTGGATTGCAGTGGACCGATAGCTATTGCACCTGGTATGCCACACTACCAGTTGCTTTATTTTTGTATGCATTATGAACGGGAATTTGCATAATTCACAGGAGTTTGTTTCAGAAGCGGCCAGCCATTTGCTGATGGCAGGTTTGATAGACGTATTTAAGGCTACCTGAACAGTAGCATGGTGTAAGAAGTGCTTTTTGTGAGTCGCTTTCGCAGTGGCATATTGGAAATAATTATATGTGTACTACTTCTTGAAGCTTGATTACTGCTGGAGCTAAATCTGACAACGTTGGTGTCCGGCGCCGGTACTCCTGTCCACATTTTTGATATCCGATGATTTCCCAATATCGCATTTTCTTGGATTTCTCTAAAAAAAATTTCACGAAAATACTTTTACATTTAGGTACCTATTAACTTTTTTTAAGGGTGATCCTTTTTCAACAAATTTTGATACTCGTTTTAAGAGAATCAGTAATTGCTGATTCCAAAAAAGTATCAACCATCACTGTACGGCTTACAGTTGGGAATTTTTTTAATTTTCTTCATGATGGCAAAAATTAAGAATATTGAAAAAGGTTTTGGAGTGTAGCTGGCCAATGGTAAATCGTACAGAGATGAATGATACCTTTTTAGAATCAGCACTTAATGCTGTTAAAATAAGCATTAAAATATTTTACTCAAGAGTTTTAATGACAAAAAGCAATCTTAAAATACGCATACAAGTTCCAATATGCGAGTCCCAAAAGTAATTTTTTTTTAATGGTGATTCTTTTTCAAGAAATTTTGATACTCGTTTTGAAAGCATCAATTTTTGATTCCAAAAAGGTATCAACCATCGCTGTACGACTTACCGTTGGTCAGATACACTTCAAACCGTTTTTGATTTTTCTTCATGATGGGAAAAATCAAGAAAATTTATAAAGGTTTTGGAGTGTATCTGACCAACGGTAAGTCCTACAGCGATGGTTGATACCTTTTTGAAACCAGCAATTGATGCTTTCGAAACAGTATCAAAATTAGTTAAAAAAGAATCACCATTAAAAAAATTTACTTTTGGGACTCGCATATTGGAACTTGTATGCGTATTTTAAGAGTGCTTTTTGTCATTAAAACTCTTGAGTAAAATATTTTAATGCTGATTTTAACATCATTAAGTGCTTATTCCAAAAAGGTATCATTCATCCCTGTACGGCTTACCGTTGGCCAGATACACTCCAAAACCTTTATAAATTTTCTTGATTTTCCCATCATGAAGAAAAATCAAAAACGTTTTAGAGTGTATCTGTACAACGGTAAATCGTACAGCGATGGTTGATATCTTTTTGGAATCAGCAATTGATGCTTTCAAAACGAGTATCATCATTTCTTGAAAGAGAATCACCATTAAAAAAATTAAATTAAAATAAAAACTTAAATAAAAATCGCTTTTTCAAAAATATAAAAAAAAATTGTTTAATTTATTTCCTTTGAAGTTTTAACATAGTAAAAAACTTAAGGTAAGCCAAAATTAGTAGTATTCAGTGCACCTATATTATGTTCATACCAACTGCACTTCCACATAATTATTGTATTATCCAAATACAATTCTATTTGGAATATAAGACTGCTGCTACGCACAGATGATAACCTTCATCTATCTTAATGATTGGTGTTTCAGAATCATCCACTATCTCTGGAACACAAATAAAAATTGACTTCGAGCATTTTCAGCAAGAGAGCTGAGGACATCTAAAGTCGACACATTAGTTGCATTTGTTGAGTTCCTAAATATAGAAAGTGCATTATAGGCATTAAAAAACAAAGATTTCATATAAGTTGCTCTTAAATGATTTAAGCTTAAAAAAGTGTCTTTTTTAATTCGTGGTTAAAAAGGAGATTAATTCAATTTTTCAGAAGTTACTTTTTGTTTCTGAAAACCATTTTCAAATCGATAAACAAATTTCCATATAAAAGTAGTTTCGGCATTTGCTTTAAAACTGAAAAATGCAGGAAATTACTTTTATATGGAAATTTTTTAAAATCTTTGTTCGATTTGAAAATGGTTTTTAGAAACACTTAGAGGACTTCAATTCAAACTCAAAACCGTTCCAATAATCCAAATGAAGCAAGTAGTTTGGAAATGACAACGTTGTTTATCTACCAATTTCAGGAAATTTCTATTACTTTTGAAAAATTTCTTGAAATTCGTAGATAAACCACGCTGTCGTTTCAAAAGTATTAAGTTTATAAGGATGGTTTGAATTGTTCTAAGTTTCGTTTTAAGTTCCCTAAGTGTTTCTGGAAACCATTTTCAAATCGAAAAAAAGATTTCAAAAAATTTCCATATAAAAGTTATTTCGGTGTTTGCTTTAAAACTGAAAAATGCAGGAAATTAATTTTATATGGAAATTTTTAGAAATCCTTCGAGTTCGAGTCAAGTGAATTGAGTTTCAATGCGATGTTTGGCTAACAGTTGTAAAGGTGTAAGGAAATCGGTAGCCTTTTCAAGTGGATCGTCTTGACGTTCGAGCTTTTCGGCGATCAATTCGGCAACTGCGGAGACTCGACGCTGATAACCCAATGCACATTCTGTTTGGAACCACATGCATTGAATTCCACATGTTTTTAGCGAACTTGGATTGGAGTTGATGTACCTTGAAAACACATTTATCATCAAAACCAAATACAAACGCCACCTTGTTTTGTACTCACCTATCTGCAGTGTCGAAGCTTTGTGTGTTCATCCAGCCAAATGTGCGTTTCCACTGGACTACCCGCATGTTTGTATATTCGTCTTTTGGTGACAAACAACTCTATTTATGATCGATGGCTATGTTTATGAATTCCAGCGCATCACTTTATTTGAGGCTTCTAAAATGTTCGCCTCATGCCGAGTTGATTTTCTTTCACGAAGTTTTCTTTTACAACTTTGTTCAGTGATGTAACTATCCAAAAAAAAGTATAATGTCGTTGTATTTTGGACTTGGTTTTAATGGTTCTTCAATAACGAGCTCAGTGGTAACCGGTGTTGGGACTTGTAACTTCCCTGTAGATGGGTTTGGTTAAGATGCGTTGAAATGCGTTTGTGAACAAACATCACTGATTGTTTTCTGGAGTTGCGGATGCACATCCTTAAGCCTAGTACGCTGCTGAGGCGAAACGAAAAATCCCATACAAAAATGACACAACGAAATCAGAAACGGAAAATTTCGTTTTACTTTTCGTTTTGCAGTACGCTGTTCGAAGAGCGAAATGTATAATTGTAGTAGATTATTTGGAGAAGTCTCCGCTCCTTTTTCGCACTGAATTAATTATACAGACTATTTATTGTGTGCGGAAAAATGACATTCGGGTTTATTTGTGTTTTTTTTTTTGTTTATCATTTTATTGCATCATCGGTTTCTCTGATTTTTTGCGTCTATGTTTGATTTTGTTTTTGGAATTAGTGAAACTCTCCAAGAATATTTTCCGTTGTGTTTTCGCAAGCGTTTCGTTGTCTGTTTGGAGATCACAGAAAAATTTCGTTTCACATCAGCAGCGTACTAGGCTTTAGAATAAAAATTATGTTTCATTTTATTATGGCCATTGCAATTATTACTGCCACCACCACCTGAACTCACAACACAAAAATACGAATGAATTAGCCAACGCGACGTACTCACAACTAACAAATGAGGCATTAATTGAAGATAATACCTTTGCGAAGATGTATTTAAGATTTAAAAATGGAAAAAATTTCAATAATAATGTTTTTTTCTCCCCGAATTTATTTTTTTAATGAAATTTCAACAAACTGAGAAAAACGTTTCACATTTTCCACTTCTTTGACGTTTGACTTCCTCACTTTTTATATGTTATAAAGTTAAACTGTTATACAAAAAAGTAGGCAGCTCCACTATAACAGTTCTTCAAATGGAGTCAAGTTTCTTGTATGGATACGCTATCCAGTATAATATAGATATCAGTGCATCAGCAGCGTACTAGGCTTAACGCCCATATTATTCACTCGATACATCCAGATTAAAACTTACATCCAGATGTATTTACATTAGGTGTTTTTCTTCTTTAGCACCGAGCGGGGCACAGAGCGTGCTCTCCGAACAGAGCTTGACCTGAGCGCACCGATCTCTTTAAGAAACTCAATTGAGCAGTGAACTCTCTTATCTGTCAAATTACATGAAAATTGTATGAAGTTAGCCGCGCTCAGCTTTGAGCTCAGTAATTTTTTTTCGAGCTCATCGAGCGAGCCCCGGTCGAGCTCTGAGCTAAAAAAGAAATGCAAGTTGAGAGCTCGGAGCGCTCCGAGTTAGAAAGTAACATAGTTTTCTTTTTGACAGCTCAGTGCCACGCTCGGGGCTAAAAAAGAAAAACGCCTATTGAATTTGTATACCTACTTTACATCTGGATTAAAGTTTTTATCTGGATGTATCGAGTGAATAATATGGGCGTAAGTGACGTGATTTGATCACGCTCTGGATCTAGTTTTCTCCTCACATTGGGTGTCAGAAAAGTATCAGGCAAGGTCGTACAGCGTTAACGCTGATGCGGCCATGCGTTCTCACTTAATTGTGTTGTACTAGTCAACTTTTAGTTCATTTTTGAAACATTAAGCGCTGATATCGTTAGAAAGTTTTATTAAATCTCGTGTTTTTTCTCGTTCGACCCAAATCTGAATCTGTCAAAAAATCCAAATTTTATCAACCCGGTCGAAGTTCGTCTCGTCATTTTAACAATTAATTCGTATAAATACTTTTAAATTTAAAATGACGACAAAAACAGTAACTTTTTTGTCCCGAACAAATCGCATTATTTCATATATGGGAACCCATAATGCACGGTAAGCAAAGAATAAAATGCTTCGCAATGTGACGTAATGTTGTAACCATAATATTAAAATATTTAATATTAAAATGTTTATTCTAAAATTAATAAATTAGTTTTTCATTATTTGCAATTTATTCAAAGAACCACATTATGTGCTGCAACAAATTACACCACATTACGTCAATATGGAAATGAAAAGGCCGAACCATCCCAATCCACCACTACTGAGCTTAATGATAACGAAAAGAAATTGACCGCTGAAATTGAGACTTTAACAAAAGAAATCGAAAGTCTAAAGGAGAAAACCAATGAACTTACTGACAAGTACAAGAGGTCACTGGCTGATGGTGAAAATCTTCGTACACGTCTTACAAAACAGATTAGCGATGCCAAAATTTTTGGCATTCAGGGATTCTGTAAGGATTTACTGGAGGTAGCTGATATTCTTGGACATGCTACTGAAGCTGTTCCCAAAGAAGAGGTGAGGTTTTTTAAATTTTGATCAAATTGAACAACTCTTAATTCTTATAACTTTTGATTGGGCATATTTGAAATTGAATTCAATTACTTATAAAATTTAATTAAAATGTAGCTTGTTCTGGATCGTATCCATTGGACATCAAGGTTAAAATCAAAAAGGTGTATAAGGGTTGGTTGAATCGGGGCGACTTTCCAAAACGGGAACCCACGTTGAGACTTGATTTTTTTTTACAGGTTGGGAGTGATCTCAATAGAATAAATTTCAAATATTAAAGTGAGGAAACCCCGGAAAATTGAATTAAAAATGTTTGAAGTTTTCGTTTTTAATCTCACTTTTTTGATAAAATTTGTTTTTTTTAGTGTAAAATCAAATAAATCGTGTGTTAAAAACGATTTTAATAAACACTGAGGTATGTATGGGGGGGCATGCTGCCCCCCTGCAATCCCCCTGCTTGGGCACACTGTAGGATTTGGGGTAGGTGCGAGGTTCGGTCTATGCAGTTTCTTTTTTTTTTATCATTTTGGTAGTAAAGTAAAGCCGTTGAATCATTTTCTCCAGTTAGAAAAAAAAAACCATATTTCTTTGTCAAGAAAATAAGTACAATTAATAAGTTGAAGTGACCTCAATCGCTCCACCTAAACAGAAGTAGTTTTCTAATTTTCTTCACCTTCGTTATTAAGATAATAAGTAGATATTCAAAATTAAAGTACCTACATATTTCAACAAAAGTCGAACGTTTCTAGTATTTCCAATGTTGAGTTAGTTTAAATAGTTTTTGGCCAAGGCCGGTGTACATAATGTATAATCAAAATATGAGAACGGTGGTTTATAGATATGAATATGGATGGCTTTATTCTCAGGGTTTGATTGCAACCGTTTCGTCAGTTGATGCGTCTAATGTGGTAGCTTTTAGAGAGCACGTTCAGGACCAATTTTGGTGTCCGATAGCCAGTGAATTTACTTTGTTTTTCTTTTTTATATAATATGCTTTTTGATAAAAACAAATTTATTATGAAATTGTTAGTAATAAGTAGAATAATTTAAATATATTTTTTTTGAGATATTTTAATTATGGGGCAGATTTTTAATTTGTCAAAAAAAATTAGTTTTGGGACCTATTAAAAAATCGTAGTTTTTGTTTCATAAACAAAAAATTTGACTTTTGGGCATTGAAATTAGGCTTTAAATTTACCTTGAAGTATTTTGATTAAGAATCAATCAAAAAATTAATTTTGGGCAAGGTTTTGGAAATTTTTCCTGTGTGCGGTTCGATTAGGTATAATTTGTTGGCCGACTTGCTGACGTCTATATTCGGCCTTTTCTATAAAGCGACTTTACCACAGTCTTTAATGTTTATTAAATAAATAAAAAAGAGTAGGTATTTATACCAAAAATATATTCGCAGTTTGAGTTCAAAAATTGTCCCGTTTAAAAAAAAAAAACGATTTCCAAGACTTTTCATTCACCGTGGTTTTGAAACTGTGAATCTTGTTATTTTGTTAAATAAATTAGAAAAATATGCTAAAAAGGGAATGGAAATAAATTGGTTCAAAACAAATGTAAAATACTATGTAAATTTTAATGGCCATTGATTCAAATAAAGTTCTAAATCTAAAAATCATTTTCGAATGAAAATCTTTATTGCAATAGGATAGGTGTTTGCTTCGCAACCCAAGAATTCGGCGTACAAATCCTGCTGATACCCAACTTTTTTAAAATGCTTTTCTTTTTTTTATCATTAATATTTGCCCATTGGGTACAAATTTTACAATCTTTTCAGAGTCTTCAAATTTAATTTAAATCATAATCAAGCTAGGAACTGGATGACAAAATCCTTTAAAGTTTCAAGATTTTCTCCTATCCGTTTGTTTGTTCGGTATGAATTGTGCAATCGATTTAAAATGTGTTATACATATTTAAAATTATTTATTTTCAATAATTTAAATATGAAGCTTAAACGATATCAAATTATTCACAAAACATTTTGAATTCCATCAGAAAAACAATTTGTGTTCAAATTTTTGAACCCTACAAACGTTTAGTCAGGAAGACATTTAAAAAATTGCTTTTTTTATTACATGTCATTTTTTTATCAGAAAATTTCTCCAAAATTCAAAATTGAGAAAAAAAAATAAAGATAGCTTGTTTTACAGTAAAGACTAAGAGATACATATGTTATTTTCACATAAAATTAAATTTTATGCTGCTAAAGCTCGTAAGACACTACATATTTCTCTATTTTTTAGCTCATTAAATCATATGATCGTGAGAAAAGGAGAAACTTTGTAAAGAAATAAAAAGAACTTTTCTGGCAAAAAACTGTTTTATTTGCCAAAATTATTTTAAAATGCTTTTGTTGCAATTTCTTCTAACGCAGATATATTTAATACATTGGGCCATCACACACTGGGTCAATTTTAAACGAGACTAAACCTTAGAAGAAGAAATAGAGAAACGGGCATATCTAGGTGTATAGTATAGTGTGCGTTACACAAATGCATTGACACATGATCGGCTTGCAGTTAGACAGCTTTATGCTGAGGCTCCCAAAGAAATTGTCAGTTGCTTTTTGAAGAATGTGTTTTGAGATTTTAAATCATTAAAGTAATAAAAAAGTTTATTAAACTAAATAAAAAGTGAAAGTAAAAATATATTGAATACATGCAATACTTCATTGAAAAAAAAATAAACATGCGTAAAATCCTGTAATCTCCATATTGAAGCTCGGCAAAAAACTTCTTATTCTTAGGCACAATCCTTTGGGATTGAAAGAGACCTCAAGATATTTTGTATAGATTTAAATTCTTTAAATAGTTCAATGTATAAACTAATAATTGTTGGTTTACTTATTTAATGATTTTCATTAAATTTTATTTTTGCAACTATAATTTTATTATTCTTTTCAGATAAATGAAAACAATAAGCACTTAAAGAACCTATACGAAGGTCTCACAATGACAAAAGCTTCTTTGGGACAAGTATTTAAACGTCATGGGCTCGAACCAATCAATCCACTGAACGAAAAGTTTGATCCAAACATTCATGAAGCTCTTTTCCAAAAGGTAAGTCACTGCCAATTAAATAAATCGTTAAATATCTTAAAGGTTTTATCATTTTTATTTGAAGGAGGACGACAGTGTAGAACCGAACACTGTTATTGTTGTGAGCAAAGTTGGATATAAACTGCACGAAAGATGCATACGACCTGCTCTGGTCGGAGTTTCAAAAACCTCGTCGTGAGGATATACAAATCTTAATCTATATTCTATCTTAGTTTCATTAAATTGAGTTTTAATTTCACCACAGGGTTTTGATGAAAATTGAGTGAATGAATCATTATTTTGTATCTTATGAATGTTAAACTATAATACAAAAATGTGAATTGGTTTTATTTGATAAAATGTTTCAATTGGGGCGTGATAACGATAATGAGAATTTCTTATTTCTCTTATTGTGATGTTATCAGGTCTTTATCTCTAACCCCAATAATAAACTATTTTAAAAAATAATTCGTTTTCCCTTACTTATTCACATTTAAAATATGTAGTTTTAGATCCTGATACAAAACTTATCGTCATATTATTAACTCGATTAATCCAGTTTAAACCTTAAATCCGGACGAAAGTTAGTATAAATTCGATGTAAATACATCCGGATTTAAGTTTCAAACTGTATAAGTCGAGTGAATAATATGGCGGTTAAATATTTAAGTTCAACTTATATACTATTTTGATTTAAAATATTAAGGTTTACCAAATGGACCTTAATAAAATAAAAACAAACTTTAAAATCACTTTGCAGCAGAGTTATAAGTTTATAATCCATTTGGAAAAAAAAAATGTTGATGATTTATCAAGGTCACGGTTTTATATTAACGGATATTGTTTTTGATCTTTAAAAAACCCCTATTTTGAACCAGGTTTTTGGTCACCCTAAATTTTGGGACTCGAATATTGAAAAATAGAAGTCTAATTTTTTGCATTAAAATATGTTTGATTAACTGCACCATTTTGCTTAAAATTAATATATAATAATGACAATCAGATCAATTTATTTTTACTTCAATCTTCGTTTCAAGTGATTTGTGCTTTCCGAATTTTGTATCCATTGCTGTATCTTATGCTTCTTATACTTATTCTTCTTATTATATATTCGGCTACAGCCTAAACGGATGGGTAAAGGTACTTGCCATATAACTTTTTAGGAAAATCGGTTCCACTATTTTTGAAATGATACAATTTATTTTGGTAGCAGTTAGTTTCGTTAGATTTTTAAACAATCGGTTTCCTCCGGCAGATAGCAGGGGCTAGCACGTAACTTTGGTACAATCGAGTTTATTCGTAAAATCGAGCAAAGACAGTTCCTAATTTAACTCCGTCGACTGTTTCTGATTCGGTTGATTCAAGTTACATGCTGGCACCCCAGAATATTAATTTTCACGCGAAAAAATTTGCAGAAGGTTGATAAGTTTAGGTAAGCAATTTTTTTAAGAATCATTGTTGATGGCACCTCCCATTAAACTATCTTCTGATTTTCACTTTTCTCGAAAACGATTCAACTGATATTGATGATTTTTTTACGTTCTTTGGGTGCCCGAAGTATGCGAAGTGGTGAAATTCACAATCTTTTTGGAGAAAAATTATTTTATTTAATATAAACTAAAATACAGCGAAGTTTTTTCCCTCTTAGGCCATAATTTTTTTTCTTCAGAATCAAACAGACACATCAACCTCAGTACCTGTTTTTTAGAATACAATTTCCTATCTCAAACAGAATAAACAAATTTATCATCCCGCGACATACCTGCCTAACATCAGAACGACAGTTCTTTGTCAACGCCGTACGCCTATGGAATTCTCTACCAAATGACATGAGAACACTTGTTGATGTCCACATTTTTCAAAAAAAACTTAAACTTTACTTCTCATCCCTTTAATTACAAGTTTTACCTTTAATACAATATATTTAAAGAGAATTAATAAAATAAATAAATTAAGAAACAATTAAAATATCGATAAATTGTTAACTACTCAGTTTTCCATTTGTTTATATTATTTTTTTCTTGTTTGCCTCATTATGTAAGATATTATTTTTTTCTTGCTATGCTATTTATTATTAAAATTATGTTAGCTTTTATACCTTATACCTAAAATTAACTTTTAAAGCTATCACAATAAATAAGATATTGTATCTTAATGTGTATAGAAATCGATGAAATAAACTAAACTAAACTAATTTCTCTAAAGCCAGAACTGTTGTAGCAATCCTGAGGTCAGATTCACATTCAATTTTATAAACCATCGGTCTATTGTTCTGTTCTAGCATAACATCGTAAGTAAAAACCCATTTTCTCATCAGTGACAGGATTAATAAGAATTTTGATATTTTCTCAGATAATAAAACCTGTATAATTTAGTATCCACTTCTTTTAGAAAAAGACGGACAACGATTGAACTAGAAAGTACATAGTTAACACAATGCAATTAAGTTAGTTATAAAGGAATTTCAAAATCCTTAGAAATTGACTTCCTAGTAAATTCTACAGGCATATTTTATACACATATTTTTCTGAAATTCGGTTGTCTACCTGAAATTTATGTAATTAAGTGCAAATACCCTGGAAAGTAAAATAAACATCGATGCACAAGATTCCAGGTAGATCCCATATAAATATTTTTTTCGTTTTGTCTTTAGTCTTCTTTAAATACTCAACAACTCAGGTCAAACAAAAATTCACGATTGTTTGTGCCGAACATATTTCCTTCCTGTTAAACAATGTATCTTAAAGTGAGTTTTTGCAATTAAATTGTGTTTTCAACATTTTTTTAATTTTCGAAAAAATTCTAGATATTTGTGGTTCTTGCGATCTTACAGATAACCATCGCTTATCATCCAGTTATTTTTCAAAAAGATAACTCAGTTATTGCTACTGAGCCTATGAAAGTATCACTACCACAACATCATAAAATTATCCCCGTAAACTATCCCTACTACGAAGTTGTGACAAATACACACCTAATAAAACCCATTGAAGCACCAGCGACACTAAAGGCTGACAGGCTTCCTTCTGACTTGATAGAAATTGCTGCTACAAAACTGGGAATCAAAAGTTTGGATGAAATTCCCAGCTTAAGCGAACTCAGTAATCTCTTGGGCACTACATCGCGTGAAGAGACAATTGAAACCATTCGCGAGTTAACCGCAACTGAAAGTGGAATTCATTTAATTAAAGCATTTATTGAATCATCGGATTACACAGATGGTACAGCAGACAAAGACGAGCACGGCCAAACCGAAGCAGACACATTAAAACCACCAACAATTTTTCTTAGTGAAACTACGCAAAAGGATTTAGAGATCATTAATAAAGTTTTGTCTACTCCACAAGAAGACTTGGGATTCTTTCAACGCGTCTCCTCTTATCTGAACATATTTGATTTATTCCCTGAAAATAAAGAAATTCCTTTTTCAACCGATGAAAACGAAGTGGATCAAATAAAACCCAAAGCTGAAAATAAACATCATGAATCTCATCATCAACGTCATCCTAAGTTACAACCAATATCGGTTACGAACCGTTTTCCAAATTCACTCCCAGTTCCCTATAGGCCAGGTGCTACTAGCTCTACTTTGGCGCCTTCTACGCATAGGGCTTTGAAAGAAGATCGTCATTTTCCTGACCTTAAAACTTTAAATCGTGCTGTGGGAGAACGATTTCTAAATTAGAATTTTGTAAACTGTTGCTTTTCTATATCAGCTCTTAAATTGATAAATGTATAACCCATATTGTTTTGTATTGATGAAATTTAATAAAGCAGCAATGAGCATATTATGCATAGTTGAACCGTTTTTTATTAGTTATTTTCCTTTGATAAAATTTACCATTTATTAAATATTAAGGTTATAACAATCCTGCAAAGTTGCCACTGCACGCAAATGAATATATGAATATAATTTATGTTCATCTCCTTTTAACTGCACAACTTAACTGCAACATATTTTCTCTGCTACAATTTAATAGTTTAATTTTATGTAAATAACCATGTTTCTCTGGGGGTGGCGAGGCGAAGTAATCAAACCTCATTTTCTCGCACATATAAGAGCACGAGTTGTTAGTATTCGTACTATTATATTATAGTTTGCATCTACTCATGAATATTTGATAAGAGAATACGAAGCGAAACGTTTTAGATGTCGAAATTTTCATTTTGTATAACTGCTTTCGCTTTACATTCGCTCATTTTCTTAATCGAAAACGAATGTGAAATGACATTTCGATTTTTACTACAGAATTTGTTGATAGCTTTCTTTTAGGCGAATTGATAGCCTAGTTCGTTTACTTTGAAACCCTGTGCATTTCTGTGAATTTCTACACCAGTCTGTCAAAGTTCATAAAAAAAAATTAAATGACGTAGAAATTCACACAAATGCACAGAGTTTTAAAGTAAGGGAACACACCTAATGTTTTGTTCATTGTTTTGCATTGAAATAAATAAAATTTGAGTTTGGATTATTGTTTTATATTTTTTTTTGTAACAAAACTGAAGAAATGAACAATGAATTCTGTATTTAAAACCGTGGTTTCAAAAACAGAAAAACTCGAACCAGGAATAATTTCCAACGCGTTGACTAAATGAGGGAGTATGAATATATTGTTAAGAGATTATACATTTTTTTTCGACTCGCCTCGACGTCGCGTCATAAGTTCGAAAAAATGAAAAAAGACGAGAGTTAGGAATGTTATGTATGAAAGTGTTTTTGTGTACAAAATGTAAGTATTTTGTCCATTCAATAAGAATAATCATGCCGATTATGGAATACAAATTACTGGATCCGCAGTGATTATCATTACAGTGTTTTCTTTTCTTTGGGAACAAACCTGAACGCGGCCAATGGGAGAAATTCTGGTGTTTGAACACCAATGAATTGTCAAAATTGAAATATTAAATTATTATTAAATATTTAATTCACAATAGAGCATTGTTCATTCTATTACGTTACACAATACAAAACACCCAATCGATGCAATAGAAAATTAGTTGATTCGATTGGTAATCTTTACTTACTTGCTTCAATCCATATCAAATAGTATAAATGATCTCGATGGCAGAGTAAATTAACGAACTTGGATGAACTCACAAAATTTGTTTCGTCTTAGGCTTCATTAGAAAAATAATTGATTCTTCTGAAAAGCCACATTTAATAAAAGCTTTGGTTTAAAAGTTTCTGGCGAGTATCTTAAAAATGCACAAATTAGATAATATAGTCTATTTAAAACAACCCTACTTGCTATGTTTGATGTTAAAACTTTAAAAATCAATAAATAAAACAAATTTAATGTGCAAGCAGTTATATATATGTATTTATATATACACACCTACATATATTCATATATTATATTTTATCTTATTACATATTATATTTTCTTATATTTCGTGCGTAAACAATTTAATGCTCTTTTTTAAAGACTAACAACAGTTTGTGAACAATTTATGAATAACTTACTCTTTTGAAAGAGGTGACTTATTTCTATACAAATAAAAAAAAGTACATACATTGTACACCTAGGTGTACATATAGGACAATCCCATGCTTATTGATTTATAATTTTATTTGAGACAATTTACAGTTTTATTTAATTCAATTCGGAATGTTCAAAAAAGTATAATATTTTTCTTTAAAATACTTAAATTTGCAAAGAATTGTGTTATTCACTCTTGTTTAATTTCCATTCAGTCTTTGGGAGTAGAATAATTAACACTATAACAACATAAAAAAGTTTTTATTTACAAAATTTTGGGATGATCAATTGCAAACGCACTAAATGTTACAATCATCGATTGTATCACAAGTGCGTTGCCTTTACTAAAATCCTTCCAGTTGGAAGCTTTTATACAGCCGAATTCTTAAATCTCAGAGTCATAATTGAGGGTATTGACTTATGTGTGTTCTGTCGAAATATGTTGGTGTATCGCTCTTGAGTTGCGGTAACACAGGTGATGATTGTGATGGATTGAGCAATGGGTTATCTTCTTTTGGTGATCCAATCGTTAGTCGAACATGTAAGCCGGACTCTTTAATCAGATTAACAACATCACCGTGACTCATGCCAGCTATATCGATGCGATTGACGGCTACAATTCGATCGCCAACTTTTAGATCTCCACAACGGTCAGCAGGGCTACCTGGTATAAGCTTCCCTATAAAAAAAAACACGAAACATTTTTGACAATATTCAATCTCTGATTTAATTTTATTTAGCTTGTCATTTCTGCTGATCAAAATAACTTTCGTGCATAGACACAGTAAAATAAAATAAAAACCATACTGTGTATTGCTTACCAATAGCTGATCCGTAGTATTGATTTGATGATGATATAATTACAAAACCAAAACCTTCGCTTTCATGTCGACTGACAATTACATCGTATGGATATCGAATTGGTCGCACTGGAACTGGAGCTGATGTGTGTCTTACTCGACGTCGTAATATCATTGTCACATGCCCACGTAGCGCGGCTTCTCCCATTAAAGAAACTACTTTGTGATGAGATGACTTTACCTAATATAAACAAAGTTACTTAGTTAAAATGAATTCAATAATGTCTTTTATGGAGGACGGATCAAGAACATTAAGAACATTAAAAGAGATAATTGAAGGCCTTAATAGACCGGAGAGCATACTATTTTGTTCAACTTCTAATTAAGGCGCCAGTTATAGCTTTCATGGAAACTCATCATTGAAAATTTTAATTGTTAATTTTGAGGCACTTAAAAAGTGAAATCAGTGATTATTTTAATACAAATAAAAAGCTGATAACTCAATTATTATTTCTAGTCAAAAAATATTTCATTTGGGCCCAGCCTATCACAGGAAATGGATTTCTTTATTTCAATGATTGAAGTACCTTATCATTGATCATTGAAATCTTAGAAATCTTAGAAATTGTTTTATGTGAAAGGTAGGCCCAAAATTAAATATTTTTTTGACTAGAAATAATAATCGAGTCATCAGCTTTTTATTGGCATCAAAATAATCACTGATATCGCTTTTTTAAGGCCTCAAAACTGAAAATTAAAATTTTTAATGATGAGTTTCAATGAAAGCTATAACTGGCCCCTTAGATCTCTTTTAAATTAAAGGTCTCGCATACTAAAAAAAATTTGTGTAAATGTTGTTATTTAAACATCTTCCCCTCGGAAGGCGAACTTCATAGTTTCGTGATTTGTTTACTTTGTTACACATTTGTAATAACGTTTTGAGAGAAGATGTTGTTTATCAATATGAATTTTTGTATGTATTATTAGTTAAAACAAATATGAAAAATTTATAATTTTGTGACACAAATAAATAACTCAAAATTATTAATTAATAGTATAAATAAATAAATATTTTAACGCTCTTCATTAAATAAATTCTTAAAACCATTAGTTCGTTCGTTGAACTTTACCCAGGGTTGACCCAGGTTTTCTTGACAACTCCAAGAATTGTCAAAATAAAAACAGTGTTTTTCGCTTTTCAAAAAACACCTCAGGGCTTTAAATTGTGTTGTTGATATAAGCTATGTACTCATTAATTCAAACATAAAATGTGTTTTAAATTAGTTTTAAAAATGAATTGAAACAACATCAAGCGTTGTCCTTTTCCTTTTCTATTTCTATTTGTTATCTTTCAATTTTTCTTTTGATTTCTATTTCAAAAATAAGCTATTACCTGCAACAAGCAAATTCACAACAAAATAATTGCTTCACAACTCATTTCACTTTGGCAGTTTATTTGTTAGTCCCCTTTTCCACGATGGAACTTCCTGCATGAAACTTTTGATGATTTCTCTTAAAATTCCTTCGACCTTTTCTACGATGGAACTTGTTTCTCGTTGTTCAACTTTATTTTAGGTTTGACGAAAGGGGAAACGTCAAAAAAGTTTCTTCAAATCGTAGCCCGCCGGTGTTTGGCTATACCCCTCACTTTCCTACCCTTCTTGTCCACAAGCGAAAAAGTTTCATGCAGAAAGTTCCATCGTAAAAAAGGGGACTTATGTACCTCAACTCGCCACAGCAAAAAAGGGCTCAACGAACAAACCTATTAACATATAATCATCATCATATATATTATTTCTGTTGTCAGACTCCTTTTTTCTCACTTATAAAATAGTCAAATCTACTAAATTCGGCATCACTGGATAGGAAATTACACATAGCGATGACATTACACATAAACTTTATATTAAACCCCAATATTTTCTATAAATTTCGGCAATTTCAAATAATTCAATAAATGAATAATTTGACATAAAGAATGCCTCACTTTTAACCCATTGAATGAGTGAACGAGAAAAATATGTATTACTTCTGTAATTTCAAATTATCTCTTATTCGCTGCACCTTGAGTGAGTGTGGAAGAAACATATTTGTTACTTCTGTTGTTTGTAATCTTAAGTCGAATGCATTTATTAGGTATAACTAGGTTGCATGAATGAAAGAAACATACATATTTATCAATTCTTTAATTTAAAATCATCTTTTTTCGCTTGCACATTGAGTGAGTGGGGGAGAAACTTTTTTTTCGCTGCACCTTGAATGATTGGGGGAGAAACATATTTATTTGTCACTTCTGATTTCATTTACATCAAATATTGTTTACAAAGAAGTTTTGTAAAACTAATATTGTTCATATCAATAAAGAATTTATTTATTTTGTTAAAACATTCTATTTGAAAATTTAATTGCAAAACCTTATTGAATGTGCGAAAGTTTCGCACGGGTCTTCTGGTAAAAATATATTCGAGATAAAAGTCTAAACATTTAAAGCCTGCTTTAAATCACTTTTAAAATGGGAGTACCCTCTAAAATCTATTTTTAAAGCGAGAGTCGACTCTTCTATTAAAAAAAAGAAAAAAAGAAAGAAAGAAAGAAGTACAATAGCTTTTCAACAATCACTAGGTTTGTTCGATGTCACCCCTGGGGCGCACTGGGTCATCCTGAACTCGCTCTGAAGTGTTTTATGTTGCACTTTTGTCGCCCTATGTACTCTGAATGAATCTCAGGAGACATAGGTTTTTTCTTGGGGTACGAATTCAGAGCTTTCAATGCTGTTGGCATTCAGGCAAAAATAAGTGTTAATGAAAATTTTTTTGTAAAATACGACATATTTTGCTGGTAATTTTGTTATTTGTTTGTTTTATGTCTATGAAAAAGAGAAATTAGGATGGTGAAACTTGTTCGAATTAAAATAAAAACCCGATCAGCCCTGAGTTTTTTGACAATTGATTCGACATTCCTCAGGTCGCCCTGGGCATGGAACATCGAACAAACCTAATATACATTGCAGAATCCTAAGTTAGTCCCCTTTCACACAAGAAAACTCAGTTTCCAGCAACTTTCAGTTTTAAAGAGAGAAGGGCACCAAGTAAGAGGAAAGAACGGTCTACGATTGGTGGGAATTGGAAATTAAAAGAAAACGACAAAAAATCTCCAGCAACTTGTCTCCTTGTGTGAAAGGGGACTTAAAAGAGTTGTTTAATGTGTTTAAAAATATGAAATATGTAGTGTAGAAATATGTAACTATTGTTAACCCAGCCAACGCACATATCCAACAGCTCGTGCATCACTACACCACATATTGATGATCCGCTAAGATGTGAAATACAAATATCAGAGATCGTTCAATCGTCAACCAAGGAGGTTGTCGCGTCGCCCTTTTCTAGAAGCAATTTTTCTTATATGTTAGCAAAGTGAAACTAACAAAATATTCATTTGTTTTTATTATTTAAATAATTTGGGCTTATTTCTTCCTTTTACCGATGTTTCGTCGTTTTTTTCCAACTTCTTCAGGGTTTTTGATTTATCAGGTTTTACTATTTTACTATTTTTTAGGTAGGTCTATGTTTTTATCTTTTTATATATAAATTAAACTTACGGATTTTAATAACATTGATTGTTATTTTTTATAAATTATAGTTAACAATAATTTTTTTAAACAAAAATAAATAAATGAAAACAATATTAAAACTTTTACGCTATTGATGACGGACCCTAACTCTATATCACAGATTCTTGATTGCCTCACTGTAATATTGTTGATATTAGTCGTGTTTTTTTGGGAAAGCTATTCACAGTACAGTAGAATTTTACACGAGTTACAAATACAACATCCACAGTAGAATTACTGCCAATAAAAGCAGAAGTAGAATCCTACTGCGGATCGGTAGGCTACTGCGGACGGTTTTTTTTTGGGAATTTCTACTTTACTATATTATATAAAATCCCAAAAAAACAGTTATTGTCTTTGTCTTTCGTATTTATCGCTCTTGCCAGTTTTTGTTGTATTCTTAAGCTTTCCAATGTATACCTTGTATTTCCCTTCTCCTCCTTGTTTCGTCTATATGTTGCGCTAATCCCGTTGTCGTCTTGTGTTTTCGTTTATCAGCCTGTGGTGCGTCCTTTTTATATAAAATGTTAACTATTGTTAACTTTGGTCGTTCCTAAATGGAAAAGTGTAACACTGTGTAACATTATGACGTCATTAAATCGTCCCTAAATTCAGTGTTGGAGTGTCAGTGTTACACTTTCTAACAATTTTCAACTCACCTCCTTGAAGAGAAAAGAGAAATGTACTAGCGATCAGACGTCTTTTTGAGTCCTCCTTCATTTTTAACCATATCTCGAATTTTAACCTTTTTGGTGTCTACGACAGATTTCTAAAGTGCTTATAATAATCTCTACATTGAAGTTTTGAATATAAAGTTGATAATTTTTGTTTTTCATCAATTTGTTTTTTTTTTTATAAAATTACCTAATTGAATTAAATCAAATCCGTTTAAAACTAACACAATCAGCATGTCCCGTCAACAAAAAAATAAACTTTTGAAAGCTTCAAATAACTCTCCACTCCAATCACCATCACACTCACCAGCATCCACTTTTACATATTCGACACGGTCACTTACGAATAATAAAAAAGGTGCAAAAGCCACAAACAATGACGTCATCGAAGACCCAACAATTTTTTCATCAACACTGTCCAGAAACGACGTCACGGAAGATCTTGCAAAAATTAAATCTCAGGGTGAGTCTATTTCTGTACAATTAAAATCTATGGAGGAAAACTTAACAATTAGAATTGCCGCCATTGAACAAAATATCAGAA
Source organism: Epistrophe grossulariae (assembly GCA_929447395.1). Lineage (NCBI taxonomy): Eukaryota > Metazoa > Arthropoda > Insecta > Diptera > Syrphidae > Epistrophe > Epistrophe grossulariae. The sequence continues at coordinate 89,014,154 of OV839566.1, forward strand.
AGATCGATGAAATGTACATTGATATAAAACAACTTAATGATCGCGTCACTGAGCTTGAAACACTTTTTGCAAGAGTTGATTGCTTAGAGGAAGGAGTAAACAAAATAAAAACTACAACACCAAACACTGTAAAAAGCAATGTCCACGAAAATAACACCGTTTGCACTGAAATCGAATGCCTAAAATCACAGATCGAAGCAATTAATATTAAAAATTTATCAGCCGATGCCATTCTTATCGGAATCCCGTCGCAACCCGGTGAAATTCTAAAAAACACTTTTAACGCTGTATGCCACACTTTAGAATTTCAACCTCCACAACTCTGCAGAATTTTTCGTGCAAGCCAAAGGCAAGATTCTGTAATAATTGTGAAATTCCACTCCGCGCACGATAAATTCACTACAATTAAAGCGTTTGCTAATTTCCGTAAGAAAAACTCGCGACAATTAATGCTAAAAGATCTGGGCGAAGATTCTGAAGCTCCACTCTCCAGTTTATTTACATGAGAGTCTTACAAAAAACAACCGTGCTATTCTACGACAGGCAATCAAAATGAGACGCACACACCTTATTTTTTCTGCATTCACAATTAATGGTGTTGTATGCATTAAACTAACAAATTCCGATAATGATATTACAGTTAACACGATGGACAAATTAAACTCAATTGTCAATAAACGTAAACATCAAACAACCAACCATCACGCTCCGAGAGCAAGAGCTCCTATTCCATTTAAAAGAAAAAGACAAGCCATGTTGGCAATCGAAAAATTAAAAAACAACAGAACAGGACGGCCATACATTACAGCCTCCGCTTCCCGTATCGTTTATATTAACAGAAAGAGATAGATCTAAGAATTCATGTATATATTTCCAAATGTCATTTTTTTTAAAGTCTCAATAAAATACAATACAATACCAACCATCACGAAGAAGACCACAGAGAAAGCAGATATTATGATAATATACCAGAGTTGCCACTTGATCAAAATAATTAATATGATGTCTTTTTTTTCTTTAACTTGCCTTTTTGGTTTTTTCTCTTACTTCTTGCTTTTTAAATTTATATTTTTCTTTATTAACTTTACTTATTTATGTAAAATAATTTTAGCATCGTTTTTTGGAAACTTCTCTCTCCGTTATTGTGTGGTTGTTCGGTTTTGCTTAGGCGGTGTCCTAGAATATCTGAATTTCGATGATTGTGAATCAGTTATCAGGGGGCAATAGTGGGATTTCACAGGCAAATAGTATCACAAACTATAACAAAACAAGAACAATGTTAAATATTTTTCGAAAACGATATAATGGGTTATCCATCTGCCACATCAACGCTCAAAGTTTGAGGAAACACTTGGACGAGTTCAAATGTATTTTTAATGATACAATTATGGATATTGTTTGCGTGTCCGAAACATGGCTGACCGATAAAGTAGATAATAATATCATAAATACGGGTAGTTATAGAGTATATCGTTCTGATCGTGTTAACACTAGGGGTGGAGGGGTTGCTATTTTTATTAGGAAAAGCTTAAAGAGCAGATTTATTAGCCAACCTGATAGAAATAATGGTCTGGAGTCCCTTTTTATTGAAGTTCAGTGCGCTGCAGATGAATGCATGGTTGGAGTTATTTACAAGCCACCCAATATCACTGACACAAGTACCATTACAGATATTTTAGAAGAAGCAACTTCGAACTACAATCACATCTTCATTGCAGGGGATTTTAACATTGCCCTTCTTGATGTACAAAACAGTGGGGTTAAATTTTTCAACGATAATCTGGCTTCTCTGAATCTTTTTCCTATAAACCAAAACCAACCAACGCATTTCACCGCATCAAGCTCTACTCTTCTGGATGTTTTTCTCGTTAACCAACCGGACTACGTTAATTTTTATGGACAGCTAGATGCACCAGGTTTTTCGAAGCACGATCTAATTGTTGCCTTTTATAATCTTGATACCTCGCCAAACTTAGAAAATGAAACAATTTCGTTCAGAGATTTCAAATCGATAAACATGCAGTCTTTACTTTCAAGTTTATTTAGTGCCAACCTTGAACACGTTTACCAGCTTTCTGAAGTTGATGAGCAGGTCCTTTTTTTAACAATACATTCAATAACCTGTTCGAAACATACGTTCCCATTAAAACTGTTCAAATAAGAAAACATAAATTAGGTTGGTTTAATAACAACATTGAACAACTTATATATAAAAGAAATATTGCATATAGGCGTTGGAAACGTTTCCGAGTCCAATATATGTATACTCAGTATAAAACCTTACGCAATGCCGTCAATGTTGAAATAAAAAATTCTAAACGGAGATTTTTTGCCTTAAAATTTGAAAAGTTAACCTCCAAAAATTTTTGGAAAAATATCAAGTCACTTGGTATCTCAAAGCAACAAAATCTTTGTGATAAAACTTGTAACGTTAACGATCTTAACAAACTATTTGTGAACTCTTCCTCTGACACAAATGGAGATTTTGATGATTTTTCGAGTAGAAGTGCCAATTTCTCGGCAAGTTTTAGTTTTAGTAGAGTGAACGAAATGCAAGTATATAAGGCAATAACTGGGATTAAATCGGAAGCCATTGGGCTGGACAACATGCATCCTAAATTTATAAAAATTATTCTCCCATTCGTATCACCTTTTATCTCTCATATCTTTAATTCTATCTTAACCACCTCTTGCTATCCAAAATTATGGAAAGTTTCTAAAATAATTCCAATACTTAAAAAATCAAACTCAAATCTCAAAGAATATCGACCAATCTCTATCTTGCCATTCATTTCAAAAGCGTTCGAAAAGCTAATGAGCCAGCAGATTACAACTTTCCTAGGTACTCATCGGTTGATCACACCTTCCCAATCAGGCTTTAGACCTTTTCACAGCTGTACAACAGCTCTTCTAAAAATAGTTGATGACATCCGGAAAGATATAGATTCAAACTTAGTAACAACGATGGTTTTATTGGACTTCTCTAAAGCTTTCGATACTGTTCCTCACGGAATACTTTTAAAAAAGCTACAAGATTTTTTCCATTTTGAAAATTCCGCCCTCACCCTTATAAAAGAATATCTCACCCAAAGAACACAAACAGTTTTTGCGAACTCCAAAGTATCTGATTTTCTCCCAACACATTCCGGTGTACCACAGGGATCTATATTAGGTCCTCTTCTTTTCACGCTTTTCAACAATGACTTACCGTCGATTCTTAAGCATTGCAAAGTTCATATGTATGCAGACGACGTTCAAATTTATCTGAGTTACCGATTGGGAATGGTCGAAGATGCAACTTTTAGATTAAACGAAGATCTGATGCGTATTGTACAGTGGTCACAAGAAAATCTTTTGAAACTTAACTCTACAAAATGCCAGGCTATTGTTATTAGTAATACTATTGTTGATATGACATGTTTACCTGGAATTGAATTGGATAGTTCAATATTGAAATACGTTAAAACGGTAAAAAACCTGGGTGTTACATTTAATCAGACTCTGACATGGGATACTCATTTAACAAATGTTCTAGGGAAAACATATGCCGCACTTCGGGCTTTGCATTTATCGGGTGATTGTCTTCCAACGACAACCAAAATGACTTTAGCCAAAACGCTGGTTTTTCCTGCTCTTTTCTATGGTAGCCCAATTTTTTGTTGTACGGACGCTGCTAGCAAACGCAAGCTTCAAGTTGCCTTTAACAACATTGTTCGATTTATTTATGGCTTGCGTCGCTTTGATCATGTTTCTGTTCACGCAAAAAGTGCATTTGATATGCCTTTGAATAAATATCTGGATTTCCTCACACTAACTTTTCTTTTTAAATTGATCCAAAATAAAGTTCCTGTATACTTATTCGACAAGCTTGTTTTTCCGGTATCACAAAGAAGTAAGGTACTCATTGTCCCTACTTTTAAATACAGTAATTCCAAAAAACAGTTTTTTGTGCATGCAATTGGCCTTTGGAATTCCCTACCCACCGACCTGAGAGGACTCAACAACTACAAAATTTTTGAAAATTCCTTGCAAAATTTCTTCAGATGCTAAAATTATTTCTTTTGTTTTTTTCCTTTTCCTTTGCATTGTATCATATTTCTTTTTTTGTATAACTTTATTTTAATGTTAAATATAATTAATATTTCACTTTAAGTTTCTTTTTTGATAATTAATTAATTAAGTTCCTAACCTTACATACAAAGTATAACAAAAAGACACTATGTTTTAATGTACTTATGTTTCAAATAAATAAATCTAAATAAAAATATGAATTGAAGTGTTGATCTGATTGTTTTCAGTTACTTCTGATGAATGTTGTTTTTACTTGCGATATATACATACGTAGTTATGGCAAGTTATGGATTCGTAAAAAAAATCGAACTCGAGATTTTGATCAAAGTTGACATTACGATGATAGCGAAGTCAACAAAAGTGGGTCTCGCCATTTTGTCCGTCTGTCTGTCCTTTCGGCTGCAGCCTAAACGGGTTGGTCGATTTTCATCAAAGTTGGTACCTACCGTTTTTTGGGCATTCTCCCCACCCGTTTTTAAATTTTAACATTGAAAATGTTTATAGGGTCGTTTTGAGAAAAATATGGTGTTACCAAAATGATTAAATGAACAAATGAATATATAACAAATGAACGAAATGAACTCTAGCGTATAGGGGGCTCAGGATCGAATTTTTGGTTGGTGTTACCAAAGAAAATACCAAAATGAACTAAATACACAATCGATGAATCGTACCTACACGTTGATCGTCGCCAACCGACGTGCTTCAGTGGAGGATAGTTGAATTTGTATGAAATCTTAAAATCACTCGATTTGAGCGCACATAGAAGCCTTTTACTCAGGTTATAATTATCGGATGTTTAATGTTAAGATAGATAATTAAAGATAAAATGACAGGCTACAAATCTGCATCAAAATGTTTGCAAAAGCTTACAAAATTTCATACTAAAAACGTGAAAGATTGGCTTTTGAGAACTAATTTCATCACGGCAAATGACGTGAGGAACAAGAAAACAAAAAGAAAAAGAAAAAAACGTACCCACAAAGAATATACATTGCTGTAAGGGTTTTGGCAAGACGTTGGTTGGAGTGGAATGTGTGGAATAAAAAACCACCACTGCACCTGTGGCTGGTGCCTGGTGGCAAACCAAACACAATTGGCTTCGCATCGGGAACAAAAATGATATACATACATAGCTACATTATTAAGTAGGTTAGGTATGTCTGTAAAATGTTATGTTGATTAAATTGTTGTAGGTATTTTGCAAATATTATTCGTAATGGTACGATTAGGTTGGTTTGGTTGGCTTATAACTTCTGTTCTAATAATCGGATATTTAAAATAAAGGTCTTAAAATGAAGGTAAAATATCAAACTAATTTATTCAGTTAAAAAATAATTGAAATAACATAAAAGTGTAAGTGAAAAACGTTTAGGTTTAATTCATCAAAATAAATAATTAAAAATTTGAAAAATTGAATAACAAAATTGGCTTCGCCAACAAAATTCATATACCTACGTATCTATATAGGTACATACATTATGTATGTAGGTAGGTAGGTAAGTAGAAATGGCGATCACGAGCAACCTAGCTCGTTGACCCAATTAGCACTAGAGTGCGCCGTTTTGTTACCATAACTCGTTGGACCTGTGGATGTAAATGGTTTGGAATGTCTCAGAATGGCTCAGAGACGTAAGAGGTTTGACCCCTTAGGGCCAGTTTCACAGTGAAGTAAGTGTCACTTAAGTGCCGAATATGGAAAACTAATTCCCAATTTGACAGTATAAACTTATCGGAATAAGTGACACTTAAGTCTCCGATGTTGGCCACTTAAGTTCCACTTACTCAGGTAGTAAAACTGCGGCTTAAGTGCCAAAATGGTAAAATTAAGTGCCACTTATTTTGTTAAGTGTGCACTGTGAAACTGGCCCTTAGTATGACATTATGTATGTACATTTATATAAAAGGATTGATTTAGTTGTTCAGCGGTTGCCTTTTTACTTCTGTACTAATAATCGGATCTTAAAGATTAAGGTTTTGAAATAATAATAGGCTTCAAAATTTTGTGTGACAAAACTTGACTTCATTCTTAATCAATTCGATTGTTAAACCTAGAATATGCACAGAGACCTATACTTGAACCTCTATGATTATGACTTTAGTTCTATAAGGGCCAGATGTTGAAGGTTAAGGTATTTAAATTAACATTAATCAGCCTAGAGGTAGGATTAACTTAGCGAATCAACTTAAATGTAGTAATCGAAAAGGGTTGGCTTGGTAAGCTTTGATTTTCTGTTCTAATTATCGGATTTTTGAGGTTAAGGTATTAAAATTAAGGTAAAATCTAAGGCTATAAATTTATGTCACAAAACTTTACCTAAGTCTAAGCCAATTCGATTTTTGAACTTGACCTACGTCTTAACCAATGCGATTTTTGAACTTGACCTACGTCCAAACCAATGTTATTTTTGAGCCTGAAATATGCAAAGGTACCTACTTGCGTTTTTCTTTAATAAACTCAGAACATTAGTTCTAAGTTGTTGAAGGTTAAGGTATTTAAGTTAACGTTAATCAGTCTAGAGGTAGGATTAACTTACCTAAGCAACTTAAATATAAATATCGAAAAGGGTTTATTTGGTAAGCTTTTATCTTCTGTTCTAATTATCGAATCTTTGAGGTTAAGGTCTTAGAATTCAAGTAAAATCTCAGGCTATAAATTTATGTTACAAAACTTTACCTACGTCTAAGCCAATGTGATTATTGAACTTAGAATATTCATAGGTACTGCAATATAATTGAACTTCTTTAATAAACTTATAAAGATTTAGTTCTAATGTTCAGATGTTCAAGGTTAAAGGTAGAACTGTAATAGTCGGATGCCGACCTAAGTGGTCGTACGAAACGAAACGAATACAAAGAATTTATATGACGTGCCCATAATTGAGTTTTGCTTGTTTCGACCAATTTTTTACTTTTGCTTCCAGAAGTGAAGAGCGCTCACCGACCGCTCCATGCGTAAGTGAACTGAGAGAATTTTCTTCCAACATCTTCCGACTATTACAGTTCTACCTTAAGGTCCTCAAATGAAAAAAAAACGATTCAATTTGGTTGTCAACTCAGCTGTCAATTTAATTGGTGCTTTGCTTTTCATATACACAGATAAAAGAATACTGCTTAGCTGTCAAAACCATTTATATTGTCTTAAGAAATTACACAATTAAATTTATTAAAAGATGAGTTTAAAATGCAAAATATTATAGAATACCTAAAAACAATTAGGTAAATCAGGTTTGCATTGAGTTTGAGCTACACATCAAATTATTTATAAATTTGGTCTCGCGTTGAAAAGGGTCCACTTTGATAGTAAATCAAATAACTTGCATATATATAAATAGTTCAATAAGTTGAGAGACTTTTAAATCAATTTGAACAAATTTAGGGAAATGTTTGAATTTCTTCAACAACAACGCCGTGATTAAATAAACTGAACTGAACAACATTAATTTAACCGCCAACGGGGATTCGACATTAAAAATATCTATATATTGTAATTTCAGACTGAAGAATGGTTTCTTAAACATCTTCAGAAGTTTTGGTGCAACTATAGAATACAAATTAGAAATCACCAAGATTATTTATGTTTTTATTTTATCGAGCTAACACAAGTCATTTTCAATGTCCCCATAGTTACTCTATGAGTGAAATCTGTAAATTTTTTTTTAAGACCAAAAATAACGGTACCTGTCGTACAAATTTATTCGGCAAAAAATGAAAATCTTATTTTTCTCAAAAATGTGCCCACAAATTTAAAAAAAAATTCAGTAATAATCAGTAATTTTTTTTTCAAAAAGGCAACCATTTTATAACAAAAAATTTAAAAGCTACCTGCCATGGAACCATTTTTTGATTTTCGATTTTCTCAAAAACTGTTCCAACTGATATTGATTAATTTTTTTATACAGAATGTTTGAAAAAGTTTGAAAAGTTTTGTATACCAAAATTTAAAACAAATTTTTTTTTGGATTTAAAAAAAGTTTCAAAATTGTTTTTTGAGAACTTAATAGTTCGATAACGACTCGGTCAATTTTTATTAAACTTGGCATCCAGCAGTTTTTAAACATTATCTAGCTGATTTTAAATGAAAATTATTCTTATAACCAAAAATAACAAAAATAAAAAAACATTTGTCTATCGTGTAAAATGGTATCTCTCATAGAATAATTTTTTTGATTTGCGACTACATATTTCGTTCAGTTGAAATGATTTTAATGAATTTTTTCGCACAAAAGCTTCAAATAAGTTCTAATAATATTGCATACAAAAATTTTCAAAAAAATAAATTTTTGATTTAAAAAAAAAATTTCAAAATTATTTTTTGAAAATTCCATATTTCGAAAATGGGTAGATGATATTTTTTTATAATTAATTTTTTAACTCCGCATTAATAAACGATTTTCAATTTTTTTTTTTCTCATAAATTGATATTTCCTTAAGAAATCGGATGATTACATAGCATTGGTGTCAAAACAATTTCAGAGGTTGCTTAATCAATTTATGTTTAATTAAATATTTTTTTTATTACAATTTTTCAGTCTAAATTGTAAGTTCCATGCATATTTGCAACACGGTGCTATAGGTATTGTTCATAAATAAATATACCTACTCGCATAATACTACCTTAAACTTAACAACGTTTTAAGCAGGTGGTATGCAAAATAGGCTCCTATAACTAATTTATTTCTTTTATAAGAAAAATATAGTTTTTGAGATATTAAAACTTTAAAAACACAGTGTGATCGCACATAAGAGCAGGTTCGTGCGACCCAGTCGTGCACCCATTTTTTTATATGTTTAATCTATCAATTCGGCAGGTTTTTTGCAGAGGAATTTGTGTCCATTAAAAAATTAATGATTCGATTTTGTACGAAAATAAAGTTAGTGTGAAATTATTTTAAATATTGTAGATATGCATTTAATGATTTAAGTGATCATAATTTTTGTCTAATAAAATTTGATGCAATCAAAAAAATTGTTTTGATTTATTCATTCTAAATGTGTTTTAAATTTTTTTCAACCCCTTTCGACTGACAGATCAGCAATATTTTGAACATTGGTAGTTCCTAAATGAAATGTTACACTACACAACAACAATAGATAACATTCTACAGAAAAAGAACGGACGGCTTGTGTATGAAGGGAATTCTGAAGAAGATTTTAGTGTTTCCATTTTTGTTTTCTGTTGTTTTTGTTATTATTTGTTGTATTATTTCTTTGATTTATTTTTTCATGCATTTATAATGTTATTTGGGAAATTGTTCATTTTTTAGATGTATCTTATTTTTGCCGTATTTTTGTCATGAAATTGTTCGTCACTGATTTCCAATACTTTGTTTTGTGAAGTTCATTGCTGCATTAATTTGCTGACTCGTTGGTTGATTTGAGTAAAAATTGATCATCCTACCTTATGAAGTGTTCTTTGTGTACCAATCAAAAATTTATTTATTGTTTTTTCTGTGAATTTTTGAATCTAGATATGGTAAGCTGTCATTATTTTCCATTTCTATGGTGAACTGCTGTAACTTGTTGTAATAATTGTTTAATGTTTGTAGAACTGTGCGTCCGGCTTTTGTATTATAGCTAAAATATCATCTACATATTTAACTATAAATTGATTTCGATGTTTTGTTTTTTCAATTCTTCTATTGTGTTGTCAATAATTAATTTGTCAAGTCAATATCAGCTATCGTTGGTGAAAATGGTTTACCCATTGGCATTCCGAAGGTTTGGTTATAGATTTTGGTTCTTGTCGTGACGTTGTCGAGAGCTTTCTCTTAAACAAACAAAAAAAAAATTTTAAATTTTGTTTTAATAATACTTTTATATACTAACTATTAAATTTTATTTCAATACAACATAAAATATCTTGTGGAATTTGCAAAAAAAAGTTCGAAAGGCCTGAATTTAAAGTTGGGTGCACTGACTGTCTAAAATATTATCATGGAAATTGTGTTAAAATCACCGCAAATGAAATTGAATTGAAGAAAAAAACAAAATCCAATTGGAAATGGAGATGCCCTAATTGTACTACTCTTAGGAGAGGATCCCTTTCTGGTTCTAGTGCTCTTACTCCAAAAAAATTCTGCTCTAATGCTCAAAAACCTACATCGTTTGAATCGGACTCTCTTGAATCTGACTCTCTTGCATCGAATAACAAAGCTGTCAACGCTGCCGCCGCCATCATCGCCAACAACATCATTACTGCCCCCTCCATCGTTACCACAGCCACCACCGCCACCCCCTCCAACAACGCTAACACCGCCACCTCCTCTAACAACGCTAACACCGCCAACTCCGTTTACACCACCAACAGCGCTTACACCATCAACAACGTCTCCACCGCCAACTCTGCCACCACCGTCAATATGTATACCGAATTTATTGATCACATTTTCGCCCGTATTGGTAGACGTAATAAAATAAAGTTTAATGGGGGAGTCTTGAACCTAAGGATTACTGATCATAAAATTATCAGTTTTATAAGTGATTTAAAAACTGACTCAAAAATTACAAACAAAACATTAAATAAAGAACGTTATACCACTGATTTTATACTTTTACAGGATCTTTTTAAATTTGAATTTTGGGATCAGGTTTACTCCGTAAATGACCCATCTACAGCGCTTGCTTCTTTTATTTCAATTTTGCAAAAGCACATAAAATCATGTTCTACGCCAATAAAAAACTGTAATAGAAAAACATTTTTAAAGCCTTGGATGAATCATAGTTTAATAAAGCAGGTGAGAAAAAATAATAAAGTAGGTTTGAAGTGTAAAAAACATCCAAATAATGTAAAACTAAGGAACTATTACCTTTCCTTAAGTAAAACTGTCAATACAAATGTCAAGTTAACTCGAGATAGTTACTATACAAACTTATTTGAAAAATCGAAGGGTAATGTAAAAGAAGAATGGGCTATTGTTGACAGTATTTTAGGGAAGGTAAGGCCGTCTAACGAAATTGAAAGTTTGGTTGTTGATGGTGTTACCTTAACGGACTTGAGCAGCATATCTAATAAGTTTAATGAATATTTCACAGACATCTCCGAAGAACTTAAATTGTCATTTAACTCGTGTTCTGATTGTAATTGTTATAATTATCTGAATATGGGGACTGAATATTTGCAACCAAATAGTTTTGCTTACGATGCTATTACCTCTTTTGAAACTTTCAAAATGATCAACTCTTTAAAAAATAAGAATTCTTGTACTTCAGATGGAATATCTAGCACGCTTCTTAAAAAAGTTGCCCTATATGTGTCTGATGTACTAAGTTTTATTTTCAACTTGAGTGTAGAACAAGGAATTTTCCCAAAGCATCTGAAATGTGCTGAAGTTATTCCATTGCTTAAGAAGGGAGATAAGAAAAATATGTCAAATTATAGACCTAATTCTCTTCTTCCCATGGTTTCGAAAATATTTGAAAAACTTATAAAGAATAGAATCACTTCTTTTCAGAATAAAACCAGTTTTTTTAGTGAAAATCAGTTTGGTTTTCGGGCAGGAAAGTCAACAGATTATGCAGTCAGCTTCATGACAGCTTAAATAATAGCAAATCTACAAAAGCCCTCTTCAGTGATATGACAAAAGCTTTTGACATGGTTGACCATGACATACTACTGAACAAGTTCTATAATGCAGGTTTTAGGGGAGTTATTTTCGAATGGCTCAAATCTTATCTGAAAGGAAGAGTCCAATTAGTAATTATAAATGGTATTGTTAGTACAGCTCGTAATTTAAAAAATGGTGTTCCTCAGGGATCAGTACTCGGCCCGCTATTTTTTTTGGTTTATATAAACTCACTTTTCAATCTCAAGCTAAATGGTCTTTCAACAGCCTTTGCAGATGACATATCATTCACCTACCAATCATTTTCTGATTTTAATTGTGTAGTGCAAATTGAAGAAGATCTACAATGCCTTAGAACTTGGTTTTCTACTCATAAGCTTATTTTAAGTGAAAAAACTAAATTAATGTCGTTCAAAACATCAGGTAATCAAGTTGTTGACTATAACCTTCGTTTTCATGAATCTAACTGTGAACAATATAGCTTCCCTATACACGATTGTGGTGAATTCAATTTCAATCCGTGCTTGCTCAGACTCATGTTCAGAATTGAGTTAGTACCAAGCTTCAGATACTTAGGGGTTACAATAGATTCTAATCTTAACTGGAAAGAACATATCGGTAATATAAAATCCAATTACTGGTTACTCGGAAATTGTATCTCCTAAAATCATTTTGCTCTAAGAAGATTTTAACTTTAATTTATTATGGTCTCGCGCATTCAAAACTGCAGTATGGGTTATCTAGCTGGGGAGGTTCATATGCAAATACATTTAATTCTTTATTGATGCCCAAAAACACTTAATTCGTATTATTTGCAATAAAAATCGTTTCGCTGAAAGTTGGCCTTTATATAAGGACCTAAGGATTCTGCCTATGAGACATCTTTACGTTTTTAAAGTGCTTAAAGAATTTTTCAAGCAAAGTGGTAATATGCCTAGTAGAAACTCTATATTGTACAATCTACGTATAAACAACATGCATCTCGTTATTGAACCTACTGCTCACAAAGCGCATTTCTCTCATTTTTACACTGCTACAGCCCCAAGGTGCTTTAACAAACTACCAATGTCTATAAGAATGAATCAAAACATTAATTCTTTTTTAAAAAAAATAAAAGACTGGCTATTCACTGTGGACTTAATTTATATTGAAAATTATTTTTGTTAACTTATAGTAATACTCTTAATATGTTGGCTTGTTTGCTTTTTATTATATTTAAAAAAAAAATCACAATTTATTATTTATATAATGTTTACATAAAGGTCTTTAATTATTATTATTGTTATTACTGCAAATTTAAATTATTTAACTCTGATTGTCACCCCACATCAGTTTCATTTTGTAAAATCCATTATAATGTAAAGGGTGATTTTTTAGCTGGTTTGGTTTTGGCAACACTGGTTTTGACAGCTGACGTGTGTTTAGTACCTTGTGTCACTGTCAAACAGCTTCAGTTTGGTTTGCAATTTAACCATGGATCGTCTTACAAATGAACAACGCTTGCAAATTATTGAATTTTACTATCAAAATTCGTGCTCGGTTCGAAATGTTCATCGCGCGAAAAATTGTGTTCAGCGATGAGGCTCATTTTTGGTTGAATGGGTACGTAAATAAGCACAATTGCCGCATTTGGAGTGAAGATCAGCCAGAAGCATTGCAACAGCTACCAATGCATCCCGAAAAAGCCACTGTTTGGTGCGGTTTATGGGCCGGCGGCATTATTGGGCCATATTTCTTCAAAGATGATGCGAATCGCAGCGTTACTGTCAATGGTGAACGCTACCGAGCGATGATAACAAACTTTTTTTTGCCCGAAATGGAAGTTCTTGACTTGCATGATATGTGGTTTCAACAAGACGGTGCCACATGCCACACAGCACGCGAAACAATGGCGCAATTGCGAGGCGAGTTTGGTGAACAGTTAATTTCACGTTTCGGGCCGGTCAATTGGCCGCCTAGATCGTGCGATTTGACACCATTAGACTATTTTTTGTGGGGGTATGTCAAGGCTAATGTCTATAGGGACAAGCCCGCTTCGATTGACGCACTGGAAGCCAACATCCATGCATTCATTCGTGAGATACCGGCCGATATGTGTGAAAGAGTATGCCAAAATTGGACTAAGCGGATGGGCTACCTGAGACGCAGCCGCGGTCAACATTTGCATGAAATTATCTTTAAACATTAAATTGCAAGGTTCAAACTATCGATTCAAATAAATATTTCATTCATTTTTTCGAATTTTTTGTGTTTTTTTTTTAAAAAAAGTTCTAAACCTCTTAAAAAATCACCCGTTATGTATCATTCAACTCTAACTTATAAGTTATAGAATGATTACTATTTATTCATTGTTAAACATAAATTGTTAAACTAGTATTTAAGTTTTAAATGAATAAAATATGTTCTTATCTTATCTTAAGATTTTGTTATAGACTTTTGAAATAATTGTTGTCTTTCAGACAAAATTCTAAAATCTTTATATATTTGGTTTTTGGTATTGGCGTTTTTTCCTTTATTTTATCTTAAGATTTCATTATATATGTTTTATTCCTAAGTATGTTGGGATATTTGTGAATAGTGATATTACATCAAGGATACCAAAACATGTTCTTCGTCCAAGGTAATATCGGATAATTTTTCTTTTCATTCAAAAGATAACGATCTGTAAGCCCAAATTATTTAAATAATAAAAACAAAACATAAATACACCCAGATCACCACAAACTATAAAATATTCTTTTATTTCTTATGAATCCTTTTTTGATTTCGCTCGGAACCGTTCTTGACACTATTAACTAAACGACTGAGTTACTTCAACCTCAGTTAATCCACTGAAATCATGATCCGAAGATGAACCACATTCGTAAAACTAAAATAAATAAATTGGGTGGCGCGACAACTCGTGTAGAACCAAGGCTTAGTGACTTGGTGACAAATCAAAAACATTCCTGTGTGCGTTTTTGGCAGGAATGGAGGGGACCTACAATTTTCTGAGAAGCACTTTTTCATGATAAGAGATACTCTTGGAGGATTTCTCAATTCCTAGCAAGAGTCAGTAACCCGTGAAAAACATTTCTGCTTTTAGGTGTCGTAGGTCCTACGCACTAACCATTACACCACGGGCATGATACAACACATTCGTTAAACTGGCTCTTTGTAATTTCACCTTGGGAGTAAAATAACCATAATTTAAGGAGTAGATAGTTTTTTTAGTATGGAGATCATCGATTAGACAAAGTATAATTTTATTATTATGTAAAATGTATTGTTTTTCTATAAGCTTACCACATTTACTCCATCAATACTTAGGATTTCATCGCCGGTACCCATTCCCGGATCTCCGTCTGCTGCGCCACCCGGAACTACATGCCCGACAGTTACTTGGGAACCTTCCTCCGTTCCACCAACAATGCGGAAACCAAAACCTTGAGCTTGCCTCTCTAACGTTACTTCAGATAGCTCGCATTCATCCTTAAACAACAAAACAACATGACACCTGCTTTAATATCAAATCAATTTAACAAACTTACATCATCCATATGTCTGGGTGTTGTACTATTTCCACCAACCATATAGTTCCACATTTGGGGATTTACTTGCAAATAATTTTGTTGTTGTTGCTGGTGTTGGTGCTGTTGCTGATGGTGATGTTGTTCCGCCATTAAAGGACGATGGTTCTCCAGTGGACTAAACCCTGTTTTCCGTCGGTCGTTCATTAATTCATTGACCCTTTTTTGAATCCTTCCATTTTGGGAGTTCTGATGGTGATGGTAGAATCCCTGCGCCGCAGACTGACTATTTTGATGGAATTTGTAACGTTGATAGTCCTGACATTCATAGCAATAGCAGGTCTCTTGATGATAGGTCGGCACCGGAGCCATTATTGCCATAGGAGGTGAGTACAAACCACCTCCTACATCACAATTCTGTTGCGGAGTTGCACTACCTTCGTAAGATTCTCTTTTAACAGAAACGCCTTCGTACAGAGAATTATATCCATAGTCTGGAGATGTGAGCGTATTTTCATATCCATCCATTTTCGGCAGCATTGTATTTGGATCCATGTGATATATATTATTATGATTTTCACTAACCAACGATGCCTCAGCCAATCTTTCACTTAAGCTCGTAACTAACTTTGGATAGGGATCCATAAATGGAATATCGTTATTTATGGAATCAATTTCTTGCAGACTATTGGTCGACTTTGCATCAGCACCAATCGATTTATTGTCTTCACTCTGCTTTTCCAGGCCATTCGTGACTGCTTCTATTTCTTCATTGAGCTCATGCGAAGGAGTCTTGACACGAGCTCGTCGTGTATCAACCAATGGTGTTTTTGGTCGAATTGGCAAAATCTCCTTCGGTTGAGTGCTATAAAGGTCCGCAGTCGGTGTTTTACTCCGAAACATTCCAGCCTCCGAAATTTGCTTGCCACTTCCATCAGCTTTTCTAAATTTTCCGCTACTAACCGAAGTTCGACCGCTGATATTCGAACTGTTCAAATTGTTTCCTCGCTGAATTTTGACCGTTGTCGACTCAGTCTTCGGGCAATCCTTTAAAACCCGAACTACTTCACAGTGCGTCATATGGTTCACTGGAGAATTGTTTATCTCAAGTAAAATATCTCCTTCGTGAAGATTCTTACAGCAGTTTCTGTCAAGAATTTTTTTCACCTTTTGGCCATGGGCACTATCAGCAATAGTAAACCCAAAACCCATTCCTCCTTTAGAAATAGTCAAAGTAAGAATCTCGGGTTTTTTCATTAGAATAAAGTCATCACCAACGTAGTTCTCATTTGATCCACTCGATATTCCTGGACATAATTTGGACATAGAGTGGTTACCTCCAGCTGCGCCTGTGGAATCGGATATATCTAAAAAATTATAGTTCCCATCCATATTCATTAGCATTCGATTCTTTTCCGCGTTAGAGCTGATTCCGTCGACAGCAATAGTTGTTACAACTTCAGTGTTGGGATCGTTTGGATCAAATGGAAGTGGATAACCTCTACACACCTCTAGCGTTACTGTCTCTCCAGGCAATATACTTTGGAAAACATTTACCATTTCGTGATGAGTGAACCCCAGGACACATGTATCATTAACATAAACGAGAATGTCACCAGTTTGCAACTGACCATCCAGCCATGCCGGACCATTTGGAACAATCGATTTAATTTGCAAAAACTCCTCCACATTATCATCGCCTCCCACAATTGTGATGCCAAGACCACGAGATGATTTCAAAAGAGTTGTTGTTATCCTCTCTCCTTGCATTTCTTGAGGGTTTCTAGTGAATTTGTATGGCAATACGGAATTGTTTTCATTTCGCTGCACCGAGTCACCAGTCGTCAGCAGTTGATGTTGTTGATTTGTCTGCTCGGCAGCTCGTCTTTTAGCTTCAAGAACGGGATTCTCATATTGCGTGCGACGATTTACGTGGTCTATGTAGTATGTGCCATAAAGAGCATCGTCGATCTTCTCCCAACCGTAGGGCAGTTCATTATCACCACAATCTTCCAGAGATTTCTTTTGGAATTTTGAAAGCCTAGGATCGAGCCAGTGCGATGTGCCTGTGTTGTGGCTATAAATAAAAAAAATTATCGTTATTGAAAACAATTCAATTAGCTAGTTCACGTTTCTGAGATCTCACTGAGCAAACTTCTGTCAGCTCCACTTAGGAGAAGGAGAAACCTGAACAAAATTTCTTCCTTAGAAGTCAGAAGCACTCTTCATCTCGTTTTTATAAATTAATCAACTGCGACAAAAAATAATTAAGCAAACGACAAAAGTGAGGAACTCACTGAGGAATTACGTCAGATTTCTGAGATTGCTGAGATCTCAGAGATCTCAAGAAACCTGAACTGGGTAAATAATAGAAATATTTCAAGCAGTAAAGCTATGTATGACATAGTTGCCACATATGAACAATAATTCTCACAAAATAGAAGACATTTAACCATCTAGTTTTTAGTGATCGAATAAAAATGGATGATAGTATTTTAAATACTAAAAGATAAACAGGAACTTAATAGCATATGTAAATTTTTTTAAGTGGTCATAAAAATATATTTCTGATTATGTGTTTAATTCTCTTTGAAATGAATACATTTTTATAAAAAAATTATTATCTTCCTCGTTTGAGAGGTAAAAGTGTACAAGCCATATTTGGCTGCGTATGCAGCAAGGGGTTGAAAATATACATATTTTGTTAAGTTTTTTATTTACAAAATTTTTTATTCCGTAAGTGAATAAAGTATTAAATACTGTTTTTTGCCCTTTTAAAGTTTCATTTAAAAAGCGGGACGAAAAAACACTTTCGAATACAATTGACTTTCGGAACAAAATACAGAGTAGGGTCCTTGAGTTCAACGAAATATTCATTTTTTTTTTCATTGTAAAGGGTGTTTTTTTAGACGTGTGGTTTTCAATCTGGCAATACTTTTTTCGGAGTTGGTCTTTTTGACAGCTGTCACTTGATTTATCCTCAGTTTGGTTTGCCACTTCATAATAAATAGATTTACTCCTGAACAACGTGAAGGAGGGTTTTTGGAAGGCAACGAAGCAGGTTGTGTCGAGTGGCACAACCTTGCAAATTCAGTTTTTCTTTAAAAAAAAAAAACAGTAAAATAAATTATTTTTAATTAAATATATATTTCCACATCGAAAGTTGGTACTCTGTGGGGAACGGTGTCCATCTGGATGGTAACAGGAGTTGTACACACACTCCAGCAACTGAAAAGCTAGTTTCCAAGCTATGCCGCTTGAACTAGACTTTGAGCCTATCCCGTTTAAACGGGACTCTGGCGTGGTATCACATTACCCGCTAGCAACTGTATCATGTGACCGTGACCGACGTGTTGCCCACATGAAAACCTAGCATGGAACTCCTCTGGGGGAAGGATTCCAAGTGGATCAAATCCGGAGATGATCATACACTCCAGCAACCGCCAAACTAGCCCCCCGGCTACCAGCACCACATAACCTTGTGCTAAAACAGATGACTAACCCTCATCACAACAATGGACAAAGGATGATCGCCCTGCATCATACCAAATCAACAAAATAAACGCTATAGTGAATCTCTGTACAACTGCTCATAATGTGTTAAAAGTCAGTGAATTATCTTTTCTGTTCAATTATGTTTTTAGTGTTTCTACTAAGTTATATCCTCATACATATTCTATATTATTCATTTTCTTTTGCCACTAACGTTTGATCTAAAATCAACTAAAATAACTCGTAAGAAGTGAAATTATGTAAAAACCGAAACTGTCTTTAAATAATTCAGTATTAATATCATGCAATCTATTGCCGCTAAAATTTGTTGTAAAATCATTTACCTATAACAATTCGAAGAAGTGAATTTATGTAAAAATAGAATTGTCTTAAATTATTCAATGTACCTACCTATTCATACAAAAGTGATTTCATTAAATTTGAAAATTCTACATAGAGCGCTCTCGCTCTATAACACGTAATTTTATGTATATAAATATATTCTATGGCATATTAGTTTTAAGGTATTCGTTATTTGTAGGTATTGTATATATGTATATTTTTTATCCGTTGCATCAGCCAACACGTAACCGAAATATTGCTCCTGAGCAAGAGCAGACTATTCCATTTAAAAGAAAAAGACAAGCCATGTTGGCAACCGAAAAATTAAAAAACAACAGAACAGGACGGCCATACATTACAGCCTCCGCTTCCCGCATCGTTTATATTAACAGAAAGAGATAGATCTAAGAATTCATGTATATATTTCCAAATGTCATTTTTATAGTCTCAATAAAATACAATACAATACAAATCCTGAACAACGTCTGAAAATCGTGCAAATTTATTACCAACAAAAACAATGGTTCGGTTCGCGCGACGCATCGCGCGCTGCGTCCAATATTCGGTCGACATAATCGCCCAGCAGAGTAATTCGAGCAACCAAATTTGCCATTACTTCTCCAGTATACGAATTTTGATCAGGGATGGTAAGTTGTTGTAGTAAAATTGTGTTGTTGTGCTTATAGGCTTGACAGTACAAGCCTATAAGCACAATATCCGGTTATTCCATCTTTGAAGGAAGCGTCCGTGTATAAAATGCAACCAAAATTTCCAGTTGCAATGATTGCAGCAAATTTTTGTCTAAAGACTTCATTTGGAGTGTTTTCTTTTGAATTTTCTCTCAAGGAAATATCTAACGGGTGATTTTTTAAGAGGTTTAGAACTTTAAAAAAAAAAAACACAAAAAATTCGAAAAAATGAATGAAATATTTATTTGAATCGATAGTTTGAACCTTGCAATTTAATGTTTAAAGATAATTTCATGCAAATGTTGACCGCGGCTGCGTCTCAGGTAGCCCATCCGCTGAGTCCAATTTTGGCATACTCTTTCACACATATCGGCCGGTATCTCACGAATGAATGCATGGATGTTGGCTTCCAGTGCGTCAATCGAAGCGGGCTTGTCCCTATAGACATTAGCCTTGACATACCCCCACAAAAAATAGTCTAATGGTGTCAAATCGCACGATCTAGGCGGCCAATTGACCGGCCCGAAACGTGAAATTAACTGTTCACCAAACTCGCCTCGCAATTGCGCCATTGTTTCGCGTGCTGTGTGGCATGTGGCACCGTCTTGTTGAAACCACATATCATGCAAGTCAAGAACTTCCATTTCGGGCAAAAAAAAGTGCTGTAACAAAGGCCTAACTGCTGGGAACGGCGCCGAATCGACATTTCGCGGTCTTCTGTCACACTAGCTGATACGGCCGCAATATTTTCTTCACTACGCACAGTACGTAAACGTGTTGGTGGTTTAATGTCCAACAAAGTAAATTTGGTGCGAAATTTGGTCACAATCTTCCGAATAGACTGCTCAGAAGGTCGAGAATGCCGACCATAAAATGGAAGCAGCGCGCGATGAACATTTCGAACCGAGCACGAATTTTGATAGTAAAATTCAATAATTTGCAAGCGTTGTTCATTTGTAAGACGATCCATGGTTAAATTGCAAACCAAACTGAAGCTGTTTGACAGTGACACAAGGTACTAAACACACGTCAGCTGTCAAAACCAGTGTTGCCAAAACCAAACCAGCTAAAAAATCACCCGTTATAAGATATCCAGGAAACAGTCAAGGAGGAGTTTGGTCATCAAAATTGTTAATTTCAGGTATACTTATCCTCGAAGATTTGATATTCCGAGTTGAGCTGAAGATGGCACTTTTGTTATTTGAGGTGTCGGCTTGAATCCAACCTGATTTGAAAATATCATGGAGAGCATGCTCTGTATTTACAATACATTTAGAAAAGAGTTTATTTTGTGCTGTAAATTTCATATCTTTAAAGCTTAAAATATTAGCCTCGGCCAGTAGAGTTTCGATTCGAGTTGAAGGTAATGCTAGAGCAGTTCTTAGCACGGCATTTATTTTCACTTGCACGTTTTGATCGTTTTGTTTGGTCCAATGGGAATATGTTGTCAAACCGTGTTGAATAGCTCTTCTTATATGCGTTTTAGCTATATCAATTGCAGTGTGTGGACCCTTGTACTTGCTGCATATTATTTTAAGCAAATTATTTGTTTTACCAATTTTTTGCGATATTATTCTTTCATGAGAGTGCCATCTCCAAGTTTTAGTACAAACTAGTCCTAGAACTTTCGCATTGTTAAGAAGGGGAATGCTTGTAAGACCAATATTTATAGCATTATTTGGACAGTTATGCTTTCTGCAAACATGTAATGCATCCATTTTACTTATTGGAATTTTTGCTCCCGATTCCTGACACCATTTAACTCTGGATTCATAAACATGGGTCACACAGACCCCGGTTTCCAGTGAACTCTGAATATTAACCCAGAAAAAAATGGTGTTTTCTGCGATTTCAAATATAAGCGTAACACCAGATTTTTGTGCAACTCCTGAAAACGTCCCATGTGCAGGGAGCATCGCTGGAATTGGTGTCAAGATTGCTCCGAGTCAAAAAATTTCATTATTTTTTCTTTTAATTATTTTAAACAAATGTTCCTTTGAGTAACTTATGTTTTTTTTTTTGCAAAAATATTTATAGATAAAAAATAAGATTTTTTGAAGGTAAGGGTTCTCACAGACTTCTGTTTACTGTTTATGAACGATGTAACAATGAATATAGTTTATGAATCTAGGGTTAAGTGCTTTTGATACTGTCGAATCTAAAGTATCTCTAACTTCATCTGGTTTTCCAGTTGTAAGACAAAAATATTGTCGGCATATGTAAGTATGGTTTTTGTTTGCAGAAGCTCTGATTGGAGTGTTTCAAGTAGTGGGTTTACATAGGCGTTATATAATACCGTGGAGATTGGTGAACGCTGCGGTATTCCATTCTGAATAGCTGTAACAGTTGAAAGGTGTCCATTTATCTTGACAACGACTGTTCTATTTGACATAAAAGACACAATTATTTGCAGTAGTTGTTTGTTAGTTCCCCAGTCTTTAAGTTGTTTGATTACTCCATATGTAGTTACCCTTTCAAACGCAAATCCATGGACAAAAGAACAGAATGGTGACGTAAGGCTAACTCTGCGTGCCCTGCATGGTCTAGATGTGAAGCAAAGTGTGGGTGCCTCTTCCTGGTCTAAAGCCGTATTGACCGCTGTTGAGATGTCTTTCTTGCGTCCATTTCAGCCTGTTACCTTTTATTTTCTCAAATAATTTGGACAATACTGAGAGAAGGGATATTGGACGATAGCTGTCTAAGGAGTTTTGGTTAGTATTGGGGTTGGGAATTGGAATTAAGTGAGCTTTTTTTCATTCATGTGGATAAACACCTTCATTCAAAATATTATTATATAACATCACTAGCCTGAGTATTACTTCCACTGGTAGATTTTTAAGCATATTAAAAGAAATCTTGTCGGCGCCGGGAGTTGTGCCTTTGGTTCTGCTTAGTGATTCCATTAACTCATTAATTGTGATAGGGTTAATTACTCCACCAAGCTCAGAGTTAGGCGTTTCTTGAACACTGTTTTTCAGCCTTAAAACATGATCCGGGAAGTTATTATCAGCGCTATACCCAGCCCATCTGGTTGCAAAGAGTTGGGCTATTTTACAAGGGTCTAAAACAGGGGACGAGTTATGTACTATTGCACTGATGGCTTTTGCAGAATGGTTTCCATGGATCGCCTTTACCTTACTCCATAGAGTTCTAGTTTTGAAGGGTTGATTGAAGCCAAAAAGTTTTTCCATGAAATTGCTTTAGTTAATCGGACTCCCTTTTTTATTTTGCGGCTGTGTCGATAGGTGATGGTATTTCTAACGTTCGGCGCTCTCCTTAACAACGTCCATGCCTTTCGCTTTTCTTTTGTCAATCGTTTTAGGTTGGAATTGAACCAAATAGGTTGAGAAGTATTTTTAGGTGGATGTGAGGAAAGAATGGAAGAGGATGCTGCTAATCTGATTAATTTTTTTATACAAGCTGCTTCTTTGTTTACATTACTAGATATTGCTTTAGCAGCATTTGCTTTTTGGGCATTATTTGAAAATACAAGGTCAGAGCTCTGCAGCCAACCTTCCACGACTGTTTGTGTAAGGGGAGCCCCAGAGGATGTTGTATGCGTTGAAATCTCCAACGAGTACGCTGTGGGAAAGATTATAATAGCAATATTTTGAGTTTGTCGATAAATGTTCTGCAAAATGATTGGCTGAGGTAGGTTTATTGATAGCGTTTGAGTTAAAAAGATGTCTGAAGAGTTTGAGCATGAGTGGGGTATACCTGTTTTTATTAATATTGCTGTTCCGTCTTTATTGGTGTCATGTGGATTGTTGTTAAAATAAGCAATATAGTCTTTGTATTTTGAAGGTGCATTTTTGATTAAAACTTTTGTTTCTTGTAAGGCTATAACTGTGGGTTCGTATTTTTAATGAGATTATCCAAATTGGGAAGATTGTTAAAAAATCCCTGGATATTCCATTGTAGAATTTTGAGGTGAATTTTATTATTTTGGCTGTCCATTTTTATATAGGGGGTTTCTGTTTGTTAAGAATTGGTCGAGTGAGGTTTTGAAGTGAAGAAGATAAGGCTGTTGCAGTTGCCAACAATTTGTCGGCTTTGGTTATTAAAAAGCTTTCGTCTCCACTGCTTACTTGAATCGCTTGCTTGGTCGTCCGGATTTGTTGATGTAAGCATTGAAGCTGTTGGAATTACTTCAGTTCTTTCTTGTATTGTAATATTGTCGGTTTGCGTTTTGTTTATGGAAGTGTTATTTTTTTGTTGGTGGTCTGTAATAGTTCGATTTGGTTTTGTGTTTGATGTTTGTGATGTATGAGTAGAATGTTGCGGGTATGTTGGAGAATCTATTATTTTTGTTGTAACTGATTTTGTTGTGGTAGAAGAGATGTTTTGGTTAGTTTGATTAGTTTCTGAAAATGTGATTGGGTTTCGTACGGATTTAGGTTTCTCATTCGCAATTTTTTCTTTTATAACTTGTACTATTGATTTTTTATTATTCTGGATTGGTAGGTGGTGTGTATACAAATGTCCTGACTTACTGTATTCTTCCTTAGCTTCTCTTATTGTGCAGCGTTTCATAGTTTTTATTACCATTATTGTTTTTTCCCTGATGAAAACAGGGCAGGATCGGTCCTTTGAGGGATGTTCAGCTGTCATACAATTGACGCAAACTACTCGCTTGCATTCGTCTTCATGTGGGCTAGTTTCGGCACAGGTAGCACATAAACTTGATGTTTCTTTGCATTGGTTTTTCGTGTGTCCAATACGTTGGCAATTTTTACAGATCATTGGATTAGGGTAATAAGGATCAACAACTAAAATTTCCCAACCCATTTTTATTTCTTTAGGTGGCTGCGGCGCATCAAAAGTGATGATTGCAGACCCAGTAGCTATTTGTTTTGCACCATCAATTTTGTACATTTTTTTTACTTGTGTTACACTAAACTTTTCAAGAGAATCTAAGATATCTTTTTCTTCGAGAGAAATTATTTTGTGAGAATAAATTCTTCCCTGACATGAGTTGAGGGATTGATGATATTTGATTTCAACAGGAATTTGACCTAAAGATTTGCATTTTGCTAGTCTATCAGCAATTTCTTTTTTATTGACTTGGATTAATAAATCTCCATTTCTCAGTGGTTTAATGTCTTTATATTGGGTTGTTATCGCATCGATAGCTTTTCTTATAAAAATGGGATTTCTAATAGCAATGGGTGTTTTGTCGGTATCTGTTGAAGAATTTGTAATAATTAAGAAACGAGAGAAATCAACTACATTCTGTGTGGGTGTAATTAATATTGGCCATTGGTCTTTTGTGACGTTGTCTTCTCTATTGTATTTTTTTTTTGGGGATTATTGGTTTGCATGGGATCGTTTGCTTCCAATCCCTCAAACCGGTTTTTGTTATTCACCGCCATAGCGGTGGTTAACCAGGGGAACACTATGTGCACTTGTTTAGAACTTTTATTTATTTAAGTAAGGTTATAAACAAAAGAAAGGAAAAAAAATATAATCTCTTGGTGAAGAGATTAACTGTTAACAGTTATTCAAGTGATTTAAACAACTAAAATGATACGATATCGCACTCTATAATACGTCTGCTCTTTTACAGAGTTAGCTTGGTACTGTAGCCATCTCTTGTTCCAACTTGTTATGAACTTTTTCACGAAACTGTGCTGTTCTCATATTACTTTTTACTCACTGAACAAAACTTATGCTTAAGCTGTTTTAAAAGAAAAAAATATATTTTTGTTCAAATATTTTTTTTTTTTAATAAAAGATATAAATAGAAATTCACGCTTATTTGTACGCCTTTTGGAGCAGTTTTCATAAAGTCTTCTTAGGCATTCGTAGTTTTGGCCAGTACTGCCAATTATTATTTTATTCTGGAATTGGTCGAAAATTGTAGAAAAATTTACTATTTCAATTGATTTTGAAATATTTTGTATTTGATTTATTTCTATTATTTATCATGTTTTATATTAAAGAGCTTATTCAAAAAATATCAGCTAATTTCTTGAATAAGTAGAAGTCTTATGCATAAGAAAAGTAGGATCAGTAAGCTTATTTAGTAAAATAAGACATTAAAATCGCAAAGCTTGATGTAGTTTGGACCAGTTAGGGCAGTGTAAACCCAAGTTTGCAGCTTTGAAAAACCTGTGCTTGCTGCGTTATACATGAAAATCTGCATTCACATGAAAACATAAAAACGCAATAAACTAAACTCATTACCATTTATTTGTTTTTCAACCTATAACTCTATGGTTTACCAAACAATCATTCAAATAATCTAAACTCCAATACACAACACGATTGCATTTTAGAGTAATAGCGATGCACGAACAAATAGCCTCTTTTTATGTTCGATTTGTCTGGCCTATTAGTTAAGCACCCTTTAACAGATAAAAATAAAAACTACACAAAATAACCTCTACCTGCCTTAACGGCTATATACACTATGGATTTTTATTTTGTCAACATCTAAATGACAAAACCTTCCTTTCGATATAAATGTATGTCCCTTTGTTAACTATTACAAATATGTTTGCAGTGTACCAGAAATATTATGTTGATATTGTAAGAAAAAGAAAAGGAAATCAAAATGTAAACTGTTTCTGAGGATTAAAAACAACACATTCATTGACTCAACTATGAGGAAAAAGAAAAGATATAATTGACAATGATTTTAGACCTTAACTTTAATTTTTAACTCATAGGCAAATATAATCATTAATCAGTTTTTCAAAAAATATGCTTATCATATATTTACGTAAAACTCACTCAATAAAATATAGTTCACCACGTTCCGTATATGCTGTTTCCCACTTCGAAGGCAATGGGCCTAGACAGTCATCTTCTTCATTCTCTCTCGTGTCGCGTGATGATGTGCCATTACAATAACTGTGAATTGCATTATCTGAAATTGAAATAAAGAATACGGTTACACATCATGCAAAACGGTAGTTGCCTTTAACAAAGGTTCTACTTAAGTTTGCAGATAAAAAAGGTTATGTTTATAGAACCTTTCGGAAGGTTCAATTGAAAAATCATTTAAAAAGGGAATACTGATAGACCTATTCCTAAGTACAGTAGACGCTCGGTACAGTGAATCAAGGAAGAGTCAGTATAGTAAACATACCTACTTAATTTTATCATCACCATTTGCATAAGGTTTGACAAAAAGCAAGGCATGTAGGTTGGACTTAGACAAGAAAAAAAATCGTATAGAAGGGGTGGGTCTATTTCCCCCAATTTAAAAAAAATCACTTAAAACAGAAAAAAATATTTAAAAAAAATGGTAACACCTACAGAGTCATACTATAGTAGCATAATGAAGAGACAGAAATCCATTCTTTAACTTTTTTTTTAAATAAAGTTCTTCAAGTGAAGAGTTTTTGAAAAATTAATTTTCAAAGTCAAAATTTTGAACAAAAAAACGAATTTATTTTAAACTATTTTTTTTATTTAATTTTACGTTATTAAGTATTATTTTTTTTTCTAATATTCCATGTTCTTATCAATTTTTGATCAAATACAAATATATATCTTTATCTAGATATATCTATCTACACCAGACCCAATAGTATCCTAACACATTTGTGGCATATTTTAATTTTGAAAACGTGTGAAATCAGGAGTTTTTTAGTGAAGGATTGCAACAGAATTGGTAAAAAATTAAATGGGAGTACGCATCAGCTGTTTCAACAACGGCGCTGTTTGTTTTGCGGAAAATAATTACGGTTTTATTTTAGAAACAATATACACATGTACATTAAGAGGCCTCCACCACCAAAAATACGAGAAATTGCATAAATAGATACGTATAGCGTGAAGTCCGTAGTTAATGTTTTACAAACATTTTAGTTGTGAATCCAGGAATGGCACTTTGGCTTTCAATCGCTCGAGGCCTATTTTTAATTTTTGAGTTTATTTTTGTTTTATTTCAATATTTATTTGCAAAATTACTCAAAACAGCTCTGGGGATGCATGTAGAACGTGAAACAGAAGTTAAAATTGGAAATTTTTATATTGTTTTAAAGGTAATGAACAAGTTGCTCGGAGTATATATTTTTAATTTTCATTGAATTTTTTTGAAAAATTCGGACATGAAAATTTATACAATTTGTCATTTTCTAATGGTTCTTTGCTTACCTTTAAAAACAATACAAATGCAATATAACTTTTACAATTTGGCATTTATGTTTTCTTGAATAGATATTAATGTATTAAAATAATGATGATATCAGGCTTCATTTGTATATGAACAAAGTGTGAAGTCCTTTTCAATTTGATTTTCATCCTTATAAACGCAAAAGATAGGTAATGCAAAATTTCAGAATTTTGCAAAACCAAAAAAATAATATAAATCAAAACGATAGAATTTTGTTTAATAAATAATGGAAATCTTATTTTTCTCAAAAACGTGACCACAACTTAAAATAAAAATCTTAAAAATGGATATAAATGGTACCTTCATATAGAACCATTTTTTGATTTTCGATTTCATCAAAAACGTCTTATAAAATTGTGTTAAATTTTTTTATAAGGAATTTTTCAAAAAGTTTTAAAAGTAATGTACCTATACCAAAATTTAAAAAAAAAATTTTTAATGTAAAAAAAAAAAGTTTCAAGATTTACTTAAAAATTCGAAAACGAATTGGCCGATTTTTTTTAACACTATCAAGCAGATTTTAAATAAAAATTATTCTTATAACTCAAAATAACGGTACCTACCTCAAAAACAGGTCCTACGAATTTGATTAAAATTTGTATGTGCCAGCTTATATTAGTACGACCTACAATATTACCAATAATATCGATTATTAAACATTTATTTGGTTTTCGACTATTATCTGTTCAACCGATTTTAATGAAAATGTTTACACAAAAGCTTCCTATAATTTTGGATTTCTGAAAATCGTTGGAGCGGTTTTTAAATTGTGGTCTTAAAAAAAATTTAAGAAACATGTCGGGGGAATGCCCAAAAAACGCTAGTTTTAAGAAAATCGACCCATCCGTTTAGGTGGCAGCTACAACATTTCAAACACTAAAATTTTACGATTTGCAAAGAATCAAAATTTATAAAAAGAAATCATAATTACATACTGAACAAAATCTCGTTTGATCTCATATTGGGGAATAAGTTTTTGGACGCAAGTTTCGCCTGTATTAAACTTTCTCTTTTTTATTGCATAAAGTCGTTCCCGTCACTATTTTTACAAAAGCTTTTAGTATTTCATCTGACAACGTCGATAAAATAAAATTCTATGCATGATCAAAATATGCGTTCCGTTAAATTACGGGATCTATTATTAACTCTGCTGACAGATATCGGGATCATTTATAATCAATTTGCTTTTGTCAACCATTGGGAATGGGACATCATTTATAGGGACTTATGGCCAAAGTGTATTGTCCACTTATAGCTGACATTGTTATTTTGTTAAGGTAATTCTGATCTGTACTTAGATCTTCATATTTTACACCTGGAAGTTCGCCTTCTATTTTGTCATAACTTGTTCTTGGTAGTTTTCGCAATTTCTAATTATTTGTTAATAGGACGAGCATGTGATGATGAACCAGTGCTAACTCCATCTAATTTGTTAAATAGATGGCTCAATGGCATTTCGTGCAAATGTATAGCGTAAGTACAAATAATCCACTGTAAAGGCCTCTGAAGCCTTTTCTCTTCTTTGTTTTCGTATTTGTTTGTGCATCTTTCAAAATTAAGGAGATGAACAGAGAAATTTTAAGAGACCTGCGCAGTAGAATGGCCAAGTAAATTGGTAGGCGCATAATTCTTTTTTCATTTGTTTCTTTGTTTGTGCAGATTTTTTGCTTAAATTCGTGTGAATAGAACAAACTGAGTTAAATTTAAAAGTAATAAAAAAAACCTATTTTGAGCAATGTTTTGTCCCAATGTTCTTCGGTTTGTGCGTATATGCGTTCACTGTAATTTGAGCTATAGCCTAAACTGGTCGACCGATTTGCTTCTTCTAATTTGGCACATAGCATTTTAATGTGATTTCTTAGAGGTTGTTTAAAATGGTAAGGTTAAATGATTTTGATTAAACTTTGTATCTATACAATAACAAAGTGATTGTAAGAAAACTGCGTTTAAGCTTTTTGCTAAAAAAAAAAATCGCATTACGACAAAAGGAGTTTAAGTTTTGAGAAAAAATTGCTT
Source organism: Epistrophe grossulariae (assembly GCA_929447395.1). Taxonomy (NCBI): domain Eukaryota; kingdom Metazoa; phylum Arthropoda; class Insecta; order Diptera; family Syrphidae; genus Epistrophe; species Epistrophe grossulariae. Next base: position 89,043,963 of record OV839566.1, read on the forward strand.
TAATATTTCACTATCCCAGTATATCTTTTTGATATCCAAACCGGGCACTTCTAAATAGTTAAAATTTTACAAATATTTTATTTTATAACAAAAACAAGTTAAATAAAAAATCCAATTTTTTAGTACCTACTTTTGACCAGGGATGTGACCCGGAATGGTACCTATTAAATATTTATTAAATCGGGTCGAGCCGAAATTAAATTAATTATATGAATTTAGTTTCGGGTCGACCCGAAATTATTGTATGAAATTAGTTTCGGGTCGACCCGAAATTAAATTATTTATAAGAATTTATTTTCGGGTCGACCCGAAATTAAATTAAATTAAATTAAATTAAATTAAATTAAATTAAATTAAATTAAATTAAATTAAATTAAATTAAATTAAATTAAATTAAATTAAATTAAATTAAATTAAATTAAATTAAATTAAATTAAATTAAATTAAATTAAATTAAATTAAATTAAATTAAATTAAATTAAATTAAATTAAATTAAATTAAATTAAATTAAATTAAATTAAATTAAATTAAATTAAATTAAATTAAATTAAATTAAATTAAATTAAATTAAATTAAATTAAATTAAATTAAATTAAATATGAATTTAATTTCGAGTCGACCCGAAATGAAATCTTCCAAATGAATTAAGTTTCGGATCGGGCCGAAATGAAAATGAGACCGTCTGAAATTAGTTTAATCCGCACAGGTGCAAAAATGAAAAGTTTAGTTTCGGGTCGGATCGGATCAGGGTCCGTTACTCAACAAATGGTTATGTTTCGGTTCGGACCGAGTTTTTAAGCAGAATTAGATAAAGTTCAGTTTGGTCAGTATTTTAACAAAGTTATTATAGAAAAAAAAATTTTGACATTGGGGTGGTCAAAAAAATTTGTTTGTACGATTCTTAAAATAAAATAAAACAGAATGAAATAAGATTCGGGTTGTTCAATAATTTAACTATGTAAGTTATTGAAAATAAAATGCATACCTCTAAGATCAAAAATACGCAAGCTATGTATGTGCAAAAACTAAATTTTCGTTAAAAACAAGATGGCGCCCAAACGACACTAGACACTAGAAAAATAATGAATTTTACATTTTTTTCTCAAAATACATGTTTAATTTTTTTTGCATTATTAAAATCTAATTTATTCATAAATGCAAAAATAATTTTTTTGAGCCCCAAACATATTTTTTCTCGAATAACTAGTTAAAATATTGACCAAAATTGATTTAAATCCCATAAATAATATATAGGACATGCTAAAAAGAAAGATAAAGTGCTCATCCCACCCCCTACAAACACTGGACGAGCTCAGGAATGGTGCACTGGACGCTTGGGAGAGCTTATCGCGAAGGGATATTAAAAACAATCCAGAGTATACCAGATCAACTGCAGGCTGTAGTATGGCCAAGAGGAGGGAACACACAATACACGTCTCAAAACCCCCCAAAAATACGTAATTTTTCATTTTATACTGTTTTTAATTTAAATGTTTTTTTCTGAGAAAATGTTAAATTTTAAAATATCGTTATAAAAAATAAAGTAAACCTTTGAGTTATCTTAAAAGGGTTTAAAACAATCAAAATATGCACATTTAACATAATTACAATGAAATCATTAATAAAAAAATATTTGAGGGCGAGTTACAACAAAAATTAGTTGTGGCCAAGATTCCGTGCCGCTGAGTGTATTTGTATCAATTGTTGTCTATATAAACAAAAAACACCCAATCTTCGAGTTGAGACACATATAAATGAATCGTAGAATATTTGAATCATGATTCAATCTCATCTCAAACTATTCCAATTCTTCAGAAAATCATTAAAGATACATAACTTAAGAAAAAGACCCAGTTTAACACTCTTTATAAAAACATAGAATCGCCTCATATCGATGTTTATAAATATGGAACATGAAAGATGAGAAGGTGTTAGACCATATTTAAGTGTGTGATTTTCAAAATGAGGTATATGATGTTAAAGCTCTGCAAGGCATCAGTTTAATTCTATGGATAAAATGTAGGTAAAATACAGCTTACCGGTTTGCTATACTCAACTCAACCATATACAGTATAAAAGGATTGCAAAAGGCTCTTAGCTCATCAGCTCTGAAACTTAAAATACAACAAATATACACCTTAAGTCCTTTCATATATACAAATATTGCTTCCTGGTCATATATTGAACGAAAAAAACCATAAGTGTTTGGGTTGCAACATGCAGTAGCGTTTATATTTAAATATGCACATGGACGAGACAAAGTGCTTTCAACAGAGGGCGAATATGCTTCCGATCTATATGAGTATGTTTGCATAACTTCTCCTCACAAAGTATCTATCTACTCGTACTTGAGAGATTATTATCAACTCGTCAGGCTTTATACATATTTTCCTTTTCAATGGATGCAGTACAGATAGTGGATGTTGTATACACACTGGGCTGAACAGTATCATCACCTAAATTTAGATTGCCTCACATGGTTAAATTAATGTTGAGGAGGAAGGGTATTGGCCCATTTTAAGAAATTTTTTTTAATATAAACATCGATGGCAAGCATTGAATATATGTATGTATGTATGTACAATGTACATGCGGTTATTAAAAGTTTTTATAAGACTTTGTTTTTTTTTTTTGGTGAGATCTGACGTATATATTAATAAAATAAAATGCTCGACTGGGTCGCACGAATTTGCTTTTATGTGCAATCACACTATATGGTTTTATAGTTTATTATTATTGGTCTGTATGTCTATTCATCTGATTTTAAAAGAAATTTATATATACATATATTCTAAGCCACCTGCCAGAAACGTAATTTAGATTAAGGTTGTATTGTGTGAGTACATAGAAAATCTGAACAATATAGCACCGTGATGGACATATGCATGGGACTTACAGTTTAGACTGAAAAGTCAATGTTAAAAATAATATATATTACAAAATAATTAGGAATAAAAATCGTTGGAGCGTTTTTTTTTTAAGAAATATTTTTTGTATGTATAAAATTTTTAAAACGTTTTTAGGAAAAAAATATTGGTAATACAAATTTTTTAGCATTTTTTAATGCGGAGTTAAAAAATTTATTTGAAAAAATCATTTTCAAAATATCGAATTTTCAAAAAATAATTAAAATTTTTTTTTTATCCAAAATTTGTTTTCTAGAAAGTTTTGATATACGATATTATTCAAACTTATTTGAAGCTGTTAAAAATTCCATTAATGGTTTTATGGTTGATGGTTTTATGAGAGATACCATTAACAAACGATAGATACAAAATTTATTGCAATAATATGGTAGACAATACTGATATTAGCTTACATACAAAATTTAATCAAAACCTCAGGAGTCCTTTTTGAGAAAAATGAGATTTTCCTTACCGGTATGTGGGGGTTACAGTTATTTTTGGTTATTATAATAATAACTTTTATAAAATATGCTAGATATTGTAAAAAAACAGCTGGATGCCAAGTTTAATAAAAAACAAATTGGAACCTTTTTATAAAAAACCCAAACAAAATTATTTTGAAACTTTTTTAAAAAATGAAAAAAAACATTTAGTTTTGCTATACAATACTTTAAAAGTTTTTAAAAAATTCTCTGTAAAAAATTGATCAAAATCAGTTGAACCATTGTTGAGAAAATCGAAAATTAAAAAATGTTTATATGGGAGGTACCATTAAAAAGCTTTTTTCTGGAATTTTTTTAATAAAATGGTAGCCTTTTGTTGAGGGCACGTTTTTGATAAAAATAAGATTTACGTTATATACTAAAAAAACATTTTTGGTTTTAAAAAAAATTAAAAAACACCAGGTACCAAGTTTAAGGAAAAACGTCCCACCGTTTAGATTCTAGACGAACGGACAGAATTGCAAGACCCACTTTTTTTGACTTAAACGCTATTAGTAGTGGTTAATGCAAGCATTTTTAACACTACATTTCTTTTCTCTTCGGGTTTTTTCACCTTCAGCTACTGGGAAATATTAACTTGTCACCAGGCCCGGAAGGTAATATGGGTAGTATGGGTAGTAAAACCCACTCGAAATTTTAAATTACCCACTCGAAATTTCAGTACTTTTCAGAAAAGCTTAGAAATTTTCAATCTCATTAATGAAAAAAAAATTAAATAAAAAAAACGACCGATGGCAACACAGGACTGTTTTTTCACCGGATGAATTCATTCCCTGTACTCTCTCTTTCGTGCTTGCTCTTTATAGTGTGCATCTTCTTTTTTTCGTCTTTCAAGTGCAGTGGTCGTAGATGTAGATAAATTATATAACAGTAAGAAATTTCGATTTTAAAATGACCGCAGTTTATTCTCCTAAGAATTTCACTTTTCATTTTGTTTTTATCTATTCAAATAAAATGTTTTGTTCCTTTTTAGGGTTCCGTACCCAAAGGGTAAAACGGGACCCTATTACTAAGACTCCGCTGTCCGGAGGTATCTCATTTTCACATATGATGTATTTCTATTGCCGCTATAACAACAAATTAAAAATGCAAGATTCATAAATGATTCTTCTCCTTTCTTCAAACTACTGGAACGATTCGCTATAGGCCAAAAAGTAGATGTTGATGATGTAGATAAGTTCTACAAAGATGACTTTGATAAACAAAGACTTATTAGCGATAGGGACGTATTCCTACAGCTTTTGAAAAGACAGAATCAACAAGCAAAAAATTTGAGAGAAGTAGTTGATTTTTTGCAAAAATACGCCTGGAGTCGAGGGATTATTCCCGAGTTTGTACAGTTCGTCCGGTTGCTAATCACAATCCTGGATCATCTTGCTCGCATTAAAAAACTAGTGTTTCATCAAAAGAATAAAAAAAAACTTAAAATGAAAAAATGTTTTGACTTTTTTTTTATAAGTGAATTTAAGCTTTTACATCTTACACCAACTACCCACTGGGGCTGAAGCTGTTCTGCCGCGCCTGCTTGTAAAACAGTCATCATTTAGCGTGGTGTTAGTTTTAACTTATATAAAAAAGCCTAGCTCGCTACTAAAGACAACAAATATGATAAAAAATAAATATGTATATACATAAATTCATTCACAGCTACAAAAATAACTACAAGTCAAAAATATTACACATTTAATAATCGAATAATGTCAAGTTTGATGAAAATCTGGAATTTTTTGAATCCATAACTTGTCATTTAGTACCGCAAGTAAAAAGGGTGCTTCAAAAGCTTTTTTTATATCAATCAACAAAATCTAAGTAACTCAATTCTTCTAAAAACAGAGATATATTAAACACATCAAATAAACCTCCCTTATTTCTAAGTTAAATCAAAATCTCTCAATGTCTAAAAATAACTTTCAAATGCACATACAAATATATATATCTGAAAACAAGAAAAGCTGACTTACACAGATAGTTCATTAAACTGCCGAAACGGCGAAATAAATTCTTAACTTTTATTGAAAACGCTCAATACAATTATATATTCCAAACAAATAGCTTTCTAAACACTTGAAATGTACGCTTTCAGAAAAAAAAAAAGAATAACGGATGGTATTCCTATCTTAGAATATTTAATAAACAAAAATATTACTTCGGAGGCACATTCCTATATAGAAGATTTTGTCGGATTATATGTTTGTACCTGCGCGGAGCAGACGCGTAGATTTCAATAAATCTATAAAACGCAGTGTTCGAAAATAACCAATTTAAATTTTTTTTTCGTGGTTTATTTATATGGGAGATTTACATTTTACAATTTTATACAATGTATCGGCCAAATAGCGGCCTTCACAGTCCAAACATTTTATTAGCTTTTTTCTGAAGTTTTTGTGCACTTTTTCAAGGAATTTGGAAGATGTGGGTTCGAATATTATCTTTGGATGCTTCCATTGTCCTAGGACGATCGTTGTGAACAAGGGTTTTAGGTATCCCCACAAGAAAAAAAATAGCAGAGGCCAAATCAGGACAGCACGCTGGCCAATTCAAATCGCCTTTTAGGGAGATAAAGCGCCCGGGAAATCTGTAAAGAAAAACGTGCGTTGACTGTCAAATTAAGGTTTTTTCCGTAGTTTTCCTTTAATTCCATTTTCCATTATCTATCTTTATTACCATATACAATTTTTTTTATTTTTCAGTTGTAAGATATAAAAATAAATACCACATCTATGTGCAAGCTGTGTGCATTCACTAAATCATGTAATTGTACTCTAAAAAAATAAATATCTATCTTTAAAACGTCTATCAAAATTCCTGCAGTGTATGCAGCGGTCGCAGTTAATATCTTCCAGCTCCATTAATTGTTCAAGCAAGAAAAAATCCTAGATCATGGTTAGATTAGAAGCAGAAGTCACACGTAAAACACTTGTTAAACAGACCACTCTTTTTATTGCATTCTAAAAAGCGATAATGATTAACATCGGCCATCTTAATCATTTTCTATAACTAACCTTATTTTATCCTTATTTATTTCTTTTATGAGTTTTTTTTTTCAAAAAAAAAAATAATAAGAATTTTTATTCGACGCGTTTAAATTTTTAAACTTACCTTTTAATTAATTTGTATAAATTATAGCTTACCTTTGGTTTCTTTGTGGTAAGATCTGTTTGCCGATTGATGGCTGTTTGTGGAAGAGACTCCACCAATCGACGTAACATCCTCTCGAGAGTTCATCAAAGCAATAGAGGAAGAGGCCTTCTTTATGGAACCATTCACACTGGCTAGAGATGATGTCTCTGACTTATTGGATGTCGCCGAGTTCGTAGATCCAGAAGATACTCCAGCATTCATCATTGCTCCGTTGTTATTGCCACTGCTGCTGACAAAGCAGTTGTTGTTATTATTAATGCCTTCTCCGCTGCTGATACAATTTCCGTTAATAGATGCATCAGGATCCGGTCCAAGGTAATGATGGTGGTAGTCCGGTGTTGTCAAGCCACCTGTTGAACAAACTGGCACACAGCTGGTAGTAGTAAAAGTAACAGAAGATAATGAAGATGTTACTGGGTGAGGCGGTTGCAAATGAGGCGGTGGCAGTGGATACTGCTGGTGTTTAGACGCCATCATTACCACATTCGGCAAAGACACTGGTGGTGGCGGGGATGAGAGAGAAGATGAATTTGCAGAATTTGACGAAGAAGTTGATGTATTACTATCAACACTGAGTTTCCCTGCCACCATTGACGATGATGATGTTGCAATTTGTGCCTTGTTTTTGCCTTCATTTTCAATTGCCATATTTTTTACTTAGCCTCTATTTTATTTGTTGTTGTTGCTTTAGCTAATAAATCTGAACTGCAAAGCTGTTAAATGTCTTTTAATATTGCAGATTTCCTTTACTTCTTCAACCGGTTTGATATGCTTTGATATGGTTTTTAGTTATCTCCCTATTTGTATGGGTAATTTGACAATTTATTATGAAGACAGCATTCAAAACAGTTAACTTTATTTACTTCAATGTTTCATTGGAATGAAATGCACTGAAAAACAGATATTTGTTTCAGATATGTAACTTGATTTAATTTTCGTTGTGTACATTTTGTGTTGATATACTCAGATTTAAAGGCACGCTTATTTACAAAACGATTGTTGAAATTTCCCGTTAAATGCCTGTAAAAAACAAAACAAATAAATATGGTACTATATAACAAATTTTTATTTAATTTAAATTTGATTTTATCTTAAAAAAGTAATAATTATAAACCATTACGGGCCAAAACAATTTTTGACACTGAAATCAGACTGTAGTTTTCCAAAGATTCCCAACGCACTAAATTCGAATTTGAACTAATTGATGTATTTGAGGTTATGTTACATAATGTAATGGTGTATGTCACTGAAAACCCATAAATGTTGATTTTGCGGTAAGTTTTAAAATTTCCACATTTCCAGGCAATAAAAACTTGGTTTTGGTTGTTGTTTCATTCAAAAGCTTGAATATTTACGATTTTTACATTTTAATGCCAATGGAGTCAAAATGTTATGTACCGAAAAAACGACCTATGTAATTCATATACAAGCCCACACATGGAGCTTATCAGGTTATTTTTTCCACTATGTCAAGAAAATAATGTACCTATAACCATTACATAATTGAAATAGAGAGTTAAAATAATTAGTGGATTTTAATTATTGTGACAAATTTTGTTTTGTTTTCAGATTTTAAATTTCAATTTCAAATTATTTAACGAATAGTCTTAGTCACTGTGAGATACAATATCTTATAAATTAGTGTAAGCTTCAGTATATAACACTGAGTGTTTACCTAATACATAAGTGAATACTAAGTGACGGAATCAATTAATACATACATACATATGACTTCAAAGAAATAATAAAAACAAATATTAATTAACAATAATAAAAAATATAAAAAAATAGTTAAAGGAATACAATTTTTGAAAAATACTAACAAAATAGAAAAATAAATAATAAAAAGAATAATGGGAATAAGCAAAGTTTTGGCAAGTATTTGCCTTGTTTTGATTGGGGTGATATATAAAGGGTACGAAGACCACCATAGACCTTAGCTCGCTCTGATCTGATATATTTATCCCAGTTAATATAGTTTTATTAAAGGTGATACCCAGATTTTTAGCTGTATCAACGAAATCTAGGTTTCTGCTAGTGGAATAAAGATAGTAATATTTCTATGGGTATTATAGTAATTTGCAGGGATTTAAGTTCGGGTTGATACTATTTTAAAGTTAACTAATGTTTTTTGCTTTTATGTTTCTCTACATATATGAAGATGGAAAGTTTCGAAACAAGTTGCAGAAGGCCTTCAATTGTACTTTGTCAAACACAAAAAACCGAGAAATTTGTTTGACAAAATGACGGAACTTATCACCTACCTACAAATGATTTCATAATTATCAAATGATGATGTTTGGTTAAAGTAACTTGATTTTATTCAATAAAATTAATAAATATACTACATATTACAAATTAGGCATTAAGGCACATTGAATAAATTTTAAACTAGATTTTCCTTATAAGAAAACACGCGTATATCGTCGAACGAATGCAGATTTATCTTCATATTTCGAAGCAATTTAAACAGTGTTTTGTTTAGAGTATACCCAGCTTAGCAAAGTCTTAACAATATGTGACTATAAAATTCATGTGTAAAGACAAAACAAACAAATATGACACCGAAAACTTTATAAAACTAAGGCAATATAAAAAAACAACCCAAGGAAGACTCACAATTCCAACAGAAGAGTTAAAGGAAATTCTTGACGAAATAATTGAATGTTTCGAAAAAAAATTCGATATTTTATGTTATGAATGTAAAATAGTTGAAAAACTCCAACAAAAGTGCAAGTGTATGTTCCTCAATTGGAACATACAAATCTTCTCATAAAGTTTTATATGACAGTTTTTCTTAGGGCGAAAATAAAAATTTTAAATGCTAAAGCAAAAAAAAATTTGATATTTTAAGCCATATTTAGGATGGTTGCTCGTGGAGTAGGCCTTTTGTTAAATAGATCAATGATCATTTAAATAATAAATGTACAAAGGTATTGAATAAGCATGAATTATTTTTTATTAATGTAATTTAAAAACAAAAAAATTGCAGAAAAGCTGTAGATATGAAAATAAAGCATTCAGAAAGCTGCTTAGTTAATTTAAATGAAAGTTTCTCAAAAAAGAAAAGCTGTTATTGAATAAATAATATAAATTGTTGATATATGAAAATCTGAAATAGCATGGGTTGAAATATATGTATATATCGTTGGTCGAGATTTTCAAGGTGAATTTGAGATTCAAATAAAACAAAAAATACAAGCTTTTTGTGTATTTTCTTAAATGCTTTTGAGCGAAATATATTCGTATATCAAATAAAGCCTAACATAAATGTAACAAGTAAAACTTTAAATTGTTTCAACAAATTCAAAAAAAGCATTCTAAAATGATATAAAACTATTATTCTTCAATATTCGATATAGCTATATGCCCTAATTGTAATTGGATTTGATGGAATTGACCATAACAAATTGATCTTAACAAATTCAAAAAATTAAAAAATTTTCTTGAACTCAAGGGCTACATTTTTAACATTTCCACTTCTTCAGTACGCATTTCAATTAATATCTTTCTCTAAAAAAAATTTGACTTTGAGAAGAAAATATTATAAAAACAATCTTGTATCAGTATACCTATACTTAACTCTAGAAGTGTAAAATCTACTCAAAATTAACACGAAAGGAAGAAAGCAAGGCAATTGGTCCTGAATAAAAAAAAATTAATATTGTATTTAATCCCACTGACTTCATAACTCAAACCTTATCAAAATAAGCGTTTTACGATAAGCTCATAAATATAAAATAGTGAACTTAAATATTGATGCTTGAGTGGACTTTGGGTATTTATTTGTTTTTTTTAGTTTTTTTTTTTTAAATTATACGATATGATTAATCTTTTAATATTTTGAAGTTTTGAAAAGGACATAACAAATTATCAAAAATTAAAATAAAGCCCATTCGAAATTCAAACAACATTATATAATTTATAAGGACACATAAAAGGAAAAATCATTTACTAAAATATGTAAAGTAATAAATTATTGTATGCACCTGGCAGTAATTTTATTAATTTTAAGCTCTCATACCTGTTGTGGCTGTATAATATTCCCATCCATTCCCCCCTCTTTTACTAGTCAAAAAAAAAGTACCATGAATGAAGCTTTGTTTTATTTCCTGCATTTTAAGGCTTTTACCTTGAACATCAGATCAGTATAACTCAATTTATACACAATGTACGTACCTAAGCAATGCAGCTTTCATATCACGAAAAACGAAACAAAAATATAGGTATAGCCCCTGATTTGAACTCAATTTATACACAATGTAGGTACCTAAGCAATGCAGCTTTCATATCACGAAAAACGAAACAAAAATATAGGTATAGCCCCTGATTTGATTTAAATCATTTTTATTTAAAAACTCAAATCGTTACATCTGCAGACATACTGATACATACATACATACATATTATGTTCATACATAATTTTGAAAATTATCTAAATTTCAGACATAATACAAGTACATTTGTTTCCATAGAAATACGCAAACTTTCTGAATATCTTACAAAACAAATAAAGCAACCGTTTCCATAATAACTATAAAAAATTAAAATTCCCCTTCAAATAAATGACTGGTTTAATAATTTAAGGAAATTTATAAAATTGAATACACCAACCATATTATTTAAGACGACAGCAACGCTACATACCATTTTGGTGGCAAATCCATCGAGTTTCACCTTCTATTTGTTTTTATTCAATGGTTCTCACTCATAAAAAATCTGCACAGTCATTTAGTGGGAGGTTTTAGCTAATAGAAAACCGGTTTTTGTTTACATTGGTGCATGTCGATTTTTGAATTAAATCCCGCTAAATGTGCGATTTGTCACACTGTGTCACGCGACGATAAAAAGATTGCAACTGCAATCTGCAGCAGACATCATAAAATGGAAGTGTCATTTCTTGCACAATAGTGTGATTCAAAATAATAACAAATTTTCAAGGATTTCATAATTTCGCCCGGTCCCGGTTGAATTTCGAGAAAGGTGGTTTTTTTAATCACTCTATTGAACAACTCTTTCTCTTTCTAAAAAGTTACAACTAAATGAAAAAAATTAAGTGTGTTCACTGCGATTTACAAGCATTTCGATTTGAAATAGAAATTTTTTGAAATGGCTGGGTGTATGCTCTTGGAAGCTAATCTTGGTATGAATTTTGGGGAGAAGCAATTATGATGGCAAACTATCTGCAAAACAGACTACCATCTAGCGTTATTCCAACAACACCCTTTGACCCTTAAGAAAAACGAAGAAAATTAGATGACAGAGCTAAGGTAAGAATTTTCGTTGGGTACGACGAACATTCAAAGGGTTATCGTTTAGTCGACAAGACGACCAAGAAGATAACAATTAGCCGTGTCGTTAAATTCCTTGATACGACTTTGGGTGATCCCGTTCATACAAAAACATGTGATATCTATAACCCCAAAAGAGTAGACTCTGAATTCGAATGTTCAATTCTACCAATAACAAGTCGTGATTTGTATTCTGAACCTGAAACTACAAACAGTGATGATACATGTGTCGAGGAGGAGCAACAACAGAAAATGTCTTTCCAAGACAGTCAAGCAGACCAAATAAAGGAAAACCACCAGAAAGATTCATCTGCGGAGTAAACGTAGAACAGGAAGACATTATAAAGGAACCCAGAACTTATAAAGAATCCATAACCTGCAAACATCATGAACAATGGAAAAATGCAATGGAAGAAGAGATGAAAGGTCTAAAGAAAAATAAAACTTGGGAATTGGTAATTCCACCAAATGGTGCGAACACAGTCGGATGTAGATGGTGATATAAGGTAAAACGTGATGTCAATGAAAACGTTCAGAGGTTCAAAGCTCCACTTGTCGCCAAAAATACGGACAAGACTATGATCAAACATTTGTACTAGTGGTAAGGCAGACAACTTTTAGACTTCTTTCTATAGCAAGAAAATGAAAAATGAAAGTTCAGCACATGGATGCAAAGTCAAGGAGGAGATTTACATGAGACAACCACCTGGATTTGAGGTCGGAGAACAGGGGTTTAAACTAAGGAAAAGTCTCTACGGTTTAAAGCAGGCAGCGCACGTTTGGAATGAAGTAATTCATAAAGTTCTCATCGAAGGAGGTTTCGTCCAGAGCAAGGCCGATCTATGTCTATATAGCAACTCAACGAAAGGTGTAACTTGTTACATATTGGTATATGTAGATGACATTATTGTTGCCAGTGTGGATGAATATCTTATCAAGAAAGTAGAAACCTTGCTAACCCTTCACTTCGAAATGAATAATCTGGGAGAAATTAGGCATTAATTGGCATTGAAGTCACAAAAGATAGTCAATCAAATTACAGTACAACACAATACATTGAAAGTTTATGATAAATCTGGCTTTTTTGGTCACTTCCTTCTATATGCAAATAAAACTTTGTTTTACACTTTTTCCCTACATTTCGTCGTAATTTCTAGACTTCATCAGGGGTAGTTTATGGAATCTCTATAAACTTAAGATTAACAATTTACACTTTTAAGATTTTGAGGTTATATTGAAAGACTTGTTCAAGATTTTGGACTTCATGATGCAAAGAACTCAAATATTCCATTAGAACCTGAATACGACAAGTCAACTATAGCAGCAGAACCATTAATTCATTACAAGGAATATCAATCGGAAGGTAAAGCAGTTAATACCAGACCAGACATAGCAGCATGCGTATCAATTTTAACAACAAAACAGCATTCATACACACAGCTATCGAGTGCGGACGTGCTTTTTATTCGCTCCGATAATCGTGTTTAATTTTATATATTATATTTGACACGCTTCAAGTGTTTTTTGTGATTAATTTGGGCAGTATTTATTATTTGGCGGAAATCTTTTAAAGATGGAATGCCAAAAATGCAATACTGCTATAGTGGGAAAGTCTTCCATTAAATGCGATGGTATATGCAAAAAAGTGTTGTGGACTGGACGGCTATAGCATTGGTATTTTTCAAACAGTGAAAATGGTTAAATTTATTTGTGATGATTGTTTAAATCATATTTATAATGTAGACAGTGTAATAAATGATATTAAAAATGTTATAGACGAAAACAACAATGGATTAAATCAATACAAAGAACAGTTTACGGAATCTTTAAAGCAAAACAGAGACGAGATTAGAGAGGTTTTAGAAGCAATGGAAAGGAGATACAGTGAAAAGTTAAGTGTTAATGAAATTAAAAAAATTAGTGATTTAAATTTAAATTTGAAGGATCAAAGTAATCAGATATGTGATGGTGTTAATAAAATAATTAATGTAACAGATTCGCTAACTGAGATAAACAATCAAATTGTGAATAACGCGAGTGAGAGAGATAATCAATTGAATGAAAGTGTTAACGATATAACCAAATCGGTAAATAAGCTTACTGTAGAAATTAAAAAGAAAAACAACAGTGCTGACAGTATGGTTGAAAAGAAATCATACGCAGGTGAATTAAAGAAAAATTCTCAAATTAAAGTTGCACCAAAGGAATTAAATCAAAGTGCAGAAAAAACTAAATCTGAAGTGAAATCAAAAGTGAATCCAACTACTAGTGGTATTCAGGTGCCAGAATATAAAAGCTCAATAGTAGAGCAATAATAGTGTCGTGTGATAATGAGAATTCTATTGAAAAATTATCAAGTGATGTTAGAGATAAGCTTAGAGATAATTATTGTGTAAATGTGATTAATAAGAAGCCAAAAGTTAAAATATCTTTTATCTCGGACAAATTTGAAGAAAACGAGTTTATATCATGCATTCGTAGGCAAAATGATTTTTTAAAGAATTCTGAGATAGATTTCAAATCTATGTGGAAGCGAAAGGGTAAAACATCGGTTAACTATACTGCAGTAATAGAAGTGGATGTAGTAAGCTACAATGAGATCATGAAAGTTGGTAAGATCAGTGTTGGATGAGACAAATGTCAAGTGAGTGAAGCTGTTTATCTAAAGAGATACTACAAGTGTTTGTGGGCATTTTAGTAAGGACTGTGTAAATGAAAAAATGGTTTGATTTAAACGTGGAGGGCAACATACTGGTTCCGAATGTACGACGACATTTTTGTCTTGTGTGAATTGTGTGAAAATTAATTAATTAAAACTAAATTTAGATGTGAATCGTAATACTTTGGATAATTGTTGTGAGGTTTATCTTCGCAAACTTAAAATAGAAAGAAAAAGACACTTGTAGCAACCCACAAATAAGAGGAAGGCTATTTCGTATTGTATGTGCAAAGTCTTCTCCATAAAAAAAGCCATGTTGAATTATTGGTAAATGATTGTAAATCACCGAGCTCATCGGTAAATTAATTCCTAGGGTTTTATGAAAATTGGTACGCAGAGAATTTGGAAAGTGAAAGTAACACAATAGTAATGAGAGATTTTAATATTGACTTGCTAACGGATGATACTATTCAAGTGAGAATACTAGACTTAATTATTTATCAAGTTGAAATTCAACTTGTAAAGGAGGCTACAAGAATTACAGAAAATTCTCGAACATTGAAATTCTCGAAAATTCTCGTTAACATAGACGCGAAAGATGAATTTAATGTGTGTGTGGATAAGAACTTTAAGGTATCTGATCATGAGACAATTAGAGTAGAAATAACGTGTAATAATTATAAAAATGATTTGCAGAAGAAAAAAATTCTTTGATTTGATAATCTTTTCTGAATTGTTTTATGAGCAGAAATTTAATGGTCTTACGAGAGATTTGATGATCATATTGAAAGATGCTGTGACGCTATGACTGTTGATTGTCAGTGGTACAAAAGTAATCTATAGAGAATGAAACAGGAAAAAATAGCGGCTTTCAGAACAGCAATTTACAGCAGCAATGTTGAAAATTGGCGGAGATATAAAATAATTCGGAATAAATATAAAATAGAAGTTTTGGCAAAAAGGAATCAACATATTCGCCGCAAATACAAACGAATAGCGGTAATCAAACGGTACATGGAAAATGATTAAGTCTCTTATAATGAAAAACAATAACAGCCTTATTTATTAGATTTCACTAATACTCGTTTCAACCTTGGAATAGTTAAAGCGAGTCGAAGCACTTACTCCGTCTTTACGCCACGTCAAACAAATTCTTATTTATAAAATATTTTCTTGGCGGTTTTAATTACACCGTCCTTATGTCAAATATATTACCAAAAACATGACCAATATAAAACTCTGGTTATTATATAAACGTAAACAAACCCCAGCTGATTTCCACACTTTTAAGTAATTATTATTGGTCGAAATAAATGGATAAACAAAATAAAAGAAAACGGCCTGAAAACTGGGATAATTCTCAAAAGGTATATGAATAAATAATTTGCAGATTACAACAGATAAAAACAAATATATTTGCTTATGTTCATAGATACTTCATCATCGCTTAGGGAAGGCCGAACTATGGCTATTAATTTTTTCATATTTTCTTTCGAAAATCGGTACTTCGAGCGAAAATCTTCATCTCAGTGCCATGGGATTAAAACAAGTTTTGTACTGCTTAGCGTTTTAAGAATTTAAATCTATTATAATATGCAAAATAAACATCCCTTTTTTCTTACAATTAGTAACAAACAAATACAAAAATTTCTTCTACACTCTTTTTAGTTTCTAAATGTCATGTCAAATTGACATTTAGACACTAAAACGGCTTTACTACGGCTTTATTCCTAATATGTACCAGTTTTAGCTTACTCCGCCTCTAATACTCGTTTATTAATAGATTTTTACTGACGATGGAAGCATAGCTTCCGAAATGCATTTAAGTAAATAAAAAAATAAAATAAGTGTTTTTAAGTTATTTAAAATAATATCTTTTATTTATTAGAGACGTTGTAAAGTCGGAGTAAATTTACTCCGTCGCTAAAACGAGTTAATAAATAAGGCTGTAAAAGTAAAGATATCACTAACGTTAAGTTTGGACAAGATTCTTTGAATGATGAATATCAAATTGCTAATAGGTTTAATTTGTATTTTGTTGAGAGTGTGGTCGAAATTAATTATTCAATTCCTTTTCAACAATATATTTCACCAAATATACACCTGAATTGTGTTTTTAACTTTCGTTATGCAAGCGTGGAATCGTTATATGCCTTCATTAAAAAATTAAATAATAAAAAGGACTTATGTGGTATTAACAGACATTATTTGAAAATCTATTGAAATCATTGGACCTGTGTTAATCAAAATTGTTGATCATTCATTGTGCTGTGGGATATTTCCAAGCAATTGGAAAGAATCCACTGTTATTCCGGTAGAAAAAGTGGTAAACACAGTAAAATGCGAAGAGTTCCGTTCGGTGAATTTGCTGCCTACATTTGAAAAGATTTTAGAACGATATGTAGCTAATCAACTACAAGACTAATTTAGAAAATATAAATCAAATTTTAATACAAGAGCAATCTGGGTTTGGAAAAGCTCACTCTTGTGAAACTGCGTTAAATTGGGTAATATATGAATGGAAAAAAGTGTGTTTGAAACGATTGAAACAAATATATTGGTGCTAAAGTTGGAGATGTATGGAATAAGGGGCAATGAACTAAACTGGTTTAAATCGTACCTTACAGGGAGGACCCAAAGAACAAAGGTTGGCAATATTACATCAAATGCGATAGGAGTAGAGCTTGGAGTCCCTCAGGGATCAGTTTTAGGTGTGTTGCTTAAAGTGAATGAACCCATAAATGTATGTAGGGATGGGGAAGTTATTGTAAGTGTTGAATTTAAATCTATTATAATATGCAAAATAAACATCCCTTTTTTCTTACAATTAGTAACAAACAAATACAAAAATTTCTTCTACACTCTTTTTAGTTTCTAAATGTCATGTCAAATTGACATTTAGATACTAAAACGGCTTTACTACGGCTTTATTCCTAATATGTACCAGTTTTAGCTTACTCCGCCTCTAATACTCGTTTATTTTTTTTATAAATAGATTTTTACTGACGATGGAAGCATAGCTTCCGAAATGCATTTAAGTAAATAAAAAAATAAAATAAGTGTTTTTAAGTTATTTAAAATAATATCTTTTATTTATTAGAGACGTTGTAAAGTCGGAGTAAATTTACTCCGTCGCTAAAACGAGTTAATAAATAAGGCTGTAAAAGTAAAGATATCACTAACGTTAAGTTTGGACAAGATTCTTTGAATGATGAATATCAAATTGCTAATAGGTTTAATTTGTATTTTGTTGAGAGTGTGGTCGAAATTAATTATTCAATTCCTTTTCAACAATATATTTCACCAAATATACACCTGAATTGTGTTTTTAACTTTCGTTATGCAAGCGTGGAATCGTTATATGCCTTCATTAAAAAATTAAATAATAAAAAGGACTTATGTGGTATTAACAGACATTATTTGAAAATCTATTGAAATCATTGGACCTGTGTTAATCAAAATTGTTGATCATTCATTGTGCTGTGGGATATTTCCAAGCAATTGGAAAGAATCCACTGTTATTCCGGTAGAAAAAGTGGTAAACACAGTAAAATGCGAAGAGTTCCGTTCGGTGAATTTGCTGCCTACATTTGAAAAGATTTTAGAACGATATGTAGCTAATCAACTACAAGACTAATTTAGAAAATAATAAAATTTTAATACAAGAGCAATCTGGGTTTGGAAAAGCTCACTCTTGTGAAACTGCGTTAAATTGGTTAATATATGAATGGAAAAAAGAGATTGACTGCAATAATTCCGCAATTGCAGTGTTTTTGGATTTTAAGCGTGTGTTTGAAACGATTGAAACAAATATATTGGTGCTAAAGTTGGAGATGTATGGAATAAGGGGCAATGAACTAAACTGGTTTAAATCGTACCTTACAGGGAGGACCCAAAGAACAAAGGTTGGCAATATTACATCAAATGCGATAGGAGTAGAGCTTGGAGTCCCTCAGGGATCAGTTTTAGGTGTGTTGCTTAAAGTGAATGAACCCATAAATGTATGTAGGGATGGGGAAGTTATTGTAAGTGTTGATAGTTTTAAATATCTCGGAGTTGTTTTGGACTCTTCGCATTTTACTGTTTTAGGTGTGTTGCTTAAAGTGAATGAACCCATAAATGTATGTAGGGATGGGGAAGTTATTGAAAGTGTTGATAGTTTTAAATATCTCGGAGTTGTTTTGGACTCGAAGTTAAATTTCAAAGAGCATAAGAGATATGTGTGTGGGAAAATTGCTAAAAAAGTTGGTTTTATTAAAAGAATTAGAAGAGACTTGACATTTGAAAGTGCTTTGCTTCTATATAATGCTATTGTCTTACCCTATTTTAATTATTGTTCAACTCTTTTGTATGGTTGTCAACAAGAAATAGTAAATCGGCTTCAAATATTGCAAAATAAAGCAATTCGAATGATATTGATAGTGAATGTCTACACTCCAATAAGAGTGATGTTGGATGTTTTAAAGTTAAAAATATAGTGCTATGTTATTAATATATAAAACGAAATAATATGGTTCCTAAGTACCATCTTAAAGTTAATATTATCAAAGTTGGAGAAGTACAACCTTATAATTTACGCAAAAGTGAAGATTTGAGACCCAATAGATGTAACAGAAGTAGCTCCCAGAACTCAGTAATGTATATGGGAATTAATTCATTTAATAGACTTCCAAGTGAATTGTAGAATGAGCTAAATAAATGGAAATTTCTACTGTCAAAGTTTGAAGTGCGTAAATGTATAAGCTCCTGCAATTTTTAAAAGTTTTATACTAAACTTAGCAGACATGCTAAGGAAAAAAGTAGGGAAGCTAAGCTAGCACTCAATATGATGTGGCAGAAATTGTTTGCAAATAAAAATATTGACCATTCGTCCAAATACAAAGTGTTCAATGCAACAGTTAACACCTGCATGTGCTATGGAGTACAAGCTTTTGGAGTTAACCATTTCGAGGAATTTGAAGCTGTTCAAAGATTGTTTTTCAAACGGATTTTCAGACTTCCAAGCTCAGCGCCGACGTATGCTTTACATGTGGAATCTGGATTACCGCCGATCTATATAAGAAATCTCAAAGCTAATTCGGATTACTTGATCAGGGTGATGATTGTGGTACACCACAAATGAGTTTATATACATCTACATAAGAATCATATAATATAAGAAATAACAAATACATCAGATTTATAATACGAAAAATTACTATTATAATAATAAAAATAATTAAAAGGTCCTCCCCGCGCGACGGTTGGGAGGGGAAAGTGGGCGGGGCATAATAATAATAATAATAATAATAATAATAATAATAATAATAATAACACCTTCCTTTAGACGGAGTAACCAATGCAGTTAATTTTGCTAAACAAACTTGAGAGGCTGCTCAATTTAAAGGAAGACGAAAATATCCTCGTTAAGAAATCTCGGGAAATCCTAAATACTAATACACAACGAGGAACTGTCATTTTGGAGCTAAACTCTGCCGAAGTTGCAGATCAAATTTTGACTTTAACAAGCCAGCTTAAGAGCTCCGGTATCAGTGTGCACCGCAAACAATCTATTAGTCAACCATCAAACGATATTTCAAATGTTAAATTATAGGGTGCCTCTGCCGTCTGCCATTCAAATAATATTAATTTATGTACAGTTTTTTTAAAAAAAATTTGTAATTACATATATTTTGAATTTCGATATTATTATACTTTTAGAAACATTTGTAGAGGAACAAAATGGACAAAATTTTAACAAATTTTTTAAAGGTTTTAAAATAGTGTATAAGTATATCTCCGCTGTAAGAAATAAAGTGTTTGGTAAAGCAAGCGGTGGCGTTTTATGTGGAATCAGATTAAGTAGTCTAGGGAAGTTTGTGGATTTTAAGCGAATTGAAAACAGGATTTTAATACAAATTACTAGTAGTTAAAAAAATTATTTTATTATTCCACTATACCTCAATTGTACTAACTGGCGGAATGAATTCGAAAATCTTTATAATTTTTTTAAATAATAACTTTTTGGAAAATGTCATGGTAATTGGGGACTTAAACGAGCAAATTGGTAACTATCAGAATCCAAACTCATTTTATTCTCAATACCAATTAAATTGTAATTTTATCAGAAACTCTAATGGGGTTTACAAAGGCGATGTTGGTGGTGAGTTCATTTTCATTTGTGGGCAAGGACAATCAGTGATTGACTTATGTGCTTGTGATGGACTTTGAAGTCCTTGAGGAAAATTTTTCTTCTCACCTACCAATTTTAGTAAAAGTATGTTTTTCTAATGAGTTACCACTGAGGGTTTCAAATAGTTTTGAAAAGCTCAAATGGATAGAGAACGAAGCTCCCCTTTTTAAATCTCTTCTAAATTACAACTTAAACCTCCTCCCTCATCAAACCGCAAATCCTGTCGACCAAATTTCAGTAAATATTCCGGAAATTATCAAGTTATCAGCACCTTTTGCTGTAAACAAAAAACAGGGTTTTGCACCCTGAAATTAATCGTTTGATAAGGAATGCCACAACTTACGGAAAAAACGTTCGTTTATTTAAAATTGTTTAAGTCTGCAAATGTAGACTTCTTTAAAAGTGTATACCTCCATATAAATAAAGAGTACACAGTCGTCTGTGCTACCAAAAAAACTCTTTACCTTAAAAATATGGCTCTTAAATTAGCTAACTGTAGTAATTCAAAACTGTTCCGAAATAACGTCGGGAACTTGGTGGTCGTTTTCGAGCCAATATTAATAATAACTCGCTCCAAGTGGATTTATTTATTTCAAAATATTACTATCAGCGGATGAAAATTTTCAGACTTTTAGCTATGCATGCCAAGATATGATCGTGCATGAACTAGATACTGAAGTGTCCTTAAATGAATTGGAAGCAGTGCTGTTAAATATGAAAAATAATAAAACACCGGGAATAGATGGTATTCCAGTTGAATTTTATAATACACAGTTCAAAAACTACCTATATAGTAGAATTCTTCAATCGGATTTATAATGAAACTTGTGTTTCTATTAGCTTTAATAAAGCAATAATTTTTACTGTTTTCAAGAAAGATGATGCTAGTCTCCCGGAAAATTACAGAGGTATCTCTATTCTCAATACAATTAGAAAAGTCTTTGCTTCAATCCTCTACGAGAGGCTTACTAAATGGATTGATAATCACAATCGACTGAGCATTTTCCAAGCAGGATTTCGGCATGGGTTCTCTACTATGGAACATATTTTTACAATTTCTACGATCGCAAAAAAATACATTGAAAAAAATAAAAAAACTTTATTGCTGTTTTGTCGATTTCAAAGCCGCTTTTGATACGGGTAACAGACAAGTTTTGTAAGTTACCATCCCTGGGTATTTCTTGTAAATTTTTGCTTCTCTATTTTAATTTTCTAGCTTCGACAAGTGCTGCCGTTTGGGATGGCACAAATTTGTTAGAATGGTTTCAAACGACGGCAGGAGTTCTGCAGGGATCCATCCTCAGTCCAATTTTATTTGCTCTGTTTATTGATGCGGTTTGTGATATTTTACCGGGTGGTGCAATTTGTGCAGATACCCTTTTTAAAGTTTTGTTCTACGCTGACGACCTAGTGCTGCTTACAGATAGTCCTTGCACGTCACAACTTCAAATAAACAGACTTCAGGAGTACTGTGAACTGTGGGGCCTGCAAATTAATTCCCGAGAAACTAAAATTATGGTCTTTGAACCAAGACAACGAAGAAGACTGCCCGAGGAAAGTTGGCATCTTAACCGCGAGCGAATTGAAGTTGTTAGTCAGTTTAAATATTTAGGAGTACTGCTGTCTGCAAACTTGAGTTTTGGTAAGCATGCGAGGGAGAAAAGTAATGAGGCGAGTTGGCCTTAAACATCATGTGGTCATCTTTCTTTAATAACCAGCATGTTGATATCGCATCGAAATACCGAGTATTCAACGCCAGAGTTAACAAGACGTGTATGTGTTATGATGTACACGTTTTTGGCTACGCGCAATTCAAGGAATTTGAATCCATTCAAAGGTTTTTTTTCAAAAGATTATTTCGGTTACCAAATACGACACCTACTTATGCTATTCACGTGGAATCCGGTATTCCACCAATTTTCATTCAAAATCTAAAGGCCAACACTGATTATGTAATTAAAGTTATGAGAAGAGAAAGCGGTCTTCACAAATTATTTATGCTAAGACTTCTCCAAACAAATGCAACGCCCTTTAAGGAACTAAATCAGCTGGCTGTAGCTCATAACTAAACTCTTTCATTTTCTGAAAACAATTTGGATGACAACAACTATTTTTGCACTGAACTTTCTGCATAAGCTATAGGTATCATTTTTAGAGCTAGAGTCAGATCAGATCTTGCTCAAAATTGTAATCTCTGCAATAGAAGAGAACTCGAAGGTAGTTATCATTTCATCGCTGTTTGCCCAATCCTAAAAGAAAGCATGCTCTATTGTACCGCAACAGCTACTAATAAGAACCGTTCTTCACATTCCGCCAGTTAAATTTTTCCTCTTTTATGTTTATGTTTCAAGTCATGCTAAAATTGATAATTTTATGTTTCAAATCAAAATGTTTCAATTCAAAAATTGTATAGGTATAAGTGGTTGGCGGCGAAGAAACCGACACACTTAGGCTAATTGATGGCCCATTGTGAAAAAATTGTATAACCAATAAAACTTTTAACTATACTTTTAAAGTTATTACTAGATAAAAAATATTATAAATGAAGAATTATAGTATTCTGGCTTAAAATTGTTACAATTGATAATTTAATGTTTCAAATCATTCCAAAATTGAGTATTTTGTGTTTCAAATCATTCTAATTGTATAACCATTAGAGATTGTATTTCTATTTTTTAAGCTATGTATTTATAAAAAAAATTTATTTAGTTTTTATTTAGTATTTAGACTCAAAATTTCAAATTCATTTATAACCATTTATGTACTTTATCTTCTATATTTCATTGTATATGAATTGTCAATCAGGAAGACGGCAGCAAAGCCACGTCCTTAATCTTAATGTTTAATATTGTAAGAATCTATTGAAATAAAGAATTTTATATATATCTATCTATAATTTTTTTTTTAAATAAACTTATTTTGTATATAAAAAATAGTGATTATTAATACATGGATGTTTTATTTGTTTCATATATTGAGTCTTTTAGAATCTAGAGCACACATCAGAGCCTAATCTCCTGTTATGCAGAGATAGGTACCTACTCTTGGCGTAAGCTGAGATGGTTCCAGAAACTCTGTTATTATTAAAAAATATCACCAAGTCAAGTTGACTGGATTGAACTAAATCGCGTGCTGAAGTTCCTTAAAGGAACATCGAATTTACAATTATCACTCAGCAAGAATTACACAATAGAAAAAGACCTTATTGGATATGCTGATGCAAATTGGGCAGCAGACAGAAGTAACCGAAAGTCGAACTCAGGATATGTAGGTATTCTTCATGAACGAAGGAGCTGTAAGTTGGTCTTGCAGTTTCTCTATCAGCAACCGAAGCTGAGTTTATAGCTTTATCCGAAACGTGTAAGGCAGCAATATGGCTGAGGAAACTGTCTAAAGACCCTACCCCAAATACTATAGTTTCTTTAGTCTTTAGACAGATACAACTTTTAAATGACCTAGATCATCCCCAAAACACACCCACACTTATTTACGAAGATAACCAAAGCTGTCTCAAGCTTATATGTCAAGAGAAACTCAGCAGTAGATCGAAACACATCGAAACTAAATTTTTCTTTGTAAAGGACTATGTAGACAAGCAATTTGTGAAGTGTCAATATTGCCCAACAAATGAAATGATTGCAGATATGCTAACAAAACCACTACCGGCAACTCGGATTCAACAACTAAGGATTAAGTGTGGACTTCAGAAGAATGAGGAGGAGTGTTAAATATAACATTCATCAATTTATAACACTTTGTTCTTATCACTTAGCTTTTATACAAAACTGTATAATCATTTGTTTCTATTATCAAAATCAGAATTTTCTATTTTCATTCTAATAAAATCTTGTCTCTATAAGGACGTTTGTTTCAATAAAGATATTCTTTTCCAAACACTTGGAAAAATTCTATTGTGACACCTACTGAAAAAATTAAAAAAAACTTTAAAGTGCGAAGAATTTCGACCCATAAATTCATATGAAAAAGTGCTCTAAAAAATTGCTTATAACCAACTCTTAAAATATTTAAATAAAAACAAAATCATAATTGAGAATCAATCTGGGTTTCGTCAGTCACGTTCATGCGATTTTGCCGTAAACATGGTGCTGATAGCATGGAAAGAATCCATCTCCAAAGGTAAGAAAGTGGTTTGCGTTTTCTTGACCTTAAACGAGCTTTTGAGACAGTTGATCCGAATATCTTACTGGAGAAACTGTATATGTATGGAGTAAATGGCACCGCTCTTTAAAAGTTTTTTGTTGGGTCGTACTCAACAAACCAAAATTAACAACTATAAGGGGTTTTTGTGTGATAACACACTTGCAGTAAGGCTGTCAAGCTTTTCACCATCATATTAATATTGAAGGTTTGAATGAACAACAACACTTAAGTGAGCTACCATAAAAGTTTTTTTTTATAGGCTGGAGTTATAGCTATTTCACGACTGCCACGCCGATGACCAAGGACCACTTAAAGGAGTCTGATGATCGGCGTGGCATTCGTGAAATAGCTATAACTCCAGCCTTTAAAAAAAAAACTTTTATGGTAGCTCACTCAAGTGTTGTTGTTCATTCAAACCTTCAAAATTAATATGATGGTGAAAAGCTTGACAGCCTTACTGCAAGTGTGTTATCACACAAAAACCCCTTATAGTTGTTAATTTTGGTTTGTTGAGTACGACCCAACAAAAAACTTTTAAAGAGCGGTGCCATTTACTCCATACATATACAGTTTCTCCAGTAAGATATTCGGATCAACTGTCTCAAAAGCTCGTTTAAGGTCAAGAAAACGCAAACCACTTTCTTACCTTTGGAGATGGATTCTTTCCATGCTATCAGCACCATGTTTACGGCAGAATCGCATGAACGTGACTGACGAAACCCAGATTGATTCTCAATTATGATTTTGTTTTCATTTAAATATTTTAAGAGTTGGTTATAAGCAATTTTTTAGAGCACTTTTTCATATGAATTTATGGGTCGAAATTCTTCGCACTTTAAAGTTTTTTTAATTTTTTCAGATCCTGATCCGATTTATCTTCGAGTACCTCAAGGCTCAATACTTGGACCCCTACTTTTTAACTGCTACATCAACGATATGAACAAAATTGTCATAAATTGCGAGCTTGCTCTGTTTGCGGACGAATCACTTTTGTTTGTTGAAGCTAACACACCCCGGAAAGTGAAAGACTTATAAATGAAGGTCTTGAAGTTTTAAATAAATGGCTTAAGGCTAATAAACTAAAATCGAATGTGGCAAAAACTAAATGTAAGGTTTTAAATGATAACCAGAAGACCCGTGCGAAACTTTTGTACATTCAATTAGGTTTTGCAATTAAATTTTCAAAAAGAATGTTTGAACAAAAAAAATAAATTCTTCATTGATGAGAACATATGTATTAGTTTTAAAAAACCTCTTTATAAACAATATTTGATGTAAGAATGAAATCAGAAGTGACAAATAAATATGTTTCTCCCCCACTCATTCAAGATCCACCGAAAAAAATGTTTCTCCCCCACTCACTCAAGGTGCAGTGAAAAAAGAGAATTTTAAATTACAGAAGTAATACATATTTTTCTCTTTCACTCAATCAATGGGTTAAAAGTGAGGCATTCTTTATGTCAAATTGTTCATTTATTGAATTATTTGAAATTGCCGAAATTTATAGAAAATATTGTGGTTTAACATAAAGTTTTTGTGCAATGTCATCGCTATGTGTAATTTCCTATCCAGTGATACCTAATTTAGTAGATTTGACTATTTTATAAGTGAGAAAAAAGGAGTCTGACAACAGAAATAATATATATGATGATGATGTTAACATTAACTTAATAATTGATCAAGAATAGTAGAATAGTATAAATTATATATTGATTCACATGTGCAATATGTTTCAAAAAAAAGTTGCTAAGAAAGTAGGTTTTCTACGAAGAATTAGAAATAAAGTAGACACTTTACTGCTATAAATATTAATAATGTAATTATTAAACCACATTTTTAATTTTGTTCTACAATCTTATTTTTATTAATGAAAGTTCAATGAGAAGTCTACAAAAATTGCAAAATAAAGCAATGCGAGCAATACTTCGATGTAGTAGATATACCCCTATACCTAGTAGTTATGTTAAATACTTTAATGTGAATGACTGTTAAACAGCGTATTTATATCAATGTTTTATTATTTGTTTACAAAATAAAAAATAACTTACTTCCATCATACTTGACAAAACATATTCGTTACGTCAAAGATGTTGAACCATATTTGTTAAGACATAGAGAGGATTTAAGACTGCAAGCATTTAGAAATGTAAGATCTCAAAATAGTTTAATATATAAAGGATTTAAACTTTTTAACGGTTTACCAAATATTGTAAAGCAATTGAGTAATAAATTTGAGTTTAAACAAGCAATTATTATTTACGTTAAACAAAATATTTAAATTCCAATGCCATTACAAATTGAGTCTGTCTAAATACCCAACAGCGCGTACGCGAAAATGATTTCGCGTACGCGAAATTAAGTGATTCTCACTTCAATGTTTTTTTTGCTTGCTTACAGAAAAACAGTGCTAGCACCCATCATAACCTCGCATAAACAGTGAGGTATGTATGGGGGGGCATGCTGCCCCCCTGCTTGGGCTCACTATAGGATTTGGGGTAGGTGCGGGGATGGGTGTATGCAGTTTCTTTTGCATTTAAAGAATCAGGGGATTTAAAGCCAACCTCGCACCTACCCCAAATCCTATAGTTTCGTGTACGCGAAACTGATTTCGCGTACGCGATAACATTTTCGGGTACGCGCTGTCGGGTATTTAGACAGATTCTTATAAATTACAAACAAAAATATTATATAGGTACCTACCTATTTATCATTAATTTATTTATTGTAAATTATAAAATAGCATATTTACCTACCTAAATACTTTCAAATTCAATTCAATTCAATAATCTATAATTAGAATATAACCAATAGGAATTGTTGCATCAGCTGGTTTGTCACAGGGGATTATAACAACACAAATCCATCCGGATAAATTTGGATAAATAGGAATTTGTTTTCAATTGAGCAACAGATTGATCTATTATTTTGACCATAAGCTTCCAAAAATCAGGAGAATACATATGTATATACATAATTTTTCAATAAAACATAATAAAACCTGTCTATTGCATTTCGTAAATAAATTTCCTTTATTTATTTTTAAAAAAACTTGTGGAAGCTAACCGGAAGTTAAATTCTTAATCAAACACAGGTACATTTTGTATTAGCGTAAGTGTCCTGTGGTGGTATAAAGTTTGAGTTTTCACTAAAATAAAGATTTAGCATTTCTAACTCACAGTATACCTTAATACCTGTATTATATGTACATTATTTAAAATAAATATACTATTGGTAATTCAAAACGGGGAAAACTTAATAATAATAATTTCTTTTTACAAACCTGAAATGAGATTCCTCCAAGCTAAATTAAAAACAAATGTTTGCTGCTGCACCTGTCTCCGTTCTCCACGTTTGTTATACAAGGTATTCCGTATATTTTTTTGCTGCCAGCACAAATTTTATTTTTATATACATATTAACCAAATTCACAAATAAAATTTAAAAAAAATGAAGTAACAATTTGAGGTTTACGTATTTATTTTGTTTTCAACTCAAAAATAAACAAGCAGAATGGACGGCAGCTGATTTCACTTGAGAAATGTAGATACACATAAATGGAAAATGGCATTTTCCAAGCGATTTTCCTATATTTGTTTTATATATTTTTCTTGTAAATACTCAGCAGATTCCATTGCGCTGAGCCACACTCTGGCTCAGATGTTAGGGAACTATGGATTGAACAAAACAAAACAAGACACTCACACTGCACTCGGCTTACTGTAGCGATGGGGAATGTGCAACGCGCGGTTACGCCAACTATGCTACGCGACATACATAGATATAATACACAGGTTCTTTTTTTTTTTTTAATGTACATACATAGAATAAACTTAATCAAGTTTAACTTCGACTGAGAGTTTCTTATAACACCGAAGAGACGAGGCTTGTATAAATATCCCTCTTCATGAAGATAGCTTTTCGTTTTTGTATGTAGGTACAACTTTGAAAACTGGACCGACAACGTCCGCGACTACCGACGTCTCTTAAAGATGTAAAGTTCCGTGCCACAGCTAAATAAGAGTAACCAATAACAACGATAGTCATCAAATAGAAAATATAAACAGCAAAACAAAAGGTGGACGGGAGAAGGCAAGCCACACAGAAGTAGGTTTCCAAGTTGCAACCAAAGTGAAGTATTTTACAGAAATTGACAAATTTGATTGCTTCGGTGTTTTTTTTTACTTATATTTGAAGTTTTTTTTGAGTAAATTATGATTTATTTTACATAAGGCACTTGTAATGAGTTGATGGAAAGTAGTTTTTAAATGTTCCAATGATTTATTAGAAATAAAAAAGAAAAACAAATTTCGATTACAAAACTCCTACAGCCGCGTTCTTTCACTTGTTGGAATTTTAAATTATTCTTGTTTTAAAACACACATACACCCATATTTTTGACAGGTGTTATGTACAGTTTTAGAAGAAAATGTAGATGGATAAAAAGTGTGTTCCACACCCAGTTTCAAACAGTTTCAGACTGCCAGATTTATGTCGAATTCCATTTGCCATTTGGGATTTTGATCCGGGATTGCGGATTTTTCGTGGTGAATGGAGAGCAAAATGGGATTGATTTTTTTTTGTAATTGTGTGTGTGGCATGTCAAATATGGCACTATTTTCTTGATGAAACCAGTGATAGTATGGATAGGGAAAAATTTCTAGAAGTATAAGTATTTTCAAACTATAAAAGAACATTTTTTTTTAATTTAAATTAAAGTTATTTTACATATTATATACAAATGTTTGTGTTTTAACGAATTGTTTTTTATTTGTCGCAATTATTATTTATTGTTGTATATTAGCTGCGTTTTATTTTCCCCCAGATCCAATCCAGATCAGCCCAGGATCTCAGTGACAACTTGTTATATACCCAACTCTTTTTTTCCTTTTGTTTTTTTATTTGTATACACCCGTTGTCTTTTTTCTTTACACTGCCGACGACATTTACAAATTAAGGGTGTGTGTTCAAAACGGATTTGGAAATCCAAATCCAAAACAAAGTTGGATCTTGTGTTGTTTTTGTAATACATGTATTTTCGTAAGCAAATCCAATTTGGTTCGGATCTCGGGGAAAATAAAACACGGCTATTATTTATTTGTACAGATTATCACCGACATTCTGCATGCACGAGATTTTATTCGAGATGGTCAGGGGCATTCTGTAATAAGCGAAACGAAAGCGTTCGTTCGTTTTTCATAAACGAACATAAGCAAAAACGAAAACGATTGTCCGCTTTTCCCATACAGAATGTCACCCCGGAATTTGCAAATGCCTAAAACAATCAAAATACAAATTGTGTGATGGAATTTTCATTCTGTAATCTGTCAATTTTATGGGTAATGTGACCAACTATGAAAACTAAAAATTTCTGTGATCCAGTTTGTTCTATAATCATGATTGGATCTGGGGAAAAATAAAACGCAACTATTGAAAAGGAAACCCAATTGTTGTTATGTAATGATGTAATTTACACGAATGATAACTTCATCATAATTTCTTTTTTTTACCATTTAGTTCTAAATGGTCCAAAATCTGCCAGTATTTTCACAATAAAATTTAATTTTACTGGCAATAATTATTGTGCTTTCTCCACTTTGTAAATTATATAAAGCAAAATATAAGAGAGATTCAAATTAATCAATATTTTGAAGCAAATCAATAATAGAATCTTCAGAGTGCCATCATTCGACTTCGTATAAATATAGGTAGTTGACAGAAAACTGACGACTTTGTTAGTCGTAGATTTGAGACTATTTAAAATGCTGAAGTTTAAAATGGTAAACAAAATTTAAAAAATCATGGCGACTTGTTTGAACTTACAAAAGAGTAAACGATTTTCTTTCCTCGTAATGAGTCTAACAGCCCTATTCTGGCAAACCTCACTGATACCTCACAAGTCACAAAAACCTCACAAGGAAAGGTGAAATCGATTTTGTGAGGTTTTCGTACCCTCACAAATGTGAGCCTCACAAAAACTATCGAAATTGTGATCTCCTTTTGAGAACCTCACAACAAAATCACAAGAAATCAACCTCACAAAGGCTTGTGACTTGTGAGTTGTGAGCCCTCACAACACCAGAATAGCCCTGTAAAACATCGATTAAAACTAAAATACACATAAATAAGGGATTTTTTGATCCTTAGTACTAGTAGGAATTTTATTTCTTTCATATACTAACACTGCACAAATTTCAATTATTTTAACAAAAAAAATTTAACTTCGGAAACAAATGATAATGCAACACTTTCTCTGCCTGGAAATGCAATTTCACATGTACTATGTAGTCGAAGCACACTTTTCTTCCGGATTATATGTATCCCTGCAGTTGGAATGGCTGCAGCAACGGCGGCGTTTTATTCTACAGTCTACATAGATTGTGCAAAACAGTAAATGCATTCGGCAGCTTCACCAGCGGACAAACACTGATTGTCACCGTCGTTCTTCCAATTCATAAATGTATTTAAATAACAATTTAAATTTGAAAAGGCCACGAAAAAGGAAATATAAATTTATTTTCACAAAACTTCTAAAAAGTAAACAACAATAATTTCCGAATTGAAAAATTTCACAATTACGTTTAGATAAATGTCACTTTACTATTGTGTGAGTGCAAGTGCGTGTTTTGTATAGGTGTAAATCTCTCTTGAAATCGGGATCAAAGATTTTGATCCCAAATCATGAGGGATCGATTTTTTTTTGGTTGAATGGAATGCCAAAACTGGTCCGGGATCAAAATCCCTCACAGGGATCGATTTTTTTTGGCTGAAAGGAATTCGACATTAGTCATTTTTAGTCCGAAGTCGTTCCAGACTTCAAAAGTTGTGCTAATTCTTACAAAAGAGAGCGCGCTCGAGAGAGTAAAATATTTCCCCTTGCCAGTTTTAGTCCGAGGAATTTCTTCTGGCTATTTCTGGGCTGGATGTCAAATGCCTGGTTGTCGTATGTCAGATGACGTAATTTGTCAGTTGAGTACAAATATCTATGCCGGACAAGGGTTGCCCAAGTGTTAATTTTATTTTGATTTTAGTTTTGAAAGATAAGCATACTTTTTATCATTTTATTAATCTTTTAACTAATCAACTAATTACAAAAAATTTACGCCAATAAGCAAAACTATTTCTTAAAAAGAAAATTTAAAATTGACAATATTGAGTATTACTTATATTATATAGTGCTTCTTGAAGAAAAACACGCTTAAGCTTCATAATTTAATGTATAATTAAAGATTTGTTTGTTTGTATATTAATATACTTGATGTAAGCTTGTACGTCTATTCTCTGTTAACATTTTATTTTCTTGGGATGTGATTCTTGAAAATTTTGATTAAAATTTATCACTGATCTACGGCAACCATAATCGAATATATTTTTTGACGTTTAAAAAGTAGTCCAATTTAGTGCGAAAACCGTTCCAGACATTTTTTCAGTTTTCTTTCTCTTTGAGAACATTTCATCCCAACTCCTCAAATTTGACATTTGACCAACTTGTGCGAGAAATCTTGGGAACAGACCTAAAATCATGGACGTATTTGGTCTGTTTGGTAACGTGAAATTTCTTGCGAATTTGCACAAATTTTCACAATAGACCATAGAAACCATAGAAAAATAGAAAAAAAACTCAGTTTTTGGGAAATTTGTAGAAAAAAAAGTTACCAAACAGGCATATTATGGACTGCTAGTTGCCAATTAAGTCTGTTCCAACCCAGTTTCAAACAGTTTCAGACTGCCAAATTTAGTTATTTTTAGTCCGAAGTCGTTCCAGAATCCAGATCAATCCAGAATCCAATCAAAAGTTGTGCTCATTCTTACAAAAGAGACCGCGCTCGAGAGAGTAAAACATTTCCAGTTTCAGTCCGAGGAATTTCTTCTGGCTATTTCTGGGCTGGATGTCAAATGCCTGGTTGCCGTATGTCAGATGACGTAATTTGTCAGTTGAGTACAAATATCAATGTCGGACAAGGGTTGCCCAAGTGTTAATTTTATTTTGGTTTTAGTTTTGAAAGATAAGCATACTTTTTATTATTTTATTAACCTTTTAACTAATCAACTAATTACAAAAAATTTACGTCAATGAGCAAAACTATTTCTTAAAAAGAAAATTTAAAATTGACAATTGACAATTGAGTATTACCTATATTATATAGTGCTACTTGAAGAAAAACACGCTTAAGCCTCAACTACATTGGCCATTTTTTGCAAAAGTACAAAAGTAAAAATATTTTGTTTCCTTCTAGCGCAGTTGATTCGTAAAACAGTGTATACAAATTGTTTTTTAAACCAAAATTTAAGCTTTCTGCATCATTTGTTTTTAGTTTTCTAGTCAGAAAAACTATCACAAAATCAATTTAAAAATTTTCACTTTTGCACTTTTCACTTTTTTGGCTTAGTTGTAGTTGAGGCTTAAAGCCTCAACTACATAAGCCAAAGTGAAAATTTTTAAATTGATTTTGTGATAGTTTTTCTGACTAGAAAACTTATAAAAATGATGCAGAAAGCTTAAATTTTGGTTTAGAAATAAATTTGTGTATTTTTTTTCACAAAACAACGGCGCTAGCGGTAAAAAAAATATTTTTACTTTTGTACTTCAGTACTTTTTGGCTTATGTAGTTAAGCCTTTAAGCTTCATAATTTAATGTATAATTAAAGATTTGTTTGTTTGTATATTAATATACTTGATGTAAGCTTGTACGTTTATTCTCTGTTAAAGCCTAGTACGCTGCTGAAGCCTAGTACGCTGCTGATGCGAATCGAAAAATCCCATACAAAAATGACTCAACGAAATCAGAAACGGAAAATTTCTTTCTGCTTCTCGTTTTGCAGAAGAGCGAAATTTATAATTGTAGCAGATTATTTGGAGAAGTCTCCTCTCCTTTTTCGCACTGAATTAATTGTATGGACTATTTATTGTGTGCGGAAAAATGACATTTGAGTTTTATTTGTGTATTTTTTTTTGTTTGTCATTTTCTTACATCATGGGTTTCTCTGATTTTTTGCGTTTATGTTTGATTTTGTTTTTTCGAATAAGTGAAACTCTCCAAGGATATTTTCCGTTGTGTTTTCGCAAGCGTTTCGTTGTCTGTTTGGAGATCACAGGAAATTTTCGTTTCGCATCAGCAGCGTACTAGGCTTTAATATTTTATTTTCTCGGGATGAGATACTTACAAATTTTGAGTAAGATTTATCACTGATCTACGGCAACCATAGTCGAATACATTTTTTGACGTTTAAAAAGTAGTCCAATTGGTCTTTTCCGGATTCATAAGTTAACGGCAACGTGACCAGACGCCATTTTAGCTACACAAGTCTATCTATAACTCAAAAAAATTTTTATTACATTCAACCGAGTAAAGAGTATCGTTTTAAATTCTCAAACTTTCTCTTTTGCATAAATATTAACGGCGAAACTTGATTCATTTCACCACTATCGTTTTTGCCCAATTTCTGGCTGTGGATGACTGCAGCAAAACGTGGTAAATTACAGATTAACTTCTGTCTGCACCACCACACCAACTCGCCACCTGTTCTCTCCCCTACTTTTGCTCCCCTTGCTGGGGCAATTTAAGAGGAGAAATGAAGCCGAAACCAGATCCACCACCTCCTACACAAAAAGGAAAGAAATCGGGCACAATTATAGAGCCCATCTCTGGCAACATGCTCCAAAAACTTGACGCCGCCCAACAACTTCTTTGTCTGAGCCAAACCGATTGTCTAACCAACACCGCCATGCCTAAAGGCGACAAACAAGACGACAGCCTTACTTCTTCGTCTCAGCTCACTGCTCAGACACCTCCTCCCCACGAATCTGAGGGGAAACTTGCAGCCACCATGGAAAGCACGTGTCAAGAGATGGACATGTGTGCAGAGACGACACTCTCAGATGAAGAGTGGCAAATACCCAACAAGAGGTACTGTGCCTCTAATATCTACAGTCAGGATTCAGCGTCCACCAACCTCAGTGACGGAAACCAATTCCGTGTACTTCAAGACATCAAAGTCCAAACTTCAAAGAAGCTAGCTCTTAAATCTAGAAGCCAAAGTATACTACAGCAACCCACCATCAATGATGTTCCATCAAACGAAATCTCCAACAACAGAAGCAGCGGCGAGGGACCTCCAGGAAGCAGCACTAACAGAGATACTAACCCCAGCTTAGGCCATCAAGATAAACTACTTACTGGTAAGTTTTGTCCACCCATTGTAATGAAGTATGTAGATATCAAAAAACTTATAGTAGATTTAAAAGCTAAAAACTTAGAGTTTCATTATAAAATCGTGAACCGTGGTGATAGCACCAGACTTTATGTAGATAATAACGTGGTACATCGGGAGCTATTCGAACTCCTGAGAAGCAATGAAGATGTTCAAGCCTATTCCTTCACTAGGAAAGAGGACAGAACCACAAATCTTATTCTCCGCGGCTTAACACTGGACTACGAGGATAATGAAATCCTCAGTGAATTAAAGTTGAGATATCCAAACGTTGTCGGAGTCTCGAAATTTGAAACGATTCGTTCTAAACAGAACAAGTTGCAATACAACCTTTTTCTGGTTAGACTTTCCCCGGGCTCAAGTGCAAGTGAGATAATCAAAACAAAGTTTTTGTTCAACACTAAAATCACATGGGAAAGACCCAAAAGCAATAAAGGTCCTATGCAATGCAGGCGTTGCCAACAATTTGGCCACCTCGCAAAAAATTGCGCTAACAGCTATAAATGTGTAAAGTGTGTTCACAAGCACAGGCCCGGGGAATGTCCTTCAGTGAGAACTGTTGACAGTAAAGCCTCCTGCGTCAACTGTGGTGAGAACCATCCGGCGAATTTCAGAGGATGTAAAGCATACAAATCTTTCAAAATGAGAAAAGAAAAGCTTCTCCACGAGGCTAGGGAAAAAAAAATCAGTAGCAACATTTTGGCTAAGGCCATATCTCAAAACAGTGCCCTTCTTCCCAGCGTATCGTTTGCCAGTCATTTCAGTAATAGCCCTTCAACCCCAAATCCTAGAAACACACACCCCCACAACAACTCAAAGTCTCTCAAACAAAGCAAGAGTGTCATCAATCAATTTGTTGATCTGTCTAGAGATTTGTTTGGCTTAGATATGAACGAGTTGGTGTCTAAAATTGAAGCATTCATGCTTAACAATTTTTTCTCCCCACTCCAAAAGAAATTGGCCTACCTTGAGTTAGTCAATCAACTTCTATTATCTTCCAAATAAATGATTGTAAACCTCCTGCGATTCAACATTACGTCCTTAGTTGCCCACGCGAGGAGAATAGAACTCTTGAAAATTCTCCTACCTAAAAATGTCTCAATTGCTTTCATTCAGGAAACGCACTTAAACTCCAGACACAAAATCACTTTAGACAACTATAACTTTATTAGAAATGACTTAATGCAAGGTGTTGCTATCATCATTAAAAGAAACATTCACTACAAGATCATAGACTGGCAATCGAATGAGTTTCCTGGCCTGTTTATCGAAATCCATCTCAAGCAAAACAACTGTTTAAAGAAAATTCTACTAGGCTCCATTTACTTCCCTACAAATAGTCCCTCATCCTCTCTTACGAATGCTTTAATTAAAATTGATTTTCTAGCTAACACCTTCGACGGTGCCATAATCGGTGGTGATTTAAATGCCCGAAGCCCTGACTGGGGGGATTCCAAACTCAACATGATTGGAAAAACAATTATGAATTGGCTTCACTTTTACAACCCGTCGGTTACCAACATAGCCTCACCTACTCCTTCCTTTCCAAGAAGCTCTTCCTTCTTGGATCACTTTATCATTTCCAATCACTTTCTTGATCTCATCAACCGAAACTTCGAGGTTTATGCCCTTCCCACCTTTACCGAGCACTGCCCCGTTCTTTTGGAACTCAGCATGGCTGAAATATCGATCCCACTAACCACACCACTGGAAGTCAGATCCTTCAAACACACAAACTGGGATGCTTTCGGTAACTCTCTTGATAGATCCCTTTCGGCAAATTTACCCCCAGAAGCCTCATGCCTCTCTAACAATGAAATTGAAGTTTATATTACCCATTTCAATCAGGCCCTCTCAAATTGTCTTAATTTACATTCCACTAGCGCTGCGGTGAATTTAAAGAAATACTCCAATCTACCCACAGATATAGAAAACCTATATAAAATCAAACATGGCTGGCAAAGACGCCTTAAGCACATCTTTCACAACCATATTAATAGAGTCAGCATCCCTTACAAGGAGCTCTCCTCAAGAATCTCCTTATTAAATAAAATAATCCAAGAGAAAGTTAGTATCTGGCTTAATAACGAGCTAAGCACCAGACTGGCCAATATTAAGCCTAGCCCCCAAGCATTTAAAGATTTTTACAGAATAGCAGGGAAAAGGAAGAGGTTCTCTTGGGAAAAGATCATTGTCGATAACACTCCCATCTCGAGCGAACTTAACATCGCCACAGCCTTCGAAAACCATTTCAAAGGGATATATTCGGAAAAAATCCCAGTTTTTAACCCCACAGTCACCGAAGAAGCAATTTCTCATTGCAAACCAAATTTCCATTTCCAAACCCGATAGAATCTTTATTTTCGATGATGAAAATACTGCCCTCATTCCCATAGCCAACCACATTTTTACCAACCCCGATGAAGTTTTCAGTTTCATAAACCTACTCAAACCCAAAAAATCCTCAGGCACAGATAGGATTTCTAACTATGTCCTCAAAAAAATCACTCCTCTTGCAGTAAATTTCTTAACAATCCTTTTCAACAATTGTATTAATAATGGGCATTTTCCTTCGTCCTGGAAAATAGCAAAGATTTTACCCATTCAAAAAAAAACCTAACACCTTCGAAATCGATGACTTTAGACCGATTTCCTTACTCTCCAACGTCAGCAAAATACTAGAAAAAACTACACTTAACAATCTGAATTCTCCTGATGAGTATCCTATTGAGCCTCTACCGGACCACCAATTCGGTTTCCGAAAAGGTCACTCCACTGTTCATGCGTTGCTTAAGCTTCACAGTGATGTCACTGTCAACCTTAGGAGGAAGCATTGCACAGTTGCATGCTCACTAGATCTAGAAAAAGCCTTCGACAGCGTCTGGAGAGTAGGTCTCCTCGCTAAAATCTCCTCCCTCGACTTTCCCCGTCATATCATCCACCTTCTCGAAAGTTTCCTCCTTGAAAGAAAATTCTTTATTCAAATTCAAGACACGAAGTCAAATACTTGCAGAAGTGAGAGAGGGGTCCCCCAGGGATCGATTCTGGGCCCTCACCTCTACAGCCTTTTCCTTCACGACTTTCCGCATACATTCTCCTATCAAGATCTAAACTCTACGGGCTTACTATACGCTGACGACACAATTGCTTATTGCAGCCACTCCTCGCCGTTTGCTGCCATCCGGCACTTACAAAAGCATATCAACATCATTAATAAATATTACAAAACTTGGGGCATTAATATTAACATTCCGAAGTCGGAAATGATTTGTTTTCGAAATGCGTGTGGAAAAGGACCTGCTAGCACTGTTCTAGAAAGTAAACATCTTGCCCTCTGGATAGATAGCAACAAGATTCTCCCAAAAAATAACCTGAAATACTTGGGCGTAAACTTCAATAAGTTGTTTAAATTCAATATCCATGCCAGAGCTACGCTGGCAAAAACCCGCAAAGTCTCTAATATCTTAATGCCATATCTAAAACACAAGTCTTTGAACAAGAACTCAAAGCTACTCTTCTATAAATCTCTCATAAGACCGATAATGACTTATGCCTTCCCAGTCTGGGCCTCCATTTCACCAACAGTGGCTCTCGAGGCTGAAAGACTAGAAAGAAAAATCCTACGCCACTGCACAGGGAAAAATTTCCAATCCCAAACCAAAAGATACTCGAACAACACTATTTACGATGAATCCAACACCATTCCGCTTTTGAGATATGCCGTATCCTTATTGAAAAATACTATCTCCAAACTGGACTCATCAGATAATGATCTCATTAGAGGTGTCATTTCCTCGTGGTCGGGCACCCCCGGAGAGTACGATGGCTACCTATCGGCGATGGACGTCTCTTTGATGGACTTCCAATCAGCTCCCGATGCTACCCTAACACCTTTTTACTCTAAGGCCACTTCGGGCCAAAATCGTGGCAAATCCTCCTAACTCGGTTGATTCCCCACGGTTCATTTCTTTTTGGACTCAGGTTTGCCGCT
This sequence comes from Epistrophe grossulariae, assembly GCA_929447395.1. NCBI lineage: Eukaryota > Metazoa > Arthropoda > Insecta > Diptera > Syrphidae > Epistrophe > Epistrophe grossulariae. The sequence goes on from OV839566.1 coordinate 89,082,997, forward strand.
CCTTAAGAAAGAAAATTAAAATAAAAACTTTTATCCTTAAAACAAATTCAAACAAGGTGGACAAAACTTAACTTTTATCTTATATTTTTATATTAGCTACTAATCTCATACTAATGTTTAAATGTTCTGTATTTCGTATTATATTTATCTTTGTTAATTTCTTACTTTCTAGATTTAATACCAAAATCGAAAATTAGATTTGTTTAAACAAAATTATAATAATTAAATCTACCAACTGTTTCTCTACAAGAATTAACTCTTAAATCACTTTAACTTTATGCTATCCATCGTAACTTAACTAACTTAACTTTTTCAAGTCTCCCTCTGAGACCATATCCAAAAATACGATAACTTTAATGTAGCTCTATCGTAACAAACATAAGACTCTGTGATTTAAACCTTAAAATTAAAAAAAAAAAGAAAAAAAAACAGAAGAAACACGATTGTCAACCATTATGACTGAGCGAACTCGCTTTATTTATTGTAAACTTTCAAAAGAAACACATTCATATCTTTTATTCTGGTGTATCCGTACCTGAGAATAATTTATCTGATTGTACACTTCATACACTCGTTTATCTTATTCCATTAGTTTGTAAGTTAGTTGTATATATAAGTATATATGTGAACATGCGTCACACTCTATGTATATATATTGCTCCTGAGCAAGAGCAAATTCACAAACACAAAATGTCAGCCAAGAGGCAATCTAAAAAGTAAACGAAAGAGCAGGCAATACGACACAGCCGCAGTATTCATCCAATTGTCAAACTATAAATATGTAAACTTTCTAAAAAGTCTCAATAAAATTCAATTCAAAAATTGGTCTTTTCCGATTCTTAAGTTGAGCGGCAACGTGACCAGACGCCATTTTAGCTACACAAGTCTACCTATAACTCAAAAAAATTTTTATTACATTCAACCGAGTAAAGAGTAATCGTTTTAAATTCTCAAACTTTCTCTTTTGCATAAATATTAACGGCGAAACTTGATTCATTTCGCCACTATCGTTTTTGCCCAATTTCTGGCTGTGGATGACTGCAGCAAAACGTGGTAAATTACAGATTAACTTCTGTCTGCACCACCACACCAACTCGCCACCTGTTCTCTCCCCTACTTTTGCTCCCCTTGCTGGGGCAATTTAAGAGGAGAAATGAAGCCGAAACCAGATCCACCACCTCCTACACAAAAAGGAAAGAAACCGGGCACAATTATAGAGCCCATCTCTGGCAACATGCTCCAAAAACTTGACGCCGCCCAACAACTTCTTTGTCTGAGCCAAACCGATTGTCTAACCAACACCGCCATGCCTAAAGGCGACAAACAAGACGACAGCCTTACTTCTTCGTCTCAGCTCACTGCTCAGACACCTCCTCCCCACGAATCTGAGGGGAAACTTGCAGCCACCATGGAAAGCACGTGTCAAGAGATGGACATGTGTGCAGAGACGACACTCTCAGATGAAGAGTGGCAAATACCCAACAAGAGGTACTGTGCCTCTAATATCTACAGTCAGGATTCAGCGTCCACCAACCTCAGTGACGGAAACCAATTCCGTGTACTTCAAGACATCAAAGTCCAAACTTCAAAGAAGCTAGCTCTTAAATCTAGAAGCCAAAGTATACTACAGCAACCCACCATCAATGATGTTCCATCAAACGAAATCTCCAACAACAGAAGCAGCGGCGAGGGACCTCCAGGAAGCAGCACTAACAGAGATACTAACCCCAGCTTAGGCCATCAAGATAAACTACTTACTGGTAAGTTTTGTCCACCCATTGTAATGAAGTATGTAGATATCAAAAAACTTATAGTAGATTTAAAAGCTAAAAACTTAGAGTTTCATTATAAAATCGTGAACCGTGGTGATAGCACCAGACTTTATGTAGATAATAACGTGGTACATCGGGAGCTATTCGAACTCCTGAGAAGCAATGAAGATGTTCAAGCCTATTCCTTCACTAGGAAAGAGGACAGAACCACAAATCTTATTCTCCGCGGCTTAACACTGGACTACGAGGATAATGAAATCCTCAGTGAATTAAAGTTGAGATATCCAAACGTTGTCGGAGTCTCGAAATTTGAAACGATTCGTTCTAAACAGAACAAGTTGCAATACAACCTTTTTCTGGTTAGACTTTCCCCGGGCTCAAGTGCAAGTGAGATAATCAAAACAAAGTTTTTGTTCAACACTAAAATCACATGGGAAAGACCCAAAAGCAATAAAGGTCCTATGCAATGCAGGCGTTGCCAACAATTTGGCCACCTCGCAAAAAATTGCGCTAACAGCTATAAATGTGTAAAGTGTGTTCACAAGCACAGGCCCGGGGAATGTCCTTCAGTGAGAACTGTTGACAGTAAAGCCTCCTGCGTCAACTGTGGTGAGAACCATCCGGCGAATTTCAGAGGATGTAAAGCATACAAATCTTTCAAAATGAGAAAAGAAAAGCTTCTCCACGAGGCTAGGGAAAAAAAAATCAGTAGCAACATTTTGGCTAAGGCCATATCTCAAAACAGTGCCCTTCTTCCCAGCGTATCGTTTGCCAGTCATTTCAGTAATAGCCCTTCAACCCCAAATCCTAGAAACACACACCCCCACAACAACTCAAAGTCTCTCAAACAAAGCAAGAGTGTCATCAATCAATTTATTGATTCTGTCTGCACCACCACACCAACTCGCCACCTGTTCTCTCCCCTACTTTTGCTCCCCTTGCTGGGGCAATTTAAGAGGAGAAATGAAGCCGAAACCAGATCCACCACCTCCTACACAAAAAGGAAAGAAACCGGGCACAATTATAGAGCCCATCTCTGGCAACATGCTCCAAAAACTTGACGCCGCCCAACAACTTCTTTGTCTGAGCCAAACCGATTGTCTAACCAACACCGCCATGCCTAAAGGCGACAAACAAGACGACAGCCTTACTTCTTCGTCTCAGCTCACTGCTCAGACACCTCCTCCCCACGAATCTGAGGGGAAACTTGCAGCCACCATGGAAAGCACGTGTCAAGAGATGGACATGTGTGCAGAGACGACACTCTCAGATGAAGAGTGGCAAATACCCAACAAGAGGTACTGTGCCTCTAATATCTACAGTCAGGATTCAGCGTCCACCAACCTCAGTGACGGAAACCAATTCCGTGTACTTCAAGACATCAAAGTCCAAACTTCAAAGAAGCTAGCTCTTAAATCTAGAAGCCAAAGTATACTACAGCAACCCACCATCAATGATGTTCCATCAAACGAAATCTCCAACAACAGAAGCAGCGGCGAGGGACCTCCAGGAAGCAGCACTAACAGAGATACTAACCCCAGCTTAGGCCATCAAGATAAACTACTTACTGGTAAGTTTTGTCCACCCATTGTAATGAAGTATGTAGATATCAAAAAACTTATAGTAGATTTAAAAGCTAAAAACTTAGAGTTTCATTATAAAATCGTGAACCGTGGTGATAGCACCAGACTTTATGTAGATAATAACGTGGTACATCGGGAGCTATTCGAACTCCTGAGAAGCAATGAAGATGTTCAAGCCTATTCCTTCACTAGGAAAGAGGACAGAACCACAAATCTTATTCTCCGCGGCTTAACACTGGACTACGAGGATAATGAAATCCTCAGTGAATTAAAGTTGAGATATCCAAACGTTGTCGGAGTCTCGAAATTTGAAACGATTCGTTCTAAACAGAACAAGTTGCAATACAACCTTTTTCTGGTTAGACTTTCCCCGGGCTCAAGTGCAAGTGAGATAATCAAAACAAAGTTTTTGTTCAACACTAAAATCACATGGGAAAGACCCAAAAGCAATAAAGGTCCTATGCAATGCAGGCGTTGCCAACAATTTGGCCACCTCGCAAAAAATTGCGCTAACAGCTATAAATGTGTAAAGTGTGTTCACAAGCACAGGCCCGGGGAATGTCCTTCAGTGAGAACTGTTGACAGTAAAGCCTCCTGCGTCAACTGTGGTGAGAACCATCCGGCGAATTTCAGAGGATGTAAAGCATACAAATCTTTCAAAATGAGAAAAGAAAAGCTTCTCCACGAGGCTAGGGAAAAAAAAATCAGTAGCAACATTTTGGCTAAGGCCATATCTCAAAACAGTGCCCTTCTTCCCAGCGTATCGTTTGCCAGTCATTTCAGTAATAGCCCTTCAACCCCAAATCCTAGAAACACACACCCCCACAACAACTCAAAGTCTCTCAAACAAAGCAAGAGTGTCATCAATCAATTTATTGATCTGTCTAGAGATTTGTTTGGCTTAGATATGAACGAGTTGGTGTCTAAAATTGAAGCATTCATGCTTAACAATTTTTTCTCCCCACTCCAAAAGAAATTGGCCTACCTTGAGTTAGTCAATCAACTTCTATTATCTTCCAAATAAATGATTGTAAACCTCCTGCGATTCAACATTACGTCCTTAGTTGCCCACGCGAGGAGAATAGAACTCTTGAAAATTCTCCTACCTAAAAATGTCTCAATTGCTTTCATTCAGGAAACGCACTTAAACTCCAGACACAAAATCACTTTAGACAACTATAACTTTATTAGAAATGACTTAATGCAAGGTGTTGCTATCATCATTAAAAGAAACATTCACTACAAGATCATAGACTGGCAATCGAATGAGTTTCCTGGCCTGTTTATCGAAATCCATCTCAAGCAAAACAACTGTTTAAAGAAAATTCTACTAGGCTCCATTTACTTCCCTACAAATAGTCCCTCATCCTCTCTTACGAATGCTTTAATTAAAATTGATTCTCTAGCTAACACCTTCGACGGTGCCATAATCGGTGGTGATTTAAATGCCCGAAGCCCTGACTTGGGGGATTCCAAACTCAACATGAATGGAAAAACAATTATGAATTGGCTTCACTTTTACAACCCGTCGGTTACCAACATAGCCTCACCTACTCCTTCCTTTCCAAGAAGCTCTTCCTTCTTGGATCACTTTATCATTTCCAATCACTTTCTTGATCTCATCAACCGAAACTTCGAGGTTTATGCCCTTCCCACCTTTACCGAGCACTGCCCCGTTCTTTTGGAACTCAGCATGGCTGAAATATCGATCCCACTAACCACACCACTGGAAGTCAGATCCTTCAAACACACAAACTGGGATGCTTTCGGTAACTCTCTTGATAGATCCCTTTCGGCAAATTTACCCCCAGAAGCCTCATGCCTCTCTAACAATGAAATTGAAGTTTATATTACCCATTTCAATCAGGCCCTCTCAAATTGTCTTAATTTACATTCCACTAGCGCTGCGGTGAATTTAAAGAAATACTCCAATCTACCCACAGATATAGAAAACCTATATAAAATCAAACATGGCTGGCAAAGACGCCTTAAGCACATCTTTCACAACCATATTAATAGAGTCAGCATCCCTTACAAGGAGCTCTCCTCAAGAATCTCCTTATTAAATAAAATAATCCAAGAGAAAGTTAGTATCTGGCTTAATAACGAGCTAAGCACCAGACTGGCCAATATTAAGCCCAGCCCCCAAGCATTTAAAGATTTTTACAGAATAGCAGGGAAAAGGAAGAGGTTCTCTTGCGAAAAGATCATCGTCGATAACACTCCCATCTCGAGCGAACTTAACATCGCCACAGCCTTCGAAAACCATTTCAAAGGGATATATTCGGAAAAAATCCCAGATTTTAACCCCACAGTCACCGAAGAAGCAATTTCTCATTGCAAACCAAATTTCCATTTCCAAACCCGATAGAATCTTTATTTTCGATGATGAAAATACTGCCCTCATTCCCATAGCCAACCACATTTTTACCAACCCCGATGAAGTTTTCAGTATCATAAACCTACTCAAACCCAAAAAATCCTCAGGCACAGATGGGATTTCTAACTATGTCCTCAAAAAAATCACTCCTCTTGCAGTAAATTTTTTAACAATCCTTTTCAATAATTGTATTAATAATGGGCATTTTCCTTCGTCCTGGAAAATAGCAAAGATTTTACCCATTCAAAAAAAAACCTAACACCTTCGAAATCGATGACTTTAGACCGATTTCCTTACTCTCCAACGTCAGCAAAATACTAGAAAAAATTATACTTAACAATCTGAATTCTCCTGATGAGTATCCTATTGAGCCTCTACCGGACCACCAATTCGGTTTCCGAAAAGGTCACTCCACTGTTCATGCGTTGCTTAAGCTTCACAGTGATGTCACTGTCAACCTTAGGAGGAAGCATTGCACAGTTGCATGCTCACTAGATCTAGAAAAAGCCTTCGACAGCGTCTGGAGAGTAGGTCTCCTCGCTAAAATCACCTCCCTCGACTTTCCCCGTCATATTATCCACCTTCTCGAAAGTTTCCTCCTTGATAGAAAATTCTTTATTCAAATTTAAGACACGAAGTCAAATACTTGCAGAAGTGAGAGAGGGGTCCCCCAGGGATCGGTTCTGGGCCCTCATCTCTACAGCCTTTTCCTTCACGACTTTCCGCATACATTCTCCTATCAAGATCTAAACTCTACGGGCTTACTATACGCTGACGACACAATTGCTTATTGCAGCCACTCCTCGCCGTTTGCTGCCATCCGGCACTTACAAAAGCATATCAACATCATTAATAAATATTACAAAACTTGGGGCATTAATATTAACATTCCGAAGTCGGAAATGATTTGTTTTCGAAATGCGTGTGGAAAAGGACCTGCTAGCACTGTTCTAGAAAGTAAACATCTTGCCCTCTGGATAGATAGCAACAAGATTCTCCCAAAAAATAACCTGAAATACTTGGGCGTAAACTTCAATAAGTTGTTTAAATTCAATATCCATGCCAGAGCTACGCTGGCAAAAACCCGCAAAGTCTCTAATATCTTAATGCCATATCTAAAACACAAGTCTTTGAACAAAAACTCAAAGCTACTCTTCTATAAATCTCTCATAAGACCGATAATGACTTATGCCTTCCCAGTCTGGGCCTCCATTTCACCAACAGTGGCTCTCGAGGCTGAAAGACTAGAAAGAAAAATCCTACGCCACTGCACAGGGAAAAATTTCCAATCCCAAACCAAAAGATACTCGAACAACACTATTTACGATGAATCCAACACCATTCCGCTTTTGAGATATGCCGTATCCTTATTGAAAAATACTATCTCCAAACTGGACTCATCAGATAATGATCTCATTAGAGGTGTCATTTTCTCGTGGTCGGGCACCCCCGGAGAGTACGATGGCTACCTATCGGCGATGGACGTCTCTTTGATGGACTTCCAATCAGCTCCCGATGCTACCCTAACACCTTTTTACTCTAAGGCCACTTCGGGCCAAAATCGTGGCTAATCCGCCTAACTCGGTTGATTCCCCACGGTTCATTTCTTTTTGGACTCAGGTTTGCCGCTCCTTAAGAAAGAAAATTAAAATAAAAACTTTTATCCTTAAAACAAATTCAAACAAGGTGGACAAAACTTAACTTTTATCTTATATTTTTATATTAGCTACTAATCTCATACTAATCTTTAAGGGTGGTATTCATCGAAAACTATTAGGTTAATGGCTTCGTAAACCTATTCATCAACGTATATTAGTGCTGATTTGCGAGCGCTCTCAAAAGTTAATAGTGGTCCTGACCACTATTAAGTTGAGAGCAAAACCTATCGGAGGATATCAGAAGTAACTTCGAAACTTTTCGAAATCACAATGTAGAACGCAATAATTTCACCTCCAGACAGAAATACTCCAAACTCTTCCTACCTGAATGCTCAGCTGATAAATCTAAATTAATGTTAAATCTTGGCAGGAAAAACTTACTTATGATTATTATTTTCAAAATAAGTTTTAAATTTTTTGATACATTATGCACAGTAAAAATCTGTTTTATTTTATTTCAATTAATAGCAAAAGGAAAACAACTGAAATGAAAACCGACGTTGACAATGACATGTTCGAAAGAGGTACGCTCACGTACAATCGTCTTTGGCATATTCGAAAGGGGTACGTTCATCAGGTCCAAACACTAATATTTCGAAATATCGACTTAGCAAAACCCAGAACCTATTAGAGCTTGGTGAATAGGACCCAAAAATTTAAAACTAATCGACTCTTAACTTTAATACCGCTATTAGTATGCTTAATTAATACCACCCTAAATGTTCTGTATTTCGTATTATATTTATCTTTGTTAATTTCTTACTTTCTAGATTTAATACCAAAATCGAAAATTAGATTTGTTTAAACAAAATTATAATAATTAAATCTACCAACTGTTTCTCTACAAGAATTAACTCTTAAATCACTTTAACTTTATGCTATCCATCGCAACTTAACTAACTTAACTTTTTCAAGTCTCCCTCTGAGACCATATCCAAAAATACGATAACTTTAATGTAGCTCTATCGTAACAAACATAAGACTTTGTGATTTAAACCTTAAAATTAAAAAAAAAAATAAAAAAAACAGAAGAAACACGATTGTTAACCATTATGACTGAGCGAACTCGCTTTATTTATTGTAAACTTTCAAAAGAAACACATTCATATCTTTTATTCTGGTGTATCCGTACCTGAGAATAATTTATCTGATTGTACACTTCGTACACTCGTTTATCTTATTCCATTAGTTTGTAAGTTAGTTGTATATATAAGTATATATGTGAACATGCGTCACACTCTATGTATATATATTGCTCCTGAGCAAGAGCAAATTCACAAACACAAAATGTCAGCCATAGAGGCAATCTAAAATGTAAACGAAAGAGCAGGCAATACAACACAGCCGCAGTGTTCATCCAATTGTCAAACTATAATTATCGAATTGTTATCACTTCATGTAAACTTTCTAAAAGTCTCAATAAAATTCAATTCACAATTGGTCTTTTCCACCAGCCGTCAGTTTCAAACAAGCAAACAAAAATAGGAACCAGCTGGTCTGAACTGAATAAAAGGTAAACAAACGCCGCAGTATTCATCCAATTGTCAAACTATAAATATCGAATTGTAATCACTTCATGTAAACTTTCTAAAAAGTCTCAATAAAATTCAATTCACAATTGGTCTTTTCCACCAGCCGTCAGTTTCAAACAAGCAAACAAAAATAGGAAACAGCTGGTCTGAACAGGTAAACAAACGTTTATAATACAATGCTTGTTTGTTTTCCAATAAAAACGTATAGAACGATGGTTATTTAATGGCCAATTCAACAATAAATGAATTTCAGTAACTTATCAGGCTTATTTATGTACAAAATCACAGAAAATATTAAAAATCCACATTGCACTGAAAAGAGCATTTATTTACATTTTATCAAGTTCGATTTCATATCTATTGTTTTTGTTGTTTTGAACTGTCAAAAGTAGAAAGAGAAAAGACAAAGATAGTTTTTGGAAAAGCCCAATTTAAGCCTAGTACGCTGCTGATGCGAAACGAAAAATCCCATACAAAAATGACACAACGAAATCAGAAAAGGAAAATTTCGTTTTGCTTTTCGTTTTGCAGTACGCTGTTCAAAGAGCGAAATTTATAACTGTAGCAGATTATTTGGAGAAGTCTCCGCTCCTTTTTCGCACTGAATTAATTATACAGAATATTTATTGTGTGCGGAAAAATGACATCTGTGTTTTATTTGTGTTTTTTTTGTCTGCTTTTTTTCTTACATCATGGGTTTCTCTGATTTTTAGCGTTTATGTTTTATTTTGTTTTTGGAATTAGTGAAACTCTCCAAGGATATTTTCCGTTGTGTTTTCGCAAGCGTTTCGTTGTCAGAGAAACCAATGATGTAAGAAAATGATAAACAAAAAGAAACACAAATAAAACTCAAATGTCATTTTTCCGCACACAATAAATAGTCTGTATAATTAAATCAGTGCGAAAAAGGAGCGGAGAATTCTCCAAATAATCTGCTACAATTATAAATTTCGCTCTTCGAACAGCGTACTGCAAAACGAAAAGCAGAACGAAATTTTCCGTTTATGATTTCGTTGTGTCATTTTTGTATGGGATTTTTCGTTTCGCATCAAGCCTAGTACGCTGCTGATGCGAAACGAAAAATCCCATACAAAAATGACACAACGAAATCATAAACGGAAAATTTCGTTCTGCTTTTCGTTTTGCAGTACGCTGTTCGAAGAGCGAAATTCATAATTGTAGCAGATTATTTGGAGAAGTCTCAGCTCCTTTTTCGCACTGAATTAATTATACAAACTATTTATTGTGTGCGGAAAAATGACATTTGGGTTTTATTTGGGTTTTTTTTTGTTTATCATTTTTTTACATCATGGGTTTCTCTGATTTTTTGCGTTTATGTTTGATTTTGTTTTTGGAATTAGTGAAACTCTCCAATGATATTTTCCGTTGTGTTTTCGCAAGCGTTTCGTTGTCTGTTTGGAGATCACAGGAAATTTTCGTTTCGCATCAGCAGCGTACTAGGCTTCAGCAGCGTACTAGGCTTTAGTGCGAAAACCGTTCCAGACATCTTTTCAGTTTTCTATCTCTTTGAGAGCATTTCATCCCCACTCCTCAAATTTGACATTTGAATAAAGAATGAAACTCCAAAAACGCGTCCATTATTGTTTATGTGTTGTTTCTACAAAAAAACATAATTCTCTTTGATATTAAACGTGTAAAATTATTTTATTTTCGATTGACTAATGACTGTATGGATTCAAAGGAAATTTGACAAAGAAATCGATTATTTCATGGAAAAGGAATATAAATATAATAATAATAAAGTGGTTTTTACCTTCGGCCCATTGCCTGTGCCTACGTTCTGTACTCCAGCATCGATAAAATTGGTCGATAAATCTTAAAAAATGGAACAAAACTCATATGATTTGTTTTAATTTCAATCGTCTATAGAATTATGCGAGCCACAGATTGAAGGTTAAGATCATTTAAATAGAATTTCTTAGAGGAGAAAATCGAATTTTTTTTGAGGTTATAAGAACGGGATCTGCCACAATAACAATTTCCTTTTTTTATTTTCTCCAAAATGTTTGATTGAAATATAACTGGGTTTCAATTTTGTGCCTAAAAATTCACATAACAGAAATAGGGTTTTAATGTTCTTTCGCCTTATTTTTGGGTTATGGTCTTATATTTCACTAATAGCTGGACTAAATTTGTCACAGTTTCCAATCTGTGCCTACGTTCTTAAACTCTCGGATAGCCAAAATTAGTCGAAATACGGTGAAAAATGAAACAAATAGGATGAGTTTTGTTCCATTTTTCAGCGTTTATCGACCAATTTTATCGATGCGAGTTAGAGAACATATAGGCACTTATTTAGTCTTAGTGCCAGTTGGTTCCCAGCTAATCATCTTTGGTTAAGGATTATTGCAACTGGTAAATCTTCAAATCTCGAATCTATAATTTGAAAAATAAATCATCGAATCATCGGCCGATTCAAGCAGAACCTTTATTATAAATTTAATCCACTCTGAACAAAAGGCCCCAAGTCAAAAACACATTTTGATGTGAATTCAACGTATTTGACTACCAACATTAAAAAGAAAGAAGAAAACATCGATTTTTCAGGTTCGATAAATTTCGTCATCGATTTTTCACGGAATATTTTAACTGCGCATCTCTAAAAAGAAAGCATTTTGCGAAGAACTTAATAATCTTTTAATTTCGTGTTGTAAAACAGTTTTTATACTTAAAGCTACAAATATGAACAAAAAGTGATTAAAAAACATTTTTATTTATAACCACTGTTTATTTTCCAATAAATCCACCGCAAAATTTTTGTTTGTCAAAATATCTAAAGAGTCTTCACGAATGAAAAAAAGAACCATGTAATCACGACGATACGTGTCTGTCAAAAAGACGGAAGACGAAACGAACGAAAAAAAGACTTGTGTAATCAGCGTCAATGTAATATGTACATGAGTTACAATGAATGAAAGGAGTTGGCAGTAATTTAATTTTTAGTTTATTCTATTACAATAAAGCTGCCATTTTTCTTCAGAAGATATAGCGATCAAATGGTGCTTGCTGCCTTCAAGAAAAATCGCGTAACTGAACGCAGCAGTGGAATGTGAACGCAATCCACATATCGCGTTGATGTGTGCCCTCCATTGATTTACGTGTGCGACATCCACATTGATATCGCGATCGACACCGCCATCGCGTCGGTTTGCGCGTAGCTTTAAGCTATGCGCAAACCGACACGATCAACTTTTATCGCGCGATAAAGATGCGTTCAAAAACCTGCTCAACGCGATATATTGTGTAGCGGGCTAAGTTTTCAAACGTTTAATTTTTGAAGTTTAATAAAAAAAAATCTAATCTTTTAAAAGAAAATGGAAGAGGCTCTGCTTTTAGCTTTGTTCATAGATGAGGAAGAAGTAGCGGAAAGATAAAATCATAATAAACAAAGAGAAATTGCATATTTTAATTCCAACACCTATTTCAGCAGCAGAATATGGGCCCATGAAATAAACCTGGCCCGTGAAACAAACGGGGAGTTTCACACAATGTTTGTGGAACTCCGGGCGGACAGGCATCATTTTTACACCTATTTTAGAATGTCGTCTTTTCCCCCCAGGGATTCGGCGATGGTATCCCATATCTTATCCTTTTTTTATATTTTTATAGTCTTTATTTGAAAGATCATATAAAATTGAATTTTCCCGAATTTTTTCAATTAATCTTTGATTTGATATTGGAGATTTTTAACGTGTTTTTTCATGAAATAAATAAAAGATATTATTTTAAATAACTTAAAAACACTTATTTTATTTATTTATTTACAAAAATAAAATAAAAATAAAAAAAAATAAATAAAATAAGTGTTTTTAAGTTATTTAAAATAATATCTTTTATTTAATTAATCTTTCTGTATTTGAAGTCGTTTTCAAATTTTATTTTTTAAACTGTCATTTTTCTTCAGGCGATATAGCGATAAAGCTACGCGCAAACCGACGCGATGGCGGTGGCGATGGCGATAACAATGTGGATGCCGCACACGTAAATCAATGGAGGGGCACACATTGACGCGATATGTGGATTGCGTTCACATTCCACTGCTGCGTTCAGTTACGCGACTTTTCCTTAACGCAGCAAGCACCATTTGATCGCTATATCGCCTGAAGAAAAATGACAGTCTAAAAAAGAAAATTTGAAAAACTGAAAAATTAATAGAAAAAATTAGGGGGAATTCCATTTTATATGTTTTTTTTTTATTAAACTTCAAAAATTAAACGTTTGTATTGTCGCTGACAAATTAGCCCGCTACACAATATATCGCGTTGATGTGAGCAGATTTTTGAACGCATCTTTATCGCGCGATAAAAGTTATCGCAATCGCCACCGCCATCGTGTCGGTTTGCGCATAGCTTAAAATGGTGCTTGCTGCGTTCAAGAAAAGTCGCGTAACTGAACGCAGCAGTGGACCGTGAACGCAATCCACATATCGCGTCAATGTGTGCCCCTCCATTGATTTACGTGTGCGGCATCCACATTGTTATCGCCATCGCCATCGCGTCGGTTTGCGCGTAGCTTTAGGAAGTACATTCGCGACCTAAAGAAGAGTTTTTTTTAATTTTGTCGTCGCATAAAATATTTGCCTTTTCGGCTCCTTTTCATTCAAATTTGAAGATGATAACTACGTTGCTGGTTCGATTTCGTCATTTTCATTATTATTATGTTGTGGTTCTGGTTCGAGATCAACAGCGGCTGGTTCTGCCAGAACTCATTAAGCAATTCTTTGTTTTTCCTCGACTCCATTCGAATCTGATCTCAGAGGCACTAACGATTCATCCAAATGAATTGAAGGAAATGTATCAGGTTTTAAAAGATGCAAAGTCGAAAATCCTGTGTGATAGTAAATGAATTCCTACTCGTAATCTTTCAATTAATAAGGGTATTCATGCAACGTCTTAAACTTTACGATATCTTAAAATCGTAAAGTTTCCGACACACGTTTCATGAACGCACCAAAAAACATTTTTCGTAAATGTGGTAAACGATATGGTAAACGTATCAGCTGTTCGTTAAACGTCAAACAGCTTAAAATATTTAATTTAATTTTAACATTCGTAAAATTTGTCATCCGCAATTTAAAAATGCTCAAAGTAAGCCAAAAAGTATATTTATACAATTGTATGAACAAATTGCTTTCAATGATCTATTCTTCAGTTATTTCGCAAAAATGATGGTATGTATGTTTATTGTTGTGGTCAACACATAATTGCATGTGTAAATGCATTTGGGTTTGTGTAACTCACACTATTTTAAAAAAAATCTCATTTTTGCTCGAAATGCCGGTTTCTCTATTTCTTCTTCTACCTAAAGTTACAAGAGTTTACCATATTTACGATGTTTACGATGTTTACCATCTTCATTTAACACACAGATTTGTGTGTTAAAGTTTAAGATTTGTTTGAAAAGATTTCCCATACAAATTTTGACAGTTCGTTTACGACGTCGTAAACTTTAAGACGTTTAACACGTTTACGATGCTTTTCCGCCGTTGCATGAATACCCTTAATGTTTTACTTAACCATTTCAATTATTTAAAAAATCTCTTTTTTTGAAATGCTAACTGCAAATTTTTGCAGTTTCAGTATTGATTTTGTCTTTACGTTTGCAAAACAAAATCCACTGTTTTAATAAATTCAAATTTGTGAAAACTTGTTCGTGGAGTTAACTTTTTCCTTGTACTTATTACTTTTGCACTCAAACACTGAACAGATACCTACCCATAATTGTTTAATTTATTTTAATTACTGTTATTATAAATTGTGAAACACAATACAGTAGACTCTCGATTCAGGACCGTAACTAGGGGGGGTGGGGTGTTCATTAGGGGGCAATGCCCTACCTTGAAACCTCCAATGCTCTACCTTGAAAAATCAACCATCGTAACGATTTTCCTATTCCCTTATGTCGAATTCTTTTCAACAAAAGAATCGAATTTTTTTCTAAAAGAATCGATTTTTTTTCTGAACAATTCGAATTTTTTCTGTCAAAACAAATCTTGCTAATTTTGCAAGATTCAAGAAAGATTTACACCGATTTGCACACACACTTGCAAGGTTTGAAATTTCTAAAATGTCAATATGAAAACAAATTGTGTTTTTAGTTGCAACGAATTTTCGGTGAATTTTATAGTAAATATTTGTGCGTTGTTTTTCAAATAATAATAATAATAATTTCCAAATTGAATATTTTCTGGAAATTTTACTTCAAAATTGCTGCTGTCTAGTGCCACACACACAATCACAAAAAAAAATCGATTCTTTTCGTCTTTTCGTATTCTTTTCAACGACAGAAAAAATTCGATTCTTTTTAGAAAAAAAATCGATTCTTTTGTTGAAAAGAATTCGACATTATATTCGTTCTTTGTATAGGTACAAAGATTTGTTCCACCAAAAAAAAAAAATATCCTCGTTTCGCAATTTTTTTTCCTTTCCTACATTGCACCAAAAAAAAAACAATACCCTCATCCATAAGCAGTGTAACGAAATGGCCCATACTGTTCTTTTTGTCTAGCATTTTTTTCATTCATTCTACAAAAAAAAAAAAAAAACAACCTCGTTCATACTTCATAGCTGATTTGAACGAAATATATGTCTCAGATACGATGCGCAGTCACTATTTTTTTCTTGTGTGTGTTTTTTTTCACCCTTTCAGTACCTACACATTAATTTCATTCCCAAATGCAAATATTAAGTCTTGATGAGTTGAGTATAATTGGTAGGAACTAGGAGTATACATAGCTGTGGGATACAGTTAGAATTTGATGGTTACATTTAAATTGGATGCACAAAAATTGTTGTAAGAGTAAGAGACTCAAAATAGAATAGATTATCTATGAATACTTTGAGTGCGGTTAAATTGGTGGATAAATTATACTAATATCCATCTCTGAGAGTTGTGCCGTCTGTCCACGTATTGCAGTCTTTGATTAATTCAAAATAAGCAAATTAGAGTTTATTCGTCTGTAGTGAAGGTGTTTTATAAGTGTTTTATAATCAGTTAGCGACAAGGTTGTTTGTTTATTGCTGTGAACTAAAGATTAAAAGATTTTGTGGATATATGGATATACGTACTTTCTTTAGCAAAAAACGAAGAGTTAAAGAGGAAATCGACCACGAAGTACCTCATTCCCCAAAACATATGGAAGCAAAAGATACAAATGCTACAAATGGTTCAATAGGCCTCAGAGGCTATCAATGAGTCACGAAAAAATGGCATGCATGGTATTTCTGGCCTTTGAAAAGAAAAGAACCAAGTTATTGGATCTGGATGAAGTCCTTCGTAATTTTAATAATATGGCGAATCGAAGAATTCAGTTATTTTAATGAAAGAGCTTGATATTGTTATCTATGTAGGTATACTAAATATAATATCTATGTTAAGAGACAATAAAAACCAATACATATGTATATGAATGTTTTGCACTTATCTATCACCCCCTCCCGACAATTTAGTAGGTACCACTTTTACCAGATCAGATCATATTTCATAAAAATTTTTTGCTTCTGCCCTACCTGTTATCACCGATGCCCTACCTTAAATTCAACTCTAGCTACGTCCTGGCTCGATATAGTGAATCTCGAAAAAGTGAACTATTCAGTTTAATGAACACACAAAATTGTATACAGACTACTCTAAATAGTGAACAAAAGGTATCTCGATATAGTCAACACCCTTTTTTTTATATTTAACAAGAATATTCCAGCTGCACCGCGTTTACAGCATTGTAGGCTTTCTTTTTAAGATATTTTACCGTTCATTTATGTGTTTCGTACAGTCAAGCAGGAAAGAAGGTATCCCCTTGACCCATTATAACACAAGTTACACGGTTAAAAATGTTGGTGTACTTTTTAATATTTTTTGGGTTACATATATGACAACACCAAAAATGTATTAAAGTTTAATACAAATATTACATTTTTACTTTTAAAACAAAAATTATTACATTTTATAATAGAACTTCATTAGAAAAAGAGAGGAAATAAATTGAGGAAATTTCTCACAAGGAAATTTCTCACAACGAAATTTCTCACAAGAAAATTTTCTCTCAAAGGAAATTTCTCTTCAGAATTAATGCAACACAGAAAATATTATTATGAATAAATACTAGTAATTCGTAATAGCTATAATAGTGAATGTGTATTTTTGCAAGAGTACCTATTTATCTTTGTATGTCAATTTATTTCCATTTGGGAATAATTATTCTTATTATTTTTATTATAGGTGCGTTTTATTCATTGCTGCATAGCCAGCAATTTTTTTCCCTTGGCAAACAAAAACAATTTGATTGCTGGCGAAAAAGAAGTCAGTAAAAAAAGATGGCTGTGCTGGCGATAGAGCTTTCAATTATTGAAATGAACGTATAGAGTGAGTGATCGTTTTATTCAGACTTGTGCTGCGCTGGCTATGCAGAAATGAATAAAACACACCTTAAACTGATAACATTCTTTTTTCCATCGTTTTTCACAAATGAGAATAGAAATCTAATTGCGATTGAATTTTTGTCTACTAATTAACTTATTGTGCCTCGAAAAACTGCAAAGCGCCTTCAAAATAATGCATATTTAAATTTTTTATTTTTATTTTTATTTTTCTTGCTTTTTAAAACATTCTAATATTTTAATACAATATTAATAAATGTTAATCTTGGTTGTATTAAATAGTGACGCAGTCTGTTCATTATGTTCATATTCAATATGGCTGACAAAAAATAGCATCGAAGCAAAAAAAGGGCGAGGAGGTATTAGAATGTAATCAAAAATGATTAGAAAAATTCTCATATTTGAAATGGCAAGTGAGAGAGAATTTTTCCCTCTCTACAAGGGATATGTTTTATTCTTTTGGGTTAAGATTGACTCTTTTTTGTATTACAAATGATATTTTTATACAAAAATATTAGAATGTAATAAGATTGATTAGAATTTTTTTTTAATATTTCCCTAGTAGATAGATAGATAGATAATATTCTTTATTTTTTCATCATAAAGTTTAACAATTTGTATACTTAAGAATAAAGACATGGCAATACACTGCCGTCTGCCTTTATTCTTAAGTATACAAATTGTTAAACTTTATGATGAAAAAATAAAGAATATTATCTATCTCTATCTCAATATTTCCCTAGTATTAAAATATAATATTTGCTGGACTGTCATTTCGATTCCATTTTAATTCTATCTTTCGATCTGGCATCGTCATATACCTAGAACGAAATTTCGAGCTCTTGTAAACGTAGTATATATCGAGCGTCTACTGTAATTAAAATCAATAGTATGTCCCCTTTCACACGAGGAAACTGAGTTTCCAGCAACTTTCAGTTTTTGGGTGAGAAGGGCACCAAGTAAGAGGATTGAACTGTCTACGATTGGTGGGAATTGAAAATTAAAAGAAAACGTCAAAAAATCTCCAGCAACTTGTTTCCTCGTGTGAAAGGGGACTATCTGTTAAGCGAACTTGGCACCACCCTTTTCGATTAAGAATAATCGAAAATAAAGCTAAAGCCTAGTACGCTGCTGATGCGAAACGAAATTTTTCTGTGATCTCCAAACAGAAAACGAAACGCTTGCGAAAACACAACGGAAAATATCCTTGGAGAGTTTCACAAATTCCAAAAATAAAATCAAACATGAACGCAAAAAATCAGAGAAACCCATGATGTAATAAAATGATAAACAAAAAAAAAACACAAATAAAACTCAAATGTCATTTTTCCGCACAAAATAAATAGTCTGTATAATTAATTCAGTGCGAAAAAGGGGCGGAGACTTCTCCAAATAATCAGCTACAATTATAAATTTCGCTTTTCGAACAGCGTACTGCAAAACGAAAAGCAAAACGAAATTTTCCGTTTCTGATTTCGTTGTGTCATTTTTGTATGGGATTTTTCGTTTCGCATCAGCAGCGTACTCATTGACTTACTCGACGAGATTTTTTTAGATGTGGACTTTGAATTAATGTAGACAGTTTCCTTGGACTTTTAGACGGCATTCTATTAGTTTTTTTTTGTTTTAGAATCACTCTTAACTTTAATAAAAATGTTGACTGGTTTTTGTCCTACTTAAAGAATTACTGCATCATACATTCCAATTGTTGTGTGTCGGGTTGTAAACGGCTCAGTGATTGAGCATTTTCATTACCCAAGTCACCATCACCTATTACGATTACATCGTAGAACTTTTCACTTGATTTTCCTCTGAAATAACTATTGACAAAAATTATTGGACAGAAACATTTTCGGTTGAATCACCATTTGTTATCCAAATTTAAACAAAAAATATAATTATAAAAATAAATTTACCACGCACGACGCAAAATGTGAAATGAAAATTAAAATTATACACAAACGTCAAAATATAAATTTTAGCAAAAACAGATGGCTCAGCTTTTTATAAGAAATAACAATAGATGTCCGTAGTTTCTATGGCAAAAAAAGCTTGCTCACACAAAGTAGTAACAGATGGCACTGAAAATAGCTACTTCTCTTTGCCGCGTGTCCTATCTTAGCGCTCATGTCACTAGGGAGAGGTGGAATCATTTCCATTTCGGAATTTGTATGTAAATGAAGCTCGACTAGCAGTCCATATATAATAGGTCAATGCTGTTTGGTAACGTGAAATTTCTTATGAATTTGTACAATTTTTCACAAAATTTCACAATTTGCTGCCAAAACCCATATAAAAGAAAGTTCGGTTTTTGTGAATGCGTTAAAAAAAAAGTAACCAAACAGGCATAATACAAAAAGTAGGTCTTTCCAAACAACACTTCATGAGCCGACCAAAAAAAGTATAAAAAAAACAAAGACGTCTGTACTCACTGGTAAGCATTATACACATTCCTTAGTGTATATTGAGTAATAAATTACGAATTTGCAGGAATAAAAAAAAGGATTTTTCGGCGATGCGACAAGCAGAAGCAACACCCCAACGACAGCAGCAGCAACGCGGCAATCACTGGGTGGTTCCACCTATGGTCACCCCAAACAACAATGCCAGATAATTTCAACAGTGAACGAAAGGATCCCTCCTACCGTTTGTACACATGTTTAAATAAATTTATACGGTCCTGATTTGTAATTTTTCCCTAATTTAATTTTCTTTTTCACAGGTGTCCTCTACACCATATGCTAGTACACAAGAGCAGCGACAGAGAAGCGAATATGTATGTGGCAGTGAGCGTCTACATACTTTGTTTTCGTCGGTTAGTTTTTTCTTCACTTTAAAGTGAAATCTGGCCGCGATAACATCCAAATATTTTTAAATTCTAATTTAATTGGGAAAGATTAAGTGAGATTTGGCGAACAAAGACCCTTGTGGAATATTAATTCAGTCTTTGATTTTTGGTAAGAATAAAAATCTAATAAGAAAAGTGAAAGATTAATATCTAATGTGAAAGATTTAGAATTTGTGGGATCAAAATACAGTCCACTATGTGAAGCGTTTTTGTGAAAGAGTGTTGTTGTTGTGCCACGAGAAAGAGGGTAGTTTTTTGTTTGACCTAATTGTTTTGCGCACAATTAGTGTTCCCCTTTAAGTGTTGCTTTCTTTTATTATTATTATTTTTATTTTAGGTATTGAAAAGTGCGAATGAAATGTGTGAATGTGATAGAAAGATATACAAGGAATATTTCCATTTAAAGTGAAAATTCGAGAGATAGAATAAATATTCTTTAATTTATATTTCATTCGCCTGGTGAGAGTTTTATTTTTATTTTCTCATGTGCATAGAATGTGAATGCGGAATAATTTTTGCAACAGTGATAGAGATGCCATGATGAAAATAAAATTGTGCAGCGTAAGTGAAAGAGAGAAAGATTTATATTATTTGCACTCTAAGCATAAATGTACGAGTGGCAATTTGTGAAAGAGTGATAGATGCTTGCAAGCAGCGAAAGATAAAAACTAAAACAAACAATAACAAAGGTTTTGTTTATCTGCCCAATTGAGATCAGTTTATTTTCACAAACGAAAATATTTTTTGAAAAATGCTTTTAGAGAAAGGTTAATGTAGACAGATATGAAATGAGATATGAGATGAGAAATGAGATAGATGTGAAAGATTCAAATTTTCTAACATAAAGAAATTTTTGAATGGCAACAACAACAATAAACAATAATAACAACATATAAAAATTAACCTAATTGTAATATATTTAAAATTCTTTTTCAGATTACAGACAGTAATAAATAAAAGATATTATTTTAAATAACTTAAAAACACTTATTTTATTTATTTATTTACTTAAATGCATTTCGAAAGCTATGCTTCCATCGTCAGTAAGTTTTATATAAATAATAATACAAAAAAATTTGTTTGATATATTAAATACAAATAACTCATTACAAACAAAAACAAACTACACCAACAAATTTATAGTGAATTTAAGATCTATTATAAAATTTTTTGAAAATTGGATCTTTTATTGGTCCATCGTCACTATTCATTAAATTATTTCTATTTTTGAAAATGTAAAGAGATTCAAAAGCATCTAATTCATAATGATTATTTACATTGCGAATTATTTTCAAATTTTGTAAGCTAAAATTATGGTTGTTCTCCAGCATGTGTTGTGCTACACTCGACTTTTCAGGTTCATTGTATTTTACATGTGCAAAATGTTCTTTGAACCTTTTCATGATTGGTCTTCTTGTTTGTCCTAGATATTCCTTCCTACAATCGCTGCATCCAATAGTATAAATTCCTGATTGTTGATTTTTCTCAATTTTATCTTTTGAGCCACTAATCACATTTTTGAGTTTTATCTCACTACACTGACTCATTTTGATGTTTTGCCTACTAAAAATTGGTCTTAATTTTGATGTAATTTCTGGATAAAAATTGAATTTTGACCATTTCTTTTGTTCATCTCTGATTAAATTTAAAGTTGTATAATTTCTTAAGTTTTGTTTTCTTCTATGTGCAATCGTGAGATCATCTATTAATTGTTCTGTATATCCGTTTATCTTAGCTATTTCTTTGATCAAAATGAGTCAGTGTAGTGAGATAAAACTCAAAAATGTGATACAAAATTTAAACAAATTATCCTTTAAATTTTGTTCTTTACCTTTTTTAAAATACGATTACTAAAATTGAGATAGAGTCATGGAGAACAATTCTTATCTTTTGGACACTGCTGTCCATGCGATAGAGCGGATGCGGTCATGTATTTCGTCCGATGAGTTCAAAGAGCTAGAGATAGAGGGCCTCGAGGTACGCTTTCAAGCCTTGTAAGATGGCTGGGCACAGGTCAAAGTAAACGAGGCAAAGCTGCAATGTCAAGTGACCTCCTGGCCACTGCTGAGATAGAACGGAGAGTTGTAGATGCAGAGAAAGGCACATGCAGCGTTAAAGAAGAGAATAGATGAACTAACCCCTGTGTCAGTAGCGAGAGATGTACCACCGATAGCCGTGCAGGTGAACTTGCCCTTTGCCGACCACGATGTAAAAAACACCTGGGGCGAATTTGACGACACCATAACTAAATGGCAGGGATTCAGAGACAGATTCATAGTGGCTGTCCACGCCAACGAAAAGATTCCTCGAGCCTACAAGTTTACGTATTTAAACGCATTCTTGTCTGGCAAGGCAGCGCGCACACTTGGAGAATGGGAGCTCACTGAGCAAAATTACAGTGAAGCATGGGATAGATTGAATCAGGTGTACCATAGGCAGTATGCTACCTGCAGAGAACTGTTGCGCAATTTTTTCAGGCTCCCTGTGCTGAGAGGGTCCCCGAAAGCGAGTGATTTGCAAAGAATGTCGAATACGACTCATGAGACACTGCGACAGCTAGCGGCGCAAGGCATACCAACCGAGCATTGGGATATGGTCGTTGTGCATACACTACATGAGAAATTAGATGGAGATACGGCATGCAAATGGGAAGAGATAAGGGCATCTGAATCTTTACTTCTTAGAGAAGCAGCGACTGCACTTGAAAGCGCACAAGATAACATTAAGAGAGAGGGCCCACACACATCGCAACAAGCCTTGCAGATGTTTGGGAGAAGTGAAAGAGTTGTGCCAACTACACGGGTACAAGGTAGAGAGAATAGAGCAGCGATTCAAGCGAGAACATGTCCTGCGTGCATATCTCCAGGTCATCCAGTTTGGGGATGTCCTCAATTCCAAGCTCTTAACCTGAAGGCGCGCCAGGATTTAGTGAAAGAACGTGGCCTCTGCGGTAATTGCCTCAAGATAGGCCATCAACCCAAAGAGTGCTTCCAAGGTCTATGTGGCAGATGTCCTGGGAGACAGATGCACAATAGTGTGATGTGCCCAATGCCCGATTTGCTCAAGGGAGATGGGATAGTGCTTCATGTTCCTGTGAAAGCAAAGCGAGAGAGTTCCAAACGGAACAGCAAGGAGAAAGCTGAGTGACTAGACGGCCCACCGCCAAAGCGCAGCCGAATGAGAGAGATGGTGACAGATTTTGCGAAAGATGAGAGAGAGCTGATCAAGATTCGGATGGGATAGATAGCAGATCCTCTTGGAAGGATTTCAAAAGAAATAAACCTGTAACATTTGTCAGCAATAAAGATAAAGAGATTTCAAATTATTTAAATTGTGACAGATTGACTTTGTTGCCCACGGCATGCACAAGTCAGAATTGAGATAGATGGGAAGCGATACGGGCCTATTCGTGCTCTTTTAGATACTGGTGCTCAATCAAATTTGGTGAGTCACCAATTGCAGAAGAGATTAGGGTTGCCAAGGCAACCAATGACAGCGAGATTGATTGGGATAGAGGGACAATCTTTCCAATTGAGATATAAGACCACATTGAGACTAAGTCCGTGGTTCAATTCCAATGACTCTGTTGAGCAAGAGTTTTGGGTAATGCCGACAGAGAGTCAATAGGCGTTTTTCTTTTTTGGCCCCGAGCGTGGCACTGAGCTGTCAAAAAGAAAACTATGTTACTTTTTAACTCGGAGCGCTCCAAGCTCTCAACTTGCATTTCTTTTTTAGCTCAGGGCTCGACCGGGGCTCGCTCGATTAGCTCGGAAAAAAATGACCGAGCATATCGAGCACAAAGCTGAGTGCGGCTAACTTCATACAATTTTCATGTAATTTGACAGATATGAGAGTTCAGTGCTCAGTTGAGTTTCTTAAATAGATCGGTGCGCTCAGGTCACGCTCGCTCGGTGCTAAAAAAGAAAAACTCCTAATGGCAACTAATTGTGCCTGACAGAGATTTAGAGAATACAGAAATAGAGAATTTTCCAGAGGTTCCTTTGGCGGATCTCGATTATGGAAAAACTAGTCCAGTAGAATTACTACTTGGATGCAAAATACTTACTGAGGCCTTTCTATCAGTGCTAGGTCGTCAGACGTGTGATACATTGTGCATGAGAACCATATTTGGGAAAATAATTCTTGGAGAGCACCAACAAGAGATAGAACAGAGAATAGATGAGAGTGAACAAGTAGCATGTACCGTGACTGTTGATAACGATCAGTTACACGAAATGCTTACGAGATTATGGGAGGTAGATGAGATTAGATCAGCACCATTCCACTCCAAGGAGGAGGAATTGGTAGAAGCAAATTTCATAAATACATATTCACGTGATCCTTCAGGGAGATTCGTTGTTACGATTCCTTTGAAGCAATTTGAGACATATTCAGAGAAAGATTTTGGGAGCTCACAGCTAATATCGAAGCGTAGGTTCTTTGCTTTAAAAAGAATACTAGAGCGAGATCCAGAAGTGAGAGAGAAATATATAGATTTCATGAGAGAATATGAGAGAGAAGGGCACATGCAACCAGTGGCTGGTGTGCCCCAAGGTAGTATGGTATATCATATACCACACCACTGTGTGACGAAGAAATTCAGAGTCGTTTTTGATGGTAGTTGTAAAACGATGGAAGGTGTCTCGCTCAATGAGATGCAGATGCTTGGGGAAAAGTTGCAAAAAGATTTGCATGAGATTTTGATGCGTTTTCGTAGGCATCGGATTGCGATAAGTGCGGGCATCAAGATGATGTTCCGAATGGTGAAGATTGCGAGAGAGCAGTGGGATCTTCAGCGTATATTCTGGAGAGAGGTGCAGATTCCGAAGAGAAAGCGATAGAATTATCAAAAGAGATAGATCATGTACTGAAAGGTGCGGGATTTTATTTGAGAAAGTGGAAGTCAAATTCGAAACTTCTTGTGAAAGATATGAACTACGAAGAGCAGTCATCTATCGTATTTCAAGATGATGACAAGACTTCGATTTTGGGATTGAAGTGGCTACTTGAGAGAGATCAGTTTACATTTGTGATAAAATCACCTTTGACTGATGAGACAGTTACTAAGCGAAAGATTGTGAGTTGCGTTGCTCAGTTATATGATTCCAATGGTTTCATATCACCAGTAACGATTTGCGGTAAGATTCTTATCCAAGATATATGGCGCTTGAACATCGGTTGGGATGAGAAATTGCCCAAAGAGATAGATGAGAGATGGAGAGAGTTTTGGAGAGAGATAACTTACCTTGAAAATGTGAAAATAGATAGATAGATAGGCACTTCTGAAGATGGGCACGTGGAAATCCACGGCTTTTCAGATGCACCCGAGAGAGCATATGGAGCAGTGATATACGTCAGAACCGTAAATTCTGAGGGAAAATTATTATCAAGCATGCTCACTGCTAAAACACGCGTAGCACCGTTAAAAACAATAACAATACCACGTCTGGAACTTGCTGCCGCAGAGTTACTAGGACGGTTGTTAGTAAATGTGAGAGAGACAATGAGTTGGGAAAGAGTTGAATACAGTCTTTGGACAGATTCAATCGTTGTGTTGCATTGGATAAATAAATTACCATGCAACTTAAAGACATTTGTAGCGAATCGAGTATCATCTATACAGACGAGTACTGAAGTGAAGAGATGGAGACATGTTGGTACGAAAGATAATCCTGCTGATCTTTTGATCAGAGGAACTAAACCATCGTTGTTAATCGACAACAAACTTTGGTTACATGGACCTGAATGGCTTTCCAAACCCCGATCGACATGGTTATCTGAAAATTGTGTGCCAAATGTTTCAGATAGGGGGAGGGATGAGATGAGAGAGACGAGCGTGCTTGTTAGTCCCCTATTACACGATGATTCTTTGCGTCTGACTCTTTTTTCGAATTTCTCTTTGAAAATCATACTGTGAGTCGCACGCTATTACACGATGATTCTTTGCGCCTGACGCTTTTTCGAATTTCCCTTTGAAAATCATCAAAATAAAGTTATATAAAAAGAAACGTCAAAAAGAGTCTCGGAAATCTTGGCCCACGACTCACAGGGCAACTGGTCTTCCGTCTCATCTTTTTTCTCTTTCGCACTCGTTATGTTCGAAAAGAGTCAGACACAAAGAATCATCGTGTAATAGAGGACTTATAATGAAGTTCGCAGAACCATTATCATATTCATACAAGAGATTTGGGAGAGAGTGTTTCAGTTATTGAATATACACATACTTTAGAAAAAGCGCTAAACATAGTTAGCTATGTATTCCGCTATGTCAATGCCATTAAGGCAAAGATTGAGCAGCGAAAGAGAGAGAGATTAGAACATGGAAAGACGGTAAGACGTTCTAAACGTCAAGGCGGAATAAGAGATAGAATAAGAGATAGATCAAGAGATAGATTAAGGGATAGATTGAGAGAGAAAGAGATAGACAAAATAATTGTTCAGCCGACTTCTCGAGAGAAAAGCCAGGCGATTGATTATTTACTACGGAGAGAGCAAGAGGAATATTTCGGTAAAGAGATAACCTCTTTGAGAAAGAGCAGGAAAGAGCTGAAGTTGAAGCCGTTTCTCGATGATAAGGAAATCCTAAGAGTTGGAGGGCGGCTAGAGAGAGCAGAGATAGAATTTGAGAGAAAGCATCCAGCGATTGTTCCAGCGTCTTCGAGACTAGCATGGCTGATCATGGACAGTGTTCACAGAGCAACAAAACATGGAGCTGTGCAAGTCATGATGCAATACATAAGAGAGAGATTTTGGATTCCTAGAATCCGAATTGAGCTTAGAAATTATCTGCATAAATGTTTGGTTTGTGTACGATATAACCATCGATTTGAGACGCAGTTGATGGCAGACTTGCCAGCAGAGAGAGTGAATTCGGGAAAAGCGTTTCTACATACAGGCGTAGACTACGCTGGTCCTTTTGAGATTAAGATGATAGATAGAGCAGGGGCGCAAATAATAAAACAGAAATGTTGGGTTTCTATCTTTGTTTGCCTCAAGACCAGAGCAGTGCATATTGACATAGTGTCAAACCTTTCTACAGCAGCATTTATTGCTTGCTACGAGAAATTTATCGCCCGAAGAGGCAGATGTGAGATATTATACACTGATAATGGCACCGCCTTTGTGGGTGCAGGGAAAGAGTTAAAGAGAGCAAGAGAGTATTGGCATAAGAGAGAGACCTTTGAGCACTTGGCTTTGAAAGGGACAGAGTGGAAGTTCATGACTCCTGCAGCACCACACCAAGGTGGTATATACGAAGCTGCTGTGAAATCCATGAAATACTATCTTATGAGAATCGGTGCGAGAGTATTAGCATATGAGCAGCTATTAACGCTACTCACTGGGATAGAAGCGATTCTGAACTCACGGCCACTGCAGCCATTGAGTGATGATCCAAATGATCTGCAGGCCTTAACGCCGGGACATTTTTTGATCGGTGAGCCACTAGTATTACTAGTATTACCAATGAGATCTTTGTATATAAAACCTATAGTACTATCATGAGGTTGAAAATTTTATCTTTATGTGTGGACACTACGTGGCGCAAGAATCGCAAAACTTGACAATGGAGAGTTAAAGTGGAAGAAAATACTAAAAGGAAAAGCAAAAAATAGAAGGAGAGGGTTGTATTATTGTGATTCTGACAACAATAGGGGGAATAAGGGAGATAGCTAAATCAGAAGTTATCGTCATGACAACGACAACAAAAAACTCATGTACATGCTGTGAAAACGGTATATACATATAAAAATATAGCTATGACAATTTTATATGTATTATACGGTATACCTATGCATAAATTAAAGAATACAAGATTACCTACGCCATTTGATTTTCTGTCTTCTTTTTGTGACGTCATTTGAGAAGAAAAAATTTTCTAGCCGAGGATCTTTCGTGTGAGAATAATAATAATTTGTTCAAAAAACTTACATTTTATGTTTTTCAAAAATAAAATGAGAATTTGTTTAACAAATTATTATTATTCTCGCACGAAAGATCCTCGGCTGGAAAATTTTTTCTTCTCAAATGACGTCACAAAAAGAAGACAGAAAATCAAATGGCGTAGGTAATCTTGTATTGGATTATATGGGTCGAATTTGTTTTCGTTGGTAGGTAGGTAGGTATTTTGTTCTTTTTTTTCGTTGTTGCCTTTTTTCACTATCTAGGTAGGTATAATCTATATTATGTCGTATGGGAATGGCAATGTTGCGAAATTTGGTTGTTTTGTTCTATTGGTAGGTATTGTTATTTTCAAAAACGTCACATTTTATTGCAACTTTTGGCAAAAATATTATAAAAAAAATCAAAAATGTATATTTTTTAATACCAATTTAAAATTAAATTCTTTCATTTTTTATCATTTTTTTTTGTAATAAAAATAAAAATATACCTTATAGGTACCTACCTAACTTATAGTCTAATAAGTCGTTAGGTACATAGGTACCTATAAGGAAAATTTTATTATTCGCAAAATAGATTTTCAGCTAGGTATATGACTTACCTTTTTGTATTTTTTTCCACATCACCCAGTGGGGTAAAATACTAGATGCGTTTTTTTTTTGAGGTTCCCCGATAGGCCTATTCCTCTCTATTACTACGTTATAAATTATGTATAGATATATAAATATATATATATAAATAATATATAAATATAAATGTTATGTTTAAATAATAATAAAATATCAAGATAGATGAAGATAAGTTGAACACATGTAGGTATTAAAAAAAGTTTTTTTTACAGGTGGAAATCTTCATGTTAATAAGGGATTAATTTAAAATTCGTTTTTTTGTTTATCATTTTTTTTGATTCAAAGTTTAATTTTATCATGCTGATAATTTTGTAAATATCAAATTTTGTAAACATTTTTAAGAAAAAAAACTGGTACGCATTTTTTTATCAACAAATACTAGTTAAAATTTTTTTTAATTCAAAATTTAATTTTTTTAAATTTATATGTTGATAATTTTTATACCTAGGTATATAAAATTTTTAAAAAAATTTGTACGCAATTTTTAAGCAACAAAAACTAATTAAAAAAATTTTTTTTTTAAATTCAAAATTTAATTTTTTTAAATATTGATAGGTATGCAATATAATTAAAACTTATTAGAAGCTCTTATGTAAAGTATTAAAATCGGTTCAATAAATAATAATACAATAAATTAAATATCGATGGATACAACTTTTTCTAAAAATATGGTAGATGGGACAAATGTTATCAAAATCATAGGAGTGGTTTTTGAGAAAAATGACGCTTGTCTGGGAGGTATGGTTATTTTTGATCCTACGAAAAATTTTTATTCGCAATTTTATTTTAAATATCTTAAAAAAAATTAAAAAAAGTTTGTTCATTTATTTATGTTCTCAAAATTTTATATTATTAATAATCAATTTTTTGAGAAAATTGATATAAAAATAAGTTTCTATACTTTTTTCAGTATAATTAGTCATTTTGGCAGAAAACTTAATTTCAAGAAGTAGCAACTATAGTTTCAATTTATATTTTTTCATAAACATATATATTAGGGTGGAGCGTCGATGTATGGAGAAAAATAAAAGTTGTTGTATCAATTTCGTTTCGATGAGTAGAATAACTTGACATTAAAAAAAAAGTTTGAATTAAGTCTTTAGCCCTCTACCTTAGCTCAAAGTTTCGACTTTTTGGAAAAACATTTTTTTTTCGGAAACGGTAAAATTATTTCACAAGTTTGAAATAAATTATATGATATCATTCATGAAAAAGGAAAAATACAAATTATAATATATTAACTTTATTTAGACAAATAAATTAACACAAACTGGAAAATAAAAACTTATAAATTCATAATACGCCATTCAGAAACTAACCCAATTAAACTTTTTATTTTTCAAGTTTTTTTAGTTCTATCCAACAAAGGGGGTGATGTGACTTGCAACTCGCTCAAGATAAAAAAAGATTTCCATAGCGCAAATATAAGAAAAAATTGAATTTATGTAGCGCCTTTTAACATATATCTCGAGAACGGCTAATCATACAATATAAGTTGTTGTACATTTTTTATAGGAAATTTAATTATCTTTCTTTTTACTAAAAATATTTGTTGTAGGTTTTATAATTGCGGAAATACAGAGCAAAGCAAAAAAATTTATGACTTTTTTTCCAATTTTGCAAAACTTTGACCTGTGGTAGAGGGCTAAGAAAAGCAATTTTTATTTTTTATTTTCATTTTTTACGGGTAGCTTACGTAATTACGCAACTTTTTAGTGCTATTCGAAAAGCTAAATCGGAAAAAATATTTGACGCTCCACCCTAATATATAGTCATCACCCATAGCTTACAAAAAAAATAATATTCGACCAACATCCTAACAACCCTGCAACCAACATTCTTCCCTTTCTTCCAACCTCTTCTTCATCAAAATTAAATCTATTAAAAACAAAAACAATTCACGAAATTGTAGCATCCTTTTTTCCTTCCAACTCTTATAAATTTTATATACTGTGCTCTCATTCTATTATTATCGCATTTTCTTCTTTGGATGGCAATTCTTTAGTCTCCGACCCAACTCTCCGCATTGTGGAATGTGGATAGTAAGTATTTACATGTGTGGACGCATGGTGGCGCGTCGGGCGTTTGTCACGATGATAGTACTATAGGTTTTATATACAAAGATGAGATGCCGAACACTGGGGTAGTGAAATTGTGGAGAGAAAGAGAGAGAATGTTGGCACATTTTTGGGCAAGATGGAAAGAAGAGTACTTAACTACTCTGTTTGAGAGAAAGAAATGGTGAAGAGAGAAAGATACAGTGAAAGATGAACAGTTGTGCATAATCAAAAGCGAGAACTTCCCGCCTTCAGCATGGGCGCTGGGGCGTATACTGAGAGTTATTCCGAGCAAAGATGGGATGATAGGCAATGTGGTGATCCAGGGAGCAACCAGCCAACTAACGAGACCTGTCCAGAAGATATGCATCCTACCAATAGAAGAGCTATTTTAATTTCCATTGTGTTATTGGTTTTTTTTATATTTTTGAGAGATAAAATTGTTTAAATTAAATGTGAAACGGTAGAAAACCGTAGGTTTTCGCCGGGACTGTATCGAACTGCATGAGTCTGGCAACTCTGCAGTCGATGTTTTATATATTATAGCGAATATTATGGTAAGAGAATTGCGAGCTAAAACAATGTACTAACGCGAAGCGATTATTTTCAGAGCAAATTTAGATCTCGACCAAGACGGTCGTGAAAATAAAGTGAAAGAATAGTGTTTTTTTAATTAATTTTCCACTTTAAAAGTGATTTTGTTTTATTTATAAAATGTTGGTTCTTTTCTGAGCGCTTTCACTGAGCTACCGAAACAGCCTCAACCTTAACGATCCCATTATTAGAGCAAAAGTTATCAGCCAACCAAACCAACTATGTGGGGACCTTTACAATTATTATGAATGAAAAATACCTACCACAAACGTGTATTCCTATATACAATATAGCAATTTTTTTTTCCGATGCGAACCCAATTTGCCAAGGTTATGGTTTTTTATTTCACACACTCCACCGTCTTTTGAATACCTATCTCCCTCCAACCAGTATATTCTTAATAGCTAACTTTTTTTTATTTTGTTTGTAGTATTCCTCTTCCTCATTACGTTTGCCTCGATGAAATTTATTCTCAAAAACCAATTTCAATGTTTTTAGTATGAAATTTTGAACGGTTTTGAAAATTTGTTTGTAGCGAGTACACGCCTGTCATTCTGGCTTTAATTTGAATTTCGAATTTTGAAAATACGACCATTGGATCCAAAGATATAAGCATTTAAATGACCGCAAAACGGGTGTTTTAGAAATTTTGCAAATATTGGACAATTCTCCACTGAAACACGTCGGTTGGCAATGAACAACAACCCCATTTTTTTTTAGTTTTTCCGAGATTTTTCAAATTGTTTCTTATTTTACTATTGTGAAGGTCGTGTAGGGTGTACAATTATGAATGATGTATCAAATTAATTGTCTATTTTCCTAGATGCGAATAAAAAAAAAATAATCAAATAATCGTATAGATGCAATAACTAAAGAGTTATGAGGTGAAAAATAAAACAACAGAAATATGTCAATATCTCGGTTGAAAACATTTTTAAAAATCTAAAAATTTTACAACAAATCGTCGCCCGAGAATTGTTTTGTCGTATAAACCATTTGAGCAATTTTGGGAAATCGCATTTTAAGTTTCGCGTTTAAAGAAAAAAGAAACTGACCGATGAAGTGTTTTCTACAATTTTAATAAAATTTTGTGTGGAAAATCTTCTTTTGATTAAGGTATTCCAGATTGTTGAGTCGCTTTTAGTTTTGAATCTATAGAGGATTATCTCCAAGATCATTTTGTCGTATACGCCACGAAAATCAGTACTTTGTTCGATCCCCATACACATACGACAAACTAAACACAAATGCGTTAATTGAATGCAATACCGACCGAGCGATATTTCCGATTTTTTTAAAAACTAGAAGACATTTTAACATATGGTTTTTAGTGTTTGAATACAAATTGATACGAGGGTTGAATATTAAAAACAAAATTACTAGAAAATTATGTAAAATTTTGATCAAAATGAGTTTGAAAAAAACTTTCTTCATTTTTTTTTAAATTTGAGTTTGAAACTTAATCTTTCCAAAACTATTGCATACAAAAAAAAAAATTTTAAAACGGAATTAATGGATGGATTTTTGGTTTTAAAAAAGGCATAACATGACATTGTAAGTGATGCGGTTGATTTTTAATAATTTTGTTTGTAACTAAAAAAAAGCAGTTAATGCTATATACGTACGACAAAACAATATTAAAAAAAATATCGCGGAAATATGTACATGGATATTTTGTCGTATATGCCAAAATTTGGCGTTTACGACAAAACAAAACTAAGGGATGAGTTATTTTGTGTGGATATACGACAAATGCATACTGATTTTCTTAGTAACGGTAAATGATATATCAAATCTAATTTCAGAAATGGAAGGAGGACCTTTCAAAACATAGAACTGCATACCCACCTTAAAAAAGTGCATTTTGGCGTTTACGACAAAACAATTCTCGGGCGACGAAATGTAAATCAATAATATCTATCACTTACAAGGATTTTCAGATTTTTTAAACAACCCGATAAAAAGATAAAAATCCAAAAGTGGTAAAAATTCACCCCGAAAAATCCCTGTTTTTGAAACATCAAAAATGGTATGAAAAAAAATTAAAATCCGAATTTCTTAAACACGTGTAATTTATTTTTCAAATACCTTTCTAATGGTATAAAATATATTTCAATCAGACTTAACCCTGATTTATTGGAATTTTTTTAATTTTTCAATTTTGAACTTTCAAATATTTATATCTCCCTTTATAGATTTTATAGAATTATTTTTAAATTAGTAAAGTTTAGTAATTTTGAATATCTATTAAATAAAAATAAATGAATGTTCTACGACCTTCCGTTTAGAAGTTAGTTTTTAAACCCTCGACCAGTTTTATCCTTTTTTACCCGATTTAAGATTAAAATTTCAAAAAACCCATCTTAAAGCCATTCCACACTATCCCACTGAGTATTAATACATGTCAAAAAAGTGTGAAACAAATCATGTATAATAGTGTGGAAACAAAATATGATACTCCCACCCTACACGATTTGACATGTGTTAATAATACAGAAGAATTTTTAGAAATGGTTCTAATTCTGTCACACATTTCATCACATTTTTATTGAGGCTAAATTAAACTGTTGTGTTTGGTCAAAAAATGAAAAGAAATTACTCTCTCACAAATTTGGCAGTAGCATGGAATTCTTTTCCACTTTGTATTAATACTCTGTGGGATAGTGTGGAAGGGCTTTTAGTGCTCATTTACTTAAATGGTCTGTTTGGTAACGTGAAATTTCTTACGAAATTTCCACAAAATTTCACAAATTGCTGTCAAAACCCATTGAAAAAAACTCAGTTTTTGGGAAATTTTGTTGAAAAACAAGTTACCAAACAGGCATAACAAAATACAAATGAATCAGGGCCAGTTGTACAATAGTGGTTCAGCCTCGGTTCAAGATTTTAACTCACCGATTTCGGCGGATTAACAAAGGTTCAACGCTGGTTCAAGTATGTAATTGGTTATTATCACACACTTGAACAGTAAACCACTGCTGAAACTCAATTAATCCGCCGGAATCGGTGGATAAAAATTGCTGAACCACGGTTTAAATATTCGTACAACTGGCCCTCAGTAAATTATTACAAACTCAAAATTGATTAAAATACAATTTTTCCTCTAACAAATAAACGTCCTTGAACATTATTCTTTTATCACTCTTTCTATATCCTACCCCTTTTTATAGAAATGTAAAAGTCCCAAAATTGATTTTTTTCTTGTCTCACTTCAATTTTCATAAATTTCCTATACATTGTTCTCGTTCTTCTTTTCTTTCTTTAATCTTAATTTGTATTCTCTTGTATTTGATTATCTGTTCCTTCTCAACTGAAATGGCTTGAAATGGAACAAGCTTCAGTATCGGCTCACCTCATGGCGCGTCGGACATTCCTCTTCATGAGACTACTATAGAGTTTATAAGCAATGTTAATATGTAACTTGTTCAGCCTCAAAAGTAAGTGCAGAAAATACTTTTCTAATTGTTCCAAACAGACTTATTGAACAGCAATCCGCAGTAGAACAGAAAATTTCTCATTGAACAACAAAAACTTGTACTTTTCTGTTCTAAAGTGTTCCGAACAGCCTCACTCAACATACCTTGAGTTTCCAGCTACTTTCAGTTTTTAGGTGAGAAAGGCACCAAGTAAGAGGATTGAACGGACTGCGATTAATTGAGATTAAAAGAAAACGCCGAAAAATCTCCAGGATCTTGTGTCCTCGTGTAAAATATAAGTTGAAAATTTTGAAAAATTGTGCAAATTCACAAGAAAAATGAGCGTTCCCAAACAGACCTAATGTTGAAAATTATTTCCTTCAAAAGTAGCTAGCGCCACATTTTTACCTGCAATTACAAATTGCCAAATTTACTTTCTGTGGTGAATGTTGATTCAAATGTCAATCAAATCGGAATCGCGCAAACATATCAGCGGAGCAATAAAATAAATACACCTTTGAAGCTTCTATTTTTTTTGTGAACAATTGTATCATTTTTAGTTGAAAAAATAATTTTCTTATTGGAACTGTATTTTAATTCCAAAATACAAATTTAAAAATACAAAAAGATAACAATACTTTGAAGTGCCAAATCGAATTATTACCTGCGGCTAGATAAAATTTTAACGTTTGAGGTGTGACAAAATGAAAAGCTTGGAAAACATAAAAAAGGAATATCCTCTTCACTGGCTGGTCTGGAATAATTATTGCGAAGAACTCCAGATTGCCCTCAAATCGGATAAAGTAGGTACAAGTCATAATAAAACTTATTTTCGATTCAATTTAAATTAAATTAGGTACCTTCCTACTTTATAAAATTAAATGTTTTGGTAGAAAACAAATTGAAAGCAAAAAACACTTGCCAAAGTATCATAAGATGGGAACTCTAATTTAATTAGCCGACTAGCTATAAACAACCTAACTAATTAGCATTATTGTCTCATATACGCAAAATATAAAGCAGAGGCTCACCTAAGCTCAGTTCGCCTTTGCCACAAAGTTTTGCTGTCGATACGATACCTTGACCTTTTCTTGAATGTTTATTACTCATCACTTGAAATTAAATTTTGTTTAGACTTAAGCGTTCCATTGCTTTATCTAGAGTCAGAACAGTTCTACATACATACATAACCACGTAGACTAATTAATCAGTTATTAATTTTTTTCGCAAAATACCTAGACTAATTGTTATGAAAATTTTTAGCTACAGAAAAAAACGCCTTGATTTATATAAATCTATCTAAATTTTCATTGTTGGGCTTTGACGCGTTCCTTGTATTGAACCCTTCAACATTTAGCACAACTCTAAAATCTCTATGATTTTATATTTAAACACCCCTACTTATTGCTCTACCTTCCCGATTTAATCGATTTAACGAAGGGATACATGCTAAAATTCGAACTCGGTTCATAACAAAGTTCTAACGTGTTATTAACGTTTATATCTTAGAACTTCAATTCATTTGGGGACTCATATTCGGTTCGCCCATCGTAAGGCCGCGGTTACGGCGAACACTTATAAGCGATTCCGCTGGTAAGAAAATCGTGCGGTTCGGTACTCGTTAGTATACCTAATTTGTTTTGAGAACAGATTCATGTAGTTTTTTTTTGTAATATGAAAGATTCCCTCTAGTCCAGTCAATAAAGCCAAAAAAACAGCCCAATTAGGAAATAATCGCCGGAAAGCTGAATTTTGGTATATAGTCTCCTCATGGTGTTCTTAAGAAACTGTCAAATGTCCCCATCACTACTCTCAAATTCGAGAATTCCTATTTATTTTCAATTTGACATGCTAGCCTGGTTACAAGTGTAGGTGAATGAAATTCACATCTGCCAAATTACAAAGATCGCCTCTGTCGTCTTGAGATCTCATCCAGAACGCATTTTTTTAAAAATAAAATGTACAAAAATGGAAACAGTGCAAATCTTTTCTGCACAATATAAGCATTTAAATATCATTAAATAATATTGAGCGATTTGTTTGAGAAGAGAAAAGGTTAAATAATTTATATATATTTTTATCAAAGTGAGTCACTTTTACGACGAAAATTTTTCATCGAAAATAGCTTTTTAAAAGAAAAATTTGTTTTTATATAAAAAAGAACTACCACATCTCTAGCGCTGGCTGATAGCATGCCAAGATTTCTTCTATAACGCTTACTCTCCAGCGTGACAGCAATTAGCGAGATCTACGAGCACGTTATTACTTATTATCCATACATTAAGTTTACTAGCATCAGCCTTTCAGATTAAGATGAAATATGAAGAATTTTTACTGGTGGAAAGGATTAGAAAGAAGTTTTAGTAAAATCCACACACGCTGTACAGAATTTTAAATTAATACGTCTAATCTATACAAAAAGCGATTGAAAACTTGTGACAATTATAAAGGATAATTCAAAAGGGATGCTCGGTTTTTAAGTGTGTGTGAGGTATCCATTTATTTTTTTTATTTCAAAGAACATTTAGGACATTAGGTATGAAATATTATCTTTTAACAATTTTGATGTAAGTCATAATTTATCTTGTTCTTTTATAAATAAAGTTCTCCCCTGAAGTAGACGGTAACCACCGTCGACAAGTTGGGAAAAATACAATTTTATTTGACGATCAGTACCTACAGCCGACGAGATTCAAATTTAGAAATTCTCAAATACTCTTATAAAATTTAACTTGGTCAGAAAAGCATCTCACCTACACATTTTCGTTCCCAATTCCAGTAAATGTGACGTTAAAAGTTTTTTTTTTTTTTGATTTGTGGAAGTAATTTTCTTCATTAGATTGGCCAAAAAAAATAATTTAAGATCCTTTTATTTCCGTCCTTTAGAAAAATTTTTTTTTAGGCAGTTTTGTTTGTTTAACGCATTTTGAAAATAAGCTTTTTAAAGGTATCATTTTGATTCTCACATGCCTGTAAAATTAAAAAAAGAAAAGAACAATTAAGTAACTTAATGTTTTGTTTTATTGGAATTTATTAAAACTTATTAGCGATAATAATGAATATTAATAAAGTAAATAAATAATACTTTTTTCTTCACAAACTAATACATTAATAATAATTCAAAGCAATTTTCTTTAGTTTTTATCATTAGGAACTTCAGATTAATGAAATCTTCAGCAAATCCTATAAAATTTCAATTTCGATTTCTCCCATCATTCTCCACAATGGTGTTGGAGAAGTTTGACGACATAATTATTTTCAGCTTCTTTAAGAGGATCTCCTAAGAGCAATGATCTCAAATCCATCATATCAATTCTTTTACCCGGATTTTGAACTCCAACGACAGCTCTTTCTATGGCAAACCGTTTAGTTGGCTTCAGTTTAAAATTCCATTAACTGGATGGCTTAAGTTTTCTTGAGCAGCTGCTTTCCAGTCCATTACTGGACACTCCGCGGCCCGTTCCAAGTTTTGTTTGACAATTTCATGTTCACTGAAAATTTCATGATACTTTTCAGGAAGGAGGATGGCTTCCTCATGTTTTACTTTTTTTCAATGCCACCGAAGACTCTGTCCATCGGAAAAAAGGAGTATCCAACAATTGGAAAGATTATTTCAGTTTGTTTAACTGAAGGATTCTTATTCATCTAATATGAAGCCATGTACATATATCAATGTTGAATTTTTATTTTGAGCTGCACAACCATCAGCGCAAAGACGTAGGTACCACATTTTTTCTTTAGATGTCGGTACCACAAATCATATTTTTAATTTGTTTTCATTGTTTATTAAAGATAAAATAATAATTCAAGCTAAACTGCTTTATATTAAGGCATTTTTATAATTCTTATAACAATTAGTAATAAAAATACCATGCTTAACTATTTATAAAATTGCTAGTAAATGTAGATTTCGCATTCCTCAAATACAAAGTGCTTGAAGTCAATAATACAGAAAACGGATTCTTTAAATTATGGCTCTCTGCCATGAAGGACTTTACGCACGCTTTTATTAATGGTTTGATTTAATATTAAATTTGCAGAATGATAAGGAAAAGCTCGATCCTAGAGGTCGAACACCATTAATGCTGGCCGTTAAGTTATCGTCGTTGCCTTGTGTCAAATGTCTTCTATCTGCCAAATGTAATGCGAACTTTGAACACGAAGGTTGGTCAGGTAAGAAATTAATTTTAATTTTTTTTTTGTTTTTATGGTTAACACCTTTCATTTGCAGTTGTACAAGAAGCTGTTTGTTGTGGGGACGAGGATATTCTTACTGCAATCATTGAAGTGCGTGATCTGCAAAGACATGTTCAGAGGGTCACACATGTGCCTAAACTATTACAGCATCTGCTTGATGCTCCAGATTTTTATATCGAAATGAAATGGGAATTCACATCATGGGGTAAGAAGAAGTTCCGAACACATTACTTAATCAGTACTTTATAGGTAACTCTATTCTAACTAATTCCGTATCAAAATTCAAAGCATTTGTTTCGAAAGAATGATTGTGCATATGTAATAATAAATAAATATTTTGGTGGCCCGACATCTCATGGAAAACCAGGACATATTGACTTAAAAATCTCCAAAAAAATTTTCAAAATTCTTATAACATTTTTTTTTTGAGATTTTATACAACGCAAAAAATCAACTCACTAAAAGTTCATACGTATTTATCTTAAGTTCTATTAATCGGGTCCTCAAGATTGAAATATTTGGAATTTGGGAAA
This sequence comes from Epistrophe grossulariae, assembly GCA_929447395.1. Classification (NCBI taxonomy): domain Eukaryota; kingdom Metazoa; phylum Arthropoda; class Insecta; order Diptera; family Syrphidae; genus Epistrophe; species Epistrophe grossulariae. The sequence goes on from OV839566.1 coordinate 89,122,491, forward strand.
ATGATAAAGATTTATTTCCTATATTTAAATAAAATTAATTTAAGTTATAATACTCCCGCATTGAAAAAAAAACACTATTTTTAATACACCCATCCGACCCATCCAAGGTGGAGAAAAACTATCTGGACGCTTATTTCTTTATATAAAGGGTCATTCATTTCAAGTTGTTTCAAGTTGGTACCGCTAGGATTTGACACCTCTTCGCCCGAGAATTGTTTTGTCGTAAACGCCAAAATGCATTTTTTTAAAAAGGTCCTCTTTCCATTTCTGAAATCAGATTTGAGCTATCATTTACTGTTACTGAGAAAATTAGTATGCATTTTGTCGTATATCCACAAAATAACTCATCCTTTAGTTTTGTTTTGTCGTAAACGCCAGATTTAGGCATATACGACAAAATATCCATGTATTTTCGCGATATTTTTTTTTAATATTAGGCGTGTTTTGGTGAGAAACTATAACCCAGTAAGTCAAAATTTAACAAGAGATACAACAACAAAAAATCTACTGACATTAACATTAACTTTTTCTCCAGTCAGATCTTACTGGATAAAATTAGTTTCTCCTTCTCAAAATCAGTGGGAACTGTGGATCGTTTTCTTGATTTGTTTTACTTCACTGAGCTATATTCTTACCCAAAACACGGCTATTGTTTTGTCGTACGCATATAGGCTTAACAGATACGATACAAAATTTGAATAAACCGAAGAATTGTTTTGGCGTACGTGTATGTAAAACATGAATATAACGATAGCTTTGTTTTGTACATGCATACAGATTTTAGAATTTTCGCAGGCTGTGGGCGGCGGATCAAAAAGGCGACAAAAATATGCCTGTATGTTACTTGAAGTCGTAATATTGTATACCTGCATCACAGGCAAGCATATTATGAATGTGTTGTTGTTTTTGACGTCAAAGTTTCTATATAGTGTTCTGAAATGTATTCATTTTTCCCGAACGCCACCGCGGCGATGTGCATGTATCGTACCTACATAATGTCTCATCGTGTTTGAGAATTTACCTGGACCTTCGAAAAAATCTATATACATAGATAGTGGAAACATGATCAGCATGTAGGTATTTTGTAAAGTTATTTGTTATGCATGTTATTAGATGATATGACAAATTCCATTTAAAAATAATAGATCAAATTCTATCTGGTAACCCAGACATTCAAGCCTAGACTTTTTGGAGTGATTCCCCTAAATAAGGAATTAGGTAATGACCCAGCCATTCTTTGTAGATTTATATTTGGTAATGCAGGCTATTTTGGTCAATTGAATTTAAATGCAAATAATTCTTCTTTATTTCAAGAAATGTACTGTGTTCACAGCACGACAGGTATCTTAAAATTTTAGAATTTTTTATTTAAAGGCATTTTTTTTAGTTAGAAAAAAAATTATTAAATCAACCGCAACACTTACAAGGTCATATTATGCGTTTTTTTAAAGCCGATTATCCATCTATTAATTCCGTTATTAAATTTAGATTTTTGTAGAAAACAGTTTTGGAAAAATTAATTTTCAAACCCAAATTAAATAAAAAAAAATTAAGAAAATTTTTTTTCAAGCTCATTTTGTTCAAAATTATAAATTATTAAGTAATTTTGTTTTTAATATTCAATGCTCGTATTAATTTGTATTCAAACACTAAAAACCAGATGTTAAAATGTCTTCTAGTTTTTGAGAAAATCGAAAATCTCACTCGATTCGGTATTGCATTGAACTGTCGCATGTGTGTGTTTACTTTGTCGTACATGTATGGGGTATTGATTTTCGTGGGGAATACTACAAAATGATTTTGGAGATAAACCTTATAGTAAAAAACTAAAACCGACTGAACAACCTAGAATATTAATCAAAAGAAGATTACCAAAATACAAATATATTAAAAATGGAGAAAAGTTCATCGGTCAGCTTCATTTTTATTTAAACGCGAAACTTTAAATGCGATTTCCCAAAATTGCTCAAATGGCGTATACGACAAAACAATTCTCGGGCGACGACCTGTCAAACTCGTCATTTGAAGTGTCATAATAAGTTTGTTCGTGTACTTCTCGGACTAAATCTGGCAAACTGTTAAATTTGGAGGAGTGTGGGTGAAATTCTCTCAAAAAGAAGCGAAACTGTCCGAAAATACACGAACGCCTTAAACCAAAATATTTGCCAGTTTTTAAATGTCAACAAAAAGTAAACAAAAGCTAAAAAGTAAACAAAGCAACAATATTGAAATTTTCATTACAATTTCATATTCTTTATTGAATTTGATGATGAACAAATTAAAATTAACAAATGGAAAAAAGAAAGGAACATCACGTAATTTTTTTTTGTTAGGCGCCAGTTATAGTTTTAATTGAAACTCATTATTAAAAATTTTAATTGCTAATTTTGAGGCACTTAAAAAGTGAAATCAGTGATTATTTTAATGCAAATAAAAACCTGAGAACTCAATTATTATTTATAGTAAAAAAAATATTTAATTTCCCATCGCAGGAAATGGATTTCTTTATTTCAATGATTGAACTACCTTATCATTGATCATTGAAATCTTAGAAATTGTTTTATGTGAAAGGTAGGCCCAAAATTAAATATTTTTTTGACTAGAAATAATAATCGAGTCATCAGCTTTTTATTGGCATCAAAATAATCACTGATATCGCTTTTTTAGGGCCTCAAAACTGAAAATTAAAATTTTCAATGATGAATTTTTAATGAAAACTATGCTTGCCCCTAAATCCCGAATTCTATGAAAAAATCAGGGGATCTAGCACGGAACATTGATACAATCGATTTCATTGGTACGTACAATCGAGGATAGGCAGTTCCTAATTCAACTCGGTCGATTGTTTTCGATTCTATTGAACAAAATTAGGAACTGCCTATACTCGATTGTATCAAGTTACTTGCTGGCACCCTGAACTACATTAGACAGAATTTAAAAAATACACTGAATTAAAGTACACTTCACAAACAAAGTTTCTTAAATAATTTATTAATTTTTTTTATCAAAACGTCACTTCTTTTATTAAAATAATTCATTTTTGTAAATGAACGAATTAAAAACTACACTTTTAGACTGCTTTTAGCCGATTACGATTTTTAAGCGGCGTTTCTCTTTTGGTCTTCTTTCGGTTGCAAGGATGCTTTTAAACACTGCAATTTTTAATGGTTGCAATTTTTGTTAAATGAAAAGGAAACATATCTGCATACTCTTCACTCTGCTTGTGTCTCAAAAAACACGAAAAGGCACAAAGAAGAAAGGGCGATAACTCTGCAATTTTTTCAACCTCAGCAATTTTGTCTGCCCCGGGCACCACATACGTCCCCCGCCTAGTTTCTTAAAAATCGCAAGGGGTGATTGCATCGTTTAAAAGCAGTCCTACCAAGATAAAACAAAAAGTAAACAACAGCCATTTTGTAATTTTTTTTGTTGTTCTTTGTCTTTCAAATTGGCTTCTGACGCAACACAGCACTTGCCACTTACCAGTTTTTACCCGAAGAAATTTCTCATGGGCGCTCTCTCCTTCCAGAAACTACCCAAAATTTGGGTACGCGAACGCCTTTGGACTAAATCTGGTAGAAAATGGTACTTTTGGGTAGTTTCCGGTGCGTACGGACCGGACCGTATATTAGTTAACTGTTTGCCATTTACGGTAATGGATCGCTTAACAATCCAACAACGCGTTTAAATTATTAAAACTTACTACAAAAGTGGTGATTCAAAAGTAGCCACATTTCCCACTCAGTGGGTATGTAAACAAACAAAATTACCGCATATGGAGCTCAGAAAACTCACAAGTGATCGAAGAGGTGCCGTTACATTCAGACAAAATGACTGTTTGGTGTGCTCTACGGTCGAAAGGTGTAATTGGTCCTTATTTCTTCGAAGATGCCAATCGCATGATAACCAATTATTTTTTGGCCGGCGATTGAAGATCAAGACTTGGACGATATGTGGTTCGAACAAGACGGGGAAACTAGCCACACAACACGACCAATTATGGCTTTATTGAAAAAAAGTGAAATTTCGAAATAAAATTTTCATCAAAAATGTATCGCTGTGTATGTTTTATTTAGCTTTACTTTCGAAACCGAAAAATGTCTGACCATTTAATATATAAACATCACACTGCGGCACCATATTTAACAATCAGTCTAATTACCGATATGTTTATAAAGCGAATGCATATGTTTATAAAGCGAATGCAGGTTTATTATTTTTATACATTTTGTAAATCCCAAATTATCAATCGATTCATCCAGATTAAAACTTAAATCCGGATGTAAATTATATAAATTCAGTGTAAATACATCCGGATTTAAGTTTTAATCTTGATGTATCGACTGAATATTACACTTAGCGACACGGAATCTTGGCCACACTTGATTTTGTTATAACTCGCCCTCAAATATTTTTTTGTTAATAATTTTATTGTAATTATGTTAAATGTGCATATTTTAATTTTTTTAAACCCTTTTAAGAGAATTCAATGGCTTACTTTATTTTTAATAACGATAACTTAAAATTTAACATTTTCTCAAAAAAAAAAAAAAAAAACACTAAAATTGAAAACAGTATCGTGTGTTCCTTTCTCTTGGCCTTATTACAGTCTGCAAGCGATGGTGGCATACTCTGGTTGATGTTTTTAATATCCAATTGCGATTAGCTCTCCCAAGCGGCCATTGCAGCTCTCTTCTTCGACGTGTATGGAGAAGAAGAAAAGAACGTGTATGGCTAAGAAGAGTAGAGCGGTTTCTTAGAGCTCCCTATTACACGGATATTTAAAAACACGGATACACGTGTTCTTATAATATCCGGATTTGAATCCGTGTATTTCGTGTATCCGTGCATCCGTGCGTCCGTGTGTCCGTGTATCCGAAGATCCGTGTATTTTAAATAATCCAATCATCACTGGATGGCGCCAAATTTATGGTATTTTTTTGATAAAAATACGACAACGACTTGGTAGTAGAATCTGTCAGTGGATTTTTTTTTCTTTAAAAATCGATTTTTTTTTTGGAAAATCACCAAAAATAAAAATCTATAATATCCATTATCCCTCAAAATTTTGAGCTTGTAAGCCCACCTCTGAAAAGATAAAAATCAAAAACCATTCCGTGTATTAAGAATCCGTGTAATAAAGATCCGTGCATGCTTAATATCCGGATACACGGATATTAAGCAAATAAATACACGTGTTTTAAGAGAACGGATTTTTATTTGCGTGTTATAATTACACGGAGTCCGTGTACCCGTGTTTTTCAAATACACGGACTGAATCGTAAGCTCTAGTTTCTACCCATAACCACCACAGAAACTATGGTTTTTCGAATCGAATGACGTCTCAAAACAAAAAATACGCGATTTATCATTTTATACTGTTTTGAATTTAAATGTGTCAAGAAAAATAACCGAGTTCACAAAAATAAACATTAATTAATGTTGATTCCTTATAAATCAAAGACTTCTCTTTACAAAAGAAAGTAAGAATTTATTGAGTCTTTCTCAAATAACAGCTTGATTAGGAATAAAATAAAATTCGAAAATTCTCTAAACAAATAAAGTTCAGAAAACTTAATTTAAATACAATTAACAAGTTACTATACAGTAATTTAGATTGATAAACAAATGGATATTTTAACACTCCTCCTCATTTGCTTACCAATCCACATTTGTTTCGTAAATATTCAAGTTGAGAAGAAGCAAGAGATTTAGTTAACATATCGGCTAACATATTTTCGAAAGGATCAATATGCTTTGACCTCTTGCTAAGTTTCGCCTCTTTGCTTTCGGCATGTCCAGGTAATTGGACATTTAATAAAAATATGTATCCCGAGTTTGATTTTCTGGATACTTGATCTTCTGCCCAGTTTGCGTCTGCATAACCTACAAGTATTTCTTTTTCTACTTTGCTCTTATTGTTGCTCAACTGAAGTTTAAAATTTGATGTTCCAAGAAGATATTTAAGAACACGTTTCAACTCTATCCAATCGGTTTGACTTGGTGAACTCGTCTTGCAAGCCAGAATAGTAATTGATGCAGCAATATCCGGTTTAGTATTAGTAGCTACATAAAGCAAGCTTCCAACTAATTTTTGGTACTTTTCATTACTGATAACAGGGTTTGAGTCATACAGCCTTATTCTGCTATTCATCGGGGGGAATTTTTCTATAATTTTCACTCATCACTATTCTGCTATTCATTCGAAGTGAATCTGTATTAAAGTCGGTAACGTCGGTAATACTGCGCGGTATTCTGCTATTCACGTGAACGCATTCATTCTATACAATTCAAATCCGCATATGAAATGTAGCGGATTTTTCATTTAATGGGTCGTCTGTCTGGTTGGTTGTTAGTAAAATGTAAGTAAAAACTAATTTATTATGATTAATTTAGAATATTTGTTTGTAAATAATAGATTATTAACATTTTTAGGGGTAGAACGACAAACAAAGACCAATTTACGGCAATAATTTCTGCAATGAATTTTTCTTTTCTTGAAATTGAATCATTTCGCTGTGGCGGAGGTGGAAGATTCGATTCAACAATCTCCAATACATACAGAAATGCTCTTTTATTTAACCGAAAGTTTTTGGTAAACCTATGATTTTGAAATAATTGGTTTATTATTATTTCAAAATGAAAATAAATGAACTTACGTTTCGTCCGGCAGTTCCATAATATTTTTTTTCGATTTTCTAACATTTCTCCGTAGCTCTCTGTTCGATGATTCTCTTATTCCTCTGTTTACAATTGGAAAAAAAAGTCCAATACTGTCCAATTCCAAATTTAATTACGAAGATGAATCAAATTAAAAATTTAAATCAAAACAATTTATCCAAGATTTTGACATGAACGCTGTTTACGTGAATGTCAAATTGGTTTGGGATAATGTAGTTCACCCGATGGATAGCAGAATGCAAAGGCAGTGTGAAAGAGAATCGAATGGGTGAATCGAATATACGATCCACGTGAATAGCAGAATAGGGCTGATAGTTTTTACCGTAGCCTGGGTCGAGTGGAAATTTGGAATAGTTTGAATCTTGAAGACCATACTCATCAGATAATTTTTCAATGTATTGTTTTTGTCGAATAGAATAGTCCCCTTGATAGCTCTTGATTACTTTTAGTCCGAAGTAGCTGGCAACGATTATATCGTCGACATATATAAGAAGATAGGTTGTTATCTCCCCCATTTTTTTTGAAAAAAAAACACCTATCTGAATTGTCAAAACCTCTGTTATTGTCTGATTCCAACAAAAAGCTGCTTGCTTTAAACCATAGAGACTCTTTTGAAGTTTACAAACCGGAGTCTTGTCTTCAGATTGGAATCTCTGGAATTTCTGGAGGGCGAACTAAAATCCATGTCTTGTTTTTACCAAGAGATTCCATTTTCTCCTGCATTGTAATTTTCCATCGGGCACTTTGTTCACTTGCAATAGCTTCTTTGTAAGTAGTTGGTTCTTAAAGAAACTTGCGAATCGTTGTTTATAGCACTTATGAATCGTTGCGGCGCGCGGTTTCCCTTTATTTGGTCGTGTAGATCTCCTTATTTCCCTAACTTCTTTATCTGGAAATCCTTAAAAATTTGATTGACATTCGTCAGAGCTAGTTCTAATTTCACTTTCCACATCTTAATCGTTGATTTCAGATTCACATGACTTCTTCAGAATTAATATCAGCTTCGTTACTTTGGCAACATCAGGCTTCATATGAACAAACTTAATATCTCGGCTGATAACAATTCTATTCGAAGTCTTGTTGAGTAAAGGAAATCCCATGGAGTGACCATCGTATCCAAAAAATGTTAAAAGCGTGGCCTTGTTATCCCATTTCCTACGAGTTTCATGAACAAATGCTCCTGATCCAAAAATCTGAAGATGGTTAATCCTTGGTTTTTGGTTATACCAAATTTCATACGGAGAAGTTGGTAAAACACTTGTTGGTAAAATGTTTTGGAGATAGTTATGCAGTCATTACAACTTCACCCCAATATTCTCGACCTAACTCCTCATCTAAAAGCATCCATTTTGCCATTTCAACCAATGATCTATTTTTTCCTTCGGCCGTACCATTTTGCTGTGGAGAGTATGGGGTTGCATGTTGATAAGTTATTCCTTCAGCCTTTTAATATTGAACAACTCGCCCAGCCTTGTATTCTCCTCCGTTATCTGACAGAATCATCTTAGGCTTTTTTGAAAATTGTGTTTTAAACATTTCAAAATATTCTTGTAGACATTGAAATACCTCTGACTTTTCCTTTAGCAGAAATACAATTGTGAATCTACTAAAATCGTCGATAAAAGTCAAAAAGTATCTTTTCCCGCCAGGTGTTATATTTTGGATTGGTCCGCAAATGTCACTATTCACCAGATCCAGGATTGAAGTACTTTTGTTGCGCGATCGTGAGCTGAAAGGTAACCGTGTCATTTTAGCTTGCATGCATATTCCGCAGACATCAGAACAACAACAACTACTTATAAATAATTTGAATTTACTCACCAGTTTCTTAACAGCGTACATACTTCTATGTCCAAAAACTCTGTGCCAGTCATGTATGCAATAGGATTTATTGTTTACCAACATTGCCTTCTGAGATTGTGTTTTCTCTCGAAGCCTGTAGAGATTTCCAATTAAATCTGCAACCGCTATCAGATCTCCTTCTTGATTTTTCATTGTACATTGCTTTCCAATAAAGTTGACAATAAGTCCTTTGCTCACCATTGCTTTGACAGAGAGCAAACTTCCTTGGAATTCAGGAATAAAAAGAACGTTCTCAACTCGAATTGAAGCTTCTTGATTATTGACTATAATGAAGAAACTTCTTGGCCATTAGCAAGTACGACTTTTTCACTTCCTGAGTCATCCAAAGAGATGAAGTTACTTTCTTCGTTGGTGATATCAATGACAAGTTGCCCCTAAGTCTACAATCCATCCATTTAGAGAGTCAGAGCAGGATTTCAAACAAAATTCGTTCGAAGTTGTCACATTATTGGCAGATCTCTTCGGTTGATTTTTCTTCAACTGAGCATATTGACGACAATCTTTTTTATGTGACCACTTTTCTGGCAAAAGTAACATTTCTTATTTGACTTTGCAAAATTATTTACTTTCAGCACAGAATTCTTCCCTCCAACAACGTCAGCATTCTTCTTGGAGAATTCTTCTTCTTTTGCTTGTACCAGTGCCAATGTTAATTCTGATTCTTGTCTAGCTTCTATTACTAAATTATCGTATGTAGAAGGAAGACTTTTCAGCGAAACAGCAACTTTCTAATTTTCAAAAAGTACGTCCCATAATGCTGTCAGCATCTTCTCAATATGAGCATCCATCCGTTCATTATCCATGAGCTTGAGGCTACATAGTACATATGTATGTTTCTCATGAGCTGAATCTTATTGCTTAGAATCGCTTTGTCATGATAGTTCTGCAGGTTGTTCCATGCCTCTTTTGCCTCTTTTGCTTTCCTTATGTGGATTAATTGGCTGTCTTCCACCAATAATCCAATAATGCTTATTGCATTGCTGTCCGCTTTGTTCCAAGCATCTGAATTTGTTGTAGGCCTTTCGGTGTCGATAGCTTCCCAGGAATTATCCCTCCGCAATAATAGTTCCACCTTGAATTTCCAGGTATAATAATTATTTTATTTAAGTTTAGCAACACAACTTTTGAAAACGTCCATCCTGGGCCCATAACCTGTTGATTCCTTATAAATCAAAGACTTCTCTTTACAAAAGAAAGTAAGAATTTATTAAGTCTTTCTCAAATAGCAGCTTGATTAGGAATAAAATAAAATTCGAAAATTATCCAAACAAATAAAGTTCAGAATACTTAATTAAATACAATTAACAAGTTACTATACAGTAATTTTGATTGATAGACAAATGGATATTTTAACAATTAAGAACACAGAATAAAAATATTTCTTTTAACTATTTTATTGTTTCGACTTCTTGTTAACGACCGAACACATTTGAATCGCCTCTTGAAGGAGACAATGGAATGTATAATGAAAGGGATAGAAACAGGAAACTGGGTAAATGCAGGGATGACAGCTCAGCCCTTCCTGACTTAACTCGTCCCGAGTTCATCTGGGCTATTAACGTCATCTTTTTCATCAGATTCATGCTCATCGACTTCCGGATACAATGCACACCATGGCTTCAATTTATCACTGCTTGCTATCGTACTAAATATTCGCTGATTCAATCTCGTATCGTCGATATGAAGTTTTTTGGTTATCAAGTATGGCCCTCTGTATTTATTTCCTAGTTTTCGTGATTCGCCTGTGCTCGGAATCGCACTTTCGATCAATACTAGATCTCCTTCTTCATATGCGTGCGGCTTCTTATATTTAGCATTAAAACGAAGCTTTAATTTCTCTCGTGCTTTCTCGTTATTGTCGATAGCTTCTTCTCGTCTAACGGCAATTGGAGGTTTCTCAAAGTTAATTTCGTCATCGTGTAGTGCTGCTAATACCTTATTACCACCAATATCTCGCAAGGGAAAATCATAAACAAGTTCAAGGCTCGAATATTTTGTTGTCGTGTTGATTCTAGTATTAATAGTCCATTGGAGTCTACGCAGCTCGGAGTCCCAATTCTTTGCATCACTCGATGATGTTCTGAGGTACGCTAAAATACTCTGGTTTACTCGTTCGGCAATCCCATTTGCTCTCGGAGTTCTCACGCCTACTTTAATGAGTTTAATAACATTCTAGTCACAAAATTCTTCGAAGATAGCTGAGGTGAAGGCCGCTCCTTGATCGGTGACTTTAGTTTTCGGGGCACCAAAGTTCAACGTCAGTTGGTTCATAGCTTCAATCACGGGTTTGCTCTTGGTTGACTTCACTGCAACAAGAATAGGGTATCTCGTAAACGCATCTACTACAACAAGAATATGTTCGTTTCCTCGACGACTTCTAATAAACGGTCCCAAATGATCCAGATGTAATATTTCAAAGGGCGTTCTCGCTTCATAGATTTTCCAGGTCGATGTATAATATCAAAATCATATTCAAGTAATTTCAAAAACCAGCGAGCTATTCGTGGAATAATGGGCTTGGTCGACTTTAAGCTTGAAATGGCGGAACAGTCAGTGACTATTGTGAAGTGCTTTCCAAGCACATATATACGAAATCGTTCACAATCTTCGACTACGACCATAACTTCCAGCTCATAACTGACTTTCGGCTTCACTTCATGCTCGGCTGAAATACGCTACAGCTTCTAACTCTTCATGTTCGCCTTTCTGCAGAAGAACTGCTGCTAGACCTAAGCTACTATCATCGGTATGAATTTGGTGTTCTTTTCGCACATCTTAGATCCTCAAAACTGATTCCTCAATAAGTATCTTCACCTGCTTTCGAAACGCACCGTCACAATTGGCTGACCACTTGAACTCGGCGTCCTTTCTCGTCAAATGCACAGCAATGTGATTAGTAATTATCTACAAATTTACGGAAAAACTCAGTGAGACCCAGAAATCTTCTTATTTCAGTCGCATTCATTGGGACAGGGTATTCTCGAATAGCATTCGTTTTGTTCTACCCTGGTTTCACACCATTCGAATCAAGTTCATATCCAAGGAATTTAATATTGTTCTTCATGAAGGAACATTTAGATAATCGCAACGTTAGACCCTCCTTTCGGATCAAATTCAAAAATTCTGCGCGGTTTTCGAGACCCTCTTCAAACGTAGCGGATGCAGACCCGATCTCATCAACATAAATGGAAACTTTGCTTTTTAACTGTTCTTTAATTCTCTGCATCATTTCTTGAAACGTCGATGGAGCATTTTTGAGTCCAAACGGCATTCTATTGAAGTCAAAATGTCCATCTCTGGTAACAAATCCAGTGTGCTTTTTACATTCTTCTTCGATTTCAATCTGATAATAGCCGAACATCATATCTAATGCATTGAAAAATCTCTTACCTACCATAGCCACTAGGACTTCTTCAACGGTGGGCATTGACGTTATCCGTTATCGCATTCAATTCGCGATAGTCGACGCACATTCGTTCTTCACTGTTTGATTTTCGGACGAGCACTATGGGGGACGCGTAAGAGGAAATGCCAGACGAATGATATTTAACGAGAGCAGTTCTTGAATTATGCGATTCACTGTTTGTTGCTTCGGGAACTAGGTAGAGTACGGTTTCTTTTCTATTGGTTTATATGACGTAAGCTTTATGTTCATTTTAACCGACACACACTTTCCAAGTTCTTTGAGGTTTTCACCAAAACATCCAGCAAATGAATTTAAAAGAACGATCAATTTATGTTTTTCGTCAGCCGAGAGATGATCACCAATATCCGTTTTCGATCACGACACGATCTTTACACAAAATATCTGTTCCGATAATGGCATCGTAATTCATTAGCCGTGTTTTATTGTCTACGGATCTGGATCAGGATAATCCCATAAAAATAAAACTATACGGATCCATAATGACAACAGTGTTGTATGGTCATCTCTTTTTTTCTTATGTTTGTTTATTTTTCATGTAGATACTGTCTTCTTTCTTTACACTACAATTTGTACTCCCTACCGACTAAAGAGCCGTCTACTCGCCAGAGTTAAAACATATTTTCAGATCTTTAAAATAGATCCAGATACAGAGCAGGATCCAAAGTTTTTGTTGCATTACGTGTTAAAAGATGATCCCGATCTAGATCCGTAGATAATAAAACGCTGCTATTATTTCATCGTCGATGACCATAATTTCACCTTTATAATCGCAACCGTCAATAATAATTGGAATTTTTAACATCTCGCGACACTGAAATTCTCCTCCTGCAAACCCGAATAGCTTTTTGTTACAGGGAATCATAAAGATTTCAAAATTAAGGGCCAACGTTCTAGGCATTAACGAAAAACCAGAATCGATTAAAGCTAAGCATTTCATGTCTTTGATGTAGATTTCTTTCAATGTTTCTTGTCGCAAACGATTCGCGATAGAATTACTCGGGGCTCTATTGAGTTATAGGCTATACACACCGAATCAAAATCTAGATTTTGTACTGAGATATTGCGATTTCATTCCGTTTTGCGCTTTATTTTAACAGAAAGCGAGCTAAAAAAGGAAATCTGTGTACATACTTGTTTTGGGAATTTTTTTTGGAGTTTCTAGACACATGACCGCGTTCGCGACAGTTGTAACACACAGGACCTAAATTTTCTCGCGGTTGTCCTACTACTTACGTTTGGGAAACTGGAGCACACACGTAAAATCTGAGAAAAATGCGGTTACAAAATCTGACCAATTAGGGAAAACATTTTGGGAATCAATCCACATTTTTGCGGCACCTCTCATCTTTGTTTGGACTGCAAAAAACCCGAAATTTCTGACCATTGATATGCGTTTTTTAATTGTTCAACACGTTCGATAAATTGTACCGACGACAGACTTCCATTGCACGGATCAAAATCTGGTATAACGTATAATCAAAGATAATATAATACCACAACATGTTGCTATTTGTCAAATGTTGCTTTGGCCAGTATAAAGAGCGAGAGCGAGAGATCTCTGCCTGTATACAACTTAAAATTTAAATTTTCTTCAAAATGTATATCTAAATTCTCAAAGGCAAAAGTATTTGTTGTTTTTGTCTTTCGTAGGAATAGTATGATATGAATGATGTACATATAAATTGAATTTTTTATGAAGCGATGCCTTGTTTGTGGCGAGTGGAGGAGACTTAAGTCTCTTGCGGTGGTTGTTTTTTTTTGTTTTTGCTAATCATTGGTAATGGTGTGTATCTGTATGTATAGATAGACATGCAGTAACTTTTTTGTTCGTTCGTCGCGATTTTCGAATAAAGGGTAGGTAGCAAGGATTTTCTTTTGGTGTCTTTTTTTGTGAGGTACCTAGGTAGGTATACCTATGTATGTAGGTTCGTACATAGTTGCTTATTTTGTATTCCCTATTAGATATTAAAGAAAATAATTATTGTTCATTAATTTATTTACGTGGAGTTCAAAAGTTGTGAGGTAGGTAGGTAGGTAGGTGTAGGTAGGTATGTATATGTAGGTGTGAAATGTGTATGCTCCGACTTAAGGAACACGGTATGACAAGGTCATTTTGCAAGGGTTTTATTTGTATTCTATTTTTAATTCCGATATATAGGAACTACATACATATGTATGTACATATATGGCAAGTTATGGATTCGTAAAAAAAATCGAACTCGGGATTTTGACCAAAGTTGACATTACGATGATAGCGAAGTCGAAAAAAGTGGGTCTCGCAATTCTGTCAGTCTGTCTGTCCCTTTGGCTGCAGCCTAAACGGGTCGGTCGATTTTCTTCAAAGTTGGTACCTAGCGTTTTTTGGGCATTATACCACCCGTTTTTTTCATTTTTTTTTAATACCAAAAACAATGGTATCTACCAAAAAATGAAAATCTTATTTTTCTTAAAAACGTGCCCACAACTTTTTTTTATAAAAAAATTCAGTAATTTTTTTTACAAAAAGGCAACCATTTTGTAAAAAAAAAATTCCGAAAAATGGTTAGAAATGGTATTAAAATTATTCTTATATCCAAAAATAACGGTACCTCCCATACAAATGGTTAAAAACCGTTATTGAAAATCTCATAGGTATTTCTCAAAAACGGCTCTTACGATTTTGATTAAAATTTTTGTGTGATAGATTATTTATACGATCTACCTTATTATGGAAAAAAAATTGTCTACGGTTTAAAAATGGTATCTCTCTTAGAACCATTTTTTTTTATTTTCGACTATCTCATTATCAGTTGAACTGATTTTAATGAATATTTTTGCACTAAATCTTCAAATAATTTTTAATAATATTGCATACCAAAATTTTCAAAAAAATAAATTATTGATTTTTAAAAAAATTTTCAAAATATTTCGGAAATGGGTAGGTAGATGATATTTTTTTTTAATTAATTTTTGTAATTCCACAATAATAAAGGCTACCAAATTGCGTACACGGTTAAAAATTTTGGTGTACTTTTTAATATGTATTTTTAAAATGTATTAAAGTTTAATACATCGCAAATATTACATTTTTACTTTTAATACAAAAATTATTACATTTTATAATAGAACTTTATTAGAAAAAGAGAGGAAATAAATTGAGGAAATTTCTCGCAAAGAAATTTCTCACAAGAAAATTTTCCCTCAAAAGGAAATTTCTCTTGAGAATTAATGCAACACAGAAAATATTATGAATACATACTCGTAATTCGTAATAGCTATAATAATGAATGTGTATTTTTGCAAGAGTACCTATTTATCTTTGTATGTCAATTTATTTCCATTTGGGAATAATTATTCTTATTATTTTTATTATAACATTCTTTTCTCCATCGTTTTTCACAAATGGGAATAGAAAATTTATTGCGATTGAAATTGTGTCTACTAATTAACATATTGAGCCTCGAAAAACTGCAAAGCGCCTTCAAAATAATGTATATTTAATTTTTTGTATTTTTATTTTTCTTGCTTTTTAATACAATTTATTTATTTATTTATTTAAAAAAATATTAGGCGTGTTTTTTGAAAAAGTGAATAGCCAGGTTTGCAAATTTTTACACGCAAACAACAACATTTCAAAGAGTGAATATAGTTTAGGTCAGTAATGAGAATGAACATAGAGTGAATATAAATTTTTGAAAAGTTGAGATGATAGTAGCGCTAAATTTGGTTGGAGGAAAATATTCGTTTCTCTAAAGTTGGTACACTTTTTGACTTGAGAATGGGATGTGTTCTCAAATGCATCCCGATTAAAAAAATGTCTCAGACATACGTATTATGTTAAGGCATTTCATTTCGAAATAAAAATACATTTTTAAAAGTTGTTTGATTTCTAAGGTATATGTATTTTATGATTTATATGCAGCTAGCTAGCAGCTTTAAGCATAACAAAATTAATACAAAACTTAACAGATTTTTGCTTGAAATATAGGCAATTAAGATTATTTCGGTACGAAAGTCAACCGAATCTCTAAAATTGTCTTTTTCCGGAGCAAACGGAAATTCAAAAATTTTGATTTTTAGAGGGTTTTTTAATCCATCGACACCGTAGCCCTCTTTCTATGAAATTTGACAGTTTATTGCTTCACATATAGGCAATGAACTGTGTTTTGAGGTCAGTAGAATAATTCGTTACAAAAGTCACCGAAAAGCTATAAATTACATTTTTCCGGAGCAAAAAATAAAATTAAAAAAATTTCGAATTTTTTAAGAGTTTTTTAATCCATCGACATCCTAGCCATCCTCCTACAAAATTTGACATGACATGTAGGCAACAAACTGTATTTTGATGTCTTTAGAATATTTCGTTACAAAAGTCATCCGAAAGCTCTAAAATTGCAGTTTTCCGAAGAAAAAAAAAAAAATCTCAAAAATCACGAATTTCTAAAGGTTTTTTAATCAATCGACAGCTATGTATGAAATTTTAACGTTTATTGCTTGACGTTAGATTGGTGTCGATTTATTGTTCTAAAAAAGAAACAATTAAAAAAAAATCAATTTGAACCAAAAACGTTCACACGTATGGAATTGATATTCACTGGACATTAAATATGTCCCGTGTAAACCATATGAAATAAGGCACCTTCGAACGCTCCCAAACACTTTTCAAAACCTAAAAATGTTGGTTGGAGTTACACAAATACCAATCCATTGACACATGGTCGCAGTGCAATTAGATAGCTAAATGCTGGGGCGCAAAAAACAAATTTTTAGCTGGACATTTGAGTAATGTGTTTTGAGATTTCAAATCATTTAAATAGTGAATAAAGTTTATTAAAATAAATATAAAGGTAAAATAAAAGGAAATATATTGAATACATGCAATAAAACTACATGCGGTGCTGCGTAAAATAGTGTAAAAACGCTTATAGTATTTTTTTTATTTCACGAGCTGATTGTGATATTCAATATACAAAGTAATGTGAAGAAAATTTAAAACGTTGGAAAATTACTCTGCACTACGGGCGCTCAACGGATTTGAGCGCCTTACCATCAACAACAAAAACTAATGCTACCCTGGATGAGAATTTCTACTTTTGACAAAATGAGTCTCTGCTAATTCACGTGATTGAGGAATATTTTTATTTTCAACCAATTTGCTTTTTTATAGCATTTCGATATGAAATATCAATTGAAAAGTATTCTAGGATAATGTATTTACCCAAAAAAACATCACTTAACATTACTATATGAGTAATATTAGACACAATCAGCCCGTGAAATGAAAAAAAATGTAAACTCTATATCTTAGGTGTTTTTAGACAATTAACGCAGCACAGCATGTTGTTTTATATTTTTTTAAGTAAATTATTGCAATTATTCACTATTTTAACTTTTATTTCACTTTTTTATTTAGTTTTTTTTTCACTATAGGAATATGAAAACACTTTCGTATCGCCCGGCAAAATGACAGATGCGAATTTTTGTTTGTTTTTTTTTTATTGAATTTGTCACGATTACCAACTTGGAAATAAAAAAGAAAAGTAAATATAAAAATGACTATTATCGTGTTTTCACCAAAACACGGCTATTAATAAATTTTAATCTTCGTTGTATTAAAAAGTGATGCAGTCTGTTCAATATGTTCATATTCAATATGATATTTTTATACAAAAATATTAGAACGTAATAAGAATTGATTAGAATTTTTTTTTTAATATTTCCCTAGTATTAAAATGTAATATTTGCTGTATTGCATACGGTTATAATACAAGAGCTGGGGTGGAATCGGCTAAGGTGACAGTTGACTGTCGCTTATTTGATTGTCGTTTTTGATTACCAACTATTTGTTGCTCTGTGTAAATCGATTGCCAAAATTGTTTTGTTTTTTGGCATTACTTACAATTCTGTTAAGAATTAAACCTCATTTTTGCATTTTTGGTGCTAAGAAATGATGTAAACATTGCAATTGAACTAATTTTCTATTTTTTATTCTTACTTTTTACTTTAGATATTAATTATAATATTAAAAAAACCAACCAATTTTAAGCCGACCGCAACAAATTTTTTATGAAAATTACATAAATGTATGAAAACGACACCTTAATAGCTCACTTAATATCAGTACAAAAAAATATAATACAAAAAAACGACTGTCGATTTGATAATCACCTTACAATACATAGAGCCGATTTTGATTATCAACTATCAACTATCGCGTTAGCCGATTCCACCCTTGTATTAAAAAATACCCCAGAATATTTAACCTTGTACTATTTTTTTTAAATTTTTTCAAAATTTTATATATAAAAACTATTTAAAAAAAAACCGCTCCAGAGATTTTCAATTTTTTTTTCTCATAAATTGAGATTTTCTTAAGAAATCGGATGATGTACATCGCATTGGTGTCAAAACAATTTTTACAATTTTTTATTTGTAACGCGGTGCTATATTGTTCATAAATAAATGTACCTAGTCGCATAATACAACCTTAATCTTATCTACGTTTTAAGCAGGTGGTGTACAATATAGGCTCCCATAACTAATTTATTTCTTCTATAAGATAAAATATAGTTTTTGAAATATTAAATCTTTAAAAACACTGTGATCGCACATAAGAGAAAGTTCGTGTTTATCGTTTGAAATATGTAGATGTCTATGCACATACAAAATACAAAACTTAAGATGATAAATATAAAGTACATAGATAGGTAGGTACTTATTTAGATAAGTAGGTTACTAGTTTCTAGGCCTGTCTCTGACAAATAAAAAAAATCGAACCTGAATCAGGGAAATTTTCTGAATAACTTAACATAAAGCTTACACATTAAAAAAAACAGAGCAAGTTGAAACTCTACGTCAGATAAATTTAACTAAATTAGAAGGTATTTTAACTTTTTATTGTTTTAAAGGTACATATATGGATACTTTTGAAAAATATCAATAATTGAAATTGATGATATAAATTTTTGAATTTTTAATTCTATAACTTACCTTATATTTGGTTTTGTGAACTAGGTATTTTATTAAACAATTGATAAAAATCAGTTGAACCTTTTTTTAGAAAATCGAAAATCGGCGGCAAGAATTGATAACGGTTTTTTGTAGAGGAGTCAAATACAAGCATTTTTATTATAGGAGGAGGGTCTATCTGGCCCCGTTTAGGAGATAGGGGCAATTAAAAACAAAAGACTTAAATTGAAAAAAATTTACCCGATTTGCCATTCCAGCATAGTTGAGGTACATTAGAAATGAAAAAAGCATTTATGTATTTTAAAACTTTGAATAGAGCAAGCGGTATTCTTTTTTAAATTTTCTGTTCTTCGCATGCAAATCTGGAAAGCCTACACACGGTTGGCCGAATTAACTACACTACATTTTCTACATCATTAACTACGCGTAGTTAATTTAATAAACTACACGTCTTATTTACTACAAATTGTTACGTTTTCATATACATACAATTTAGAGAAATAATAAAATGTCAGTAAAAATTGTAACATTTTAACTCAAAATTCAACCTTCAAAGTTACATTTGACATTTGAATTTAAGTTTGTTACAATTTGTTTCGTTAGGGGTGTTCCTTTGGGCTCCAGCATCTACTGCCAAGTTCTTCTGGCTGCTTTCAACTACTTCTACTCTATAGTCAAAGTAGTTCAAAGCACTTCAATAATGTAGTAACGAAATTTACCCACGCAAGAAAGCGACATCTTCAGTAGAAGAAATTGCATAGTAAATTATTGTTGTTGATGTTTTCTATAATTTAAAATAAAATTCAAATACAAACAACAAAGCTTTCGTCTACATTGTGGTTAGATTTTTCTTTTGGCAAAAATTAAAGCATTCCATTCATCATCTACTGCGAAGTACTAAAAAGTACTTTGCAAGGCCTAAAGGAACACACCTATTAACTACATTTAACTACGTTTAACTCCATAAACTATGTAGCAAATGTAAAAAATGTAGTGGCCATCCCTGCCTACTTCTACTTTTTTTGGTGTCCGTTTTATCATCTTCTTCGTATTCTGTTTCCTCAGACCAGTAAGAACAATGCACGAACGCAATAATTTTGTCATTCCCCTGACGTTTCGCCCTCTTTCTCTACTCGGCGTTACACTTTTTTGAAATTCTGATAATTTTTTCACATTGTTAGGAGGTATGCCTCCGCTTAAACATTTCTAATGTTAAAAAATTATTAAAAAACAACGGCAACTTTTACAATAAAGTACTATACTGGTTTTGAAAGCCAGAAATCTGTTCTATAATCCTAAAAGACCATGGGCAACTTTGTATGGAGTTTGGGCCCACTTTCAACATTGCTCAACAGTGATGAAACCTATGTCATATGAAAGCGTAAGGAGAGCACTTTATTTCATTATATGGCAGCTAAATTGAAATTGAGCGCAAAAGTTGTGTTTTGGCACATTTTATAAAAAAAGCATTTAAAATGCAAAAAAAAAAAATACGACACGTGAGAGAAATTTCAGTCAGTCACTGATGCCGTAATTCGGCCCCTGAAGTCTGTTCTTTCATTTTATTTTTAAATAAACTTATTTGTGTAAATAGTTTTCGAAAAAATTATAGTCCGGGAGCTGATGACATCTTTTAGTCAGTCATCGAAACAGGGCTAATTTTTTGTTATATGGTTAATTTGGTTTTATAATAGAGATTAGTGAAAGTCAGCTGCGGCACCATGGGTGGGTTTGGGTACTGCAGCCCCCCAAACATGTAAAAAAAAAGAAGATGGTTGGTGATTTTAACAGAGCTGAAATTTGGTGGGATTATAGTTCATACATTATATTATACAAAAAAATTTGTCAGCTGGCTGTAAGCGGGTGGAAAGTTTGTCAGCTGACGCATTGAAATATGCACCTACAGAAACACGGTTAAAACACTTGCGTACACTTCATTATGTCAGCTGACGGCTTTTCCCCCAACATAGCGGACTATTTTAATTGTATAAAGTATTGTTTAAGCTATTATTATATCAAATTTCATCTCTGTTAGTACCATTTTTCTAAAGTTATTTAACTAAACGTGCATTACATGCATCCATTTAAAATCGTTATCTATACTTTTTGTATGGCACACTTTATTTATTGAGTGGAATTTCTTAGATTTTAAGCTATATTCTATAGAATGTAATCAAGGGTTTATAGTAAATATTATAATTACATTATTCAAAATCAAAAAAACTATATAATTCATTGAAGTTTTTAAATTTACTGAGGCAAGTAAGACTAGTTATGCGGAAAATCCAATATCTCAAGACTGGGTAAATTGATTTGTTTCATTCTACTACTTAAATAAAGGTGGGAATTTCCTCTAAACAATAAACTATAAACAAACTTTATCCGGCAAGTATTTTTGGAGAAGTTAATAATTGTTGATCTTTACCATCACCAAAACAGTGTTTTTTGGGCTCTTATCTTGCGAATCAAATTTGATCACCGTCCTCAATGTTGGATAGATAGATACAATGTTTGTTCAAATTTTAAACTAAATATTCTGTTCTGTTGAGCATATTAAAAAGCAATGCAAACAGCAGTTATATATTGATTCTAATGCATTTCGACTCTCAACTGATCAAGCTATTTTATCGGCTATAAGAAAAGTATGTGTTATTTGGTTAGTATCTAACTTTAATATTAAAATTAGGTATAAATAAGATTTAGTCTTCATCATCATCGCTTTGTATCGACGCAAATTCGTAGCAAATATCCTTTTCACTATCTGACTCGCTTTCAAATTCGTCTATGATAATACCTTGCTCATTGTCTATAATAATCATAAATTGCTGTCTTAAAATGTATCAAACAAAAATGTTTTGTATAAGTTATTTAAAAAAAACGTTTCTTAACTTTATCGGATTGAATTGTTATGTCTTCGACAGATGCTGGTAATTGGTCGTTAAAAAACCATTTGAATCCGTATTTATCATTCTCTAGTTCCCAACCATAATGGAGTGCTTCACTTGGTATTTTCTTATGCGCATTTGACCAAATGGAAGAAATGTAGCAGGCACGTAGGAAATGTGGCCGCAATTCCGCTTTGCACGGTGGTAATGCTGAGCTGTCAATGTTCATTTTTGGCAAGCGAAACACATCGTCATTTTCTAAAACTTTATAAGTTTTTGTGAACATTGCGACTCTTCCTTGATTTACGTTATTTATTGCATTAAATCCATATAATCTACAAAGGAATTCCTTAATTTTTGCCAAAACTTCTTCCTACGCCAACTTCCATTGAAATATTTAATTTATTTTTTATCGCATTTATATTTGCCACCATTATTATAAGGACATCCGTATCAGAACTTCGAATAGTTATATTTGCTTCATAATTTACTTTACAAACATGGAAAATCATTTTTGTGCCAGCTTCTTCATGTGCTGCACAAGATAGCACTTCTTCAAACGTTCTAACTACCTTACCATTATTTACAACGTACTTGTGACAGTCATAAAAATTTATATAAATGATTTTACTACCTATATATATAACCATGAAGTCTTTGGCCCAACGGTCTATGATGAAATTCACAAAAGCTTCTTAAAAATTTATATTTTTAAGTTCATTTGTAAAGTCAGTCGCGCGTACTTGGTCTGGTCCATTAATATGAAAATTTTCAATCCGCATTCCTCTGATTTGATGTTCGGTATCTTTAATGGAAGGAAAAATATACCGATCAAAAACAACTATAATTTCTTTGGCTTTATTTCTACACATTTGCAAAAATTTGATCGAAATATTTCCAAATGACAATGGTACCTCTTTAATTAAATGCAGCATGAAAAATCCGTCAAATATCATTACATCCGTGTTTTGAGGCGGATCAGATTCGGTTTGTGCTTCAAGAAATTTCAAAAGTGCTGATTTGTGTATTTTGCAGATAGTACCATCAAAATGGCTCATTGATAAGGGCACAGGTGTTAAAGGATAAGAAAGAACTTTATCAATATCTAATTCTTTTTGTAGAGAAATACTCAATAGTTGGCCAAACAAATCGCGCTGCATGTGCATTTCAACTACCTTTCCAGAAAGTGGAATTTTTTTTTGCATGGCTTCTGTGAAGTTTAAAACTTTATTCTGTTTGATTCGATTTTCAAATCTGTTGATATCTTGGACTCATTCTTCGACAAATTTTTCTCTCTGTTGATTTGCCATTTTTTCGACACCAAGTAAAAACTCTGCTATATTTTCTGGAGTTTCTTCGCCCGTTGAAATGTTAAATAACATATTTCTATCTAAGCCATTACTAAATGGGTTAATATTTTCCCTTAAACCAGCAATAAAGCTGTGAAGTTGTTGAGATTTTTTTTTAATTCTACTCTGCTGTAGATCAGCTGTGACATCTTGAGGTTTCCTCTTCCAGTGTATGGCTTATGATCGTTGATCGGATAGAATGGCTTCTACACCATCGTTGTCTAGCCGAAATGGAGTTGGTTGTGTGAGATACTCCTGTGAGCTTACTAGCAGCATCAGCATTAATTGTCTGCTCTTGAGTGAGATCAATCGGTTGCCTGGAAAACGACTTCTTGGTTCTTTTAACCCCGAATGATCCCTGTTCGAATTGTAAACGTAATCCTGGATGAGATTGATCCACTTTCAGTAAATTATCGTGATATTTTACAAGATATCGCGAATAATTTTGCTGATTAAATGTAAAAAACAGATTCGATATTTTCGGCAAAATGTATTTAAACAAATCAAAGTCCCCTATTCGTATACTTCGGTTCAATATTAAATAATAATCTATCAATTGAATGTAGATCATATAGTATTGAGGAGTTTTGCCATGTTAACCATGGAGTGTTTGCATTTTAAAATCTTCGTATTTTTTAAAGACGTCGATTAATTCAGGTTTTTGTAAGGTAGGTAGTTCAGATGTTGTTTTTTGAAAATCTATTAAATATTGTTTTATTTCATCACTTAATGCCAAATTTTCTGTATTAACAAAACTTTCGAAGTGCAACATTTGCAATCCTAAAGAGACAATTGGATGTAAGCGCTTACATTTTTCTTTTCTTACTCGTTTACCACTCTTATAATTCTATATATTTTCATATCCGTAGTTACAATAACTTATACTCATATCTTTAATTTAATTTTTAACTCTTAGTTATTATCTGCTCACTGGCCGAACGTGTCTGGGCGCATTTCATCGGGTTAGAGCTGTGATTGTCCAAGTTCAACTCCCGTGTCGGTTTTTAACTTTTTCTCATAAATTTTTTTTTTGTTCTGCCACTTCACTTCCTTTAATTTTTAATCTTTCATATATATATATATTTTTTGTTATCTATTTATTATTATTATTTATTATTTATTATGGCTTGTTCAGCAATTAAGTGTTCCGACCATTCTGGAACAACTTCTCAGTTTGCATGCTATGGCCCTTGCGGTTTACTTTTCCATGCCAAGTTTGTGGGTGCAACTAATGCATTCATGTATAAGATCAATTCATCTGACATCTGTTTTTGGTATTGCGAAAATTGTAGGATGATTTCTTTATCAAATCTTGCGTTCAGTATGTCTGCATTAAAGGTTGACATTCTTAAAATTTCTAAAGTTCTTGATGAGTTATCCCTAAACGTTTCAAATGTTGTCACCAATGTAAATAAACTCTCTTTTCCCAATATTCTAGTTGATAAATCATCTTGTACAAGTTATTTAGTAACACCACAAACTGATACTATAATTAATTCTAATATTGCTGAGGAGATTTTAAGGGGTATCCCTTCTACCTCTTCCCCCACTGAGTCCATCATTAATTATAAAAAAGGCAAAAAAAGAGGACGTGAAGGTACAGCTAAAAACTTGGGCCCAGCTCCTAAAAGATCTAATTTAAGAAGCAACCGCGCTAAAGTTAACTGTACTCCCGATCTTAATAAAACTGATAACTTACTCGATCTTAGCAATTCTGGTATTTTCGTTGATCTAAACGTTTTGCCTAACAATGGTTCTGCTTCAAATCAAGTAGTTTCAGAACCTGTTATTGATATTAATAATCCATCACCATCAAATAATCCTTTAGTTTCAGCTCCTTCTTTTGAATTAATAAATCAAACACACTTAAATAATTTAGTTACTCCTAGAACATTAGAAGCTGTGCCCAAACATAAAACCATTTTTGTATCTCATCTCCTGCCTGAAATAACACCGGAAGACATCGTACAGCACCTCTTTGCCTCTAAAAGTATTCCTAACATTTCTTGTATTAAATGCACAAAAATTAGTAAACCCAACAGTTTCGTTTCTTCATTTAAAATTTCTGCACCACATCCACTTTTTAATCCCATTTGTAATAGTTCCTGGCCTTCTAATACTTTAGTAAAAGAATTTGCAATCCCAACCAGACAACTCGAACTCCCAAAATAAATAATAATGCTGCAAAAAACTTAGTAGGCTTACCCTCTACTATCAAAACGTAAGAGGGCTTCGCAGTAAAACTTCTAATATTTTTAAAAACTCCCAAGCATTTCCTTACGATCTTCTTGTCTTCACTGAAACGTGGCTTACCGCCTCAATCTTGGACACGGAGCTCTTTGATCAGGAGTTCTAAGTTTTCAGAAAAGACCGTTATCTTGACAATGCGAGTTTATTGGGAGGAGGGGTCTTAATCGCTGTTCGAAATCATTTCAATACAACTCTCATTACTTTCCCATTTGATCTTGCAATAGAACATATTTGCATCAAAATATCCCTGCAATCAAAAGATTTATATATTTTGAACGTTTACATTCCTCCTAAAAGCTTACTTCCCGTTTTTTCTGAGCTTTCTTTAGCACTCGACCATTTAACGAACATCGCCTCCCTGAGTTCCACTATTCTTCTATTGGGTGATTTTAATCTTCCAAACATTGATTGGATACCTTCCGAATACGAGTCCTTCTTTGAACCATCTTTGTCTTCATCACAGCAAGAACTTCAATTGTTGGACAATATTATCTCTACAGACTTACAGCAGGTTAGATGTATAAAAAATTCTTTAAATCGAACACTCGATATAGTTTTTTCTTCTGACGCTGTTGATACAGTAGTGGTGGAATCTACTTCAGCCATATCTAACATAGACAAGGTCATTTACTTAACAATATTAATTCTCAAGACAGACTCACATACATTTGATTTTCGCAAATTTTGAGCTGCTTTCTGAAAAACTAATTACATCTGGTATTGTAAATATTCCAGCGTCATGTGACATTGACGATGCAGTTGCTTACTTTTATCTTGTTTTAAATAATTGTATTAAAGATACAGTTCCACAAAAAACTTACAAATACTCTAGCTTCTGCCATCCATGGTGTACAAAAGAACTTAAAATTCTTCGTAATAAAAGAAACAGGGCTTGGAAGAATTATATAAAAAGTACGTCCTCTGAAAATTGTGAAGTTTATATAACCCTTTTTAATGAGTTTAAAAACCTCTCCAATAGTTTATACAATGACTACTTGTATAATATGGAAAGTTCAATTAAGAGTGATCCTAAAAGTTTTTGGAAATTTGTTAACTTAAAAAAGAAATCTGATGGCTACCCAGTCAATTTTACTTTTAATAATAATATTTTAAAGAGTACTCCAGAAATTTGTGAGGCATTTGCAAACAACTTTCGTCAATCTTTTATTGACTCGCCAGTTATTGTTGGCAAGGACTACTTCCATTACTTAGAAGCCTGTCCACAAACCACCATTAACAATATCAATTTTGACATTGATAAAGTTTTTCATTACCTAACCTCACTTCATGATGATTACTCACCAGGACCTGACGGTATCCCTCCAATTATTTTGAAAAAGTGTAAATCAATCTTAGCTTCTCCTCTTCAACATCTATCCCTAACATCTGGTAAATTTCCAAGTATATGGAAGTCAGCATTTATTTCCCCTGTTTTCAAAAAATGAGACAAATCAGATATAACTAACTATAGGCCAATTTCTAAACGATCTTGCATTCCTAAACTTTTTGAACAGGTTGTTGTTGATAGTTTGACATTTAATTGTAAAAATATAACTTGCAATCAGCAACATGGTTTCATGCAAAAGCGATCAGCAACATGGTTTCATGCAAAAGCGATTGACTGTAACCAACTTACTTGTATTTGTGCAGAAGTGCTCAGCTGCATTGGAGCGTGGGTATGAGCTCGACTGCATCTATACTGACTACTCTAAGGCTTTTGATCAACTTTCTCATGAAATCATCAAGTTTAAATTAAAAGTGTTTGGATTTCCACCCGGACTCATCGCTTGGATTTCGTCTTATCTCCAAAATAGATCTTACCAGGTGAAATTCAGGGACCCTTTTTTAAATCCTTTTATTGCGAAATCGGATGTTCCTCAGGGTAGTCACTTAGGACCTCTTTTTATATTAGCTATTAATGATGTACCTTATACGTACGTTATAGCGAAATACTTATCTTTGTTCCCAGTTTGTTTAATTATAAAATATCGCAACATATTTTACTTCGTGTGCAAAGTATTAAAAACCTTGGAGTTCTTTTTAATTCTAAACTAGATTTCACAGGGCACATTAATTTAATCGTCAACAAGGCTTACGCCATGCTAGGCTTTATGAAAAGATGGGCCAAAGAATTTCAGGATCCATACGTTACTCTCGCTCTTTACAATTGCATAGTTCGTCCCCATTTAGAATATGCATCGCAGATTTGGACACCTCTTTACGAGGTTTATTTATTTATTTATTAACTCAGCTAATTGCTAGCTTTAAAGGTTATAATTATATGTACAAGTTACAAAATTGAAAAAAAGTTGATTTAAATTTAATTGAAGTATTAACAGTTTGGTTGAACAAATTAGTATATTTAATGTTGAAAAAATTAAATAATTTAAACATTTTATTGAGAGGAGAAAATCGTTCGTAATTAGTCCGATAATTTGAAATAAATATGCATCCGGACAAATTCCTCAAGCTCCTTTGGGGAATATTAAAGTTTATGCGAGACAGAAGGTGTAAAGAGTCTATGTTTCCGTTTATAAGTTTCACAATGAAGACAAAAGATAAATACAAGCGTCTGCTCTCAAGACTAGGCATGTCTATCAGTTTTAGTCTGTTGTTATAAGGCGGGAGTTCGTAAGGATTTTCCCAACCAAATCCTCTGAGTGCAAACGTCAGAAATCTTTTTTGCACTTGTTCTAATCTGGCTATGTGACAGTTATAGTGTGGTGACCAAACCTGACAAGCATATTCAATAATGGGTCGCACAAATGTCACAAAAAGCTGTTTGATAACAAAAGGATCAGAAAACTGCCTTGACTCTCTCTTTATCCACCCAAGAATTGAATTAGCTTTATTAGTTATGGAGTTGATGTGTTGTATAAAGTCAAGTTTTTGATCAAATAGGACACCAAGGACAGTTAAATCGCTAACTCGTGACAATAATACACCATTAAGAAAATAATTTTCAGGAGATACAGATAGCTTTCTCGTAAAAGTAATAGTTTTACATTTATCAATATTGAGAGTCAAACAATTACGAACACACCATATCGAAAAACGAATTAAGATCACACTGAAACTCTTCACAATCTCGAGTATTTTCAATAGTTTTGAAGATTGTAACATCGTCCGCATAAATGAGACAATTGGAATATTTCAGAAGAGACGGTAAGTCATTAATAAATAAAATAAAAGGTACGGGTCCTAAATGGCTACCCTGTGGTATTCCAGAGTTAACCTTAAACTTAATTGATTCACAACCATTGAAAAGAACCGAATAAAATCTATCAAATAAATAAGACCGGAGCCACGATACAAACTGTTCGCTAAACCCCATCTTCCTCAATTTTAATAACAAAACTCGGTGTGAGAGTTTGTCAAATGCCTAACTGAAGTGGGTGAAGACACAATCTACTTGTTTTCTATTTTTAAACGAATCAATACAACTTTCTGCCAATTCCATTAAAAAAGTCACAGTAGAGCGACCTTTTGTAAAACCATGTTGATTTGCAGCGATAATTGATTTAACATAAAAACATAGTGATTCGCAAATAATAGCCTCGAAGAGTTTAGGAATAACGGATAACTTAGCAATAGGTCTATAATTTTTAATATCATCTTTTTAACCTTTCTTATGTAAAGGGATTATAAAAGAATCTTTCCAAGTAGACGGAAAAACACAAGAAGACATAGAGAAGTTAAAAAGAATAGACAAAGGAAACGACAAGTGATTTACACAGTTCTTCAAAATAATGGAAGGTATACCATCAGGACCTGGTACACAACTTTCATCCAGATTAGATATAAACTTTTTAATGTTTTCAGAATAAATATTAAAGTTTATATCAGTCAAGTAAGGAAAAGATTTTAAAAGGTCAAAGTTATTGTCATTTTCGTCAAGTTTATCATGAAAAAAGTTGCGTTATAACTCGAGGATCATGACTTGAAATGCCATTCGATTTGAACAGACGGGTAAGGACAAGACTTTCTTTTACTGTTTATGAATTTCCAAAAACATTTCGGATTCATTTTAAGATCTCTTTGCACCTTCTGAAGATAATTAAAATACTTAAAACTTGAAATTCTATTAAAAATATCTCTTGATTCACAATATTTTTTAAAATTTGCTTCACTTTGAAATAGCTTATAAGCGGACCAAAATTTATTTCTTCGATTTTTAAGACTTTTTAATTCTGTATCGTACCAATCAGGAACCGAAGATCTCGATTTTTGAATAGCAAGAGGTACTGATTTAAGAAAACAATCAAACAAAATATTATAAAATTCAAAGACCATTGAGTTAACATTTAAACAGTTATTTAGACAAGACCAGTCTACTTGTGATAGCAAAGTATTTAGTTTTAAAAAATTAGTTTTTTTTAAATTAAAAGCGTATGAATTTTCAAAAATTTCATTATTAAAATTATCTGAGTTAAAATAAAGTGAAAAAGTCAGCGCTGGATGATGGATGTCTTCAGACACTAGAGGCTCGCTTGATTTTTCCAATGTAATATTGTCTTCAATAGTGGTAAATACTAAGTCCAACAGCTTTCCATTTGTATTTAAAATATCGTTACGTTGTCGAAGTCCAATAGAAGTTGAATAATCAATTAGTTTTGAATCGTCCGATTTCAAATTTCCAGTTGGCAACATAACATTTGTATCTGGACAGCGAATCCAAGCAACGTGGGTAAGATTAAAATCGCCCAAACAAATAATTTCATCCTGATACTCCAATAAATCGTTGATGAAGCTCAGGTACCTACTCGAAGGCTTTTATATAGACATCACGAGGACTTCCAGGTACGAAATAAAGCGTTACAACATATAAGTTTTCTTAGACTGACTTTAATGCAGATAAATTCTTTGTCAAGTGCTACAGGAACATGAATTTGCTTGGTTATGAAACAAGACTTTATGGCTATTAAAACTCCACCTCCCACAGTATCAATATTGGGATCAGCGTATCTGTCACGCCTAAAAACATTTAAAGTGTTGTCAAAAATTTCAGAGTCATTGATACCAGCATATAACCAAGTTTCGGTGAGGGCAATAATGTCAAAGGAACAGATGGATGATGAATAGTAGACCTTATTGGTCTTATGAAGAAGAAATATTTGACTGTTAACAGTCGAATTGTTTTTTCCTGAACACCGTTTATTTTAATAAATATGATTTAAAATCACGAAAATAAATATAAACCAGCATTAAAGTGTTCATATATGCGTTTCGCCCCGATGTAATGGTTGGGCTCATCAGAAGATGACCATTACATCTTGTCTTGACGCATATTTTCCCGAATAAATCGAGATTCCATATAATCCGAGCTACATAGAGCAACTGCGAATTATATAGTTGCTACAAGTCTTCAAAGAAGATAAATTGTAGCTATTTTTATTGCCTTGCTATGGGACTTTTGAAGAAGAAATATTTGACTGTTAACAGTCGAATTGTTTTTTCCTGAACACCGTTTATTTTAATAAATATGATTTAAAATCACGAAAATAAATATAAACCAGCATAAAAGTGTTCATATATGCGTTTCGCCCCGATGTAATGGTTGAGCTCATCAGAAGATGACCATTACATCTTGTCTTGACGCATATTTTCCCGAATAAATCGAGATTCCATATAATCCGAGCTACATAGAGCAACTGCGAATTATATAGTTGCTACAAGTCTTCAAAGAAGATAAATTGTAGCTATTTTTATTGCCTTGCTATGGGACTTTCGAAGAAGAAATATTTGACTGTTAACAGTCG
Source organism: Epistrophe grossulariae (assembly GCA_929447395.1). Taxonomy (NCBI): domain Eukaryota; kingdom Metazoa; phylum Arthropoda; class Insecta; order Diptera; family Syrphidae; genus Epistrophe; species Epistrophe grossulariae. Next base: position 89,153,653 of record OV839566.1, read on the forward strand.
AATTGGTCTTAGTCCGTAGTCCTCTAACGTTTTGATAAAATATATCAATTATTGGCGACGATTTGTTTGTCTTGTCAGTGTTTTCTGAAAAGGATTGCGGGACATATTCCTTTTATTTACAAACTCGTGAACGATTATGTCATTAGGCCAACATTTGTGATCAGTGAGTTGATTAAAAATTTCCTGATTACAGTACAATTTGAACGATGCATAATCCGTACTTTTGGTTGGCAACTGTTCCAGCCTTAGCTTGGCTTTACTGTAGCGTGAACTTATGTATTTGGATATATCATCACAACTTGTTTCAGGATCAAAATTAGATAAGAATATGCATTTAAAACGCTCTGCTGCTTTGAGTTGAACTTCCTTATGAGTGATAGCATCTGAAGTTATAGTTATATATAGTTTATAGGTGATTGGAAATAAATTCGATGGTAGTGAATAGATAGAAGATACTGAAGAAGTCGAAGATAGCATAGATGTTGATGTTGTGAAAGAGTAAATTCGGTAGAAAGCGATGATGTAGGTGAAGAAGAGAAACTAGATGTCGAAGAAGATGTAGATGAGGATGATACAGATGGAAACGTAGATGTCGTAGATGAAAGAGTCATTTGTGACACAAACGATGTAGAGGGCACAGTTAATGCTGATATTGTAGACAGAGATGAAGTAGGGGCCTTGGATGTCGTAAGTGATGAAAATGATGAAGATGTAGATAACGTAGATGATGATGACGAAGACTGAGAAGAAGGGATAGAAGATGTAGATGACGACGAAGTTGTTAACATTGACATTGATGATTTAGTAGAAGGTGAAGATTGAGGTTTCAATATGGAAGTTATTTTCTTTGTCTTTTGGGTTAGTGGTATAAGACTTAAGTTTGTTCTTTTTAGGGTATTGCGGGTAACACGGCTGGAGCCAGCAGGTTCCTTTAACTTTGGTGAAGGTTTATAAAATGTTACTTCTCTATTTTTTAAATTTTCAATAATCGATTGTTTTGGAGATTTAGGTGAAGATATAAATAATTTTGAAAGTTGCTCATTGATAAGAGCAACAGTGTCAAAAAGTCGATCAACTTTTCCCTCTAAGGAATTAATATCACCTCTGATGCTATTTATTATAAAAACATCCATTTTATAAATGTCTTATGTCAATTCGTGTAAAAGTTAAAAGTTTTTGAAAAATTAATGTATATTCGGGGGCGATGCTAGCTACGGCCCTGAATTTATTTTGTTTTATCAAGTAAATAAACCATATAGAGTCGAAATGTATGCAACACAAATTTTGTAATAAATATAGTTTATACTGCTCAAAAGTATGTAATAAAATATGTCAAGTGGTAAAAAAACACTCAATTATAGTTCAGTAAAACAGATTAAATTGCACAGAAAGAAACAGCCGTATACCATGTAATTTTTTTTTTTTCTTTTTTTTTTTCACTCAAGTAAAGAGATTACACTGAATCACTCAGGAACGGAGAATAATTTGTCAATGCACAAAATAAAAACACTATTTATCAAAGTCAAAATTCTCAAGAAATCAACAATCCACACAGGGTTCAGTCTAAAATATTTCAATTACAAAAATAAAAATCATCAAAAACTTGGAAATTAAAGGATTGAATGATAGTTAAAAAAAAACTTTATTCAGGAGTGAAAAAAAAACACGTCAAACACAAATGGACACAGTGTTGCCACCACTGTTCATAAAAAAAGGATAGAAGCAGTACAGCGTAATTTTATTCGTTTCGCGTTGAAAGGGTTGCAATGGTCTGATCGTTATAACCTTCCTCCGTATGAACATAGGATTAAACTTCTCCAGATTCAAACTTTGTCACAGAGGAGGCTGAATAATGATATTGTATTTATTCACCAGCTATTAACTGGTGTTATTGATGCACCTGAATTATTAAATTGTATAAATTTCAATTATCGTGGAGGAACTTACAACCTTCGCGGTTTTGATCTGATGAATCTACCCCGCCACAGAACTAACTATGGATTGCATGAACCTCTAACTCGTAAACTAATATATTTGAATGATAATCTCTTTGATTTTAATATTAATAAAATTAAACTTAAAACTGTATTGAAGACTAGTGTACCACGCTTTTAAATGTTTGTACTTTATTTGTATTTGTTTAACATAAATGTTAAAAAAAGAGCCAAGTTCTTCTATAAAAAAAACGTTGGTGAGGCGTTTATTGTTGTTAAATAAGAAAGATTTTGCTTACAAGATGTGTCGTTGTAAATGAAACTATTGTAACCAACCTCAAAAGTGAGAAACCATCCACGCAAAATTGATTTGCTTAACAGTTTCCAAATTATATGCACACAAACGCAATGGCGCATCAAGTGGCTGCATGCTTTCACTGAGTCATGGTCTTTTAGGATACGGTTGAAGTTCGGGAGATATCGCATCAAAAGCACGCCTTCTTCTTTTACTTTTATTTCTGTTATTGCTGTCAGGAAAAAATGATTCATCCAAAATTTCGTTTTGGGCAATATTTTCGGTATCAACAACGACCTTGAATTCCAAACGATTTCCGTTTTTAGGTAAACTTTCGATGTTTTGGCGAAAGGAATTTTCTATATTTCAAACAGCGTATTCGTCGTAATTTTGGAAAATGATACCGACGGTATCATGAAGGGTATCCTTACCACTTGTGGTATCCACAAAGCGATCAAAACTATTGAACGCAGCACCAGTGTCCAAGTTTGGTAAGCGAATGATGCCTTCCGGACAAATATCCAAACGCTCGCAAGAAGTAAACGTCGCCTCTGTTTCAATACCTTCTAGCGTACTATAACTACAGCAATGACCGTATCGATTTACGATGTTAACAATTTTTTTTACTATTTGTTAAACCCTTTAACGTCAAACCAAGACAAATTTGTTTTGAAGGTTTTATCCAACCATTAGATACCGTATTTATGCAGATCTTCAGACTATCTATTTTCACTGCGTTTACGTCGATAATTTGAACCGCAAAGTAATTTTATATAAAATTCCATCAAAACTTCTGGTATTTCACATTCGCCATGAATTATGTCTGATGTTTTGACTTTGTCGGGCAATTTTTTACATGATATTTTACTTATTTCTTCCCTTAAAATTACTGCAGCAGGTTTTAGAATATCATGTTTTTCAATTTCATTTTGCACCATAATTCCTTTATAAGGTTTTATTAGTTGTTCTTTCCTAAAAGTTATAATATTTATTTGCTTCAGAAATTTTTTTAATAGTCTTTCTTTTAAATGGTAGGGTTTTTCAGTAAATGTCGATACATCTTGCTGGTGGTCTTTTAAATATTTTATAAATATATCATTTAAAAAAGACATAAAATAGGACTGTTCTTCAACTATAACTTTGTCAGTTACAAAGTTATAGTTGAAAGCACGAATATCTCTCTTGTTGTGCCATTCTGTTTTTTGTTTAATCTTCGATTTACACGAGTTCACATAACATATTTTTGCAAGAATTATGATAATATGACTTCTTAATTCCTAAACGTGAGTCCCGTAGTTTGTGGTGTATATCGTTATTTTCAAATGCTATACTTTCTATTAAGTGATCTTTATAAAAAACATTCAATTTTTCTTCGCGGGTTTTATATTTTTTTCTTTGTTTTGTGCAAAATAAACAGGAGTAATTGTCGGTGCTGGACTTTGGAGCGATATGCGAAATGTTCTCACCTTCGTGAACATTTTCGATTTGATCTTCAATGTTATTTTGCCCTTGAGCAGCATTTGCATTTGTCGTATCACCATCAACAGCAGTACCTACGTTTACATCATCTCTCTCATCTGGAGCAACATCGTCGCACACGGTTATTTGATCACCATGACGTTCATCAGCAGTACCCACGTTTACATTATCTCTCTCATCTGTAGCAACACCGCCCCCCACGTTTACTTCTTGGCTTTCAGAAAAAACACTGCTTGCCTGAATATTTTAAAAATATTAATAAATTTTACAGATTTTAATTGGAATATTTATATAATATTTTTGCAGAAATTTACTCTGTTGATACTTTCACATTGATCTTGATAAGAGATAAGACCGTTGCGAAGAGGAAAATCGAAAATATGATATTTTCAGATTGTTGGTGACGTGTACAAAATAGAGTTTTTTTTTCTGAACTATGTTTGAACTAAAAAGTGCAAGAATACAAAACAGCACTTCCAATTGTTCTTACTTACTCTGTAGTAAAAGACTTTGAATGGCAACGCTGTAAAGCGTTTATAGCAGTTCATGTGGTAGAGTTGAAATTCATTGGGTGTTGCTGGCAAAACAATTTCATTTTTGGATAAGTGGTTCTCCTTACGCACTTTAGAAATATCAATGCACTTTTTTAATATTTTTTCAGTAAAATATAATAATTTTTGATTTCGGCTTTTACAAAAAACACAAAAAAGAGCTTTGGCAGACATGGTCTTGGACAAGAATAAATAAATAAATGTCAAAAAAAAATAAAAGTCAAATTTTATTTTCATTCAATATCGATAAGAAGGCAATCGATGAAATATAGGGCAAATGTGCTTGGAATGGCATACCTTTTTTATTTTTTCAATTTTTTGCAAAGTAAATTACATAAAATTTTGTTAACGCACCATATATATACAATACAAGCATTGAACACGGTAATCAAATTTGATTCGCAAAATAAGAGCCCAAAAAACACTGTTTTGGTGATGGTAAAGATCAACAATTATTAACTTCTCCCAAAATACTTGACGGATAAAGTTTGTTTATAGTTTATTGTTTAGAGGAAATTCCCACCTCTATTTAAGTAGTAAAATAAAACAAATCAATTTACCCAGTCTTGAGATATTGGATTTTCCGCATAACCAGTCTTTCTTGCCTCAGTAAATTTAAAAATTTCAATGAATTATATAGTTTTTTTGATTTTGAATAATGTAATTATAATATTTACTATAAACCCTTGATTACTTTCTATAGAATATAGCTTAAAATCTAAGAAATTCCGCTCAATAGATAAAGTGTGCCATACAAAAAGTCTAGATAACGATTTTAAATGGATGCATGTAATGCACGTTTAGTAGAATAACTTTAGAAATATGGTACTAACAGAGATGAAATTTGGTATAATAATAGCTTAAACAATACTTTATACAATAGTCCGCTGGCTATATGTTGGGGGAAAAGCCGTCAGCTGACATACTGAAGCGTACGCAAGTGTTTTAACCGTGTTTCTGTAGGTGCATATTTCAATGCGTCAGCTGACAAACTTTCCACCCGCTTACAGCCAGCTGACAAATTTTTTTGTATAATATAATGTATGAACTATAATCCCACCAAATTCCAGCTCTGTTAAAATCACCAACCATATTTTTTTTTACATGTTTGGAGGGCTGCAGTACCCAAACCCACTCATGATGCCGCAGCTGACTTTCACTTATCTCTATTATAACACCAAATTAACCATATAACAAAAAATTAGCCCTGTTTCTATTGGTCATCAAAATCTGTCTGGACTATTACTTTCAAACTTAAAAAAAGGTTTAATTTTATTTATTTAAAAAAGCCTGTTTGTTTGAGTTAAAATTCTCATAACTTTAAATCTAAGACTGTCATTGGTGAGTTTTATACGTTTTAAGAAACTTCAATATCATGCCAATTTTTAAATCTAAAAACCAGTATTGAGTCATATGATTTTTTTTTCTTTTAAAAATTGAATTAAAAAAAGGTTTGATCAAAATGTCGTATTATCAATTAATTTTGATGAAAATGGTGCAGGATATCAGAAATATTTTCATGCAGAAAATTAATCTTTCTATCATACAATATTTAAGTGAAAAAATTAAGAAAAACAAAAATCAATTATGGACAAGGTGACCAAATACCTGGTTCAAAGTAGGGGGTTTTCGAAATTTCAAAAAAACTGCCGTTATTTGAAAACCGTTATGATGGGGTACGAACAAGTTACTAAATTCTGAGCAGTTAAGACCTGCCCTATCACCAGTTTCAGTTTGGACACCCTTTATACAGAAAAGTAGTAACTTTCTTTTTCAGCTTTTTGAGTTTAAAAGAAAATTTTTCGAAAACTGTTTATACAAATAAGTTGATTCAACAATAAAATGAAAGAACAGACTCCATGCTTTCAGAAAAGGTAAAACACTTTTTATTAAGTGTTGTTATTTTTTTTAAATATTTTTTTTTTTGCATTTTAAATACTTTTTTTATAAAATGTGTCAAAACACAACTTTTGCGCTCGATTTCAATTTAGCTGCCATATAATGAAATAAAGTGCTCTCCATACGCTTTCATATGACATAAGTTTCATCACTGTTGAGCAATGTTGGATAGTGGGCCCAAAATGCCCATGGTCCTTTAAATTTAAATATTTATGTCAATAGTTTTTGAAAAATTCGCATGCAAACCCAAAACTTTGGTAAAAAAAATGAAATGCTGAATTGGCTTTTTGAAGTCAGTGTACATATCAATTCTGCGTCGAACACAAAAAACAAAATGGTTCTTCTAGTTCTTGAGAAAATTGACTATTACTAAAACTACTTTTCTATGAGAATGATTAAACAACCTCTGAAATTGTTTTGACACCATTGCGATGTACCTACATCATCCAATTTCTTAAACAAATCTCAATTTATGAGAAAAAAATTGAAAATCGTTGGAGTGGTTTTTTTTTATATACCTACATACATAGTTTTTTATATACATACAAAATTTAAAAAAAATAAAAAAAAAATGGTAGGGTAAAGGCACTAGTATCCGGACACTTAACACATTTCTTCACTTTGGTTTCAATTTATTTTCATACTATGAAGATTTAAGAAACAAATTATGGTTTTTCTAAAAGTTTGGATATTTGTTGATAATGTTACATTTAAATAACTTACTAATTTTATAATTGCATTATTTATACAATTTTTTTAAAAAAAAGTTCGATTTGCGCTAGTTTCCGGACAACAAAATTTAGTGCCCGGACACATTTATTTTAGTATCCGGACGCACTAGTTTTGTATATGAAGTTTAAGTATATAGAATGTAAAAATTGAAAAAATCTCCTTTTTGTTAACTTAACATTATGTACTTACTGTGTAAATACAGTGTATTTAGATGATTTCTGAACCCCAAACTGGCTCAGGGTAGTCAAATACCTACCAAGTATAGGTATACCAATTGATAAACTATGAAATTTATCAATTGATAGAAATATAGAATTGATAAATGTTATTTTTATTCGGAATATTAAACAATCCTTTCGATTGTGAGTAAATGCTTATTTGATTTAAAATTTCTTATATTTCAGTTGAGTCTCTTTAAAGTTTGTCGAGTTTTTTGGATAATGATTACTTTTATCTTCATAGAATCACAGAAGGTCTTCAGAATTGTCTTATAGAATTCCCCCATTTTTCATAAAAAAAACCTTCAAAGTAAGCGTATTTAAGGAAAAATATTTTTAGAATTTAAATCCCAATTTGTTGGCTTTTGTCCAATTAATATTTTCTGTTAGATGGTTGATCATATTCTCAAGGACTTAAATTACGCAAGCCTCTTATCCTTAAATTATTTAAAGATTAAAGACAAAAAAGCCATACATTTTATAAAAAAATCGACTTGTCCGGATACTGAACTTCATGGATTTTTAGTATCCGGACAGAGTTTTCTGAGTGATAAAACCCTTGTTCTCACTGATAAAACCCTGTCCGAATAGTATTCAGTATCCGGGCACCAAATATTTTGGTCAAAAACTTAGTTTACTTAACTTTTATGGTTTAATTATTAAAATTTATAATATTTTATAGAATGAAAGTCACTTTCTTTACCAATAAACTAATAAATACTCGGTAAAATAATTCAATCTTCAAAATGTTCACACTAATTTTTTTTTACTCAAATCGTCATTTTAATCGTTCTCTTAGATCTGAGAAACTGAAAGGTCGCATAACTTTTATATTATATCCTTAATTTACTTGAAACTTTGCATATATGTTTGTGATACATAAAGGATTGTATTTTGATTGTTATTTGGGACTATTTATGAATGCTATGCTTATTTTTTCCAAATAAACGACAAAGTGTCCGGAGACTAGCACTGTCCGGATACTAGTGCATTTACCCTACGCAATTTTTTAGCTTTCATTATTGTGGAATTGAAAAAGAAATAAAAAAAAAATTTCGAAACATGGATTTTTCAAAAAATTATTTTGAAATTTTTTTTAAAAATCAATCATTTATTCTTTTAAAAATTTTGGTATGCAATAGGTAATATTAGAACTTATTTGGAGCTTTTGTGTAAAAAATTCAAATCAGTTCAACTGATAATGAGAAAGTCGAAAATCAAAAAAATGGTTCTATGAGAGGTACCATTTTTCAACCGTATAAAAATTTTTTTTTCATTAATATGGTAGATCGTATAAATATTAGATCACACAAAAATTTTAATAAAAATCGTAGGAATCGTTTTTGAGAAATATGATTTTCACTACCGGTTTTTAAACATTTATATGGGAGGTACCGTTGTTGTTGGTCTTAAAAAAAAATGAAAAAAATAGGTGTGTATAACGCCTAAAAAACGCTAGGTACCAACTTTGAAAAAAATCGACCGACCCGTTTAGACTGCAGCCGAAGGGACAGACTGACAGAATTGCGAGACCCACTTTTTTCGACTTCGATATTATCGTAATGTCAACTTTGATCAAAATCCCGAGTTCGATTTTTTTTACGAATCCATAACTTGCATACACATTTCACACCTACAACATACCTACCTACACCTACCTACACCTACCTACACCTACCTACACCTACCTACACCTACCTACACCTACCTACACCTACCTACCTACCTCACAACTTTTGAACTCACACGTAAATAAATTAATGAACAATTATTTTCTTTAATTTCTAAGGAAATACAAAATAACCAACTATGTACGAACCTACATACATAGGTATACCTACCTAGGAACCTCACAAAAAAAGACACCAAAAGAAAATCCTTGCTACCTACCCTTTATTCGAAAATCGCGACGAACGAACAAAAAAGTTACTGCATGTCTATCTATACATACAGATAAACACCATTATCAATGATAAGCAAAAAACAAAAAAAACAACCACCGCAAGAGACTTAAGTCTCCTCCAGTCGCCACAAACAAGGCACGCTTCATAAAAAATTCAATTTATATGTACATCATTCATACTATTCCTAAGAAAGACAAAAACAACAAATACTTTTGCCTTTGAGAATTTAGATATACATTTTGAAGAGAATTCAAATTTTAAGTTGTATACAGGCCACTGATGGAAAAAGCCTTACTATTGTACTGAATTCAGTTTGATTTTCTCAGTACGTAAGTAGGTACATCTTTGCCATTTTCAGTACAATTTTGAATTTTTTGTACAAAATTTATAATTGTCTCTTATCTTCATTAAAAAAATCTATGTGCGATGCGAACATCCCCCCCCACTTGGGCTGAAGGCGATCATTTGCTTTTAAATACTGAACTGAATATGTAAGAGTACATATTTAGCTTCCAATTTTTAAGCTCAAGTGACCTCAACTCCAAAAGATGCGTTTCGCCCAGGTACGACAGTTGGGCTCATCACGTTTTCTTAAACGTACTTCAAAATTTCTCACAAAGCGCAGCATTGGATGGTCAAGTTAACTCCATCGTTCAATTTGTTTTAAAGTTTTTTCCTAATGAACGCAAAAATATTGAAGCTATAGGCAACGAATATAGAGCTCTAGCTGAATGCGAATATATTAAGAAACTGTAAAATGTATTTGTATAATAATGCATTTCCTTTACTATGTTACCTTAATATTTAGACCAAATGAATTTTTTTGTTCTTCTTAATAAATCAATTTTGTTTTTGAATTTGTGTGTTTGCTAGTTTTTATCTATTTAAAAGAGCCCAGTTCTATTTGTTCTTTTTCAGTACTATTTTGTTTCAGGGTTCAGTACAATCGAAAAAAGTCGATTTCCATCACTGATACAGGCAGAGATCTCTCGCTCTCGCTCTTTATACTGGCCAAAGCGACATTTGACAAATAGCAACATGTTGTGGGATCGCATATTAGATCCCAACCGTTAATTTTTGGGTTCCAATATTTTGTATGGGATGCGACATCTTGGTATTATATTATCTTTGGTATAATAGTTCGCGATTATTATTATTTTGCACTGCTGGCAACTCCAATCGATTTACTATCCGTTCGCTGTTTTGGTTATTGTTTTCTCTTTCGAAAACGATCAAATCATTCTTACGTCTGTTCACCACACTTGACGATTGAGGAACAGATATGAGCCGCGTTTTATTATCCACGGGTCTGGGTCGGGGTTATCCTTTAACACATACTACAAATACAAATTTGGATCTAGGTTTCTATTGGGGTTTGCTTTATGGAACCAGAAATAGGTTCTTACTCTGGCGGGTAGACGGCTCTTTAGTCGGTAGAGAGTACAAACTGCAGTGAGAGAAAAAAAGACAGTATCTACATGAAAAATAAACAAACATAAGACAAAAAGTGATGAGCATACAACGCTGTTTTCATTTGGATCCGTATCGTTTTATTATATAGGGGTGAACCATATGGGTTAATGGTGATAATAAAACGCGGCTATAGTTTCGTTAGACAGAAGGTTGGTTGTAAATGTATTGGGCCGGTATTCACCGAGCACTCATAACTTATGAGCCTAATAGACCTACTCACCAAGCAATAATAAGTGGATATTTATGAGCGCTCATAAAAGTTATGAGTGGTCCCGACCACTCATAACTTATGAGCGCTCTCTTCGGAAAATATTCCGACATTTTCGAAACTACTTCCACAACCACCACCCCTACAAACACAAACATCTCCATCGCTACCACCCCATCTACCTAAAAAAAAGTTAGATTTTAAAGTTTGGGAGTGCCTGGTTGACAGAGAGTGGCTCTCATTTTCGAAATTCGAAATATATTTATGAGTGGTTGGTGAATACACCAAAGTTATGAGCCTCATAAACTTATGAGGCTCATATGAGTCCTCGGTGAATACAGAGCTTAGTGTTACTAAACGAAGCCGAATAACATAGTTGCCACCCGGTTGGAAAGTCGGAAAATCAGGGAACGCGAATTTGGTCAGGGAAAATTTTTTGAGCACTAAATTTTTTTTGTACAATGTAAAAAATTAAATATTTCGTTGAACTCAGGAACCCTACTCTGTATTTCGTTCCGAAAGTCAAATCTATTCAAAATTGCTTTTTCGTCCCGCTTTTGAATTGGAACTTTGTAAAGATTTCGTACTACAAATAATAGTATTTAATACTTTAATCACTTACGGATTTACAGATTATTTTTTTCAGATTGCGAATATTTTTGATTCTCCCATAAAAATTGATTTTTAAAGTCATTTCAACAGTATTGGCTTCTTTTTCATTTTGTTCTATAAACTATTTACCATATGAAGTAACAGATCATGTAGGTGTCAGACGTTGCAAAATATGTCTGGCAACCTATTTTTTAATTTAAAAAAAAATGGAATATGAAGATTTTAATTCGGAAAAAAATTATTAAAAAATAACGATAACACTTACAATATTACTATAGCTTTTCGAAATCTATTCTTTTAATTCACATTTAAATTACTATAATTAAATGAAAAGTTTTATAACATTAATTTTCAAACTCGAAATAAAAAACAACTACTATTATCCATTTTTATTCGATCACTAAAAACTAGATGGTTAAATATCTTCTATTTTTGTATAACATTTGTTTGAAATTTTTTTTTTCGGATTCCTAGAGCAAATAGTTCCAAAATAATAGCGGAAGGGCTTGATTCACAATGTCTGATTAAGGTTCTGATTAGTTACTCGACACATAAATACTGGCACAGGGTCATAAGTCCACAAACCAAAAAATAATATTTTTGCATTTATAACCTATTCAAGTCGTCAGAAAACAATTGTAAGTTTTTCTCCTGTGGACTTATGACCCTGTGCCAGTATTAGTGTTGGGTACTTAATTAGCACTTGATAAGCGCTAATGATAACGTCACAAAAAAATTGGTTATGCTGACTTTTTGTCTGCTTACTTGAGAGACAAGATTGTTGACGTCACATATGTATGTATATGTATTTATCGTTAAAAAACATAGTTATGTTAATCCAAGAGTTACTGTTTTAATTTTTTTTTATTTGGTCGGGGAAAACTTTAAAATTGTTCAGGGGAAGTCATGGAAAGCCAAGGAAATTTATTTTGAAAAATAGTGGCAACTATGAATAATGTGTTTGCATTTGTGTCGTCAGCATACCGACTGATTGTGCTAAATTGTGTTAAATTATTAAAGGAGTGACTGGTTTGGCACGTACACCATCTGAACTGGAACTGTTCTGTGCAGATGTTATAGCTTGAATCTCCTTCGGCAGCCGAGTGTTCTCATTATGACTTTGGGTCGTCCGACTGATGACGGTAGTAAGTTGTTGGGTTAGCAATTCCAATGACCGATGGAGCATTCCCATGTCGTTCCTTAGTTTACCTACCTCATCCTCACGATCTGTTACCTCGTCATCTTCGTTCGGTGTAATTGATTCGGCTACCTTCTGCAGTTCCGCAAACTCGAACTTGTACAAACGTGCAATCAATTCATTCTTGATACCCGTCGTCTTTTCGTTTAACTGTCTAAAAATTTCTTTTAAGTCTTTCACGGTCAAATCTCTAAGAGTCGTGAATTTCATGGTTACTACCGATTTATTAATTCTCTAAAAATTTATCTGATTCTTTATCTTTATCCTGTTCTTAATACTACTTCTGATATTGTCAAGAAAAATAACCGAGTCCACAAAAAAAACATTAATTAATTAAAAACACAGAACACAATACAAATATTTCTTTTAACCATTTTATTGTTTCGACTTCTTGTTAACGACCGAACACCTTTGAATCGCCTCTTGAAGGAGACAATGGACCCTGTTTAGATTGGGAAGATTGAGTCCGGACTGGTGAGTGTCATCGTGTTTACATTTGAGGCATTTCACGTGAAGCGGACAGTTATTTATACTTTGTGTAGTTCTAAACTGTAGTTCTTTCGCAACTTCACGGCCTTTATAGTTGGCAGGATGATTTCCTTTACAGTTAGTGGACGTCGCTGGCATTTTGTTATTTCCAGTGCAGTTTGCAGTAAGATGTTTTCCTGCGCATTTTACACACCTAGGCTCCTTTTTGCAATAGGTTTGAGTGTGATTGAACTCTTGGCACCGTTTACACTGAGGAACCAGTCTCGTATTCTTTCTTAAGCTACGCGCAAACCGACGCGATGGCGGTGGCGATCGCGATAGCAATGTGGATGCCGCACACGTAAATCAATGGAGGGGCATACATCGACGCGATATGTGGATTGCGTTCACATTCCACTGCTGCGTTCAGTTACGCGACTTTTCTTGAACGCAGCAAGCACCATTTGATCGCTATATCGCCTGAAGAAATGACAGTCTAAAAAAGAAAATTTGAAAAACTGAAAAATTAATAGAAAAAATTAGGGGGAATTCCATTTTATATGTTTTTTTTTTTATTAAACTTCAAAAATTAAACGTTTGTATTGTCGCTGACAACTTAGCCCGCTACACAATATATCGCGTTGATGTGAGCAGATTTTTGAACGCATCTTTATCGCGCGATAAAAGTTATCGCAATCGCCACCGCCATCGTGTCGGTTTGCGTATAGCTTTAAGGGTTCGATCTTAACGACGATATTTAGGATTGTTTTGATTTTATAATTTTCTTCTAGTTTTTCAGTCTTATCGAAAGTAAGTATAAATAGTGGGAGACCACAATGTACCACTGTCGTTTCGGTATCTTTTTGCTGTTTTTCTTTTTTCACGATGTTCACAGCATCTAAGATTTTGTAGTTTCGCTCCTTTGATCATTAATTATATGCGTGTAGACCTCTCGCTACATTACGTAAGGGTCGTTCTGACTTGTTCTCATAAGTATACCATTCTACTTTTTCATCGTTTAGTTTTCGTGACAGAAGACGATAACTTTCGGGGTCTTCCACACAAACTTTCCATTTATTATTGCTGAGCGAAATAATTTTAAAGGTCGATGGCAATAGCGTCTTTAAAATAATTTGCAATTTATTGTATTCGGCAATACCGATGACATTTATTGGTGGCGGGGGCCGAAGCTTTATAGTTTTTTCATTTATAATTGCTTCTTTTGATGAGGCTATTACAGAAGACAATGAGGCCTCAGGTGAGGAGCCAACTTTCCGTTTTTTACTAGGCCTTTTGTTTGGGGGATTTTCTGTTTCGCGTGCTAACTCTTCTTCAAATATCTATCGCTAGCCTTTAAGTCTTTTTGAGGATGTATGTTCTTTAACATCTCATTTTCTTTGCGAAGATGATCGACTTCTATCTTTAACTCCTGATAGGGTTTTACTATTTCGTTAAGTCTTTGACGAAGTTCACTATTGTCTTTCTCAAGAAATGACTAAATTTAAAAATAATATCGAAGAACAGACTTCTAGCTTTCAAAATTGGTATATTACTACATTGAAGGTGTTTCTATTGCTTTAAAATATTTTGTTTTCCACTTGAAGCATTTTTTTTTAAACTGCCCCTGCCTCTTAAACAAGGGCAGATGGACCCCCTTCTGGTAAAAAAAAATTATTGTATTTAGTCTCTCCATAAGAATACGTTATTGTTTTGCGGCACTAAAAATATCCTTCTAGGCCGTTTTTTCATACAAAAATCTGTTTTCATATGACGGCTTCTCACTGTAAATTACGTATCTTCTTAACGAATGGAGATCCCACTCTAAAACTTGTCATGTAATATAAAGACTATATAAGCAACATTTTAAGATATAAAAAGGGTCCAAGTTGTCTAAAATTTGATTTGAAAAGTTAACTTCCGGTTTTCTATCAACAAAAAAAAAGATTTCCGGTTTTGATGTCATATCTGAAAAGAATATATAATTTGTCACATATTCCACCAATGGAACAATTTTTCTATCGCTTTATTTAATTAAGCAACACATTGCTTTAAGACCCTACCCCATAGCTTGTCGAAACTATACAAGCCCATAAATCTAGCACCGGGCCTAAAAAATCAAAATCCTTTCATATACATGTTAAGAACTACACAAAGTATAAATAACCTAAAAATTAATGATTTTCAAGACCCACCCGTTTTTTCGTTGTCCGCTTCACGTGAAATGCCCCATTTAAAACTGTTTACCAGTCTAAATCAATATTTTATCATTGCGTTACTAACTTAACTTGTCACTATTGTGAATTCATTTTTATTATTGTGTTAATAACTTAACTCTATTCTAAATTTCTTTTTTCGTCATTCTTCGTTTTTTCGTTATGTTTTTAGTTTTTGTAAAGCTTTACCGCGGCTTTCAAGGCTAGGCTATAATAAAAAGTTGTTCTCAGCCTAGAAAGGTCACAAATGGGTGTTTTTAATTTAAAGGGAGACATAAGAAATTCAAATAAAAAACTACAGTCCACTTAATCGAATTTACATTTGATCCTATCGACCGGATAAGTGCGGAAAATATAATACATATAATAAATACCTAATTAAAATTATTTCGAATTTGTTGAGTCTCATCTCGGACGGTTGGCGGGAGACACGAGGAAAACCCTTTTTTGTCGGTTGCGTTTATTTCAATTCGTTCGTCGGTGCGAAACACATCTATAAAGTGCAAAAACCAACCCCCAAAATAGTTAAATCATTTCGTTTTCCTGGCTACATAAAATAATTAAAGACACGAGTGCAAATCGAAATTTGCAGACGAACCGTTAAATTTCTTGCACCGGTGTGCTTATCAATTTTTTTGTAAAAAAAAAAGCTTATTAGTCGGTTCGGTTGTGCCGTCGTGTGCTTAGTGCATTTTGTAGGTACGAAATACCTACAATAAAAAGTGAAAAAATAACCACCTAAATAGTTTTCATCATTATAAAAATCAAACATATTTCGTGAACCTTAATTTGGTTTTTTGTTAAAGTCAATAGTGCAAATCGAAATCTGTATTAACGTCCGTTATTTTTCTTCCAACGCTTCTCTTTATATACTTTTCGTGTTCAGTTGTGCGCGCATAGATAAAAAGAAACAGGGGAAGGAAATCAAATGTGTATGTATGAGTGAAGTTGTTGAGTTTCGTTAAGCAACGTATGCACAACCGTCAAATCAATTTAGTGTTGCCTCTTTTGAAAACCAAAGTACTTCTTCATTTATTTTTTTTTTAACGTTATTGATTTACATTTATCTATTTTTTTGTTTTCGATATGGACGTCTTAAAACGTCAACGTGCCGCGTTAAAGGGGCAAGTCACTAGAATTTCGGCTGCTTGTCAAACACCTTTGCTACAAGTGTCTAAAGCTCGGGCTTTGAAAACCAAGTTAGACGGTTATATGATTGATTTTGAGCGTATTCAAAATGAAATCGAATTATTTGGTGTGTTCAGAAAATTGAGGTCTCAGAGATTTTCCTCACTAAAAAAGAACAAGCGAATACAAGATTATTTTTTCTCAGAGTTTTGACAGGAAAATTAAGAAATTTTGCTGAGGAATCCTATTCAGGTAACTGAGATTGCTGAGATCTCCGAGATATCATTTTCCTGAACATCCCTATTGTTAAACAAGGAAGCAGATCTATCATCCGAAACGGAATATCGCGTCGAGTTCGAAGACTCGTACTATAATAATTCTGCTATATTATCTGAAATAATCGAGTCGCAAAGTGTTTCTCGTGCGTTCGGTGATGCCACGACTCACAAATTTTAACAGACAATCAGTGCGCGTTAACTGAAATGTTAAAAAACATAAATGAACAAACGCGTAGGCCCATAAGTATAACGAAAGTCGATTCGAATATTCGACTTCCGCAAACTAAATTACCGGAGTTTCATGGCGGTTATGATGAGTGGATGCAGTTTCACGATCTGTTCGTCGCGATGGTGCAGTCAAAAGAAAATATTTCTGGCGCTGAAAAAATAGATTACCTGCTTTCGTGTCAAGGTAACACTTCGTCGGTTATAAAACATTTATCCCCGAATAATGCTAATTTTGACGTGGCGTGGAACTTATTAAAATCGCTTTACGATAAGCCTCATTTCATAATAGTCGCGCATTTATATAATCTTTTCGAATCACCAGTTCTTAAAGGCACCGGTTTGGATGAAATAAAGTTCTTTTTTAGATTGATTAGTGAAAATATAAATGCATCTACATCACTACAATCCATAGAATTAAAATCCATAGTGGATGGTTGCTTGGTTGAACATTTAAAAAATATCGCCACGAAAGATGACGTCGCGGCCATTTTAACTGACATACAGCTACTACGGTCCCAAAACGCACAACTCTCAGAGCGCCTATCCTTTGTTGAGGATTAATGCGAAACACTGGAAAGACAAATAGAAATTCTTTCAAGCAAATCAAACTAAAAATCTGTAGTAATGCATTTTCCTTCAGATAACAAGGCAAACAAGATTGAATTTGCTAAACAAACTTGCTTAGGCCTTCTTAATCTAACTGAAGATGCTGAATTGGCTCTCGATAACACTCAAGAATTTAACAACCGGCACAATAACAAAACTACAATGGTATTGAAACTTAAAAGTACCAAAATCGCGAACCAAATCATTGTGGCCGCTCCAAAACTTAAGAACACTGGCGTTTTTGTACATAAAGAGCAATCCCTTCTGTATCGCAAAAAGAGGAGGACACTAAACGAAATTAAATCTAAGCTTATGAAAAAGAACCCGAGCACGAAAATCAACATTAAAGGATCCAAATTACTAATTGACAAGTTTGCATTCTACTACGACTCACTCCGTGGGCTACAATTGAAAACAAACGAGGAATTTGCATTTGTCAAAACAACGTATGTAGAAGACTCAATGTGCTTTTTTGACGTCAGAAGCCAAATCTCCTCAGTTGCAACAGAGCCACCTGGTGGCCAGATCTTGTACAACTTGGAGAGTGGGAATCCTAGCTGTTCTCATCATATTCTATAGGATAGTGTTGCCGTCTGCCATAAAAACAAATTCAAATTTAAAATTTTGTGCTATAACATCACGGGCCTTAAAAATAAATTATTAATGCCAGATTTCTTTAAATTAGTTTTAAGTTATGATATTATTATTTTATTGGAAACATTCTTGGAGGAGGGCAAAGAGCTACAATATTTTAAATACTTTGAAAATTTCAACATCAAATGTTTTCCCGCTACTAGAAATCATAGAATTGGGAGAGCCAGTGTTGGAATATTATGTGGCTATAAAAATAATATTCAAATTGATAACATTAGGTTTAAAAACTATGAAAGCAAAATTATAATCGACATAGTATGTGATTCAAAACATTTTCAGATTTATCCTGCTTATTTAAATTATAACGCGTGGAATGCAGAGTTTAATGAACTGCAAAGCTTTTTGTTAAACACTAACATAGAGAACTTAATGATTATTGGTGATCTTAACGGTCGTATCAGCAACTTCCAAAACTCTCCGGTTCTGAATGATGGACGTTTCTCCTACAGACGAGGTTCATTAGATGAATGTCTGAACACAAATGGCAAGTTGTTGACAGAAATGTTTGAAGATTTTGGGTTTTTTCTCCTAAATGGTGTTTCAAAGGGTGATTCAAATGGTAATTATACATTTATATCATCCCAAGGTTGTTCTGTAATTGATTTATGTGTAGTAAAGGGCGAATGGTTCGATTTAATCAACAATTTTGAAGTACACCCTACTAATTTTTCAAATCATCTACCGATTTTAGCTTCATGTGAATATGTTTCTCAGCTCCCTTGTTCAGGCTGCAGAATCTGTTGATGATGACAAACTAAGATGGATTGAAAATATGGGAAATGTGTACAGACGAAATCTAAGTCAACAAATGAGATTTGTTGACATCGCATCAGCAGACTGTATTGAGTCTGCAACGCACTCAGTGCTTGAATTAGTACGGCAATCAGCAGTCACCAATACTCGACCCACGTCACCACTGCCGGCAAAATCTAAGTATTATGATGAGCACTGTAGGAAATGTAGGAAGAAATCGTTTGCATACCTAAAACTCTTCAGAAATTCTAATAACGAATCTTATAAAAGACTTTATCTGGAACAAAACAAAATATTTAAAGATCTATGTAGGTATAAAAAACAAATGTACTTAACCAGAGTGGCTTCAAAACTGTTAGACTGTAGGGACTCCAAGACATTTTGGTACAATGTTCGAATATTAGGTGGGCGGAGCAAGTCATCGAGTCTAAGTGTTAGTGTAGATCTTCTTGCAACGTACTATGAGAGTCTGTTATTACCAGATCCTCACCAGAGTAATATAAGTTTTGCCATGCAAAACACTTTAATAGCTGAGCTAGACTGCCCTTTTACTATGAATGAGCTTATACAATCGCTCAACATAATGAAACACAATAAGGCAGCCGGGTTAGATGGCATCCCCATTGAATTTTATAAGAACGCAACACCTGAGTTCCTTGAACTTATTTTGGGGTTGTTAAATAAAATGTTTATCGAGGAGACATTTCCGTGCTGTTTTCGTTTGGCTGGCATATCTCCAATTTTTAAAAAAGGTGAACCGAATCTTCCTGAAAACTACAGAGGCATCTCCGTCTTAAGCTCACTAAGGAAACTATTTGCCCAAATATTATACTCCAGACTTGCGGGTTGGGTTGAGCGTAATAATATAATAAGTTGTTTCCAAGCTGGATTTCGCTCTGGGTTGTCAACGACCGATCAAATTTCTGCAACAAGCATCGCAAGGCGATTTATAGGCAAAAAGAAGCCTTTGTAGACCTTGTTTATAGATTTTAAAGCTGCTTTCGATACCATTAATAGAAGAAAACTTCTATATAAGCTGGCAATAACTGGCCTGTCAGCCAAATTTATTCGGGTGTATGAACAGCTTTTATTGGAAACATTAGCGATGGTCTGTAGTGGTAAAAACAAATCGAAATCCTTTAGATCTGATATAGGTGTCCCACAAGGTTGTATATTGAGCCCATTGATGTTCGCTCTGCATATCAATGATATTGAAAATCACCTGCCGGGCGTTGTATCTTATGGTGACTTATCTGTGAAGCTGCTTCTCTATGCCGATGACCTGTTCATATTCTCAGATAACCCAGTTACATTGCAGCTCCAGATAAACAAACTGAAACAATTCTGTGATTCATGGGATCTCAAAATCAATGTTGACAAATCTAAAATAATGATATTTAAACCGCAAAATCGATCCGAAAATAATTCACGAAACTGGAAATTAGATGGTGTCAATATTGAAGTTGTCATGAATTTAAATATTTAGGTTTTATAATCTCTAATAATTTAAGTATAAAAGCTCATATTAAAGATAAACTTACGGTTGCGAAATCAGCTATCAATACAATATGGTCACAGTTTTTTACAAAACAGTTTGTGGACACAACATCGAAGTTTCAGGTTTTTAACTCAACTATTAATAGCTGCTTTTGTTATGGAAGTGAAGTTTATGGCTACCAACTGCTTGAAGAGATAGAATATATTCAAAGGTACTTTTTCAAACGAATTTTTCGCCTACCGTCTAACACTCCCAATTATGCAATTTACGTTGAGTCTGGTCTTCCGCAAATATATGTTAGAAACTTGAAGGCCAATGCGGACTTCCTCGTAAAACTGATGCATAGACCTGATAACAACCTTCATAAAAAAAATTTTGCTCATTTCACTTTCTTGTGGGTGTTCGCCTTTCAGAAACTGGCATGCACTTGCCTTGTCGCATAATGTGCCAATGAATTTAACCGCTAACAACATAGTAGACTGGAAAAATATGTTCTACGACAGCATTTATTTGGTGGACGAGCAAATGTACAGATCAAATCTTGAGAAAGCTAAGGAGTCAGTTTCTAGACCAACGTACATTCATCTCAATCTAACTTTAGGTGATAGTAATTATTTTAGAGAAGAACTTTCAGCCTCAGATATGAGTTTAATTTTCAAGGTACGTACTGAAACTCTTGAGCTTAATTACAGACCGCATAGAGAAGACATTAACCCGATCTGTTCACGGTGTAATCTGAACCTAAACGAACATGTATACCATTTCATAGCAGTCTGTCCCATTCTGCAAGAAAAACGTAGACTTCATTTTAATAAAAGTTTCTTGTCGTTTTGTGGAGTGTACCGGTGTTCTGAACGGGGAGAGTGGCTGGAGGGTGTTCGTTCGTTATGTCTCACATGCAAAAAATTATAGGAACTCATATTCGAACATGTTTTGAAATAAATGCAGTATCCAATCCCAATAAATAAAATTTAGTTTTAGCTAAACTAAAAGCCCCAATATTTCATTACCAAATGAAAATAATTAATTTTGTTTTTTTTTGTATCCTAATCTGAAAGACCAATTTTCCACTATTGTAGTTCTTAAACCTCTTTTCTGAACTTTTTTTCCGTTCTAGTCAAACTAAAAGCCTATTACAATGGTAAAATAAATTTGTTCATATTTATTATATAAAATGGTTCTTTTATTGTAATAATTATAACTCGATAATTTTTTTCTTTTTATTAAAATATCTTTTTTCTTAAAAAAATGTTAAAATGTGTACATTTAAACTCTTATTGGTTATTTAATTATATTTTATATATTTTTATGATTGTAATCTTTAGATATTCTTGATTTGTTGAATCTTTCTCAATGTTAAAATCCAGTAAATAATCCGGCAGACGGCATACATGCCATGCTTGTAATTCTTTATTTGAATGTATTATGTAACATTTTGTATTGTTAAATAAAGATTTTATCTATCTATCTATCTAAATATAAATGCGTTACGTGGTCTTAAAAAACCCGTTGATTCTTGGAATGTGCTACTAGTATACGTGCTTGCAAAAAAAATGGACGAAGAAAACAGAGTTTTGTGGGACCGATACATTAAAAATAAAGATGATCCAATTATCGAGGATTTAATTGAATTTTTAAAGGAACGCATAAACGAACTCGAAAGCCTTACCATATCGCAGGACGTGCGTGTTAATAAAAAAGTAGCCTGCAAAACTCCGAGTAAACGCGTGCTTACCACATCGGTTCAACCGTGCATAAAATGTAAACGAAACCACTATCTGTATCAATGTAACGAATTTCGCAATCTTTCTGTACCGGCCCGCGTTGCATTAGTGAAGACAAATAAGATGTGAAAATTGCCTCTGCGTAAAACACAACAACTCCGAGTGTAAATATGCGCTCCGGGAGTGCTATACACTTTTGCCGACGGCTATAGTTTCTGTTGTAGACGATCGCGGCCAGCTACATAAATGCCGAGCATTGCTTGATTCTGGATTGCAGTCAACGTTAATTTCGGAAGATTGTGCACAACGCTTAAATTTGAAGAGATCCTACACCAGAATTCCTATTCTTGGAATTGGACAAAACGGGAGTTCGTTGGGAACAAAAGGAGTTGTAAGTTTGAGTTTACGCTCGTCAGGTGAGTCAAAATTTATAATTTCTACAAACGCGTACATACTCTCAAATTTGACTGTTTTTGCTAACAAAAACAAAAAACAAATCTAAAACAGGAATATTACCAATTTATGCGTGACTATGAGCTATTGGTTCATATGTCACCCGTCTCGCTGAGCAAACTACATCAGCCTTCCTTTTATATGCCTCACCACGCAGTCTTAAAACCCTCTAGCACAACGACGAAGCTGAGGGTAGTGTTCAATGCTTCTTGCAAATCAACTAATGGTATTTCGCTCAACGATTGCTTGATGGTAGGACCTGTCATCCAAAATGATCTTGTGATCTCGCTAATAGGATTTTAAAAATTCGCGGTGGCAGTAAAGGCGGATATTGCTAAAATGTATTGTGTATGGTCAGCAAAGGCGATACTAACTACCAACGAATTATATGGAGAGAGGACGTTGGCCAAGAGCCTATAGATTATCGCCTCTTGACTCTGACGTATGGGGCGGCTCCGGCATCCTTCATTGCTACCAGAGTCCTCAAGCAGATAGGTATTAACGGTTCAATAAAATATCCTCAGGCCAGCAACAGCCTGAAGTACCATTTTTACGTTGATGATTACAACGAAGGTTTCTACTCGGTTGAGGACGCGGTTCAAATTAAAAACGATTTATGTAAAATTCTTGGGGAGTCGGGAATGGAGCTTCGGAAATGGGCTTCTAACTCTTCGGAATCAAATCAAATTTTGAAGCCAAAAGCCTCGAAATCTCAACTAACTTGCCGATGGGTGATTATAGCGTTAAATTGCTTGGTTTGGTTTGGGATACTGAAGCTGACATCTTCAAATTCAGTTTACAATTTCCGTCGGTACGATATCAAATCTCCAAGAGAGAGGTTTTATCTGATATAGCTCGGATCTTTGATCCATTAAGCTGGCTTTCGCCTACAATAATCAAAATGAAAATCTTTATGCAGAAGTTATGGCTCAAGGGAATTAGTTGGGATGCGATCATTTCTTCGGATCTCTTCGAAGAATGGGCTGATATTAAGGCTGATCTAAAAAACATTTCGTTTATACGTATACCTAGATGGATCCAGCATGAAAGGGGGGAATTCATTGAGCTGCACGGATTTGCGGATGCGTTTGAGTCCGCGTATGCCGCAGCAGTATATTGTCGTGTTTTGAGAACTGATCCACATCGCTCATTTGTGCTAAAACGCGTGTCGCACCAGTTAGAACGAAGTTGACCATCCCAAAACTCGAGTTGTGTTTGTCTGCTAACCAAGCTGCTTAGCAAGACTAAAGAGTCAGTCAACTCACATAACATCAAATGCTTTGCATACACGGATGCGTCGACCGTGTTGCAATGGATCCAAGGCTATCCTCGCCCCCGAAATGTTTTCGCCGATAATCGATTAGCCCAAATTACTGCTCTGCTGCCGTCTTCCGCTTGGCATTATATTCGTTCTGCAGAAAACCCCGCGGATTGTGGCACTCGAGGAATTTTGCCCAAACATACGCCTTCATTAGATTTGTGGTGGAAAGGACCTTTATTCCTTCAAAAAGCCAAAGTTATTTTCATGCAGTCACCTAATTCAAAAGAAGCCGTCGAAAAAGCCGAAGTTTCTTGTTTCGCCAGCTCAGCCGAGCCTGAGTGGGAGTTATTTCAATGGTTTAGTTGCCTCAGCCGACTTCTTCGCGTTATATACGCTTAATTCGAAAATTCCGTAGGCCTAGGATTCCATTGAATAATTTGTGGCTGTCACCGAGTGACATTAATTTGGCTAAAATCGCTTTACTCAAAATATCACAAAGGACATCGTTTTCCAATGAGATTGATTTTCTACTTCGCAAAAAACCCGTTCCTGTGAAAAGCAAAATCTTTAGGAAAAATCTTTAAGATGGTGTACTACGTGTAGGTGGTAGGTTGTCCAACGCCGATGTTCCATTTGATCAAAAGTATCCTGTAATACTTCACAAGGATCATCGACTTACATACCTCATCGTTCATGATTGTCATATACGTAATCTTCATGCGGGAATTCGTCAAATGACATACTTGCTTTCTTTGAATCATTTCATCGTCGATGTACACCACGCGGTCAAAAGGTGCGTCTATAAGTGTCCAGATTGTATGAGACAGCGTGCTAGATGGGAGATCTACCCAGGCAACGGCTGGAACCAAGATTAGCCTTTAATAACACCGGTGTCGATTACGCCGGGCCTTTTAGCGTTACTTCATGGAAAGGTCGTGGTGCTAAACGGTTAAAAATTTACATTGCCTTATTCATCTGTCTAGCTACCAAGGCTTTGCATTTAGAAGCCGTTACGGATTTAACCTCAGAAGCCTTCATAGCTGCCTTACGACGTTTCGTTGCCAGGCGTGGCCGATGCCACACCATCTTCAGCGACATTGGCACAAATGTCGTCGTCGCCAATAACCAGCTTCGCGAGTGGTCCGAACAGTTTCTCTCAGACCAATTTCAAGGTGATGTCATAGACGAATTGACGAGTCAGGGCATAAACTGGGGTGGAATCGTGTAAAGTGATTTGCGATAAGTGAGAGTCACATTCAAACAATTCAGTCTGTCATTTAATAGCTAAAGAGCTATCACATCAAAAATGTGATTGTCATTTTCCAACAAATTTTTTTTTTTACGTATCTGCCGCCGTACGACTAGAGTTACCACCAGCCTACAAAATTTGAAAAACTTTTTCAGAGTTCCCTTTTTTTCCTATTCATACAAACAAAAATAAACATTCTTGTGACCAAAAAAGTTTACTACTTTCCGGAAGATGAAAAAAAAATAAGAATTATATCGCAAGGACGTCAATTTCGTTATATATTTTCGATTGCTCATTACGAAACATTCACTATGGCAACCATTTTTTTCACAAATTACATTGGAAAGTATTCAATTGAGTTGAATCACCTTACCCAGACGGAAAACTAAATGACAATCACATATGACTATGGTTGATGTGACAATCATTTATCACCTTAGCCGATTCCACCCCTGGAGTTTTATACCTCCACATGCTCCACATTTTGGCGGGTTCTGGGAGGCCGGTGTCAAAACGGTGAAGTTTATACAATAAGTTTATACGTATGAGGAGTTTGGTACAATCCTTTGTCAAATAGAAGCTTGCGCCAACTCTCGACCATTGTGTTCCCGCTTTGAAGGAGACGTTGATCCTCTTACGCCAGCGCATTTCTTGATTATGCGTCCCATGACAAGTGTTCCTGACCAGCCTATAGATGATGGTGTTAAAACGTTGAAGAGATGGCAGCATGTTCAGCGACTAGTTCAGCAGTTTTGGAAAAAATGGTCTACCGATTATCTCAGTCAGCTTCAAAAACGAAATAAATGGTCTGAAAAGCTCAAAGACATCCAAATAAATGATATCGTTATCATTAAGGACGACAATCAGCCCCCATGTCAGTGGCTCGTTGGGAGAGTTACTCAAATATATCCAAGAACTGATGGTTTAGTTCGAGTTGTATCCGTTATAACATCAAAGGGAGAAGCAAAGTGACCGATCTCCAAGCTATGTCCACTATTCATAGACAGATATTTAGTTGAAATATGTTTCAACGGCGGGAGGATGTTTACCAGTCTAAATCAATATTTTATCATTGCGTTACTTACTTAACTTGTCACTATTGTAAATTCATTTTTATTATTGTGTTAATAACTTAACTCTATTCTAAATTTCTTTTTTCGTCATTCTTCGTTTTTTCGTTATGTTTTTAGTTTTTGTAAAGCTTTGCTGCGGCTTTTACGGCTATAATAAAAAGTTGTTCTCAGCCTAGAAAGGTCACAAATGGGTGTTTTTAATTTAAAGGGAGACATACGAAATTCAAATAAAAAACTACAGTCCACTTAATCGAATTTACAGAAACTTTCAACGCCTCAAAATACATTGAAACAACAACAATTTCAACATTCCACACATTGAAGCAACAACAAAGTAGACTCTTGAGTCCGGTTTTTATGTTTTCTTCGTGCCTCACGAGAATCCTCACCCCACCCTTCTCTTGCCTACGATCTGCCGTGATACCGGCCTCAATCTTCCCAATCTAAACAGCGTCATGGAATGCATAATGAAAGGGACAGATACAGGAAACTGGATAAAATAGGGGGAGATGGTAGTTAGAAAAAAAAAAATGCAGGGATGACAAGTGTTTTTTGTGTGAGAAAATGTAAAATTTTAAGTTATCGTTATTAAAAATAAAGTAAGCCTATGAATTCTCTTAAAAGGGTTTAAACAATTAAAATATGCACATTTAACATAATTATAATCAAATTATTAACAAAAAAATATTTGAGGGCGAGTTATAACAAAATCAAGTGTGGCCAAGATTCCGTGCCGCTGAATGTATAATAAGCAGTAGTAGTAGCAGTAGTAATTGGTAGGTTGTAGGTCTCATATTACTTGAATTTAAATGTTATTGTGTTTTAGTTTTGGAGTTACTTTAGAAGTGTAGTTATTCTAGTATATACACAAATGTAAATGTAGGAGTAAATATTGCATGTAAACTCGATATATAAAGGAGGTCGTACATTAATTAAATTCTTATTTTTTCAGTTCCTTTAATGTCAAAGCTCTGTCCAAGTGATACATATAAGGTTTACAAAAGAGGTGCTAATGTCCGCATCGATACAACCCTTCTGGGTTTCGATAATTCCACATGGCAACGAGGGAATCGGTCATATATTTTTAAAGGCTTAAGTACATACGCAACAAAGATTTAAAAACATATAAGACTAATGAATTATATTCTGTTAAATTAGAAGAAACAGCAACCATGATAGAAATCGATCATGATACCCATGAAGTTCTAGTGGAACAGTTGAATAGTGACGTCGGTGATATTGCTGGTATACCACCCCCAATAGGAGCAGTTCGTGCACGCCTTAATGCTCCTGTTATGACCAACAATATTGATATGGATAAAATAAGTTTTGAAAGAAATAAATCTGGAATTTGGGGTTGGCGTAGCGAAAAAACAGAAAGTGTCAACGGCTATAATTGCAAAGTTTATGGTGCAAGTAATGTTGAATTTATTACAAAAACCCGAATGGATCATCTAAATGAGGATCAAATCAGAGTAAATTTGAATTTAATATTATATTGAATATGTGCAAGATGTGTAATATTTATTGTTATAATTTGCAGAGTAAAACATCACGAACACCACTGCATAGTTTTCTTGGTATAGCAGAAGATGATTATGTCTCTAGTCCCGATTTGGTAGGCTATAGAGAGAGGGTGAGTCTGAATTGAAAGTATTAACAACTGAAGATTGTACAAAAATCATTTAAGGTACCATCACCACACACAGAAGCTCATGTGGAAAATGGTGGTGAGGAAGAAACAGCTAGTACCAGTTCAGGTAGCACTACACCAAAACAAGCCATAACACCTGAAGAGTACTTTTCCGAAATTGATCTGAATGGCAGAGATATTGGTAGACCAAAGAAAATAAGTACTAAGGTAAGGTATTTTAAATTTACGAGCCGGTCTAATTAAGAAAGTGATATTTATGTTCTAATCATTTATTAAAATTAAAGATTCAAAGATTTAAGGCGAACCTCTGGCTCAGTGAAGAGTATCCGATTCGGTTACAAGAGCAAGTTTTACCTATTTTAGATTTAATGTCTACCATGGCTAGTCCACATGTGTCCAAATTGAAAGACTTTATTACTATGCAACTGCCATCTGGTTTTCCAGTGAAAATTGAAATTCCATTGTTTCACGTATTGAATGCATGTATAACATTTGGCAATGTGTTTGCATTGACATCTCCAATCGAGCATGTTCAAACTATAAATGAAGATGATCGATTAACGTGTGTTGTCGATGACCGTTGCTTCGATATACCTGTTCATTATACAAATAGAGGTTAGCATATTAATATACTTCATTTTTATTTATTAATAATTTTTATTTTATAGATACAGATGTTCGACGTCAATTAACCATAGATGAAGACGATCTCTTACAATATGCTATTGAGCAAAGCTTAGTAGAAAATACAGAGAAAGAGACTGATAAAGTGGATATATGGGAAGCTCTGCGTGGTCAAAGTGGATCATCAACTTCGTCGTTAATGCAAGATGAAGAAGCTCAGTTGCAAAGGTATTTAGAGAGTAGTATTTTTTTCTCACTGCGATTCTTGTTCAACGTACGTACAACCCTTTGGTATAATTGACAAAAAAAAAAATAACTACTACCACCAAGATTTTAGGCTGGAGTTATAGATATTTCTTGATTGTCAGGCCGTTCATCAGACGCCTTAAGTGGTGCTTAGTCTTCTATGTTCAATTCAAACCGGAATTGAACCTAGACCAGCATCCTCAGAGCCATTCGCAGTATGCATTACGCTACCGAAGTCACGTGATCGATATTGTTCTCGTGTTTTGGTGTCTTTTTGATTAGGTCATTAAATATAGTTTGAAGCTCTTGGCTTTAATTAGTTCTTTCAGACTCCCTTTATTGTCTGAAAAATGCGCATCATATTGAACTCAGATCTATTTTTTTTAATTTGATCAGTATTCCTGTTATCGTCGCTGTAGATCGAATACCTCGTAACCCAGAAAAGTTCACTTTTTAGGTAATGATGCACTTTTATTGTAAACAACTTTCCGGATCTAATGAAAAATACCTTGTTAGCCTAAGAACGATAGTTTCAAAGCTAAACGCATAAATAGCAATTCATTGTTATTGGTCCTCAATACTTTTATATCAAGTTTTTTGTTTCTCCCGGAAAAATTACTTTTCCTGGTTACAAGGTATTCGATCTACAGCGACGTTATACTTTCCTTACAAAACTTTGACCACAGATAATAAACTATACAGATGTAGCATCCATATGGGAAAAAATGTCCATAAAAACGAAATTCGTCCAAAAAAAGAGCTTTCTTAAAAATTAAACTTCTTAGAAAAGGGACAACATTTCAATTTTTTTTTCTCTACTACTCTAACATATGGGAGTGCTACACACGGAAATAAACGCACAATTTTGTTTTTGTTTTCTTATTTCTTCTACTCCTTCAAGAGATATGAGAAAAAACGAACGGAAAAAAACCTGTTTAGGTACCTCTCCCTTTTTAGGAATCGTGTGTTTATTATTTTTGTTTTCATGATCTTTACTTGCTACGTGCTTCCGCAGGTCAAATTTGAGACTTCCTATTGAAAGTAAATACAAAAATCCGAGTCTGTAATGCGGTTTTCAAATCGAAAATGAAAATCGTTAAATTTATATAATATGTGCATATGTATTTTGCCTGTGCGCTTCATGATATTTGTTTAGAAAAATATTGAAATTGATTGAGAATGTTTGGAAAAAAACAATTGAAATAAAAATGAATTTAAATATGTACTATAAACAAGAACGTTTCATTTAAAATTTTATGTCAGTTATCACAGAGAAAAGGTTTTTTTTAATAATGTATTATTTTTAATAGATTTAATGAGGGTAGTTAAGTGGAAGTGCGTCGTCGGTTAGCTGTTGATTTTGTATATATGCAATTATTTTCATCTAGATTTGATGGAAGATCGATTAGCTTTTGCCTAGATTCAATTCATTATTGGTCATATATCGGGGTGATGTTTGATTGAGGTAAATTTGTGAATTGTATGGCGTGTTAAAAGAATTTTTTTTTTAATTTGGTGTTTATGAAAAATATTTATTTGTTGAGGTTAATTGTTGTTGATTTTTAAATTTTGGCGATTTAATAGGGTGGGCTTTAATAAAGGAAGGTTCAAAGATAAGGACGAAGCATGAGCTGAACAATTTTGCTCAAAACGTTATATAATGTATAGAACCTATACAAAATTTTTTTTTTTTAATGATAATTATGGAAAGCAGCTAAACGCCTAAAAAGACCACAAATTCAAAATCCTTCTATCAAAGACAGAAAATGAATTGCAAACCCGAAACAGAAAGCTGAAAACCCCTCGGAACATCTCTCGAATGTTTTTAAGCCCTTTCTAGAAAGTGCAGTTAGAAATAATTTACATTTTGTTGATAGTAATGACGAATTGAAAATTCCCTTCGTCACGCTCAAAGAAGTAAAAAGCATGTGTCAATACAAGCTATCAAATAAAAAAGCACCCGGCCCGGGTCTGATCTAGTTACTGCTCAGGTTTTGAAAGAAATGCCAAAAAACCTTCAAAAAACTACAATATACTATAATAAACGCATGTCTTAAGCTTCGATATGTACCACATCATTGGAAAAATTCAGAAGTCATTGTTATTCCTAAGCAAGGAAAGCCACCAACAGAAGTAACTTCTTACAGGCCAATATCTCTTATACCAATTATGGCAACAATTTTCGAAAAACTGCTCATGAAAAGGCTTAGCAAAGTAATAGAGGAAATGAAAACTTATCCCAAACCATCAGTTTCGATTCAGAAATAAACATTCGACGATAGACCAAGCGCATCGAATTACGGATTTTGTTGAAAAGGTATTGAAGAAAAACAAGTATGTTCCGCTCTTTTTCTATAGATGTTGCTAAAGCCTTTGACAAGGTTTGGGATTTGAGTACAAACTGCATAGAGACCCTCCAAGGCAGCTCTACGAAATACTGAAATCATATGTTACAGACCGATTCTTTAGAGTACGGTACGAGCAAGAGTATTCAGAAATTAATAAAACTGAAGCCAGTGTATCACAAGCAAGTGGCCTAGGACCAACAATGTATTTGTTATATACCTACTAGGGATATTCCAGTGAACAATTATGCTATCTTGGCCACACTCTCGCATCGACAAAATCAGTCGCGAAACGATCAAAATTGAAACAAATCGTATGAGTTTTGTCCCATTTTTCAACGTTTCTCGACCAATTTTAACGATGCAAGAGTTACAGAACGTAGGCACAGTTTGGACTTATGGCATCCAATTGTGGGGTTGTACAAAAATAAAGTCCTTCGTGGAATAATAAATGCCCCTTGGTATATTAGAAATAGCGATTTACATCGTGACCTACAAATAGAAATAGATTCTGAAGTGATTAGAAAACACGCTGTTTCACATAATCAGCGACTACATAGTCATTTTAACTCCGAGATGGATACTATATTAAATGTAAGAGATAATGTTCGAAGATTTAGAAGAACAAAGCCCCATGAGCTGATGGTCTAAAAGCGATAGGAAGTATTAAAACTTTAAACTTCTCTCGATGCGATTTTGAATTGAAGAAATAGTTGTCGATCTTTCATAGATTTTCCGGTGGTTTTATTGCAACACAAGTCCCACACTACTCGGTACCGAATATGGCCAAGTGTCCTTTGAAAATTTCCACCTGTAGAGAATTTTTTTTTGATTTGCAGGTAGGTATACCTAATCTACCTATCACATCAAATTTAAATATTTTATTATAATTACATATTTTTATATTATTTTGTATTTGTTTCCTTTTACTAAACAACAGGTCCAAAATGTTGAAATGTATTAATAATCCCTAGAAATAAAATTAAAAATGATGTTTACCTAGCTAATCAAAAAAAACTCCGATCTAACGAATCTAGAATAAAATACGAAAACTTCACAAACAATAAGGCATTTTTCCGTCTCAAAAAAAATAACCCTCACCACTCAAAAAAATGTTCTACCTACCCACATAAAGAATATATCCAATATCCATGGATGCAAAGAAGAAAAAGATTTCATATACTTTTTATTTTTTGTCGCCAGCCTCAGACGACCTTAAAAAAATTGTACATACAACACAGTAAAAAAAAAAAACAAACATAATCGCAATGTCTTTCGTCTTCCTCTCGATCGTTGCTGACTGCATAGTATTGCAGAAACAAAAAAACACGTTTTTGTTCAATTTTTCCCCATTCATTTCATTTCTATATTCTGAGTAACAGAGCAAGAGGGAAAACATTTGAGCGAGCACGCAAGAGAGAACTTTTTCCAAAAGACAAATAGCTTTCTTTCTGTGCTTTACCATGAACAGGCTAAGAGCTTTCTTGCCCGTTGATCGTCTGCGTGGTGTAAAAATAAATTGGGACATTTTTTTCTATGGGGATGCTACATCTGTATAGTTTATTATCTGTGCTTTGACCAAGTGGGCCTTGGAATTTCTTATTTTGATAAGTTTTTTTTTGTGTATTCAATATTTTTTGTAAACTTTGTGTTTTTCTAGTCAAGCAGTCGAATATGAATGAATGGTAAATTAAGCTTTGATTTAAGAATTTTGTTTTGGTTAACTTATCTACTATAATTATTCGACTATAACAAAACAATGAAGTTTATGAGGAAAGTATGTGAATTGAATTCGAATATGATAAGTGACTTGCGGGAGGGCCAGCGAGGCGGCGACAGCCAATTCAAAATTGTTTTAGAAATAGATATAAAATTGATTTTTAAGAGAACTGTAATGGAGAGTCTGAAAATTTGTTTGCATAAGTTCATATTTATATATAGTATTATTTTGTATTAATTTTGTTGTATTAATTTTGTTTTTAAATAATATGTACATACATATGTAACATACTTCCAGGTAGTAATCTTTTTCCACCTGAAACAATTGACGCGCAGTGTCAATTGGTGTTCATTCATTCATATTCAGCCTTTTTGTAAGTTTCACCCGAACTACATTCCACCCGGAAAATTTTACATTGCACTTTCGCTTATGTTCGCTTCATGTTCGAAAAATTTCCCTTATTGTAGGGGGAATATAATGCCATTGACAGCCTAAAGTTTCACTTTTCTTAAGTAGGCGAACGAAATTTCGTTCGAGCTTTTAAAATTCCGGGGCAACAAAAAACTTTAAGGTGAAATATTTTTCGGGTGAAACTCACAATAAGGCTGACTATATTTAATTATAGAACACAATTATATTGGACGAAAAACTATATAAACTTGATTTAATAAAAATGTTAAGTTACCTAGTCCCTGCAGGTGGTGACATAAAACATGATTTAAATAAACATCACTACCGGCTAATTTGATAAGAATCGCAAAGTTATTATAATTATTATATTTTAATTGAAGCATGCAATTTTTAAACATTTAACAAAGTCTTTTGTTTTTCACAAAACCAAACCGACAAAAATATCCACTATCCACTTACCAATTAAATTAAGAATCAATTCCCATTCTCCACGTAACCTACAACAGCAACCTCAACAACAACAGCTTAAAAACAATTACGCTTACATGAAAAACATATTCAAGTAGTTACTTAACATTGCTAACTAAATAAAGTCATCTTTTCTTATTCATTTAAAAATCACAAAAATTGTATCGCTAAGCCCCCTTGTATTTAATATCCCGCATTTAACCTTTTCCTCCCACGCGCAAAAAAAATAGAGTTCTACAAGAATCCATCTACCAAGGTCGTGGTAATGGTTCCCCCGCTTTCGACGACGACGACGGTGGGTTCAACTACACGGATGCCGATTTAGCAATGGCCTTGCGCCTCAGTCAGCAAGATCAACATCAATATGAACTTGAATTACAAAGAGAACAAGAAATGATCGAAGAGGCACTGAAACTAAGCCTTGCAGAGAAATAATTTTGTTTTCAACGGCAATATTATGTTAAATGTATTATGTTAAAAAATTATAAATATGACTTCCTAATTTAAACAATTACATATTATAAAATTATTCTTTTCTTATTCATAAACGGCTAAAAATATTGTCACTGAAACAAATAATATAAAAGAGCATATAAATGTTATATGAATTTGTATTTATATACAAAACATACATTTTTGTGATATTTTCCAACTTTGAGATACAATTTAGAGTATGTAAACCTACTACAAATAAAAAAATTAAATTATTTAGAAAAGTCTAAAATTGTCATATACAGATTTATAAAAAAAAACTAAACACTATTTTTTTTTCAACTTGTTTTTGTTTGTCTTTTTATTATAAATAAAATAAACAAAAATAATCAATTTCCAAAACACTTAAAGGTTCATATATTATAGTAATAAATAATATATAGACATCGTATGTTTAAACAAAACCCAATAAATTGATGATAAAATAAACTTATCTTTAACACGAAAATCTACCTATAGAACGGGTATAAAAAGTTTGTTATCAGAATGAATTAAACAAAAAAAAACATTTGTAAAATGCAAAGAAAATACGAATTAAATAAAAGTATTTTTCAAAATGTATCCCAATTCTGAACAAACTATAAGAAGAAAATCTAACAAATAAATGTAACTTTTATTAAAATTTTGTTTTTTATTTTGTATTAAGTTCGGTGTGTATCGAAACACAGAATTAAATATCAATAAAAAGATCTCAAAAGATAAAACAGCGGTGGAATCGGCTAAGGTGAGTTGTGTTAAGTGATAATCATAATCAACAAATTCCGTCTGCGTAAGGTGATTGTCACATGTGACAATCACATTTTTGTGAATAATTTCTGTGACAGCTTTTTTGCTGTTCAAGTTAAATAAAAATTTGTTTGGTGATATGAATTTTCCGCGGATTTTTTTAAAATGAATGTGTTTGTGTTTGTGCCGGTAGATTTGTTTTTTCAAGAAGATGACCAAATTGAAAATAATTATAGTGTGCGTCTCTTGAAGATAAATTTGAGGAATAATATGAAAATATTAAACCTTCCAAACTCAAAGTTAGTAAATATAATTCGTCCCATGAACATTATTAAAGTGTTCTAATTGACACTTTAATTCAGAGGTGAAGAATTATTTTCTTGGTTTCTTTATGAATAAATAAAGGTACAAATTTTATAATTTAACAGATTCATACAAAATTTTCGATTAACCAAGGAGATATTTTTAAATATCTTTCATCTTTTGGATTTGCCAGCTGGAGTTCGGTCAACTCACATTCCTCCCATTTTGCAATTGGCTACAACGCTACTAAAGGCAAGTTGGTGCTGACTGGTCAGCTCCAATGGGTCAGAGTACTGTGTCTGAAGTGACGTTGAGGACATTAAGGATAATGGAGGCAAAACTTTGTCCTTCTAAAATTAAATTCGTGCTATGGGAAGCAACTAAGAGTTTCGTTTTTGAGAATTTTGGCATACCAGGAGGTACATAGTTTTTCTACTGGGCAAAAAAAGTAGTAGGGACTTATCTTTTTCTTTTCTAGTAATGGGGTGCGTTGATGGTAGCCACATTATGATACTCCGGCCATCAGAAAACGAACATGTGTTCTTCAACCGGAAAGGAAGACACAGTATTAATGCTATGATTGTAAGCCAATTTATTAATATTTATTGATGTACCTAGAGCATATTTATTTTCATTCCAGATCTGTGACGAAAAAATAAAAATCCTTTCAATTAATGCGAAATATGGATGAAGTGCCCATGACAGCTTCATTTGGAGACAAAGTACCATAAGAAATATATTAAATCTTGACTACTGTGCAGGTAGAACATCATGGCTTCTGGGTACGAAAAGAAAATAATCATTGCCTAGTTCTTTCACATACTTTCTTCTTTTGTATTTTCTCAAGGTGATAGTGGCCCCCATGGAACCATTTCTAATCACTCCGCATAGAAATGCAGCCGAAAATTCACCAGAAGCACGTTTTAACTATGAAGTTACACTCCCAAGCCAGGAGCATTGTTGAACGATGCATTGGCTGCATGAAAGTAATTCTCTTTCTGTCATAAAACCTTAAATTAAATTATTTATTCTGTTGTGCTTACAGCTCGATGGAGAAGTGTTTTGGAAGAGCGGAAGGTGAGGTACTCTCCAGAAAGGTCAGCGCAAATAATTAATGTTTGTGCCGCTCTCCACAACATATGTTGCGAGCAAAATGTTCCACTTCCGGAAGAAAGAGGAGGGTTAGTTAGCGGAAAATATAAATAATGAAGGTATAGGAATCCGCAATAGAATAAGGGATAGTCTTTCGGCTAATCGTCGGGGAAATTAAATACTTTTTGAAGTTCGATAATGAGAGCTACAATATGGATAAGAGAACATAAAAAGTCAAATGAAATTAAAGAAAGAAAATAATTTTTGTATGCAAATAATATTTATTTTAAATAAACAAAATTCATTCCACGGTATCCATGCCTCATTTTACTTTTCTCCAAAAAAATACATTGTAGATGCGGCTATCTTCCCCATATGTTCATAGAATAAATGCTTAAAGAAAAAAGAATTATACTAAACAAATTGTGGTTGTTTTAAAAAATGTTGGCACACAATTATGACCACGTCACCCTACAGCCTACATAAAATTAATGTTATAAGTGTGTACCTAAAAATTCACTGCTCTACCTACTTAAAATATTTCTAGTAGATTTTATATCAGCCATGTCAATGACTTCATGATCTTTACGAATATCTAATAATAATACAAGAAATATTAAGCTTGCAATTTTGAACAATTGTTGTCATAAGTCGA
Organism: Epistrophe grossulariae; assembly: GCA_929447395.1. NCBI lineage: Eukaryota > Metazoa > Arthropoda > Insecta > Diptera > Syrphidae > Epistrophe > Epistrophe grossulariae. Next base: position 89,190,478 of record OV839566.1, read on the forward strand.
ACTCTCTGTAGTTAGTCCCTAAGAAGATATAAAGCGGAGAAATTTCCTAAAACCATTCAGGTAAACACATTAGGTCTTATTTATAAAAGTTGTCTAACTTTGGACAACTGTCCAACTTTGGAAAATGTGTTCAAAAACCTTGTTTATTGTTGTCTTATAGCTGCCTAACTAAGCCACAGGAATAGAGTGTCTTAACCGCGAATAAATAAAGCATATTTCCACATACATATTTGAAAAAACCTATGACAAAAAACGAAAAAAACCACACCAAAAGAAATATTATAACAACCGAACATGGAGCAAGCAACAAATATAAAAAACAATAAAATATACGAGTAGAATAACAAAATTAAATTTATTTAAAACAAAAAAAATCACAGCACGGTTTCACAGCAATTTATTTCCTCAAGTATTGCCAATGGAGCCGCTGGGGAGTTAACAATTTTTTCCATTTTTTGAGCGCATTGTGTCTCATATTCTAAATAAAGTAATGTGAAGACTTACATCGGAACAACAAAAAGACAACTAGGTATAAGAATGACGGAGCACAAAGCAGACATAAAAAAGAAGAAACCATCAACAGGGCTATCGCAACACATAATTGATAGCGACTAATTTCGATGATGTAAGAGTACTCGACAAAGAGAAGAGAACGATGACGAGGTATACTCTTGAAAGCTTGCGGATACAACAAAAATTAAAAAGAACGATGAACACACAAGAAGATCGAGAAAACACCATTGTAAGCTACGCATTAGCAATAAAATAAGTACCTGAACTATACTGTGATAATTTATGTTTAAATATCTTTTTTATTTTTGTCAAACTAAATAAAAACAACAGTTACAAAACAAAACAAAAAAACAATGTAAAATACAACAAAAAACAACATGTAAGTCTTAAAAATAACCAACTATTTAAAAAATTGTATAAAATAATAAACAAACAAAATTTTTCATAATGTTAAATTTAAGATCAATAATAACCCATGAAGAAGTTGTGAATAGCGGTGAAACGTTGGGTAAAAGATAAAATAAAGTTTTTTATGTGCATTTAAAATCAATTGACCAAAATAGCCTGCATTACCAAATATAAATCTACAAATGTGAAGTGATGTTTTTTTAGTTAAAAACATTCTTGTAGAACACTTTCAAATTGATATTTCATAGCATTTGCTGTAAAAAAGCAAATTGTCTGAAAACAAAAATATTCTTCAATTACGTAATAAGGGTCGAATTACGTTTTTTTTTTTTGATGGCAAGGCGCTCACATCTTTTGAGCGCCCGTAGTGCAGAGTTATTTTTCAACGTTTTAAATTTTTTTCCCATTACTTTATATGTATTGAATATAATACACAATCAGCCAGTAAAATGAAAAAATTGTACTCATTATAGACGACGCCGTATTTACATTATATATTTACATATATATTTAAATAAATTATTGCATGTGTATTCACAATTTTTATTTTTATTTCACTTTTGTATTTTAATTGATTTGATATTGGAGATTTTCAACGTGTTTTTTCATGAAATAAATAATAGATTTTATTTTAAATAACTAAAGATATTTAAAATAATATCTTTTATTTATATTGAAGGTTGAACAACAACACTTGAGTGCAGAGCTACCACCAACTTTTTATAGGCTGGAGTTATAGCTATTTCACGACTGAAACGCCGATCATCAGACTCCTTTAAGTGGTGCTTGGTCTTTGTTCAATTTTAATAATAACAATTGTGGATGATAATTTTTATTAAAATAATTTTATTTGCATCATCGAAAATGTATTTTGTTATTTTTTAATAAAATAATTCGCTATCAAATTTTAAATCTTCATACAAAAGTCATTTTTTCAAAATATTTTCAAAACTACCATACTCACCGAATATATTTTCCTGGAAAACATGCAAAGATACCAACATAACAAGCAAATTCATAGGAAGGTTAATGTTCACATTAGAGTTACTGAAATTTGACTGTGCTGTTAACTTGTTGTTTTTGCATTTGCATGTTAAAAGTTGGCTTAATGTGAAAAATTTCTTTGCATTATGGCCAGTTGTACAATAGTGGTTCAGCCTCGGTTCGAGATTTTAACTCACCGATTTCGGCGGATTAACGAAAGTTCAATGATGGTTCAAGTATGTAATTGGTTATTATCACACACTTGAACAGTAAACCACTGTTGAAACTCAATTAATCCGCCAAAATCGGTGGATAAAAAATGCTGAACCACGGTTTAAATATTTGTACAACTGGCCCTTAGAAAGTCAACAAAACATGCCTAGTACCTTCTTTTTTTTGCTCGGTGCAATATTTTTTTTTTAAATACATAGTTAATGATTAATTTTTTTTATTGCATTTGAATTTAAAAATATAAATGTTTCGGTAAGGATTAGTTCACGAACAAAATTATTAAATACATATTAGAAAAAACGAGTTGAAAACTGTATTTTTACTGTTTTTTTAAATCAATATGTTTTCGAAATCTTACTGTATTATGATTTTTGGCTCCCAGACATTGGAAGATACTTTTAATACCTTTAAAATAAGACCGAATTCGTTTTAATCAAAGCACTAGTTTATCTATGAAATTACGCACTCAAACGCCTTCGTGAAATTGTAGAGCGAACCCACAGTACACATATTAAAGGTAATATATTGCGCAGGTTGTCAAAGTTGGAAATGTCAAAAAATTAAAAATGGCTGTTCGAGTGACCACAGGAACTCAACGCGCATCATTAGAAACAACAACAAAATATTGAAATTAGACAAGGAAAGGGGCACTGAATCCACCATTTTACCACCATAATACCTCGATTTTGACAGATGCGCAGAACTGAACAAAAATGAAAACGCTAATAATATTACCTTTAATAAGTTTGTTCGTTTACTTCTCGGACTAAATCTGGTAAACTGTCAAAATTGGAGGAGTGGGGGTGAAATTCTCTCAAAGAGAAGCAAACCTGTCCGAGAATACACGAACGCCTTAAACCAAAATATTTTCCAGTTTTTAAACGTCAACAAAAAGTAAACAAAAGCAAAAATGTAAACAAAGCAACAAAATTGAAATTTTCATGATAATTTCACATTCTTTATTAAATTTGATGATGAACAAACGTTGTAAGTATTTACAAATACAAAATACGACACTAAACAGGAACATCACGTAATTTTTTTTTAATAACCCCGAATTCTATGAAGAATTCAGAACTACATAAGACAGAATTGAAAAAAAACACTGAATTAAAGTACACTTCACAAACAAAGTTTCTTAAATAATTTATTAATTTTTTTATTAAAAGTCACTTCTTTTATTAAAATAATTAATTTTTGTAAGTTAACGAATTAAAAACTACATTTTTACTAAGACAAAACAAAAAGTAAAAAACAGCCATTTTGTAAATTTTTTGTTGTTCTTTGTCTTTCAAACTGGCTTCTGACACAACACAGCACTTACCAGTTTTTGCCCGAAGAAATTTCTCGGGTAAAAACTGGCAAGAAGGGGAAATTATTTTCTCTCTCATGAGCGCTCTCTCCTGCCAGAAACTACCCAAAATTTGCGTACGCGAACGCCTTCGGACTAAATCTGGTAAAAAATGGTAGTTTTGGGTAGTTTCTGGCGTGTAAGCGAACGGACCTAATATGTGTACTGTGAATGCCGACATCCCAGTGTTCATTGACTGGTAAATTCATAGATCTGTTTGATCACTATATCAAATCCCCTTTCTTTTAAATAGATTCATACAAATATATATATATATTTTTAAATATTATAAATATTATATATAACAAAAATAAATATAATAAAAATAAAATAAAATATTTCTTCAAAACTTCATTTCTTAAGTATGTATTATTGTTATGTAAATTGAAATTATTTTTATGTTAAATATTCTTTATGTTATTTCAATTATAAAAAATTTTTTAAAGTATATTAGGAATTAAATTAATAATAATCACATCTGAGTGTGATTTTACAAAAGTACTTTATTAGATAAGAATATTGTTATATCTGATAATATTTGATGTAATATACTTAATTTTTATGTATTTATTATTTCATGTTTCGTATTTCTTCATCAGTTATATAATCTTTTAAATAATGTGGTTTTTCTTTTAGAGGTTCTTTTAAAATTATTATTTACAGTTTCGTTTTCTTTATTTATGTTTTGCTCATTGAAGTTGACATTTTCATTTGAGTTTTCATTAACATGTTCATTTACATTTGAGTCTTCAATATTAACATTTTCATTTAAGTCTTGGTTTGTGTATGAATTTTGGTTTATATTTTCATTAATATTTTCTGATTGATTTTCTAAATCTTTGTCATAGTACCTATTTGGTGCGATATTAGATTTTGACATTTTGTTTGTATCTCTTCTAAGATGAATTCTATTTCTATCTTGTATTTTATTATTTTCTTTAAGTATTTTATATGATCTAGGCTTTTTATTCTGTTCTAATATAATAGCTGGTTCCCATAGTTTATTCTGGTTTTGAACTCTAACTCTGTCTCCTTTTTTAAATTCAGGTAAATTTTTGGAATTTTTGTCATAATACTGTTTTTGTTTACATTGTCTCTTTCTAAGGTTTTTGTCATAAGTTTTTGTTGCTATTATTTTCTGAGGCAATAATCCTCGAACTTCTCTTCAGTAAAGGGGTTTGTTAGGTGAAGGTATATCTGAAGATGTTGGCATGTTTCTGTATTCTAGTAAAGATAAATATGGATCTTTTTTGTCATAGCTGGCTTTCTTTAATAGTCTCTTTAATGTTTGTATGTGTCTCTCAACCATACCATTGCTCTTAGGTTAGTGCGGACTTGACATAATGTGCTTAAAGCTATAAGCTTTGCTAAAATTTTTAAAATTTAAACAATTGTATTGAGGTCCTCCGTCACTTCTCACTACTAATGGTGTGCCGTGTCTTGCGAAAATAGATTTCAAAATGTTAATTGTTGACTTACTTGACATATCTGGGAGTATGGCCATTTCAATATATTTAGTGTAATAATCTACTGCGATTAAGTAATTATTTCCTTCGAAATAAAACAAATCGGTACCTACTACTTGCCATGGTCATTTTGGTATTTCTTGATCAATCATTTCTTCTTTAGGGTTACTTTTTTGAAATCTTAAACATGTCGAACAATTTAATACTATATCTTCAATCTGTTTTGACATTCTTGGCCAAAATATTATTTCTCTAGCCCTATTTTTTGTTTTATCTAAACCCATATGATTATAATGTAATCTTTTTAACATTTCTTGTCTTAAAATTGTCGGTTTAATTATACTGTTATTTTTAAAAATAAATCCATCTGATTCGTAGATTTCATTGTTAAAAGTATTGTATCTTTTTAGAATATCCTGTATTTTTTTTTTTTTTTTTTCACTAGGCCAACCTATTTTCATTAATTTATTTAATTCTTGTAATTCTTCTGTCTTGTAGTTATATCTGCTATAACTAATTCTTTTCCTGGTTTATGAATTACTTCTATATCGTAAGGTTGTAACCGCATTCTGATTTTTTGTAGTCTAATCGGAATTTTATTAAATGGTTTTCTAAATATTGGAATTAAAGGGTTGTGATCACTTTCTACTATTGTGTTTCTACCTGCAATATACTGATGAAATCTTTCACATCCGAAAACAATTGGATGCATTTCTTTTTCAATTTGTTCCCATTTTCTTTGTGAATCTGTGAATGCTTTTGAAGCATATGCAATTGGTTTGCCTTTATGCATAATAACTGCTCCTACTCCTGTATCACTTGCATCGACACTTACTGTACACTGTAAATTTGTGTCATAATATGCTAGCACTGTGTATTGTACTAAACTTTCTAATAATTTATCATAAGCCTCTTGTTGTTCAGTTTCCCATATGATCCTGATCCTTTCTTATTAATTTTCTTAATGGTTCGGTTAAAACTGATGTATTAGGAATAAATTTTCCTATATATGTGATCATACCTTTTCGTAATCCTTTTCAGAGGAATATGACAAGACATGCAAATCGTCGCCAGTATTAGACATTTTTTACCAAAATGTTAGAGGACTTCGGACTAAGACCAACAAGGTCTACTATTCAACTTTTACCTGCTCCTATGATATAATTTCATTGACATAAACTTGGTTACATGCCGGTATCAATGATTCCGAAATTTTTGACAAAACATTTAATGTCTTTAGACGTGACAGATACACTGATCCAAATACCGACACTGTTGGAGGCAGAATTTTAATTGCTGTAAAATCTTCGTATGTAGCTGTACCAATTCATGTTCCCGTGGCACTTGACAAAGAAATACTCTGCCTAAAAGTATCATTTAATGATAGAAATTTGTATATTGTAACTTTATATATTGTTCCTGGAAGTCCACAAGATGTTTATTCAAAGGTTTTTTAATACTTAAGCTTCGTAAGTGAATTACTAAATTATCAGGATGAAATTATTTGCTTAGGAGACTTCAACCTTTCCAATGTAACTTGGTTGCGCTGCCCTGATGCGAATGTTATGTTACCAACTGGTAACCTTAGATCTGACGATTCAAGACTAATTGATGATATTAAATCACTTGGACTTCATCAACATAACGATATTTTAAATACTAATGAAAAATTGCTGGACTTGGTGTTTAGCACTATTGATGACGATATTATTACGGTAGATAAATCAATTGAGCCTCTAGTGACTGAAGATAATCACCACCCAGCGCTGATTTGTTCACTTTTTAAAAATTTTAATAAACTTAATAATGAAATATGTGATAAAGTTTTTACTCATTTAATTTTAAAAAGACCGATTTTATAAAAGTAAATTCCTTGTTGTCACAAGTAGACTGGTCTCATCTGAATAATTGTTTAAATGTTAACTCTATGGTTTTTGAATTCAATAACATTATGTTTGATTGCTTTCTTGAATCTGTTCCTCTTGAAATTGTAAAATCGAGATCTTTTGTTCCAGATTGGTACGATAGCGAAATTAAAAGCCTTAAAAATCGAAGAAACTAGCTATGGTCCAAATATAAACTATCTCCAACTGAGAATAATTTTAAACTATTTTGTGAATCGACAGATATTTTCAATAGAATTTCAAGTTTAAAGTATCTTAATTACATTCAGAAGGTGCAAAGAGATCTAAAATTGAATCCGAAGTATTTTTGGAAATTCATAAATAATAAAAGAAAATCTAGTCCTTACCCGTCTGTTCTCAAGTCTAACGACACTTCAAGTCATGATCCACGGGTTATAACACAACTTTTTTCGGACTTCTTTCAAAGTGCCTTCAACTGTGATACTTACAACTGTGATACTTTAAGCTGTGATACCTCAAACTCTGATATTTCAAACTGTGATAAACCTGACGTCATAGCCCAAGACTTTGGCCTATTGAAATCTTTTACTTACTTGACTGATATGAACTTTAATATTAATACTGACAACATTGCGAAGTTTATATCTAATCTTGACGAGAGTTGTATACGGTCCTGATGGTATACCCTCTACTATTTTGAAAAACTGCGTAAATCATTTGTCGTTGCCTTTGTCCATTCTTTTTAATTTTTCAATATCTTCTTGTTTATTTCCATCGATTTGGAAAAGTTCCTTTATAACCCTTAACATAAGAAAGGTAAAAAAGACGAAATTAAAAATTACAGGCCTATTGCTAAATTATCTGTGATCCCTAAACTCTTTCAGTCTATTATTTGTGAATCCCTATGTTTTTATGTTAAATCCATTATCGTTCCAAATCAGCACGGATTTACAAAAGGCCGCTCTACTGTAATGGAACTTGCAGAAAACTGTATTGACTCATTTAAAAATAAAAAACAATTGGACTGTATTTTTACTGACTTCAGCAAGGCGTTTGACAAACTCTCACATCATATTTTGCTTTTTAAATTAAGAAAGCTGGGATTTAGTGAACATTTTGTAAAGTGGCTCCAATCTTATTTACTTGATAGATCTTACTCTGTACTTTTCAATGGTTGTGAATCAAACAAGTTCAAAGTTAATTCTGGAATTCCACAAGGTAGTCATTTGGGCCCTATCCTTTTCATTTTAATTATAAACGATTTGCCGTCTAAGTTGAAGCACTCTAAGTGCCTCATTTATGCCGATGATGTAACAATCTTTAAAACTATATCAAATACTCGTGATTGTGAAAAGTTGCAATGTGATCTTAATTCGTTTTTTGATTGGTATGCTCGTAACTGTTTACTTCTTAACATCGATAAATGTAAAACTTTGAACTTTACGAGAAAGCTTTCTTTAATTTCTTTCAATTATTTGTTTAATGGTGTATGATTATCTCGTGTAAACTATATGTCTGTCCTTGGTGTGTCATTTGATGGCAAACTTAAGTTCATACAACACATAAACTCTATAACTAATAAGGCCAATTCAATTCTTGGTTGGATTAAGAGAGAGTCAAAACAATTTTCTAATCCTTTTGTTATAAAACAACTTTTCATAAAATTTGTTCGACCAATTCTAGAATACGCAAGTCAGGTCTGGGCACCCAATTATGCCTGCCATAAAGCCAGGCTAGAGCTGGTCCAAAAAAGGTTCCTAAGATTTGCACTTAGGGGGTTAGGATGGGATAATCCCTACGATCTTCCACCTTACCACCATAGACTTAAACTTATTGATATGCCGAGTCTTGAGAGCAGACGTTCTTATTTATGTTTTGTCTTCATTTTTAAATTAATAAATGGAAATATAGACTCTTTGCACCTTCTGTCTCGTATAAACTTTAATGTTCCCCAAAGAAACCTGAGGAATTTGACCGATTGCATACATATCTCAAACTATCGGACCAACTTTGAACAATTTCCTCCTTTAAATAGAATGTTTAAATTATTTAATTATTTCAATGATAAATATATCAATTTGTTTGATCAAAGAATAAATTTATCGAGTAAATTCAAGTTAACTTTTTTTGCCAACTATTCATAATCTGTATATAAACTCTTTGTAAAGCTAGTACTTAGCTGAGTTAAATAAATAAATACCTAAAAATCTTTCAACTGCTTTCTTATCTTTTGGAATACCCATTTCTTTTAATGCTTTAATCTTATTTTCATCTATTTTAATACCGTTTTTGTCAAAAATGTGACCTACAAATTTTATTATTTATTTTATTTATTATTTTCGAACATAACGAGTGCGAAAGAGAAAAAAGATGAGACGGAAGACCAGTTGCCCTGTGAGTCGTGGGCCAAGATTTCCGAGACTCTTTTTGACGTTTCTTTTTATATAACTTTATTTTGATGATTTTCAAAGGGAAATTCGAAAAAGCGTCAGGCGCAAAGAATCATCGTGTAATAGCGTGCGACTCACAGGATGATTTTCAAAGAGAAATTCGGAAAAAGAGTCAGACGCAAAGAATCATCGTATAATAGGGGACTTACTGGAAAAGGAATTTTGCGTGATTGTTCAATTATAGGCTCATAATTCTCTTTTAATGAAAAATCATATTCAAAATCTGGTATTATACCAAGTCCCTCAAAAGAATCTATAAATTTCAAAAATATCATTATAATTAGAAATAACGTCAATTCTCTGAAGCAAATTTGTTGCAATAATTGTAGGTAGCCCTAACACCGGAATAGATTTACATTTTGTAATATAATATTTCACTTTATATACTGTGTTTTTAATTTTCGAATCTGTTATGACGTACCCTATAATATCTAACATAGAACCACCATAACCCTGGGTCTCCACTAGAAATAAATCACTACAAGATATGTGTCATGTAGTCAAATTTTCTTGTGGAGACCCCTTAAGTCTGAAATATTTTTATTTTCAGACATCAATTTCTTTATTTATGTCTTGTCTTTTCAGAAGATGTAATAGGGTTGCTAGTTGAAATTTGATAAATTGTTAATTTTATCTTTCATGATTGCGGACGGGTATGCTTGTGGGTGCACGGCCTTTAGCTCGCCGGAAACGGTGTAGGATCTTGTCCACAAACACAAAAATTCAACCCATTACATAAAACATAAAACATGCCAAAAAAATCTATTTGAATTGAAAATATATAAATTAAAAGCAGACGGACATATACCCCAAGAGGGCGCTAAGATGTTATTAGCTTTGGCCTAACCCACCCTACCATGGAAGTCAGCGGCCTAAATTCGACTTCCCCAAAACCTTGGGCTTACCTTTTCATCTCAGCTCAGTTCAAATGTCCACCACTTATTCCGGTTACCATCAGCATCCCCTGAAATTTAAACGCTTAAATTGCCATCAAGCTACCCGCTTGACAATAAAAAATCTTGATTTCAACCATAATGGTGCGATTCACAATTAAGGATTTTATTCAAACAAAAATACAGCATAAATTTCTTTTAAAGCAATATTTGTATATAAAAAGAAATAAAAAAAAACATAGAAAATTAGGATGGTAACCCTTCTCTTAATTATATATACAAAAAATATTACTAACTCAAAACAAAAAAAAAAATTATTTTAAATAAGTATCTAGGAATTTACAATGCAAAAATTCAAACTAAATCAAAAGATACGGTATAGACCTAGCTTCAACCCGTTTATTTTTTTTGTAACTGTCGGCTAACACCTTAAATAATAACGTTTACTGGCACCTTTTGTGCCCTATCAGCTTCTCCTACCTGAATCGAGCTCAATCTGGGCAGAAAGGAAATCTGATTCGCAATACAAAAAAAATGAACCTTTTATCACAGGAGAAACCAAATGAATCCGAAGAATTCCGTGACAGTTCTACAAAAATTCCTAAGTACTTTTACACAAAAGGAAACAAGGAATCAAAAAAAAAGTGAAAGGTTTTAACAAAAAAAATGTAAAAAAAAGAATAATATCGCACCATAAAAATTATGTTACAAACAAAACAAAACAAATAAATAATAAAGACTTAATCAGCTACGAAAAGTATTAATTTTTTTGATAAATTTCAGGTAAATGCCCGCTTATATGCAAAGTATATATGCATATGTGTATATATGTAGATATAAGCGTGCGTGTATTTATTTGTCTATATATATATAGATATCGATTTAGATGTAGATTTAGGTATAGGTATATGAGGCTCAGGCGATTTTCCTTTTGCTGTTTTGGTAAGTATTAATTGATTTAATCCAACTGATCTTTTAAATGTTAATATAAAAAAAAAACATAAAAGAAGTTTTTTATTTATCGATTCCTCGTATGGGAGTTTTGCTTCTTCTTAGATATCTTGAGCAGTGTAAGATAAATTGAGGTGGGCGATCACGACTTCTGTAGTCGAGAGTCGATGATCGCCAAACTGCTCTCAAAATCCTATAGAAAGATATTAATTATCTTTAGCACTTTGAGTAGCTCGAAAATTAGGATTTTATATGTTTTAATATATATATAAGTACATATATCTTGAATATATTTTAAGAAATATTTAAACCACTCACCGAATCAAGTCTTTTTTTTTTGGTTATTTACATAAATACTTCCCACACTTCGTTTTGTATAATTTCGTGATGTCTTCGTAAAATGCAGGATACGAAATAATTATATGCTGTACCTTTACACTCTGTAATGTTTTAATTATTTTTTTATTAGCGCTGAATTTTTCCTTTCGATTTCACTTTGTTATTTAAACTTACTTTGTATTTTTAATTCAGAAAATTAATTTCTTATTCACTTATGAATTTCTTTAATATAAGAATGAATTACGTTTATTTCTTTTTGAATATAACATATATTATAATATACGTTACTATCTGTATGTGGGTAATTTATATTATGGGTTTGAGAAAAGGCTTTCTCATATCACCCAGATAGTACGATGGTTAATATAACTCTGTCTTCTATACTCTATCCCAGAACCTATCAACCAAAGTTCAAAGCCTATCCGCTATAATCCTCTAAACGGCAGAATCATTTGATTTTACCGGCCAATCAAATCAAATCCTGCCGACAAATTAACAAAAAAAAACAATTTCAAACCAAAATTTAAAGTTTAAAGAAAAGAACGCACTCATCGAAAAGCCATCTTTGTATCAACCTATGAACTATTTTTCATAGGTTGGCCATCATTAATCTACTACATAGGTCAAAGTCGGCCATTACTATTTTTCTTCCACAAGAAGAAAAGAGCGCGACATAGTAAAAAACTTGAGCAAGAAACAATGTCAAAAATAAAATAAACCAAAAAAAAACAAATCAAAACAAACGAGATTATGGCGGCGACGGGAGGCGAAATTTTTCTTATAAAAAGAATAAATTTTAATCAGGTAAGTCCAATTAAATAATCATTTCATAAAGACAAATCTTAGTTTTATAACTCTTACTTTACAGCAATCCAAAGAAACGCAAGTGATACCAATTGTGGGTACCAACCATTCATGTCGGTTGTCAGTCGTGGAACAAAATCAACAAATAACACAGGTAAGTTTCTAAATTCATTAACTGTTTTAATGCATGAAAAGATAATGATAATAATGTTCTTTCTTTATTGTAGGTATCAGCATTCGCATTGGACAACTTTACTTGTTATACCAGCAAGTCCAGGTAAGTACCTATTTCAGCTTAGGTAATCAAAAATTGTATTTGCATTTTTTTTTTTTTTGCAGATATATGGTGTCACAACAAATCACTGGACTTGGAGGAGACCTTGACGACATCAAGAACAGTGAAACGACATTATGGATAGCAGAGAAAAAAACTTATAACTATCCACCCGTAATACTAGGTGTGATGTGTGATCCTTTTAGCCTTGAAAAGTTCTTCTCAGTGGATGATGAATAGCCATGATGAAAAATCTATCCTCAGTGAAGAAGTAGTTTCTGGTGGTTTGTGTCTTAGATAAGATAAATATCAACACAAATAATGAACTATGTAATTTTCTTTTAGCTGGTGGTGTAAATTAATTGCATTGCGGATTAATTTTATTACTACATTCTTGAAGTGCTTTCAATCACTTACACAGAGCAGAAGGAATTGACTGCAGTCAGAAGTACTTGGCATTGTATGCTACAGCCCAATGGAACGAGTCCACTAGTGTTGAATGTGAAGTGTAAGAGTCATCGGTGAGTTATTCAAATAATGCAAAGCAATATAACTTTCGTTTAGAAAATCTTTAATTATAATATGAGGTGGTGAATAGGAATATTTTAATAAAATAAATTCAAAGTTTCTTATTGGAGCGATGATGGTATCGCCATCAGAGTAGTTCGTGGTTTCATTCCGTTCGCAGTCAATAAGTAGATTCTTAGGTTTTCAACGTGGGGAAGAACCCTCACAGGCCGGGCAATTTATATATGTTTATATCCGTGTTGTATGCACGCCTGCTGCGTGCGTGGATTTTTTTTTTTTTTATGATAGTAGTGTTTTTCAGTTTGCTTGGCTTTTCAATAATGTATACTTGCCGGTTACGTGGCTTAGGTATGCAATAAAAAAAAATGAACTTAAAGGTGAATACATTATTTGCAAGTAGGTACTTAAATTTTTTTTTTGTAATTTCAAGGGTATCATTGTATATCTAAACATGCTAAAGATAAGATAACAATTGATAACTAAAGGAGTGTGCAAATTAATCTAAATCAATAAATAATCAGAAAATGAATAAGTAATGAAACCAATAAAAAATAAGTAAAGAAATCGGAAGGTACTCACAAAGTTCGAATAAATAAGAAGAAGAGAATGAATAAGCAATAAAGATGAATCAAGGAGTTAGTATACTAAATAAACGGAAATAAATAAATAACAGATAGTTATATAAATAGTCAAACATAATAAATAAATATTTCAACAAGGTAAACAAGTAAAGAAAATAAATAAATTAACAATTAAGAATGTAACAAAAAAAAGGTTAACAAATAAATAAACTAATGAATAAATTAGTACCTAAACGCCCAAATAAATCAGACAAAAAAAAATGATAATTTAACAAATAAATAAATAATTGAACAGATAATTATATAATTTAACATATAAATGAATAATTTTATTAAATAAATAAACAAAGGAACAAATAATTAAATAAATGAAAGGAAAATAAATAAACAAATAAATACTAAACTAATCTAAAACTAATACTGCAAACTTAGCCTAAAATAAATTAACAAAAATATCACAGGGTCTGATGGACTTCACTGTTTTAATAAATAATCAATAAATTAACATAAAATTACCTAATATGGCAACAATTTAATAAATAGGAAGACAAAAATAAATAAGTAAAGCTATTAGATTGTAAACAAGTTTGAGATATAAGCTTATATAATATATATATAATAAATAAATGAAACTAAGCATAAAAACATAAATTTACAACGATAAATATGTAGAATGATATAAAAAAATACATTTAAAAAAAATAAATACGATGTTGCCATAGCAAGAAAAAATAAAATACTGATGATATTAATTAATCTCATTGTTTAATATCTTTAGTATGATAGATACCAATGGTTTTTCCCGATAAGTTTTCTAACTCGTAAAGGCTTTTGCCAACGGCTTTAACAATTCTACACTTAACATATTTAGGACAAAGTTTTGCACTTAGGTACTTCGAACTATCACTTAGGACAAAGTTCCTTCGAAATACCTCTTGACCAGGTACAAATCGTACCTCGCGTGTACGGGTGTTATATTTTTGGGCACTTTTCTCCCCCGCTTTAGCTATACTCTCTTTGACCTTATTTCGCAAACTTTGCAACCTCGTTTGTCTGGAAAGGATCATGATTTCACCATCTTCTACAGAATTTAATTTTTTTGCTAATTCATAACAACTTCCATGAGTCATCATGTTGACACCGAAAAGCGCAAAGTATGGCGTGACGCCTGTTGAAGTGTGAACAGCACTCCTAAGAGCACAAGCTATTTCACTCAAATGCTGGTCCCATTCTCGTTGATCATCTTTCAGATAGGATCGAATGGCAGCAAGAAGGGTGCGATTCACTCTTTCGGAAGCATTCGACTGCGGTGAGTAGTTTGCCGTTCTAAAGTGTCGGATTCCATAGGACTTCATAAAATTTTGAAAATCCTTCGACAGAAACTGTTTTCCGTTGTCGGAATGTACAATATGAGGTACACCAAATATGTGAAAGATATTTTCTTGCATAAATTCAATTACGTTTGAAGAGTTGGCATTCTTCATGGACTTTAAAAAGACAAACTTAGACAAGTGATCGAGAACTACAAAGACGAAACAATTACCAGACTTAGAACGAGGATATGGACCTAAAAAGTCAATATACAACTTTTGGAACGGACGATCGACGGTAAATACGCTAGACATAGGTGGACGTAAGACTTGATTTGACGGCTTACACTGAGTACAAATGTCACATTTTGCAATATATTCGCGTATTTGGACTGTCATGTTGGGCCAGTAAAAGTATTCGCGGATTCTCTGAAGCGTTTTTCCTACTCCACCATGAGCGACTTGTGGTGGATTATGAGCACGTACGATAATCTCGTTAGTGATTCCGGACGGTACCCATAATCGCCAGCTATGTTCAAAAGTAGTAGGGGTTTCATTTGATGGAAAAGCTCGCTTATATACAAAATTATCTTCAATTTTCAGATCCGGTAAACGTTCTTGATTTTTTTGTACGGTTTTAATTAAAGATAGATATTCTTCGGATTTGAATTCTTCTGATTGAAGATCTATTAGTGGCGCTATATTTTCTAAGTCTATACTCTCTACATCCATATACATTCTAGACAACACATCAGGGACAACATTTAAACTACCTTTACGATGTTCGATATCGAATGAAAACGCTTGGAGTTGCAAACTCCATCTCGCAAGTCGGCCGTTAAGGTCTTTTAGACTCATGAGCCATTTAAGGCTAGAATGGTCAGTGATCACAGTAAAGGTCATTCCTTCGACGTAAGGTCTATATTTTTGTATAGCCAGTACCGCCGCCAAACATTCTTTCTCAGTGACACTATAATTTTTCTGGCACTTATTCAGTTTCTGAGAAAAGAACGAGAGGGGTGTTTCTTCTTCGGCGTCGTTCTTCTGGAATAGTACCGCCCCTACACCTGTGTTTGACGCATCGCATTGAATATAAAAACGTTTTTCGAAATTAGGGTGTGTTAAAGCCGGTGCGGATGCTAAAGCTTTCTTCAACTCACCAAATGCCTCCAGAGCTTCATCTGTCATTTTAAATTTAGTATTGCTCTTTTTTAGCGTATCCGTGAGTGGAGCAGTCAGAGTCGAAAATTCCCGTACAAACCTACGGTACCACCCTGCTAGACCAAGCAGCCTGCGGACATGTTTTGCCGTTTTTGGGATCGGGAAATTTTCGATCGCCTCAACTTTAGCTGGGTTGGTCTTGATAGTCCCACCACCAACGACGAACCCCAAGTACTTCAATTCTTTGAAGCAAAATTTAGACTTCGTAACGTTGATGGTGAGGCCAGCTTTATTGAGGCACGCAGCAACTTCATCCAGCAGAGCGATATGCGTCTCGAAATCCGGAGCAATGACGAGCAGATCATCGAGGTACACGAAGACACGATCCCTTAACCTTGAGGGAATGACCTTGTCCATCAACTGACATAACTTTTGGGCCGCATTACACAGACCAAAAGGCATGACAGTAAAATGGTACAAGGGCCGTCCCGGTATAGTAAAAGCAGTTTTTTCTCTACTCCGCTCTGCCAGCGGTATTTGCCAAAATGCGTCTTTGAGATCGATACTACTTATAAAAATAGTATCGCGAAGACGACTGAAGATGCCTTCGAGATTTGGGAGAGGATAAGCATTTTTTTTCGTTAGGGAGTTCAGCTTACGTGAGTCCAGACATAGACGATTTTTTCCGGGTTTCTGTATCAGGACCACTGGCGAACTCCACGGGCTTTCACTCTCTTCAATTACTCCAAGGCTCAACATTCTGTCTATCTCGGCATACATTAGGGTTTGTATCGCTGGAGAGACAGGGTAGTGACGCTGCTTTACTGGAACCGCCTCTCCGGTTTCGATGACATGCTCGACAAGGCTCGTTTTTCCGAGTCCGTGTTTGGTATAACACCGGAACTTCCGCCTGACCGCGTCCAATCTGGTTTCTTGTTCCGGAGACAATTGGTGGGTATCTGAAATATTTTCATCATCTTTCACCGAAATTTCGCTTATAATTCCAGGTGCCAGATTGAATACTCTCCAGAAGTCGACGCCGAGAATAAGTTCCTGGTCTAAGCTGGGTACTAGGTATAAGGTAATTATACGCTTTAAGTTTTTATATTCTACTTCTAAATCAATTTTACCTATTATGGCCTGAGGCATGCCATCTGCCGTCTTAACATGAGACATAAATGGTTTTACTTGAACGTTAAGTTCACTGACTAAATTTGTACATCCTTTTCCAAGTATACTAATGCTTGCGCCACTGTCTAGTAAACCTAAAGAGTCCTTATTTGCTATTTTTACTTTGGCATTTGGCCTAGGATCTCCAGAAACGTCTATTATGGTAGATAATAGATTACGCTTTATTTGTTTTCTTAGTTTATATCTATTTCTAGTTTTAAGTATTTTATTTTTAACTTTGCCACTGAAAATTCTTTCCTTAGCTTCGTTATACTCCTTAATCCTAATATGTAAAGGTTTTACATAACTCAATTTAACATTATCTTCCTTAAAACTATTATTTTCATCTGAAACATTCGCATCTCTTTTCAAAATCGTGATCTTTTTTTCATCACTATTTTTCATTGGTTGATTTTCTATTGGTTTTGAGGGTTCGAGGATTCGGGTGTTTGTTTCGAGCGTGATTCCCCCGTTGGAATCACGTTCTTCAGTCCGTTTTTCTGTTTACATTTCGGACAGTTTGAGACAATAAAATTTTTTTCTCCACACTTAAAACAGAAGATGTTTTGCTTCGGAGATGGGCATTCCCAATATAAATGTCCTGTAACTTTACAATTCCAACAACTTAGAATTTTATTTGGTGGTCTTGGTCGATTATTATTCACATATTGCATCGCTGCAATATGATCTTCATATTGAACCTCACTATTATTATCAAAGCATTGTATCTCGTTTGCATGTAATC
Organism: Epistrophe grossulariae; assembly: GCA_929447395.1. Lineage (NCBI taxonomy): Eukaryota > Metazoa > Arthropoda > Insecta > Diptera > Syrphidae > Epistrophe > Epistrophe grossulariae. The sequence goes on from OV839566.1 coordinate 89,208,502, forward strand.
TCGGAGCTGATCTGTACTGCCGATTTCCATTAGGATTGTGTATAGGAAAAGTATTTTCTGCTTCCTTACACGCGAACCTGAGTTGATCAAGAGAAAATATTGACATTGGATAAACCAATGGACCGATCCTCTCATTAAGATTTCCTTTGACCATCTTGATCAATTCAGAATCCGGTAACGAGATTTTCAATCGCGATCTTATTTTCATAATTGCTGCAAAATACTTATCGCAAGATTCTGAAGAACCTTGTTTTCTGTCAGACAAATCTCTTAAGATTTGATAATCAGATTTGCAACTACGATAATGAAGCAATAATGCTTCACGCATGGTTGGCCAATCTGTTTGAAGATTAGTTTTATGAAATTCATAATACCAAGTTGCGGCATCGCCTGTAAGGGTAAGATGAAATTGCTTTAGAATTTCAGACCACGGACAACCATATTGTTTTTGCAAGGTCTCAAGCCTAAAGATAAAATCTTCAACAGACAAATTCTCAGGTGTTCCATCAAATTTCAAGTTCCATTTATCAATTTTTATTTGTTCTTTATAACTTCGGTTATAATTATTACTTGGAACAGTATTGAAATTCGAAGGGCTTTGTTGAAAACCGTACGGATTTCCGATTTCGGGATACTGTGATGGAAATTGAACTTGCGGTTGCGGTTCAGGATTTGGTATAATCCCTTGTATAGGCTTGAAAGCAAATGATGTTTGTGAAATCGCCGGAGTATTACTAAACTGGTAATTTGAATCCGGTATTTGACTTACACTTTCATATTGTTGTGGGTTAAAAGAATTTTGAGGAAATTGTTGTTGCTGTATCATAGAAGATAAGCTCGGTTGATACTGTTTCGAATGATTTTGAAACTGTTGTTGTACGAAGGTATTGTTGGGTTGTTGTTGTTGAAATTGATGATTTTGTAAAGGCTGTTGTAGGGCAAACAGGTTTTGGCTCGATTGAGACTGTAACTGTTTTGCTCCGCTATCAAACTGTTGCTGTTGATATGTAGTATTCGAATTTGGAAAAGATTTCTGATTTTGACTATGGTTGGTTGGATGTTGTGATTTGTTGAAATTTTGAAATGATTTTTGTTGATTAAGATTATTTTGAATTACTTGTTGTTGGATGTTTGAATTTGCACTAGAATTTGCAAAATTTTGTTGTTGATTTGAATTTGTTTTTTGAGGTCTAGTTATTTGTTGATGAGTGATTGGAACAGAAGGCTTTTTATTTGCAGGAGGATTTTGTGACGTTTTATTTGTAGGTTCTTCTCTTCTTAACGGAAGAGTTGTCCTATTGATATCACCGAGAAATTCGATGAAATTAGCCCTAACATTTTTCTGAACGTGTTCGGATATGCACGAATTCATAGATTCGGTATAGGAACTGAAAGCATTCACTAGCGCATAATTGATGTATGCTTTGAGATCAGTAGGAACTGATCTAAATTCTGTATTTTCGGCACTTACATCTGCGTTATCACTTTCTGAAATGTGAGCATTGCGGATAGTTTGGATACTAGGGTCCGACCCTCCAAGAGCTCCACCTAAGGGACTCAAACTACTGAACGTCGGAGCTGCAATGGAATAAGATTCCGTTGAAGTGTTAAGAGTTCCGAGACCTGAAATATTATTCAAAATATTATTCATATCTTGTGGCTGCTCTTGAATTTGGTCCAGGTTTGGAACTTGATTTTGTGTTGGATTGTTATTATTTCGTTGGTGGCGTTCTTACTAAACGAGGACGTGAATATGGTGGGTCGTCCATGTCACACACAACTGAATTTTGATTGCTTGACTGAATTGTATTAGAAGAACTTGCTTCGGTTGATTGGGTATTGTTGTTGGTAGTATTAGCTGAAGGCGGATTGAACGAAACTCTTGGGCTTAGACCGGTAAGTAAAAGTTCTTGACTATTGGGGTTCAACCTAGCTGATTCTCTTGAACCTTTCTTTAAAGTGCCGGTTTTAGGAGGCATTATTATTAAGCTTATTTGTTTTTTGAAAATTTTAAGTTTTTTGAGTTAATTGTTCAAAAAAAAAACTTTAAAAACTAAAGTTTATAAGATTTGTGAAAAGTGTATCTGTTTAGGTTTCGAAAACAGATTTTGTTTTGTTTTGAAACCTTATAGATTGTATACCAAAAGGAAAAAAAAGAAAAAAAAATTGAAAATCAAGTTAAATGTGTAATAATTGTAAGAATGAATTGTTATTTTTACTAATTTCAAAATAAATACCAAAAAAAAATGTCAAAAAAAAATATGAAATTGAAATAAACCAATATGGATTCGTAAAGTAAATAACAAAAAAAACTATAACAAAAATAAATGTATTAAATATATGAATAACCAAAGCCAAAAAAAAAAGTAACAAAAAAAAATTCGAAAAAGAACTCAAAAAAGGTAAACAAAAGAACAACAGAGAAAATTTAAAAAAACAAAGGTAACAATCAAAAAAAAATTGTAAACTTGTTTTGTTCTAAATTTAAGTATGCCTATAAATAATCGAAAAGCTGAAAAAAAAGGTTTATTTTCTAAAGAAAATAAAGATTTTTAAGTTTTCGAACAAAAATGTCAAAAACAAGACGAAAGAAAAAAAAACATAAGAAAAATATAAAGATTGGTTTTGGTATGAAGTATGAAAACTATTCAAAAAAAACTAAATTGTTAATAGATTTAAGAAATCTTATTTCAATAAATTCACAAAATGTAATTTTTTTGGTTGTATTTCCATAACATTGCGGGGATGCTTCAGGCAACTTTTTGGTGGTGGTAAATTTTTGACGAAGTATGAACTGAGCTGAAAAAGGTTAATGGATTATGGTATGAAGAGACTGTCGGACGGACTAATTTTGAAGTTTTTCCCTCTGAGTGGTAAGAAGATACAAAAATGTTTGACGTAGGACAAAATTTGTTGCTATCTAATATCTTTCGCAATTCGAATCTAGCCTGAGGCTAACGATAGAAGACTTAAAGATATCAGATAAGCAGAAACAAAAAAAAGAGGTAGAAGGAAAAGCAAATTGTGCATCTGTGCGACATTTCGTCACCAACAGGTCACAAGTCTTTGAAGAAAGACAGGACAAATGAGTGAAAAGCAAAAAAAGATATGAAAGTAAAATGTATAACATATAAGGATAGGTTAAGACAAGACAAAACACGGTTGAGTTGTTATCGCCATCACCATCTTGTTATCTCGTCGCAAATGAAAAGGTGTGTTAAATAACTTTCCTTATTCATGACATACGAGTTGCCGATGGTGATGACAAGCACAACTCGGGAATCTGAAATTTGGAAAAAAAAAGGAAACAGAAACAAAGACTCACGTTATGGGCGCCATTTGTAATAGGGTTGCTAGTTGAAATTTGATATATTGTTAATTTTATCTTTCATGATTGCGGACGGGCATGCTTGTGGGTGCACGGCCTTTAGCTCGCCGGAAACGGTGTAGGATCTTGTCCACAAACACAAAAATTCAACCCATTACATAAAACATAAAACATGCCAAAAAAATCTGTTTGAATTGAAAATATATAAATTAAAAGCAGACGGACATATACCCCCAGAGGGCGCTAAGATGTTATTAGCTTTGGCCTAACCCACCCTACCATGGAAGTCAGCGGCCTAAATTCGACTTCCCCAAAACCTTGGGCTTACCTTTTCATCTCAGCTCAGTTCAAATGTCCACCACTTATTCCGGTTACCATCAGCATCCCCTGAAATTTAAACGCTTAAATTGCCATCAAGCTACCCGCTTGACAATAAAAAATCTTGATTTCAACCATAATGGTGCGATTCACAATTAAGGATTTTTTTCAAACAAAAATACAGCATAAATTTCTTTTAAAGCAATATTTGTATATAAAAAGAAATAAAAAAAAACATAGAAAATTAGGATGGTAACCCTTCTCTTAATTATATATAAAAAAAATATTACTAACTCAAAAAAAAAAAAAATTATTTTAAATAAGTATCTAGGAATTTACAATGCAAAAATTCAAACTAAATCAAAAGATACGGTATAGACCTAGTTTCAACCTGTTTATTTTTTTTGTAACTGTCGGCTAACACCTTAAATAATAACGTTTACTGGCACCTTTTGTGCCCTATCAGCTTCTCCTACCTGAATCGAGCTCAATCTGGACAGAAAGGAAATCTGATTCGCAATACAAAAAAAATGAACCTTTTATCACAGGAGAAACCAAATGAATCCGAAGAATTCCGTGACAGTTCTACAAAAATTCCTAAGTACTTTTACACAAAAGGAAACAAGGAATCAAAAAAAAAGTGAAAGGTTTTAACAAAAAAAATGTAAAAAAAAGAATAATATCGCACCATAAAAATTATGTTACAAACAAAACAAAACAAATAAATAATAAAGACTTAATCAGCTACGAAAAGTATTAATTTTTTTGATAAATTTCAGGTAAATGCCCGCTTATATGCAAAGTATATATGCATATGTGTATATATGTAGATATAAGCGTGCGTGTATTTATTTGTCTATATATATATAGATATCGATTTAGATGTAGATTTAGGTATAGGTATATGAGGCTCAGGCGATTTTCCTTTTGCTGTTTTGGTAAGTATTAATTGATTTAATCCAACTGATCTTTTAAATGTTAATATAAAAAAAAAACATAAAAGAAGTTTTTTATTTATCGATTCCTCGTATGGGAGTTTTGCTTCTTCTTAGATATCTTGAGCAGTGTAAGATAAATTGAGGTGGGCGATCACGACTTCTGTAGTCGAGAGTCGATGATCGCCAAACTGCTCTCAAAATCCTATAGAAAGATATTAATTATCTTTAGCACTTTGAGTAGCTCGAAAATTAGGATTTTATATGTTTTAATATATATATAAGTACATATATCTTGAATATATTTTAAGAAATATTTAAACCACTCACCGAATCAAGTCTTTTTTTTTTGGTTATTTACATAAATACTTCCCACACTTCGTTTTGTATAATTTCGTGATGTCTTCGTAAAATGCAGGATACGAAATAATTATATGCTGTACCTTTACACTCTGTAATGTTTTAATTATTTTTTTATTAGCGCTGAATTTTTCCTTTCGATTTCACTTTGTTATTTAAACTTACTTTGTATTTTTAATTCAGAAAATTAATTTCTTATTCACTTATGAATTTCTTTAATATAAGAATGAATTACGTTTATTTCTTTTTGAATATAACATATATTATAATATACGTTACTATCTGTATGTGGGTAATTTATATTATGGGTTTGAGAAAAGGCTTTCTCATATCACCCAGATAGTACGATGGTTAATATAACTCTGTCTTCTATACTCTATCCCAGAACCTATCAACCAAAGTTCAAAGCCTATCCGCTATAATCCTCTAAACGGCAGAATCATTTGATTTTACCGGCCAATCAAATCAAATCCTGCCGACAAATTAACAAAAAAAAACAATTTCAAACCAAAATTTAAAGTTTAAAGAAAAGAACGCACTCATCGAAAAGCCATCTTTGTATCAACCTATGAACTATTTTTCATAGGTTGGCCATCATTAATCTACTACATAGGTCAAAGTCGGCCATTACTATTTTTCTTCCACAAGAAGAAAAGAGCGCGACATAGTAAAAAACTTGAGCAAGAAACAATGTCAAAAATAAAATAAACCAAAAAAAAACAAATCAAAACAAACGAGATTATGGCGGCGACGGGAGGCGAAATTTTTCTTATAAAAAGAATAAATTTTATTCAGGTAAGTCCAATTAAATAATCATTTCATAAAGACAAATCTTAGTTTTATAACTCTTACTTTACAGCAATCCAAAGAAACGCAAGTGATACCAATTGTGGGTACCAACCATTCATGTCGGTTGTCAGTCGTGGAACAAAATCAACAAATAACACAGGTAAGTTTCTAAATTCATTAACTACATGAAAAGATAATGATAATAATGTTCTTTCTTTATTGTAGGTATCAGCATTCGCATTGGACAACTTTACTTGTTATACCAGCAAGTCCAGGTAAGTACCTATTTCAGCTTAGGTAATCAAAAATTGTATTTGCATTTTTTTTTTTTGCAGATATATGGTGTCACAACAAAGAAATAAAAGTGGATATAAATTTTGACGTTTCGTGATTGACAGCCATTTTCTACAATAAAAGTTTGATAAATCTGTGTAAACACAACAAATTTCGTAGTGCAGGTAAGTTATTTTGTTATTTTTTGATTATTATCTTTTGTTTGTTTTTACTATTAACTATCAATTGAATAATTTTGTCTTGTTAATTATATTCCTTGAACAATAGAAAAAATATAGAAACAATAGAGCGAATGGCGGATTTCGAGAGACGAAGCTCTGAAACTAATAAGGGCATTCAGGGATTTTGAACGCCTCTGGGACTACTCCAGCCAACTTTACAAGAGGAACGATTTAAAAAGAAAGTGCTGGGAGGATCTCTCCATTTAATTTGGAAAAAGTGTGGACACACTAAAAAAAAAAATAAAATGCTTTCGCTCGGCTTATGTTCTCGAAAAAAAAAAGTTGACGGGTCTAAGAAATCGGAGTAACTATATGCACCTAGTCTTTATTATTATGAAGAGTTCTCATTTTTAGACAGAGTTATTGTTCTCCGGAAAAGCACCACCAACATTAAATTGGTATGTTTGAAAAAAATTAGTTTATCTTGATCATGTTGTTTTGTTTTCCTTTTCACAGGATGACACCTTAGAGAGGGCGGTGGAAGCTGTAGAGGAATCAGAACAAAATAGTGAATTGTGGAATGAAATAAATGATACCCAACTTTTTGGCACTGGCAACCTTATTGAAAATAATAATTCGTCACATCAATGCAACACTCAACCGAAGTCAAGTCAACATAAAGCCGAGTCAAGTAAGTTCAAGCCGTCAACATCGAAATATGATGATGCCATCGGCGCCTTGTTGAATCTGACCCAACAACAAACTAATGCAACAAATACTGAAGAACAATGTCAATATTTAAACTTTGGGAGGAGCATAACCAGTCAACTAAAACAACTTTCGCCACTTGAAGCTACTGAACAAAATATTACAATGCACATTAAAAGGTCCATACAACGGAAAAGTTTAGAGTCACAAACTGTTTGTGCAACTTGTCAATGTGAATACCTTATTGAAGAGTTAGATGCGACGCAAAACTCTGGACTCTTTAAAGATGAATAAATTGAAGGTAAATTAAAAATGATATATACATCTAATTACCAAAACCTTATCAAATTTCTATACAATGAAGTGATCACTTATACTAATAAAATATATCGTTTTTTATTTTAACAGAAATCACAACACACATTTGCAAATGATTGCGTATTATATTTTTCAAGAACAAATATAAATAAACGTATGGTGAGGATGCTGAAGTCAGACCCAGAATTTGGAGGAGCCTTTATCCGGATATCTTTCTATAGTATGTGGAAAATCCCAGTATTTTTGGAAGTCCTCAGATATTTTAAGCCATTCGGCTTCGGTAGATGGTATCTAGAGGTTAATTAGATTATACAAATATGTAATATATCAAAACTTTTTAGAGAAACAATGACTGTGATGTTTTTTTTTCAAGCTGTAATATTATTACCTTCATATGTGTGCTATGGAGCGCATTGAAAATCGCTCTAAGTACTTCAGGAATAAATTTACTTATTGTTTTTCTTGAAACTCTTGATAGGAACTCTAGGGAACGATAAGAGTCACCGGAACCTAAAAATCTTAAGGTAATTGCAAGACGCACTCTTGATGATATAGCGTATCTCATTTGTGTATCCATTTTAGAGATGAAGGGATCAACCTGCAGCGAATCGGATAGTCAGAACAAATCAAAATAATAATATTAAAAGTTTTAAGTCACCAGTAAAAGAAGCTCTTCGAATTTGTCAATCGACAATCTACAAAAATTTGTGTAGTCCCCCCCGTCTTCCCATAAAATATCGTTGAGCAAATTTGATTCCAGGTCGTGCAATTCACGTTTTTCCAAAAACGGGTTCACCCAAAAACGATGTTTCCTTTTAAATTCCTGTTTTTCCATTTTTTCAATTTCCTGTAAAACTTTTAATGCAGAAATGACAAGAGGAATACGATGTTTAATTGACCGCGACATGATTACAAACACAAATTTCATGAAATAGTTTGCCCACTCAACGGAGAAATAAATATTTCAGCAGTTATTTCTGAAATAAATTATGACATAAATATGGCTTGTGGAGCCGGGGCGTTAGTACTAAGTTTCATATCGCATTTTTCAATTTTAGTATTCAAGCCTTTTATATAATCTACAGATACAACATTACAATCTGCACCAGTATCTATTTTAAAATCTATATATTTAGCAAAATCTACAAAGTATATTTTTTCCATCCAGGATACAGAATTTACTTTGTCATTATTTACAACACCTAGAAATTTATTGTCATTTTCATTATCTTGATCATATTTTAATTCGTTAACATTTTTGTTATGTCTAACATTATTACCGCTCTTCTTTTTATGTATTCTATCCTGCTGCATTACATCTTCATACTTATTTTGCTGTACTGTAGTTAGTGAAAATATTTCGAATTTTTCCAGCGCATCCTCTCCGATAGAGTTTAGTAATGCTATTTTTATTGCATCCTCCTTTTCGGATGCCTCCGACCGCGACGCCGTCATAAAGATATTGAATCTTCTTTTCCATTTTTGGAAATTGTCCGCCATGTTTCCTTCGAAAGATAATGGTGGCGGTGGGTTTAAATTACCCAAATTCACATCAACTTTTTGCACAGTCATTTTAGGTTTTTGTTCTGATTAGCTTGTAACTTTATTTAACTTTTCTTCTTTTTTCTCTTTTTTTTTAATAATAACACCTTTATATCGGCCTTTATATCGACCTTTATATTGCTTCACTTTATTACGTCTTTATTCTTTCACATTCAACAAGCTAATGCCAACATCATCAACTAAAGGGTGTGTTCATTTACTGGTAAATTCATATATCTGTTTGATCACTATATCACAAAGGTGTTATGTGAGATGTCTAACACACTATAAACAAATGTAAACTCTCACATAACCATGACCATACCCAAAAAATCATACAAAGCAACCCAGCAATGTATTACTACTCAGTACTCAGCAAAAATAGTACGCGATCGTTTTGTTTACAAACAACCGCAGCACATGGCCAGTACAAATTGCATTCAACTGAAACAAAATTCAACCCCAGCAAAACGAAGCATTCACTTGAGGGTAATCGACCGATGGCTGGATGACTATTGAATTGGTTGCTATCCGAACTGGTCCAAAGAAACCAACAGAAGGTGCGACGTCAGCTTTACACCGATCGATGGATGACGAAACCGGAAAGAATGTGTGTAGGAACTAGGTTAGTTTGGGAAATGCTCATCTAGCATTCCAATTAAATATGAAATAATTAATTGTAGTTGTTGGTAACCCAAAAAAACAATTATGAAATTTCATAGTTGTAGAATTGTCAAATAAACAATTATGGAGTTTCATAATTTTATAGTTAAGTAGGGATAGAATTTATTAAGGTATAAATAGCTAAGTAAAAGTAAAATAAATTGTCTTTTTTTGACTAGTGCCAAACCATTAAAGTTGTGTATTTATTAAAACCCAGAATTTCCAGTAGGAGAAGAAAGAAAAAAGGTAAACTAATATTTTTAAATTTCAGCATTTGGTAGCATGGGGTTCTGTTGAACCTTCACATCAGCCCTTTGGGCTGGATTGTCTCGGCCGGATAAATAAAATGGAATTCCAGCCGCGAGGTAGGGTTCTTCATTCCTGAATTTTCTAACTCCGTTCCTCCTCATACATAGTATGAGTAACTCTCTTCCCACCAAGGTTTCGCCTAATGCCACGTTTCCCCCAAAGAAGATATCACTCGAGGAGTACCGGCGGAGGATTGCTCTCCAACTGAAGGAACACTTACATCGTGATCATACAGCAGGCCCCAGACCCAGGGAACCCCCAACACCAAAGGGAAAGGAACCCACACACGAACCAACACCCAAGAGACGACACCGAGCGGGAAGGAAGGTGTGGTCCCGGCAGGAACTTGGGACCCTGTACCGGCTAGCGTCCATCAGTACCGGAGAAGAGAAGCGGGCATTCCTAGAGAGGGCTTCCGCCATACAACGGCAGGAATTCATGATAAGGGAAAAGAAACGGAGGCAGCAATAGGCGCTGAACTCCAACAAAAATAAACAAATATAATAATAATATATAAATAAACAAAAATCAAGGTTTTCTTTAAATTCATTTACTTCTCTCTCAATTCATGGTCGTCGGGTTCATACCCATTATGCACCGGGAAGAATAATCCACTCTGTAATAGGGTTGTTCCTCACATGGTCGTCGGTTTCAAAACCACATTGAATATTGGGAAGTAAAAGTCCGTCGTAAGCAAGCTCTAGATGCTCTCGTCTCCAAACATTCCTGGAAAAAGATTACACAACATTGGCGCAGCCGGTAGGATGGTGATGAGTTCAGAGATTAATCAAATCATGAAAACTGAAGAATTCTCTGACTTCAGTAACACCATCTATCGAACTTAATAAATGTAGGGAGTGTATTTTTTTTTTCGGAAAGGTCAGTGATGCCATTCTTGTCTCAAAGTGTATTAAATACACTAAAAACTCTAAATAATTTATGGTAAAGCTTTTTCAGTGAAAAATATGGGTAGTATTGTTTAAAAAGATCTTCCTTCTTCATTAAGTACATTAATTCTCCTTTTGGCAACTTCTAGTTGTATAATGACATTACCATAGTTTATGGCGTCAAGGTCTACCGATACGGAAGTCCAAGAATTGCTCGATGCACTCCAGCAATTAAAAATTGAAAAAGTAGATCAGGTTCAAGAGAAAAAAAATTTTAACACAACCTTACTCAGTGAATTAAAATCACAAGTGGGTAAGGAAGTGTATCAATTGATATACAATCAATTAAGTATGCAGTGGGGTCAGTTCTCGAGACTCGAGGCTACTGACGCCATTTTGAACTTTTACATAGACGCTGTAAAAAAACAGCAGGAACAACGAGAAAAGAAGATCGAAGATCTAAAAACTGAGCTAAAAAATCAAAGAAAAATTCAGACCCAGTTGATAGCAAATCAACAAGAGGCTGAACAAACCAACCTTCATGCGGAAGAAACAATATCTAAGTTAGAAAGACAGTTAACTACCCTACAAACAGAAAAACAACAGGTTGAGGCAGACTACCACTTGTACAAGATTAAGGGAAACGATTTAATCCGTCAACCCGATAAGTTCAAGAAACTCGAAGCGGCATATGTCGACCAAATACAATTCTCGAAAGGAGAAATTAGGAAATTAAGGGAAAGGTTAAACACCCCATCGAAAAACAAACCATTATTTATGCCTCTCTCAAAAGAGATTCTAGAAGCATTAACACCCAGTAAAAAATTGCTTTTTAGTACTGAAACATAAACTAACGAAATAATTGAAAACAAAACCATTGAACAAAAATCAATCAAAACTTCCAAAATGTCATTAGGATTTGAGAAAATACTCAAATTATCCTACGGGATCCCCGAGTTCTCAGGTGGCCACGACCCCAAGGTGGCACAAAAATTACAAACTTTCCTTACGTGCATTCGCCCCGTTAGGGACCACATTCCCGCTGAAGACGAAAAATCATTTATCCAAATCCTCACCACTAAGTTACGAGAGAATGCTCTCGACCTCTTCTCTATACCTCCAGACCAAATACCTTCAAGGAATTTGAGGAAATTCTAAACAGGACATACTTACCAATCGAAGATTATAATGATCTTGTAAACTGTTTAATTACCAGTCACCAAAGCCCATTTGAAACCCTAAATACTTTTGTGAGTAGACTTCGACACTCTTTAACCCAATGTCGAGAGGCAGCGGATATTAAGAGAAGTCAGATATAGTAAAAAAAACCAATTAGAAAATTTTTCTAAATCAGCCTTAGCTTCTGGTGTGACAAATAAACAGTTAGGCCAGTACTTGTTCACGATAGGGAAAAAGTCGTTGGAAGAACTAATAAAAACAGCGTTTAGCATGGAGAAACATGTACTGAGGGTAGAAACCATACCACTCTCACATACATCCTGCCATTTCACCCAAGCAAGTGGACCACCTTGCAGTGAAAATCGCCAAACAAGTATAGTTCAAAATGTTTCCACAGATACTCTTGACTCTGAAAAGGCAAGAATAACTTGCAACTTCTGCAACCTAAAGGGACATACGTATAGTGAATGCCTTAAACGACAAAACACCCCCACGGTGTTGCACGGAGCAACCACCTGTAATAAGCGTTTTAATCAAAACTCATACAGGGGAAACCAACAGACATTAAACCGGGGTAATTTTCAAAATTCCTACAGAAACAATCAATCTTTCAATAACAGAAATTCCTAAAATAATTACAACAGGAGTAATCCTTCTCATGATAGAAACGACGACTGCAATAGAGACAGATCCCAGGCATATCAACCTCAGAGGAATTCAGATCAAAATAGATCTAATCCGTTTAGGAATGATAATGCCAACCAGGTTGAGAATAATAACGAAAAACGAGTATTCCATATGGAAACGGTTTGTGATTGGTGTGGGAGAAATAACCACACAATCAATGAATGTACCTTCAAAAATAGGTGAGAGAGTACCCAGTCGGGAAACGCCCACTAATCGACCGAAACCTCCCTGGTCCGACTATAATTAAAATTAAGGAAAATCTAGGGCAAGCCCAAACAAAACCACAAAAAACAAGAAAATCTGATCCTATCCAGGACTCAGAATATTTTAAATTATACAACAAAAATAAAACTTCCGTCCGTAGAAATTGGAATTGGAAGAACCAGCAAACTACGTTTATTAGTAGACACTGGTTCAGAAGTAAGTCTTCTAAAGAAAGGAGCATTAGTAAATAAAGCCTTTATAAATACTAAAAAGAAGTTAACCGTTAAAACACCTTGTGGTTTCTGCTATACACTAGGAGAATGCAAAGGGACAATTGAAATACCAACACTGCCTGCCTGTGAATTTCAAGTTATAGAAGTCTGGAATTTTATGGTAAAATTTTCTGGGCAAATACTGTAATGTAGATGGTCCTAACAAATTGGAATCTAAAATAAAAACCAACGCTAAAGCTTTTTGGTCATTTATTAACGGAAAAAGACAATCTTTTGGATTACCGATTAATATGAGATTTGAAGATAAGGTTACAAGTGATGAAATTGAAATCTACAATTTATTTGCTGATTTCTTTCAGTCCAACTTCATTAAAACCCCAATACTAAGAAATAATCTTAATATTCAACCAATAAAAAGTCTAGGAAATATAATTTTAACCAAAGAAGAGGTTTTAAAAGAACTGTCGTCTCTAGATGGGAATAAAAAAGAGGACTCCGATAGAATATCCACTTTGTTATTGAAAATGTGTATAGAAAGTCTAGCTGTACCATTAATGAAGTTATTCAATTTATCATTAAATCAAGGAATATTTCTAGATGACTGGAAAACTTCGGTTATTACACCAATACACAAAGCGGGTTCAAAACAAGACATTGCAAACTACAGACCTATTTCTAAGTTGCAGGCAATCCCAAAAATTTTTGAAGCGTTAGTTAAAAAACGTATTTATGAGAACATAAGACATAGTATATCTGAAAACCAACACGGATTTGTAAGTAGTAGGTCAATTACTACAAACTTATCTCTCTTTTCGCAGTTTTGTACGAAGGGAATGGAGCGTGGTGGTCAAGTTTATGCAATCTACACGGATTTTTCGAAAGCTTTTGAACGTGTACAACATGTTATCTTGTTGGAAAAATTAAAAGCGTTTGGATTTAAATCTGATATCTTAAGGTGGTTTGAACAATATCTAACTCAGTGTGTAAAGATAGGTAACAATTTATCAAAGGAAATTAAAAACTTTTCTGGAGTTCCCCAAGGAAGTCACCTTGGACCTCTGTTTTTTGATCTTTTTATAAACGACCTTCCCTCTTGGGTGAACCTTTCTAGTAATTTGCTCTTTGCGGATGATTTTAAGATTTTTAGAGTTATAAAATTTACCAATGACTGTGACCTCCTTCAACAAGACATTAATGCTGTGTCTAAATGGTGTGAACTAAACTGCTTGCATTTAAATATCTCTAAGTGCAAATGGATGTCTTTCACAAGATCTCCTCGACCCATACAATTTTCTTATAATATTAATAATATGGAGCTAGAGAAAGTTGACAAAATAAAAGATCTGGGGGTTATGTTTGACGAAAAATTTAATTTTAAAAATCATTACGACTACATAGTTTCTAAAGGTAATAAATTATTAGGTTTTTTAAGAAGAAACTCTAAGGATTTTAAGGACCCTCATACTTTAAAAACTTTGTATATAAGTTTAGTTAGGTCAAATCTCGAGTACGCTTGTTGTATTTGGAATCCGACTTACGATGTCAGCATTAAAAGAATAGAGGCGGTACAGCGTAAATGCACGAGGTATGCCCTAAGAAAGCTAAATTGGGTTGATAATGTTATGCCTTCTTTTGAGCAGAGATGCCTATTACTAGGTATGCAAACTCTAGAAACAAGGCGTAAACAATATCTAATTATGCTGGCAAGAGATGTTTTATGTTCACATATAGATTGTTCTGCTCTACTTGCCCTTTATCCTATTTTTGCTCCTTCAAGACCCTTAAGAGAAAAAAAATTGTTATTTTATGTGCCACGTTTTTATACAAATTACGGTAAAAGTGATCCAGTTTCAAGCTCCTGTATATTATTTAATTCAATTTGCGACTTAATCGATCTGCATGCATATTGTAAAAAGTATGATAAAACTATATTGACAAAGAATATTTATTCCATCATGTTATTTGTGTATATTATGTATATAATTTGTTATATCTAATAGAGTTTGTAAGCTCGATAGAAAGAAAGAAATAAATAAATAAATTATTAACATTTTCACAAATACACGAAAGTACCACAGGAATACAGGTAAATGAGGTATACACTATCCCGTTGTTAGAATCCGAGGTATTTGAAGAGAATGGGTTGTCCATTCCGCATAATGGAAGCTGTTTCACGAGGGCTCACTCGCATGTGAATAACCCAAACGAAACAAACCAGTCTCAACAGAAAAATCATAACCAAAAGGTGGAAGGTAATTCAGAAAAAACCTCACTAAATGATGAAAATAACCTCGAAGATGAATGTATTTTGCGGCGCGAAAATGCGACCGACCTAGACAATGATTCCGAAAGTTTATTTTCAAAAAATTTTAATTCCTTGAACACAACTAATTTGCAATTATCCATGTCCCAAGATCCGCCTCGCAAAGTGGAACAAAAAGACGTCGGGCAAAAACACGTTGTGACTGACGAGAATGTTGAGCTTCAGAAATCTTTAATGAATCGAGGTTCTGATGAGCTTAAAAAACATAATCTCAGACAAAGAAAGGGGAATAAGAATCCTTCAAAGAACGGAAACAACTTCAAAAAAATAGAAGAAGAATTTAAACTAATTAGAAATATAGATATAACAGATTGTAAAAACGGTGGTCATCAGCGCATAAAATATATACAGTAGATGCAGTAAAAGAAAAAGCAGACATTAACCATATAGTAAATGAAAAATTGTCACTTAGAATTAAACCACAGAGACAAAGAATTAAGTATACCATTCAAGAAATATATAGAACAATAATCACTTTAATACACACATTGATACACGCGGCTATATTAATTAGTACTACTCGCCAAGAAAGGTTAAAAAAGAATACACGAGAACCACTCGAAAACACAAATAATATGAATATAAAAACGTTTAGTATTACTTTAGAACAAGAGGTAAAAATAACCCTTAGTGCAAGGACTCCCTATCTCATGTGATGAGCCAATGATATGCTTATCCAAACAAATAGTGGATGGTGTATTTGTAGGTGACTGTTTATTACCAACGGGACAAGCTAGAATTATGGTACCCATTATAAACACGCTTCAACAAGTAGTTCTAATAAGACACGTTAGTTTAGAGCTCGCAAATTTAAGCGAGTATGAGATTTTAAATCTACACGATGATGGTCAAGGCCAGGTACAAGACACGTATCCTGCTTTTACAATAGAATTCACACCGAATATAGGGTCGAAACCCTAAAAACACAGCTCAACAAAGACGAAACTTTAAACGACGAGGAACGAAGTGCTATAACGGAACTCTGCACACATTACAATAACATATTCTTTCTTCCTGGATACAATCTCTCCCATACAATGACAATGAGCCCCGGCAACTTTCCAACGACTCATGAACTATATATTAACGGGCCTATAAGGTCTAGAATGTTTTGTTTATCTGGACGACATAGTCGTTTATGATAAAAATATAGAGGATCACAACAGGAAGTTACAATTATTTTTTGATAGGCTGCGGGAACACAATTTGAAACTAAATGTAGAAAAATGCCAATTCCTCCGTCGAGAAGTTGTGTACTTGGGACATATGTGTTCCGCAGAGGAGGAGCACCCCGATCCCGGAAAAACTAGTTGTGTACAAAATTTTCCTGTACCTCGAACAGTTAAACAAACCCAATCTTTTCTAGGCCTGGCCAATTACTATAGGAAATTCATTCCAGATTTTTCAAGGATAGTTCGACCGTTGACAAACTTAACCCGAAAAGACGTGAAATTTAAGTGGACGGAAAAATGTCAAGACTCATTTCAGAAAATTAAAGATCTTCTGGTATCTCCTCCTTTACTGACTTACCCTGATTTCAATGAGCCATTTATACTTACGACAGACGCCAGTGACGAAGCTATAGGAGCTGTTCTATCTCAAGGAAAGTTAGGAAAAGACAAACCAATTGCGTACGCTAGTCGTACCCTGAACAAAGCTGAACGCAATTATTCCACTAGTGAGAAGGAAATGCTAGCGATAGTATGGGCCACTAAGAACTATAGATGTTATTTACTAGGACGACAATTTACTGTATACACAGACCACGAACCATTAACAGGTAATTTTAGAACAAGAGATCCAACGTCAAGACTTATCAGATTTCATCATAAACTATCTGAGTACGACTGTACTCTGAAATATAAACCAGGGATAAAGAACAATAATGCAGATGCGCTAAGTAGGATCCCTACAGATGAGACAGGAAGTGAAAAAATAGAAGTTAACGATTCACATAGCAATTCACCTACCACGTCTTTCAAAAATATGACATGTTTAGCAATAACAAGGGCACAACGCGCCAAGCAAAACGATGACGAAAACAAAGAAAAAGTTAGCGACAGTAAATCTACAGACTCGGAAACACCTACAATTACAAATAAAGAAATCCAAGAACAAAATTTGACACAAAGTAAAAGTAGTTATCTAAAGGACGTTCAGAGAAAGACTCCAGACGCTGACGACACACAAACAATACTTAAAGACTACCACGACTCTCCATTCGGTGGTCATCAGGGGGTTATAAATACTTACAAGCGCATTAAAAGGAGTTACAAAGGGCCTAATATGTTCAGAGACATTTCGAGGTTTATAAGACGATGCCCTAAATGTCAAAAAATGAAAGCGAGTCCGGAGGCTAAAATGCCAATGGTTATAACAGATACATGTCAAACACCATTCGATAAAGTTTATTTAGATATAGTAGGTCCCCTACAAGATTCTTATTTAGGTAACAAATATATATTAACCTTTCAAGACAATCTCACGAAATTTGTAGATTTCTATCCTTTACCGAATCAAGAGGCAGAAACAATTGCCCATATATTTTAGCAACAGATAGTAACGAGGTATAGGATACCAAATAAATTGGTTACGGATCAGGGAACTAATTTTGTAAGCAACCTATTTAAGCAACCCAAGTAAAAATTTTTAGTTAAAAGCCGGTCGATACACCGTCCTATATCCTCGGTTATATAACTTGATAAGTTACAAATGAGTTCCAGGAACGTGCCAAAAACGTTAGATTGACGTTCCCATACCCAATTTTGGTTAGTAAAACCACAACGTTGGTTGGAACGATGTTTATAAATAACGGTAAATGAATAACGACATTGTACCGACCGTTTGAATGAAGTTGGAAAAAAACCTGTATTTTGTTAATTTTCGGTTACTTCATGACCTGAACCCAACCTTTAAAGTAGGGTTTTTACAAAACCAGTATAAGGTTGAATAACGGTTTCTTTTAGACGTTGTTTTGACGTCAGTCTGATTACAGTTATAAAAAACCTGAAATATGACATTTTCACGGTTTTTTTGTAACCGTTTCCGTACGGTTATAAATAAACCTAGAACCGTTTCTGTACGGTTTAAAAAAACCTGTAATAACCCTATGGTTATTTTGGGACCTCATTATGACGGCTTTTATAAAACCGTCTCTTTACGGTTTTCAAAAAACCTTGGTCGAGATCTCCCAGGTTCGGTTGAACGGTAGTCATCTTAACAATGATTGTTCTTTTTATCTTTCTCTATACTTTTGATAAAGAGACCAATTGTCAAAACGACTATCGTTCAATCGAACATGGGAGATATCGACAAAGGAGTTCTGAAAACTGTAAAGAGCTATCAAAATAATATCTCAAAATAACCATTTTAGTTTTATTCTCACGTGATCTGGACTCCAGACGTTGATTCTTAGTCATTCTTAAACTCTTCCCAGCTGAAAGAAAAATCTTTTCCTAAATAAGAAGATTAAATTTATATTTATGTTAGTTTTATTAACATACAAAATTAAATACTAACTTAAATACTAACTTAAATACCAACTTAAATACTAACTTAAAAACTATTTACTAAAATTAAAAAAGAAATTAAACTTATAAGTTGGTGGTTGTGGATGCAGTAGCAGTTGCATTAGTTGGTGGTGCTTGTGGTGTAGTTGGTGGTGGTTGCGGTGTAGTTGGCGGTGGTTGTGGTGTAGTTGGTGGTGAAGTTAATGGATCATCTAATGGTGGTGCAGTTGACGATGATGCTGATGATGCTTGTTGCGTTGTCGATTCGTTGCTGTTTAAATAAGAAATAATAAATATTTTGTTTATTACTTACTTTTTCTAAACAACTTACAGTTGGGGCTTGCCCATTCTGAAGGGGGCATGCTTCAAGTAACTCTTGAAAAAATTTGCTCCTTCCACGTCGGTGTAGTTGGAGAATCTGA
The DNA here is from genome assembly GCA_929447395.1 of Epistrophe grossulariae. Taxonomy (NCBI): domain Eukaryota; kingdom Metazoa; phylum Arthropoda; class Insecta; order Diptera; family Syrphidae; genus Epistrophe; species Epistrophe grossulariae. The sequence continues at coordinate 89,227,671 of OV839566.1, forward strand.
GTCTCACCGCCTCCACAGTGGCATAGAATATGCCATGATATTGGCTGAAACTTTTTTTTGATGCAGTTCCTTGCCAGGAGTAGAGCATGAGGAGAGCGTCGGAGAACAACAATTTGGCTATCGTCCTCATCGTCTTTGCCGCATTTACCCCTCCGAATGTAGACAGCTTACGGATCTACAGAAGAAAAAAAAAGAAAAAAACAAATATAGTTCAATTTCAGTTCAATTTTGAAACCTAATACCCACCAATTTCATAATCACCGGCACAATTATTTACCTATAATAATTGGAAAGTAAATTGTTGCATTTATTGATGTATTTACGAAATTACGTATGCATTTATGTAATGAATGTATGCATTTATAATTTGTATTGGTGATTATGAAAGTGATGGATGAATTCATTTCGCAACATTGAATGTTAAAAAAATGAATGTTTTTTAAGTAGACACTAAATATGTCTGGTTGTGTGTGGTATTTGGTAGAAACATGACAATTCCAAAAGCGTATTTTTTTAATAAAGGTGATTTTTTTATTAAAAGCTGTCATGTTCCTAACAAATACTACAGTTATACATATATTAACAAAAACAATATATATTACCAAATTTCTTTTGAATCGAAGGTCCTCCCTGATTTTGCATTCCATGGCATCCAGCTCCTGCGGTGTTGTCAGAGGCGAAAGCTCTTCAAGTAGGTGATCTGCCACCACCTCTCGCCCAACACTTTCGCATATTTTTTCAACTAAACAGGTGAGGGAGACTTCGGTCTTGGCCATGAACTGCTGCAGCAGCGATTTAATGCCCTCGACCTCACCTATCAGTTTTTGAACGTCTGCAATAAGCTGGTTCTGCTTCTCTGCAAATTCGCTCAAAGCGTATACAGGGGGAACTGCAAAACAATAAAATGAAATAAGAAATTAGGAATAAATATAAAAAAAAGATTATTTGTTTACCTTCAATTATATTCAAAATTTGGTGGTGTCCTGTAACCGTTTCTCTGTTTGGAGACGAAGGTGTACCTACTACACCTGAAACATCTCCAGTAAGGGTTTCATCAGAGGGGTGAAATGATTGATTTTCTGTGAAATTAAATGAATTACGAAAATAAAGTTTAAATAAGTTTATACTTTAATTAAAGATATACATATATATATAAAAAAATGTTGTAGAACTAATTATATGAATTTAAAAATTTGAAAACTATGAAAAATAACTTCTTATAACTACTTCTTAATCTCAAAAACGTTAATTTAAATTAAAATTTAAGGATATATACGAGTATTGGAAATTTTTCGTCACTATTTTCAAGTTTTTGCTTACCGGAGTCCGTTAGCATTGTTGACATCAAATGGTTGTACTCCGTGAAAATATTGTCAGCACTTTTCTCTACTTCCTCCGTGTTGTCGTCGGAGGATAAACATTCTGCTTCCTTTTCTCTCCTCACTGCTTGTTCCCAAGAATCTTTGAGGAAAGAAAAAACATTGTTTGCATAAGCATTATATTGTCATGTCAGTCATGCATAAAAAATTGAAGAAAAGGTTTCTGAAAGTTCCAATCTACTTATTTAAATCACCCCCAATTGGTAAGGAGGGGGGTCTATTTTTTCCTTCCGTTTAGGCGCGAGGGGGAATTTTCTAAAAAAATAACGGCAAGATTTACAATGTCGTGCTATACTAGCCAGAGATCCGTTCTTTTGTAATGTTTTTAATTCAAATTATTTGAGAGAACAGTTTTTGAAAAATTAATTTTCAAACTCAAAATTCTGAAAAAGTAATGAACAAAAATTGTGTTCAAACTAATTTTGTTTTGGTTTTTAATATTTGATGCTTCTCACAATTTCTACTCAAACACTGAAAACTTAAAAACTGGATGCCTAAATTTCATTTGAATTTTCAAGAAAATTTTACATAATGAAATCTACTTTATTTTTTTGAGCAACAAAATAGCTGATTGAAATCTAATTTAAGGAAAACTAACTTATGTTATTTTCAACTTTCTCAAAAACTGTAGGATACATTTTGACATACGGTTTTTAGTGATTGACTAAAAATTGACGGAAGCATTGAATACTAAACACAAAAGTACTATTCAATAACGTAAAATAAAAAAAAAAATTATTTGAATTTTGAGTTTGAAAGTTAATTTTTCAAAAACCTCAAATCTAACTCAACCTAAAATTCTATAATCTTTTTTGTAATAAACAAATATTAAAAAGGACTTACCAATATCATCGAAAATTATTCTGCATGGCATTCTCTGCCACTGTGGTAATGGGTCCATACAATTTTTCCGGCCAAGAACACATTCGTTCCGGGTCGGAGGCCATAGCAATGTGGACCCATCATGTACCCAACTTTTTGGAACAGCCGTAACGAGCTTCGCCCCATCCTCAATTGTCTCGACCACACAAAATATCATTTTGATTTAAGAATGAACCAAAGGAAATAAAACAGATTCGTTGCTTTGTAGAGTTATTTTAAAAAGTTTGGAAGTAATTTCAACCAATTTCCAAAATTTAGGCACATTTTCTTCTTCGTTTGATTTGTAAACACTTAAATATTTAGAATAAAATGGTTTTTCGGAAAAATTTTCCTTTTTCTTTAAGCTTGAACCATATATAACTGGTATGCCATGTCGAAACGTTGCGAATTTCATCCGAACTATTTCTTCAGCCTTTGTTAAAAAATAACAATCTGCACACGAAGACTTCAGAACAAGTTGTTTAAACTTAATGGCTCTATAAATGCCAATACAGTGTGCAAATTCACATATTCTATGTACTGTCCAAATCTTCAAAATCTTCAAAAACTCTATTTGCAATTTGCTCAAGTGGCTTATTTCCGGATCTTAATTTATATTTTACATATTGTAAACGGTTTTCGTATTTAAATGCACTTATATTATCTAAAGGCCCATGGTATCTTACATCATCTACAATATGATATAAATTGTGAACGTTGTAACTTATATTTTCACCTCCATAGAGTTTAGCGAAGTTTTGTATGAATGATTTGAATAAGCTCTGGGCGACATCAAGGAAAACTATCTTATTTTTACTCAAACATATTGAAACAGCACAGTGTAGTTCCATAAAATTAGCATAAACTTCATCATGAACTAGATTTTTCAAAACAACCGGACCTAAGTACAACAAAAAAGTACGAAATTCAGTTGCCTTCCAAAAGCTTATAACATCAAGTCCACGAGCTGTTCTATTGAAGTCGCATGGAAAATTTTTTCGTAGTGACACAAGGGTATTAGAAATATTTTCAATATTTTTGGCCGAAAGTTTTGTTTTAAGGGATCTATTCTTAATCCATGTGACCAATAACTTTTTCATAACACCAAGGCACAATAAATGCATGTAATCTAGTGGAAAATTATTAATCATGTATATTGGAAGTTTTTCTAATGGAGATGGTTGGGTATGGTGATCTTCGTGTATCCTAGACCGGAAAGAAACATTCGTTCGCAGTGATTTCGATAAGGTTGGGAAACACATTTGGTGAGATTTGTAGTTATAATCCCCTTCTATATTACATCTTTCACAAGCAAAATAACCATTATGTCCTTTAATTCCTTTTAAATAAGATCGAGCAGGGGCATCACAAACAAAATTTCTTATTTTAAAATTAAAGTTTTTTGAACCTATATTCACATCACTTATGCTGCTAGCCTCCTCAAGAAATAATCGGAGGAATTCAGAAACATTTGAAGGTTTTGCCATGCCATAATAGACACCTATGACTAGCGGCGGCAAACTAAACCCATCTGGTGAACACAAAATAGGCCAAAATTGTCCCTTTGAACTTTTGCTAACAGGAATTCCATCAATATTAAAGTCCAAAAATATTTTTGTACGACACGTTTCTACATTTTCAAAAACTTTCGTTAAAGCACGAACCAAACCAAAATGCCAGTATCGACCCGGTGGAACTTCAATAAAAATTTTGTCAACTACCGCCAAGGAAGTATGTAAAAATGTTCGAGGGTCTAATGGTAAATTAGAATGAGAATTATGTAAAATATTAAGCAAATCACGCAAGGAAGTATGAGGCTCATTATGCTGAATAGCCCAGTTTGCTAACTTTTTGGTAAAATCCTCTGGATTTAATTCTTTTTCTGAGAAGACCTCGACTCTGTTGTCTTCGGAACTGTCACTATCACTGTCACAAACTGTTTCACTTCCAAAAACTGGCACAATGGCATTCACAGCACCTGGTGGTGGAACTTGCAGTACCTGGCACTGGAGTTCTTGCAATAAATTTTTATTTGTTTTTCTCTGTTTACGTAATTTAAATAAAATATTCATCATTTTTCGTTTGAATGTAGACCTACTGCACAATTTATTTTTTATAATTGAATCCATTTTTATTAAAAACCGCACTCAAAATAATTGATTTGTAACATGTACAGGATAAAAAACGGAATGAAAAATATGAAGAAGAAAATGTGACTTGATGGTGTCTATAATTGAATTTATGTCAAAAAGTAGTTTATTCTTTGATTTTTGCTAACCAATTCCTAACTGAAAGTTACTAATAAAGGTTCTCCCAAACCAATAAGAAACATTCGGTGACGCCGACGAAACAACAACAACAATGTGTTTTAACGCGTGGGTTCTTCGTCCACGAATGTTCTTAATTATTAAAAAATTATTGATTATTGTTATTCATATTTTGGAAAATAAAAAGTTGATAAAAATATGTTTAAATCACTTACCTTGAATAATTATTATAAAACACTTTATTTTATGACTTTTTTACCGCGGAAATAAAAAATTAGCAAGCACGTGCCACAACCACAGCCAATTCACTCAAGAGAAAAACTATAAATGAAATATGAATACAGAAAACGAATAATGTGAAAGAAAGAGATGATGTCATAGCGTCTGGAATAAAATGAGGGTTCAGATCAGTTGAATCGTAGTTGAAATATTTCTTGAGTTGAGGATTGGTTGAATTAAGAGTCATTGTAAAACTAGGGATTAATTTTGGTCAGTTCTCAACCAAAATATAATATTCTGGGTTAGAAACATCGTAATTTAAGAACGTATTCCAAACTAGTGTCTGGTTTAAGTTAAATTCCAACCAATAAATAATATTCTGGTTTGAAAACAGCGTAATTTTCAAACTTATTAAAAACTTGTGTCTGGGATTTATTTGAATTCAAACCAATAGTTAATATTCTGGGTTGAAAACAGCGTAATTTCAGGACTTATCATAAACTTATTATGTTTCGTTTAGGTTGATTTTCAACCAAAAACTAATATTTTTTGTAAAAAAAAAAAAAAAAATATGTTTACTGACATTAGTTGATTTTAAACCGATAAATAAGATTCCGGTTTGAAAACAACGTAATTTGAGGACTTACTTCAAACTTATTTTGTCTGGTTCAAGTTGATTTTCAACTAATAAATAATATTCTGGTTTGGAAATAGCGTAAATAAAAGACTTAATCCAAACTTGTGCCTGAATGTAGTTAATTTTTAATCAAAAAATAATACTCTGTGTAAAAAGAAAAAAAAAAATAAATTTTATACTAGATTTGGTTGATTGCAAACGAATAAATAATACTTTGGATTGAAAACAGGGCTATTTAAGAACTAACGACAAACTTGTATCTAGATTTGGTTGACAACCAATAAATAACACTTAAAACCAAAAAAAAAATAGTAATTTAATGACTTATTAAAAACTTATGTCTGAATTTGGTTGATTTGCAACCAATAAGAAAAACAATGATACAAAAAAGTAATTATAAAATTCATTCCAAGCTCCGAGATATATTTGGTTGACTCTTAACCAATTAATAATAATCAGAGTTTAAAAAAAGAGTTAATTAAGTACGTTTTACAAACTTGTGATTAGGAACGAGTGGAAAAAGTACACAGAATCAACCTTTATTAATAAAATGGTTATTTTTAAACTAAAAAATCAGGAAATTGTTAGTAGAATGTAAGAAAAATGTCGATTAAGTTATAATTAAGACGAAACCTTTCCCCAATCAAACTCGAATTATAATTAAGCTTTAATTCAACTTTAAATTAACTGAGGGTATTTAAATAACTCAATGAAAACCCTAGCTCTTGGGATTAATACCTAAGAACGGCGGCATTCGTATACAATAACAGCGTTCATGAGGGGACAAAGTTCACTCCAATGGATTGCCTCTTTGGTTTCACCGCAGATATTCCGTCCAATTTAAAGCGAAAATTATTTTTTTACTTTAAGATACAAACTCCAAAAAACATATACTATTGCCAGAAAAAATTTAATTAATATTAAAAAACGTTCAAAAAATTACTATGATCAAAGCGTTAAAGTTAAAGCATACCATATTGGAGATAAGGTACTCATAAAAAATGAGAACAGACAACATAATTTGTCCGAAATATCGAAAGGTCCATATCATAAATTCAACGAACAGCGTGGTTCTGATTAAGAAGAAACGTGTGACGATACATAATAATCGTCCTAAGCATTTTTTCGATTCCGAAGACGAAGGAATATAGAAAATTCTGTTCGATATCTTCTTCTAAATAAGTTATTAGACAACATTTATATAATATAATTATTTTTTTTACTCCCTCTCTCTAGCTTTAATTAAAAATGTTAATAATAAATAAACTATGGATTTTGGAATTTGCCTTCCTAATTATTCGAAGATCAAGGAAAAGTTATACTATACCATGGCACCTGGAACCTGTTGACAGAAATAAGAATAACGGACATAAATGATTATTTTAGTGACCTTTGTATTTAACAATATGATTTAGTTTAGTAGGCTTTAGGTCAAATGAAAGATGTTAATTATTAAGCGACGTTTCGAGCATGATTATGCTCATCATCAGGCCTTTATTAGAAAAAATAAATAAATTACAAACATACATAAGTAATTACCAAATCACAAATACAAATACTGTAATGTAAACTTACAAAACTTGTCAAGAACATTTAAATTTAAATCATCACAATCGAAAAGTGTATTTTTACTGAATTTAAATGGCAATAACTGGCATTATCAATATAAACCTTAAACACTTTCACTTATATTAGATTTTTTATAATACGGTTCGGTCTTTTTATAAGTTGACTGTAAGTGTTGCAAAGGTTGTCACAATCAGATCTACGGTTCATTGCATTTATATTATTTATTATGTGCAACATCTCCAACAACATTCTCTTGGAATAATGCTGCTCCGTCTGCAAAATTTCAACATTGTCAAAGTCTGGTTTGTGTGCTTCTTGCATATAGTGGAGGGCAAGAGCGGTTTTTTGAGCAGCTCCATTGTTCAAGTCCGATTTGTGACCAGAGACCCTGCTCTTTAGTTTCTGTTTAGAAGTACCTACGTATACAGAAGAACATGCCCCTTCTATCTATATCTATAACGGACATAGAAACCTATACTTCTGTTATAAATCAAGCAGAGGAATCCTGGTCTACAGTTTGTAGACCCTCAAGAAACATAAAGATTTGTGACAACCAAACTCCGATGCTTCAGCATCTTATTTCAACGGCTCGCCAACACACTTCCATCATCCAGGAGTTACTAAATCCTCACCGCACTAGAAGATCCTTATTTGATGGAATAGGGAATGGTCTACACTATTGGTTTGGCGTAATGGACAGCCAGGATGAAAGTCGAATTTACAGCAGAATTGATGAAATGGGAAACAATGCAAAAGCCCTGGCTGAATTACAAAAGAAACAAATTACAGTCATGAAGTCATCTTTTGAGAGCATGCAACGACCTATTAGTGCCTTGGAAGACAATCAGAAAAACATAACTGAGACTCTAAATTCTCTAGTAAAAATAGATAATGTAATTAACAAAAACCAAAAATTGCAGAGGTTTTGTTGGCTACCATAACGTTACAAGTTTTGGAAGTCCAGAGAAGACAACAAACTATGCTGGACGTGGTCAGCTCATTACAGCAAAACCGCCTACATCCACTTCTTTTGACCCCCTCTAAATTACTTGAGACATATATGAAGGCCTGCCCAAATTCCACGGTACGTAACAGCGAAATGCTAATGAATATTCTAACCAAGGCCCTCAAAGTAAGGTCACATCCCATGAACGGAGTATTAGTGATCCGAATAATACTCCCGATCTTCAACCTGGAACCATTTGAACTAGAACAAATTCATCTGTTCCCGATCCGCCATCAAAACAAAATCTCAGCCATCCTAAACATAGAGGAAGATTTTCTGGCAAAGAATATCCAGACTAAGGAATTTGTGGCAATGAAAAGGAGAGAATACGATAATCTGCAAAAAATTGCTCTTGAAATTAACAACACTTGGTATGTTGGACCACTTAACTCACCTGTAATGAAAGGAACTCATACACAAGTTTGTTCGATTTCCCTAGTATTTAACCCATACAATGAACAAAGTGTATGCAAGTATTTGTTTCAATCGTTTGAACGAAACTACTTAGTCAAACTTACTCAAAAAAATACATGGTTATACTCTTTTCCCAAGTCAACTAGGATAGAGATACAATATGCAGGAGAATGGCATGGCATGAATGATTGGGACAGGCATTATTTCACTAATTCAGCCTTGTACTTTCTAAATCGATAACCAACACATGTACTATGAAGACACAGATCATATCAAATTAAAAATTGATCAGCAAAAGTATACAATACCAAATCGACCACTAAAGGATTCAATGGTAGAATTTATAAATAACAGGAACCAGATTAACAGGCCCGTGTTGATTTTAAAAGGAGTAGGAGCAAACAGCATCATTAAAGAAAATTCATATGCAATGGCAGACTTGGAAAAGAATATGTTGGAGATAGAAACAAGGCAGAAGGAAAGGAACCAACAAAAAATGTCCTCGATAGTATCAATATCAGTTAGCACAATAGCACGATAGCCACTTTGTGCATCCTGGGGCTGATACTCGGAAGATTTTGTAAGAGAACCAGGCACGCGGCGAAACCTATAGAACCAATTTACGAAATACCTTTACCTAGAATTTCGAATCCCATAATCCATGATACCATACACTCCCTACCATCTGATCAGAATTCGCAAAGCGAAAAAGAAAAAAAACAGTCCTTACACCACCAGCAGTCCTTACTTGTTTAACACCACAAATATCAGCACCAATACCAATCCCCCCACCTTTACCAAAGTTAATTCCAACACCATCAAGTTAATATAACAAAAGCAATAAGAAAATCTTTACGCCGACATAGAAAATTACAATTGTACCGATAATCCAATTCCATTTTAGTTAAACAACAGCAACAACAACAACAACATCAACAATAACAACCGAAGTAGTAACGATGTCTTCAAACCAAAAAAAACAACGTCCAAATGCACCACTACCTCTACAATATACAACAAGCCAGATCGGAAGCCAATCGTTTCTCACTTCTAAATCTACAATCAATTACGAATTCAATTTTGAAAGAGACAGGAGATGAGAAAACGCGTCAATGGAGCGAACACAATAACATGTTCAACTACGAACTATTGCTTATACAGATTGAGGTAAGAGAGTTCCATTGGGCTCTGGGTGTGGTAAACAACATCCAGAAAACAATTAAATACTTCAACAGACTAGGAGTGTCGGGACTAGAGGCACTTCAAACAGGAAAAAAATTCATAGAGAAAAAGTGGGAGAAGAGATATGGAGCATTCGGAAAGCCGGAATACCTGGTAAAAAACGTACAGGTACCGGAGATATTGAAGGGATTAGATAACGGTCTGGTCACTTGCATGGTTGCAAGTCACCTTGCGACCGGTAAAAATATTATTTCAAATAAATGGAAGAATTTGGGGAAACCTTGTTCAAGGAAATGATAAGATATCCCCAACTTCGTTACATACGGCAATAAACTAAACATTTTTTTGAAAAGATGGAAATAAACAGCCCCACTAAACTAAAAGAGGGAATAGTAATATAAAAAAAAATAATAATAATATAAATAATAATATAAAAAAATAAAAAATATATAATAAAAATAAAAGAGGGCAACAAATCCCTAAATAAACAAAAAAAAAATAATAATAAATAAATAAATCCCCAAAACTAAAATAGAAATTGAGAAATCGACATACAAAAATATTCCGACACACATACATAAAACTACAACTTACATAAAAATTCATACAAACATACATTACACACTATATATTAACACAACAAAATATACGTACATACAAAAAAAAAAAAAAAAAACAGATACAGATACCCTAAATATTCATACTTGAAACCTGTACAGAATAACTATGGTGGACTAGGGGTAGGATGAAATCAAAAGATAATAGAAGTATGTTTCCAAAACCATCTATTTCTTTTACCCAGCGGAGGTTTCGGCATGCTGGCATTTTGTGCAGCTAGAGCTCAGTCGATGGGGGGGGTTCTTTTCCGCGGTCCTTTCGTCCATAGACAAAAATGTAATTTCATGCCGAGTCAGGGAACTTGGGAAAAAGGATGAAGGGAGGCAAAATATCACTATGTGATTTTAGTGGTTTTCGATTTTTCAAACAAACTCATATCAAAATATGAAAACGGCTGAAGTTCTGCCGGAAGCTAACGTTGGGAATGTAAAACAGCCAAGCTGTTTATAAAAAGTCATAAAAAGGAAAGGAAAAAGGGAACACGAACACTAGAGAAATCTGGGTCGGATGTGATTGACCCAGGGCAGGACCCACCCTATACCGCTGACTACTTTGTCAGGGCTCCTTGGCCGTCAAAAGCCGAATATTGTTGACGACCCCAAAAGTTAATAACTGAATCACTTCATTTCAATCTTTCATTTTTCTTACCTACTTCGTAGCCCTAAAAGTAAACGGTTACCAGTTATTCATAATTATCACGCGTCTTATAATTCATACCAAAAAAACAAGAACTAAGATCTTTTTCTCTGAATGTAAAATTTATTGTATCAAACTTCAAATAGGAAGTAAAAAAAAACTTATACTATTCTTTTGTAATTCACAAATAATTTTTTTAAGTGTATTACGAATCATCCTCAAAATAGATTAAAAGCTTATCGAAGCATAGCATATAGTTTCTTAAATCGAATCAAGAATATTAAGTAACTAAGTTAGGTTGTATTTTAAATCGAAATGGACTTTCAATGCCTTTCAAATTCGTTTACTAAATCTGTTTATTTTGAAAGTATCAAAAATTGTATACATTTAATTATTGTTGTTTATATTTCAAAATTAAAAAAAATTAAAAGTATGTACTTGCAAAAAAAAGTTAAAGTTAATTCAACCCCAAAATATTTCTCAGTGTATTTATAAACTCGAAAGGTATATTTTGTTTCTTAAAATATTATTACTCGTATTAAGATTATCGAGTTCAATTTGTGATATTTCTCTTTAATAATTTTATTTTTTTTTTCAAAACACCTGATTTTAAAACAAATAAGAATAAATCCGATGAATTATGCTATCGGTTTCCGCATGTAATTCAAATTTTTTTAAATAAATAATCGAGTTATCTGCTATCTGATAACGTGGTTAAAGTTTTACAATCCCAAAAAAAGGAAAACCAACCAATAGGTTTTATCAAAAAAAAAAATTTAAACATATGAAAAGGGTAAGTATAAGAAGTATTAATAATTAGCAAAATGTTTTTTTATTCTTTTGGTGGTAAACAAATAATAAAAATATAATAAAAATATAATTAAAAAGTTTAATATTCAACTTACAGTTTTTTTTTATTCCACTTCCAGAGATCCGTGCGCACGAAGTCCAGAGCTGTAGCTATTTAAGATGTTTTTGTAATTATATATAGGGCTGAAGTTTTCGCTTCGATTTGTCTTTCGTTTTTTTTTTTTCTTTCTTTATATTTCAGGTTATTAGTTATTTATCCTTTTTTTTCTGTTTTAAACTTCTAGCTTAAGTATCTATGTATTTTTTTTCTTTATGCGTAAGTATGTACATAATACGTACTTTTTTTTTCTCAAAGGTGGTTGAAATTTATCGTTTTCATTTTTTTTTTGTTTTACCGCCCTAACACGATCTTTTTTTTTTCTTTTCTTTTTTTTTGGTAACTACTACTCGCGATTGAAAATTATGGAAAGATCAAATCGGATTTTATCTTTTACAAAGCAATTTTACATAAGGTTTATCTATTTTATTAAAAATCTATTTAATACACTAGTTGCTAGTTAAATGAATTTTGTAAACTTTGAGCTATTACCGCGAGGCAAAAAAAAATACAAATTAAACGGAACACAAGAATGAACCCTACGAACTGCTGAGGAGAGGAGTTGATGCGTGGACAGGTCTTCGTCGAAGGAGACACAAAAGGGGCGGATGTACGGCCGACTCAATGGTTGTAGTCGGGGCTCACAGTGGCTGAACGACTGGTGTAATCCAGTGGAATTTGCTTCACGCCTTTCGCTCTACAATTCGAGCAACTCGGCGACTTTTGCTGGCGGAGGGTTTTGCTACTCCGGGTGGTTTTTTTGGCACGTGCAGCTGTCGTGGATGTTGCCGAACTTAAGAGTCGACAAGACGCTCGTCTAAAACACGCAGCTGTCAAATAATAATAATAGTCAAAAAGATGCTGGCACGCAACTGCCGCTGACATTGGAGTCTCGACGGGCTGCCGATCGTAGCTGATGAAATAAATTTCACTTAGACAACTTGTTTGAGATTTTTTTCTTTAGTTTTACATACCTGATGGGAAGTAATCCTAATGGAGAAGCTTTTCTTCTCTTCGTACACGTCTGGACACAGAGGAAGCACAAAAAGATTGTGACTGGTCTTTGGACAAAATCAAACCTCACTCACAAGGGATTTTTTTGTAAAAAAAAAAAACGAATAACTTTTTATGGAGTCGTTTTCAGTTTTTGACGGCACAATTTGTCTTGGGGGCTCGATTCTATCTCCAGATGATGGCAATTTTGGGGATTTGGACTACGTCCAAGAGTGGACCACGACCACGCCGAGCGAAGAAAATCGAAAGAACGAGAAGTTTTCCGGTTGAAGACGAATTGCTGAGTTTCGTTCAGTGAGCGAAAAATTTTTGCACCTTCGTTCAGTGAACGAAAGAAATATTTTGCGCGCTTTCGTTGAGTGGACAAATATAAGATAAGTGATGCCAAAAAGGATTTTTAAGTTGGCGAGTGGAATTCCTTAATCTGAACGCGGCCAGGCGGAGCGGGCAAAAATAATTCTGTGTGACACTTTTTACTAAGATGACACGCTACAAAATCTTGGATTGGGTCAATACCCGTATTGACATAAGACAAGAAAATAAGTTCACCGATTCAGACTTAACATCCAACACAAAAGTTAAGATTTACATTTCGCATCTCAGGGTATGGGCTTTACTTCGACCCACGATCTGAGAAGTAATTTTCATACATCGTCGAAAAATTCTAAACTGCTTTGGAACATAGATCTCATTCAGTGATCAGTGTGTCGCTAGCTTTAAAAACAAAAATCTAGTACATTCTATTTTACTACAATTCTATAACTACTGCCTCAATTCACGACATCCCTGGCAATCTGTCAAAACAGAAAAAATAAAAACAAACTATTTGGTTTAATTATCGACGAATTAATTTTGTCTTGAAAAGGTTTGGCGTCGGAAGTGGAAAGACGTGTTTTTGGAGTGCGGTCGCCATTTCAGAATATTTTATATCTATTGTGAAGAAAGTGTTTATTTCTTTTAAGACTTTTACTAGTGAAAAGTACTTTTTAAAGTTCTAAATTATAATAAAAGAGCAAAGATCTCTTTACTTTTTATAAGAAACAAAAAATATAAATCTGGAAAAATTTAAAGAAAGTGACAAAACTGATACTGTAGGGGGGCAAACCACCAATTTTTCTGCCGTAGTCGGTGGAATTAAATGGAAACCCCCCAGTGTTTCCCTTAATTTATTAAAAACTGGCAAAAAAGTAATAATTAAAAAGAAATGCAATAAAATCAAAAGTAGCGGTAAAAAAGACCAAGTTAAGACGCTAACAAAAATAACGGACAATTCCCCTATATTTAACAACATGCCAAACAGAAGCAACACTAATTCCACTGCTGGAAGTAGCTCTCACTTTAACCAATCGCTTTCCCAGCAACATCCCCCTGACATGTCTCAACAAGAAATTACAAGTGGCCCTGCCCAGCAACAAGTTCCACTGAATAAAGTGCTTCATCAACATTCACAAATGTTGCAGCAAAACGATTCTGTGAATACCCAAGTGTTCGAGAGTAATAACCCAAACTTTAAATTGGGTGGAAATTTCCCGGCTTTACCTATAATAAACGCTAATGCATATCCAGCCAGCCCAGGCGCATTGCAGGCTGCTAGTAACTTATGCTCTATGCAAGCAGCTGGAAGCAGCAACCAAAACATTACAAATCCCATTCTTATGGATGCCATTAACGATGAAGATGACGAGGATTGGATCGAAGTAAGCTCCAAAGGCCCCAACGGCTCCAAGAGGAAGTGCTTAAGTCCTACTCAGCAATCAGTGCCTAAAAAACCGGATGTAACAAAGGGAACCAACAGATTCGAAATACTTTCGGATGAATTCTTCTTCAAAAAGGATGCAGGAAATATATCAACGAAGGAAGCTGAAACTGTATCAAAAAATAATATAAGTATTTCTAACGTAAATGTAAGTAAAAAAAATGATTCTATTAATTTAAATAAAAAGAAATGGTGTCCTGTTATCCATATATTTAATGCAAATGCTAAAAAACTAAGTTTAGCTCTTGAGTCTGACACACGTAATTTGAATTATATGGTAGAAAATGTAAACAAAAACCACACAATGCTATATGTAGATGAGGTGAAGGCACATGATAAATTTTTAGAAATCATAAGAAAAAATAAGGAAGTGGAAGCTTACTCATTTACCCCAATGGAAAACAAGACAGTCAATCTTGTTTTGAGAGGTCTAACCTCGGATTACACCGTCGAAGAAGTGCAAAACGAGCTGATAGAACGCACCCCCCCAGATACTATCGAATCGGTTTCCAGATTTGAAACTTTAAGGTCTCGAAATAAATTCACGTATGACCTCTTTTTAGTAAGGCTTAAACCTGGTACCTCGCCAGAAAGTGTTAACAATATTCGTTCTATCTTTCATACTAGAGTCTCTTGGGAAAAACCTAGGGGTAACAAGGGCCCTCTCCAATGTCGGAGATGTCAAAAGTTTGGACATATGGCAAAAAATTGCGCCAGAAATTATAGGTGCGTAAAATGTAAAGAGGAGCATGACCCAGGTAAATGTAGTTTACAAGAAAGGACTGCCGATTCGTTGGCATATTGTGTAAATTGTGGTACGACCGGCCACCCCGCCAATTACAGGGGTTGTGATTATCACAAAAAATATATGGAGAAAAGGAAAGAGATTATCAGACAGGCACAAGAAAAGAGAGAATTTAGGAAACAATCGGTTTACAATACTGTAAATCAATCAAAGTTTGTCAGTAGCAACGTAAGCTATGCTGATCAATTAAAACAAGGACAAGATTGCTTTATTCAAAATCCTAATACCCAGTCCACTTCTCGTTTTATGGAAAAAAATAATGGAGTTTTTAGTGACTTCTTAAACCTCTCAAAAGATTTGTTTGGCACTGATATCTCGACCTTAGTAACCAGGGTGAAACAATTTATGCAAAATATTAATAATGGGGACTCAATTGAGTCTAAAAGATTGGCTTATCTAGATCTAGTGGATAAATTGATCATAAACTCTTCCTACTAATGATGTACAAAATAATGACATTCAACGTTACGTCATTAATAAATCATAGTCGGAGAATAGAATTACAGTACATTCTCCAGAAAAATAATATTCAATTTGCTTTCATACAAGAAACACACCTTAACAATAACCATAAAGTTTTTATTGACCCATTTCACTTTATCAGAAGTGATGCATCTCCAGGAGTGGCAATTGCATTGGATAAAAAATTTAACTACAAAATCGTTCACACATCAGCACTTTTTACCTTCCCCTCACTATTTTTATCAATAGACGTTAAAAGAGAGGGCAGAGATGACTCTCTTCTCATAGGAAGTATTTACTTTCCATCTAATTCCTCATTGAGGGTCATCCATGATGAGTTGCAAAAAATTAATAATCTTTCCAATCAGTATGGTGCAGCAATCATAGGTGGGGATCTTAATGCTAAGAACACAACATGGGGAGATAATAACGATAACTCCAACGGTAAGGGTCTTTTAAGATGGTTGAACGATCCTAGCAATAACCTCACACGATTATGTGCTTCAAATCCAACTTATATTATTGGCTCTTCCTACCTGGACCACTTCCTGGTGTCTAGTCACCTTCTAGATTACTTCAATTTAAATTTCTCAGTTTCAACTCTTCCAACTTTTTCGGACCATCTTCCGTTATTGATAAATATCCACCTCAATAACACAGAAATTTCCCTTTCAGAAGAAAAGTCATATAAATCATTCAAAAATACCAATTGGCAAAATTTTAGAAATGATCTGGATGAAAATATGCACATGAGATGTCCCTCCCCCTATGCTAGTCTAACTAATGAGGATATAGAGTCTCATATTGCGTCCTTTAATGAAACTCTTGAGGAAGTCATTGAAAGTCACTCTGCCAACATTATCCCTTCCATTAAGAAATATAAATCCCTACCTGACAATATTAAACATCTCTTTAAAGTTAAAGGTAAATGGCAAAAAAGACTTAAACAAATTTATCATGCCAATTTCAACAGAACGAATTCAGTTTACAAGGAACTATCTTCGAGAATTTCTCTTCTCAAAATCATTATAAAAGAAAGAGTCAACTTATGGTTAGACGAACAACTTCAGAAAAAACTAAAATTAATTAAACCTTGCCCTCAGGCATTTAAAGAAATAAACAAACTTACAGGGAATAGGAAAAACCATTTATGTAATGTTTTAAAAGTTGGCGATGTCACTCACAATATTGAAAATGAGATTGTTTCCGCCTTTACAAATTACTATAAAGATCTTTACACTGAAAAAACTCCAGATATTGACCCAGACTTGAGAAACCAAATTAACTCTGTTGTTAGACAAATAAGGGAAAACCGCCCCCCAAGAATATTCAATTTCGACCTAGATAACCCGTCTCGGAACCCCCAATTTTCACAATATTATACAACATGTTCTGAAGTGAAGGAAATTCTCAGAAATCTAAACAACAAAAAATCTTCTGGTATAGACAATATTAGTAATTTTATACTTAAAAAACTTTCGTCAGAAGCAATAGAATTCCTAACAATAATTTTTAATAATTGCCTGAACAATGGCTACTTTCCGAAAATATGGAAAACGGCAAAGATAATCCCGATCAGGAAGAAACCGGATAATCATGATATCTCCAACTTTAGACCTATATCCTTGCTCTCAAATGTCGGCAAAATACTTGAAAGAGTAATAGTAAGGCAAATCGAAGACTTCATAGACGAAAGTTATGAATTTCTATCCGACTACCAATTTGGCTTTAGGAAGGGCCACTCTACGGTACATGCCCTCCTCAAGATTCACACTGACACCACTAATAATCTGAGAGAAAAAAGATGCTCAATCCTTTGTACTCTAGACGTAGAAAAGGCCTTCGATAGTGTCAACTGGGATGGCTTACTTTTCAAACTATCACAGTTAGGTTTTCCAACCCATATAATTAACATGCTTTCCAGCTTCCTATCGGACAGATTCTTCCTTATACAACTGCAAAATTCAGCTTCGACTTTATCTGAAATAGAACAGGGCGTACCACAAGGTTCTGTTTTAGGCCCAAAATTGTATAATTACAACGTTTATGACTTCCCGCATGAAGTACACAATCAGCTGGATGAAATTACATCCAAAGCTCTGCTCTTCGCAGACGATACTTGCGTAATAGCGCATGCTAATTACCCTTTAGAAGCTCTGGCCTCAGTCAAAAAACACGTTCGTATTATTGAGGAATACTATAAGAAATGGGGAATCAAGATTAATATCCCAAAAACAGAATGTCTATGTATTAGAAATGCCTCAGGGAAGGGTATGATTGGAACTGTACGAGAAAGCAAAAATCTAAGTCTGAACCTAAACGGAATTTTAATTCCCTTCAAGAAAAGCATAAAATATCTGGGGGTAAATTTTAATTACCTATTAAAGTTCAATAATCATGCTAGAAACAACATAGTTAAAGCCACCAAAGTCTCAAATATTTTAGCCAGATTTCTCAGAAGTACTCACTTATCATCCAAAACGAAACTCTTGTTCTATAAAACAATGATACGACCCATTCTAATCTATGCCTTCCCATGTTGGTTCTCATTTTCTCCCACAGTGGGAAGAGAAATAGAAATTTTAGAGAGGAAAATTATAAGACACTGCATTGCTAAAAACTTTAAAACACGACACAAGAAATACTCAAACGACTACGTATATCAAAAGGCTCAAATAACACCAATTCTAAAATATGCACTTACGTTAATGAAAAAAACTATAACTAAAATGAGTTATAGTGAAAACGAGCTTATCAAAGAAACCAACGAATCACAACACCGGATCTCATGGGATGAATCCCCATACCTCTCCCCAATAGGTATAGAAGCTCAAGACCTTGACTTACTAATTGGGGGTACTGAGTTGAGCCCACTTGTTCCAGGGTTTTATCAAAAAAGCCTTCAGGGACAGAATCGTGGATAGATTGTGCCTTTACATAAAACCCACCATTTCGTTGATTACAAACGAATGCTTATTTTAATTATCTTAAGAAAAATCTACCTTATTGCATACAAAAGAAAGAAAAAAAAAGAAACTTAAGAAGAACTGATTGTAACCTATTTATTGTAACTTATAACCAACTGTTAACTTATTTAAGACAAAAAAAAAAATATATAAAAATAATTGTGCCTTATAAATAAGACACACAGTACAAATGTTAATTATAAGACTGTTACTTATAAGGGAGCAAAACAAAAAGAAAAAATGAATTACCTGTATAAATAAAGAATCCTAAGCTTGTTACCAGCAGCAGTATCAAACTTAACAATGAACTTGCCATATCAAAACCAAAATCATGGAAAAAAATTTTAAACATACAAAAAACTACCATGTAAATATTTAACTACCAATAACAAGATAAAAAAAAAGTGTGTAATCAATAATCGTTAAATTCAGTCCTTTAAAATTTAAATGTACATCTTATCCTCCCAGCTGCTTATACACATGTACCTGAGAATGTTGGACTCAATGAGTACAATCATTCCTTTAGTATTTAAGTAGCTAAACACCAAATGACATTAAGTCAGAAGCAACTTTCCATAATTGTTAGAGGAGCAATAACAATTTCCAACAACCTGATAGAGACAACTACTTTCAATTTTCATAAAATGTTAAGCAAGAGCGAAAATCACTAAACAGACCATTGTAGGGCCATACTATTCTAGCCCTAAGTTAATATAAGTAAGAACGAGACAAATGTTAACTTTGTAAATCTCATGGGATGAATCCCCATACCTCTCCCCAATAGGTATAGAAGCTCAAGACCTTGACTTACTAATTGGGGGTACTGAGTTGAGCCCACTTGTTCCAGGGTTTTATCAAAAAAGCCTTCAGGGACAGAATCGTGGATAGATTGTGCCTTTACATAAAACCCACCATTTCGTTGATTACAAACGAATGCTTATTTTAATTATCTTAAGAAAAATCTACCTTATTGCATACAAAAGAAAGAAAAAAAAAGAAACTTAAGAAGAACTGATTGTAACCTATTTATTGTAACTTATAACCAACTGTTAACTTATTTAAGACAAAAAAAAAAATATATAAAAATAATTGTGCCTTATAAATAAGACACACAGTACAAATGTTAATTATAAGACTGTTACTTATAAGGGAGCAAAACAAAAAGAAAAAATGAATTACCTGTATAAATAAAGAATCCTAAGCTTGTTACCAGCAGCAGTATCAAACTTAACAATGAACTTGCCATATCAAAACCAAAATCATGGAAAAAAATTTTAAACATACAAAAAACTACCATGTAAATATTTAACTACCAATAACAAGATAAAAAAAAAGTGTGTAATCAATAATCGTTAAATTCAGTCCTTTAAAATTTAAATGTACATCTTATCCTCCCAGCTGCTTATACACATGTACCTGAGAATGTTGGACTCAATGAGTACAATCATTCCTTTAGTATTTAAGTAGCTAAACACCAAATGACATTAAGTCAGAAGCAACTTTCCATAATTGTTAGAGGAGCAATAACAATTTCCAACAACCTGATAGAGACAACTACTTTCAATTTTCATAAAATGTTAAGCAAGAGCGAAAATCACTAAACAGACCATTGTAGGGCCATACTATTCTAGCCCTAAGTTAATATAAGTAAGAACGAGACAAATGTTAACTTTGTAAAATTTAATAAGACTCAATAAATATACATATACATATACATAATTTTGTCTTGTTGTCCAGTCCAGGCTACCATAAAACAAAATTGAGCAGGCAAATTGAACTAATCGACAAGCTCGGCCAGAAATATTTGTGAGTTGTTGAGATCCCTATGATCTCCGAAATCTGTATTATCTGAATCCTGTGACACAAATCAAGTGAGTATCCCAATTGTGTAATTTGATGGTTTTAAATGTCCTAATAACAATTTATTTCAGTTTTTTTTTTCTAATTGCTACTCAAGCAGATAACTACACCAATTCGAAAACCTAACATCTCGGTCTACTCTTGTTTGGTATGGATTTGATGGAATCAGGAGAGACGAGGGCAACTGAGAAGGACTCGCAATCCTTTTCTTCTCTGGCTCTGTGATCGAAATAACGCTATACCCATAAAACTTAGGTTTGCTTGCTTTGAATACAAAGCTAATTCAAAATTATGTCGTGGACTGAGTGATCGTCAGTGCTGTTCGGGAGATGTGCCTTCTTATTAACAGAGTTTGACCAAAATCTGCATCGGCATTTTGGGAATCGCCGCTTAACATGCTTTTCAACAATGTCGGCGTTCTTTCACCGTAGTAATGGAATCCCGGACGAGTATCATGAATTTGTATTCAGCTCAGATCAGATATAGTGTTTTATCGTAGGTAAACAAAAGTTTTTAATTCGCTAGAGTCATTTATTTTATGTTATTCAAACCTTTATATTTATGTTCATTAGTAAGATTGTGTACTAAATTCGTTTTTAATAAATTAATATGTGAAGTGTAATTTCTGTTACCGTACAGACACTTTTTTATTTAATTTTTTTATATTTTTTTTTTTTTGGAAATTTTATTTACTACGGGTAGCGATACTACTATAGCGATATGTTCGTATTTTATTTTTTTCTTTTCCTGCCTAAGAATTTATCGTCGCAGGTCTTTAGCATGGTAAATACCGATTCTCTTGCCTTGTAGGTTTTCAATTTCATAGAGATTATTGTTTCGACTTCTTACTCTGCATTTGATAAACTTATTGGATAGTTTCGCGTTGAAGTTTTTGGAGGCCTTGCTCAAAACGAAATTTCGGCGAAAAATTTCTTCGCCAGGTTTAAACACGCGAACGGCTGACCTAGCATTGTATGATTTTTCGTTGCGTTTATACGCCTCATGCAATTTTTCTTTGATTTTTCCTCGCATCAGTTGCAAAGCGTTCGGAGAGGGTAATATTTCGATTTCACCATCGCTTAGTGATTTTAACTGTTTGAGAATTGGGTATGCTTCCGCATGGGTGATCATGTGGTGACCAAAGAGAGCGAAGTATGGGGACACGCCTGTCGACTGATGTACAGAAGTACACAACGCTTGTTGTATCTGTGGCAGGTGCATATCCCAATCTTTCTGATCGTCTTTAAGATACGTTCGAATGGCTGACAAGATGGAACGATTTAACCTCTCCGAAGCGTTTGCCTGTGGAGAATATAGGGCATTCTTAATGTGTTTTGTTCCGTATCTAGATAAAAAGTTTTTGAATTCATGTGAGACAAACTGCTTTCCGTTGTCGCTGTGCACGAATTCGGGCACTCCGAATTTCAAAAAGATCTCTTTTTCGAGGAAGTCAACTACGAGTTTCGAAGTGGCCTTGTGCATAGGTTTTAAAAATACAAATTTGGACATGTAGTCCAGTGCAATGAAGAGGAACAAATTTCCCTTTTTGCTTCGCACGTATGGGCCCATAAAATCTATATAAATTTTTTGGAACGGAAGTTCTATATTTTGTTGAAAACCCATATGGGGTCGCATTATAAAGTTTGGAGCTTTATTTTCTTTGCATTTGGGGCATTGGTTGACGAAATCACGAACCTGTTGAGCCATTTTTGGCCAAAAATAGGTTTCTTTGATTCTTTCTAGGGTTTTCTGAATGCCGCTATGGGCACAATTTGGAGGTTCGTGGTTCTGGGCAATTATTTGTTGGGTTAAGCCAGAGGGTAACCAAAGTTTCCAAAGGCTGTCTGTTCTTAAACTGTTGTTTTGGTTTGGGGTGATTTTTTTGTAAATAATGCCGTTCTGAATTTTCAAGTCCGGTAGATTTTTTTCGTTTTTGCTAATTGATGTGATGAGATCAAGGTATTCTCGAGATTTAAACTCAGGGGAATCTGTGATTGGCGATAAGGTAAGCTGATCCATGTGCATTCTGGATAACGCATCCGGCACGAGATTTTGTGTACCTTTTACATGTTTTATATGAAATGTATATGCTTGTAGTTTTAACGACCAACGTGCCAGTCGGCCACTGAGGTCTGTTAAGTTCATAAGCCATTTGAGGCTGGCGTGGTCGGTAATTACCGTGAAGGTACTACCTTCCACATAGGGTCTAAATTTATGAATTGCTCGAAGCGCAGCGAGACATTCCTGCTCTGAGACACTATATTTTTGTTGGCACGCATTCAACTTTTCTGAAAAGTAGGCGATCGGTTTTTCGTTCTGTTCATTGTCGTACTGAAACAAAACTGCGCCTATACTTTTTGACGAGGCATCACACTGAATCGAAAATGGTTTTGAAAAATCAGGGGTATTTAAAAGTGGAGCAAAAGTTAAAGCATCTTTCAAAGCCTGAAAAGATTCCTTAGCTTCTGGAGAAATTGGAAATATTTGTCCCTTTTTAAGATAATCAGATAGGGGGGCGGCTAAAGCAGAGAAGTTCCGGATGAAGCGACGATACCACCCGCAGACACCAAGGAATCTCCTCACCTGTTTCTGGGTCGTCGGTAACGGAAACTCTTTAATGACTGAAATCTTTTCGGGATCAGCTTTTACATGACCTTGACCGATAATATATCCAAGGTACTTTAATTCTTTAAAACAAAAGAAGGATTTCTCGACGTTGATAGTCAGGTTAGCCGATTTCAAGTGTTCCGCCACCAACGTCAGAATTTTCAGATGAGCCTCGAAATCCGGAGAGATAATCAGGAGATCGTCAAGATACACAAACACGAATTCCCGTAGTGCCGAGGGGATCACCTTATCCATTAACCGACATAACCTTTGGGGTGCATTACACAACCCAAAGGGCATGACGGTGAATTGATGAAGCGGTCGCCCCAGCACAGTAAATGCGGTCTTTTCTCTTGACGACTCCTCCAGAGGAATCTCCAGATTCACTGGTGACATTGGGTAATGTCGCTGCTTCACCGGTTTAGCGTCTCCTGTATCGATCACATGCTCTTCAAGGGAGGTTTTACCCAACCCAAGCTTTGCAAATGAAGAAAATAGGGAGATCACTGAATCTAAACGATTTTGTTGCTCTGAGGTGAGCTCATGCATAGGTGGTTTAGGCTTATCTATTTTTTTCTCGTCGGAATCCTTGCTTCCAGGGGGACAAAACAATTCCGATATCACGGCTGAGACACTCTGAAGCTCAGGAGGCTTTTGGCCAACAAATTCGGAATTAGAATTTTTCTGTTCGGCTGAAAGACCGAAAACTTCACCAATAATATGTGGTGCAATTTGAAATTTGGACCAAAAGTCCACTCCGAGATAGAGGGGTCGAAATAAATCGGGAACTAAGTATAGGTCGAGATGTTTTACTACTTTATCGTATTCTACAGGCACGGATACGCGTCCTACAATTCTTTGACTTTTACCATCAGCAGTTTTTACTTCCGCTTTAATTATGAAAATGGGTATATCTAGCGATTTTACGAATTCCATGCAACCTTTACCTAGACAGGATATAGAAGCGCCACTATCGAGCAAACCAGCCATTCCTCTTCCGTTAATGGAGATTTTGGCATATGGTCTTATGTCTAGCGGAGTGCTTTCAAGAGTGGTTTCTTCTAAAAAGGTTCGGAAAGCGGTTCTTTTCGCACTTCTCTGTCGAGTTTTTACCAAACGGCATGGAATATCCGAGGGTTTTATTTCTTCTAAGTTAAAAATACGATTTCGAATTTTTTCATAGTTTTTAAGTCTTTCTTCAAACGATTTTTTATATAGAGGTACAGATTTTATGTCAGGTTGATTTTCATCGAGCAGGGGAATATTATTTTGGACATTTTTAGGGTCATGATTCAAAAGTATTTTAAGTTCTGGTTGAGTTGAAATCAGGGATTTAGATGAAATCGGAGTTTTGGGATCAGTTTCAGTCTCGGTAGACGTTGAGATTGAATGAGTATTCCGGCAAACATCTGAAAAGTTGAAAGTATTTGTCGAGGCATCTTTTTTCTTTAAACTGGGTTCGTTTGGGTCGAACGTGACTCCCCAGGCGGCATCATGCTCGTTTTGAAGTTTCCCTTGCTAGCATTACAATTCGGACAATCACAAACTGTGAAATTTTCTGAACCACAACGAAAGCAGTAGATAGACTTACTCGTCTTAGAAGGGCAATTGGTCGAGAGATGACCTATTTCTTTGCAAATATAGCACTTCATAGTGCTTAAAGGGTTTTTTTCTTGATTGGCCGGACGATTATAAGAAAAAGCGGCAAGATTTTCAGCCTCCGGTTCGTAAAAAGTTTCATCTGTATAAGATCCTGTGGGCCAGTGCACTTCATGCACATTTCTTACGAAGTTCGAACGATTTTGAGGGGCATAACGCGCTTGCAACATTTTCTCTGTTCGACGGCATTCCAATCGACTCGGCGATGGTCACGCAGGTATTCAAAATACCAATCAGAAGCAGTACCGATCAAAAGATGATGAAAATTACGAAGTACTTCTTCCCATGGGCAATTATATTTTTCTTGTAAAATTTCAACACGTGAAACAAATTCTCGTATGGGCATACCTTTGGACGTGTCGTCGAAGCGAACACTCCACAACGTCTCGAAGCGACGTGAGTATGGTCGGTCATAAGGTATTCCAAACTCTTGTCGATAATTAATCGGAGCATATCTCATATCATAACATGAATTATTCAAATTTATGGGATCGTGACCAAATGGAGCAAAATCCACTCTAGGATGATCAAGCTTAAGCGGGTTAGCTGGATTGTATTCCATTCGAAAACGATTCATAGAATTAGGATTGGATTGAAGAAATTGTATGCGGGGATCGACATCACGAAAACGAGAGCTAGTCGACAAATTGCTGGAATGCGTCGAAAAATTGGCATTAGCTGCTGGTAGGTTAGCATGTGAAGGGTTTAGTTCCTTTTGGGTTCCACTGCGTGGGTTTGTTGCAGGTAGCAAATTTTTCATACTTTGTTCGACATTTTGCTGTATAAGACCAGGCAGGCCTTTAAAAAGAGATGGTTGTAGGTCTTTTAAGCTTGCATCCACTACACTCTTAATATGGTTGTGGAGGCGATTCGCAGGGGGATAATGTAATTGGGACTCAGATGTCACTTGTGCTTGATTGGAACGAGCATTATACCTGATATTGTTAAGGTTGATTGTATGTGCATTATCTATAATGTCATCATTATCGGAAAATGTTTCTCTAACTGAATTGTTGGGTGGTGGAACAAACTGATTTGGAGGTGGACGATTTACTAAAGCACTTCGATTTAAACCCGACGCACTATTCATAAGATCGTGTGGGAAGAGCGACATAATCGGACTCGAGGATGTGGTGGTAGTTGTAGTGACTGTGGCTTGAGACGTAACTGTTGTAAATATACCATTATTGCAAATGTCAGGGCATGTAATCAAGTTTTCTGTAATTGGTTCATTACGAATTTGGTAGATACTTCCATTGTGAACTAAGTCAAAGTTTGGGGAATGTAGGACGTTCCTTCCTGCTTGGTTAACATTTGTAGGAGGTGAATGTCTGAGGGGAATGGAACCAGCTTGTGTCGTGGAAAGGGACAAATTATCGCATGGTCCGCGGTTTCGAGTTTGTACACCATTTCGATTGGCGTCAAAGGCTGATTGCCTACTGGTTTTGGGAAAAGTCCCATTAGTGGATTTTTTGTTTGTACTCATTGTTTTTGGATTATTTTATAATACGAAGGTAAGAAAAGGTTCAAAAATAAGTAATTCTTTGCAAACTTTCAATCAAGTTTTACTAAAAAAAACATAAGGATGATATCTAAACAAAATCAATTATTTCGAAATTTGTTTTGAATTAATAGGTGTGTGGAAAATGTTTGTTTAGTAGGTTGTATTTTCATAAATAAATGGGCGATTTCGATAAGAAAAGTGAAAGATGTTGTAAGTGATACCGTCTTGACATAAAACATTGAGGGAAAAAATTTTTGAAAGGACGAACTACAGGTTAGCTTCATGTACAAAAAAAAAATATGTTGCCACTCCAAAATTCATCGACTCACTGTTAATCTGCAAACTCTAGTGCAACAGCTTCTACTACACAGCAGAACGGACTCCTAGGAAATTGAGATAGATTCTTGGTACTGATGAACTTCCATCGTCGTGCCCCACGTTGGGCGCCATTAATTTTTGTACATACATAACTATGGTGGACTAGGGGTAGGATGAAATCAAAAGATAATAGAAGTATGTTTCCAAAACCATCTATTTCTTTTACCCAGCGGAGGTTTCGGCATGCTGGCATTTTGTGCAGCTAGAGCTCAGTCGATGAGGGGGGTTCTTTTCCGCGGTCCTTTCGTCCATAGACAAAAATGTAATTTCATGCCGAGTCAGGGAACTTGGGAAAAAGGATGAAGGGAGGCAAAATATCACTATGTGATTTTAGTGGTTTTCGATTTTTCAAACAAACTCATATCAAACTATGAAAACGGCTGAAGTTCTGCCGGAAGCTAACGTTGGGAATGTAAAACAGCCAAGCTGTTTATAAAAAGTCATAAAAAGGAAAGGAAAAAGGGAACACGAACACTAGAGAAATCTGGGTCGGATGTGATTGACCCAGGGCAGGACCCACCCTATACCGCTGACTACTTTGTCAGGGCTCCTTGGCCGTCAAAAGCCGAATATTGTTGACGACCCCAAAAGTTAATAACTGTATCACTTCATTTCAATCTTTCATTTTTCTTACCTACTTCGTAGCCCTAAAAGTAAACGGTTACCAGTTATTCATAATTATCACGCGTCTTATAATTCATACCAAAAAAACAAGAACTAAGATCTTTTTCTCTGAATGTAAAATTTATTGTATCAAACTTCAAATAGGAAGTAAAAAAAAACTTATACTATTCTTTTGTAATTCACAAATAATTTTTTTAAGTGTATTACGAATCATCCTCAAAGTAGATTAAAAGCTTATCGAAGCATAGCATATAGTTTCTTAAATCGAATCAAGAATATTAAGTAACTAAGTTAGGTTGTATTTTAAATCGAAATGGACTTTCAATGCCTTTCAAATTCGATTATTAAATCTGTATATTTTGAAAGTATCAAAAATTGTATACATTTAATTATTGTTGTTTATATTTCAAAATTAAAAAAAATTAAAAGTACTTGCAAAAAAAAGTTAAAGTTAATTCAACCCCAAAATTTTTCTCAGTGTATTTATAAACTCGAAAGGAATATTTTGTTTCTTAAAATATTATTACTCGTATTAAGATTATCGAGTTCAATTTGTGATATTTCTCTTTAATAATTTTATTTTTTTTTTCAAAACACCTGATTTTAAAACAAATAAGAATAAATCCGATGAATTATGCTATCGGTTTCCGCATGTAATTCAAATTTTTTTAAAAAAATAATCGAGTTATCTGCTATCTGATAACGTGGTTAAAGTTTTACAATCCCAAAAAAAGGAAAACCAACCAATAGGTTTTATCAAAAAAAAAATTTAAACATATGAAAAGGGTAAGTATAAGAAGTATTAATAATTAGCAAAATGTTTTTTTATTCTTTTGCTGGTAAACAAATAATGTGAAAACGTCAGCACAATATAATAAAAATATAATTAAAAAGTTTAATATTCAACTTACAGTTTTTTTTTTATTCCACTTCCAGAGATCCGTGCGCACGAAGTCCAGAGCTGTAGCTATTTAAGATGTTTTTGTAATTATATATAGGGCTGAAGTTTTCGCTTCGATTTGTCTTTCGTTTTTTTTTTTTCTTTCTTTATATTTCAGGTTATTAGTTATTTATCCTTTTTTTTCTGTTTTAAACTTCTAGCTTAAGTATCTATGTATTTTTTTTTTCTTTATGCGTAAGTATGTACATAATACGTACTTTTTTTTTCTCAAAGGTGGTTGAAATTTATCGTTTTCATTTTTTTTTTGTTTTACCGCCCTAACACGATCTTTTTTTTTTCTTTTCTTTTTTTTTTGGTAACTACTACTCGCGATTGAAAATTATGGAAAGATCAAATCGGATTTTATCTTTTACAAAGCAATTTTACATAAGGTTTATCTATTTTATTAAAAATCTATTTAATACACTAGTTGCTAGTTAAATGAATTTTGTAAACTTTGAGCTATTACCGCGAGGCAAAAAAAATACAAATTAAACGGAACACAAGAATAAACCCTACGAACTGCTGAGGAGAGGAGTTGATGCGTGGACAGGTCTTCGTCGAAGGAGACACAAAAGGGGCGGATGTACGGCCGACTCAATGGTTGTAGTCGGGGCTCACAGTGGCTAAACGACTGGTGTAATCCAGTGGAATTTGCTTCACGCCTTTCGCTCTACAATTCGAGCAACTCGGCGACTTTTGCTGGCGGAGGGTTTTGCTACTCCGGGTGGTTTTTTTGGCACGTGCAGCTGTCGTGGATGTTGCCGAACTTAAGAGTCGACAAGACGCTCGTCTAAAACACGCAGCTGTCAAATAATAATAATAGCCAAAAAGATGCTGGCACGCAACTGCCGCTGACATTGGAGTCTCGACGGGCTGCCGATCGTAGCTGATGAAATAAATTTCACTTTCACAACTTGTTTGAGATTTTTTTCTTTAGTTTTACATACCTGATGGGAAGTAATCCTAAAGGAGAAGATTTTCTTCTCTTCGTACACGTCTGGACACAGAGGAAGCACAAAAAGATTGTGACTGGTCTTTGGACGAAATCAATCCTCACTCACAAGGGATTTTTTTGTAAAAAAAAAAACGAATAACTTTTTATGGAGTCGTTTTCAGTTTTTGACGGCACAATTTGTCTTGGGGGCTCGATTCTATCTCCAGATGATGGCAATTTTGGGGATTTGGACTACGTCCAAGAGTGGACCACGACCACGCCGAGCGAAGAAAATCGAAAGAACGAGAAGTTTTCCGGTTGAAGACGACTTGCTGAGTTTCGTTCAGTGAGCGAAAAATTTTTGCACCTTCGTTCAGTGAACGAAAGAAATATTTTGCGCGCTTTCGTTCAGTGGACGAAATATAAGATAAGTGATGCCAAAAGGGATTTTTAAGTTGGCGAGTGGAATTCCTTAATCTGAACGCGGCCAGGCGGAGCGGGCAAAAATAATTCTGTGTGACACGTTTTACTAAGGTGACACGCTACAAACCCATAAACTAAAAGTAAATTTTTTATTTGGAATAATGTTTGACATAGTCAGTAAATATTTATACTTGTAGACCTATAATACTTAAGGTAAACTTAAAAACAATTTTCGAAAAAAAAAGAAAAAGAAGAAACAAATAAATAATGTTAACAGAATCAAAAAAAGGGCATATAAATATTATATATACAAGGAATCTGAAAGTATTAAATAAATAAAAAAAAAAAAAAAAATTGGATAATGGTAAATCCTATTAAATTTATACAAATAAATATTATACCTCTTTTTAAAGAGAAATTAAATTACTAATAAAAAAGTAACAATGTATGAACAGTAAAAAAAAAAATTAATTAATAATAAAGAAATATAAAAAAAAAACATAACAAAGTTATAAAACAAAAAAAAAAAACATAAGAAAACAAGTTATTATTAACACAAAATTTTCTTACCTTCTTACCAATTATTTTTGTTTTATGTAGTAAAGTCAAACGTAGGGTAGTTGGGGAGGGATAAAAGTAAGAGGAAGAAGAATTTGCTCGTTGGCATACGCAGATGATGTGGTGGTAATGGTGAAAAATGAAGAAGAGATGCAAAGTATGATACGAAAACTGGAGAAGTATTTCGAAAGGAAAAAACTGGAAGTTAACCTGGGAAAAACGATAGTGATGAGGTTCAGGAAAGGAGGAGGGAGGAGTACAACAGTAGACTGGAGATGGAGGGGAAAAAAGATAGAAGAAGTAAAAGAATTCAAATAGCTGGTGTTCAAAAAGAATTGAGGGCAGGAGGCACATATAAGGGACAGAATAGTAGCAATTTAAGAACAGAACGTAGCAATTTAAGTCATAATACTTCAAAAAATTTATATTAGTAATAATACGAAAACAAACCAAACAAAAATTCAAATTATTTATACAGTACCTACCTATAAATAATAAAAAAAAAAAAAATCAATATACCTATATATATATTTCTTTAGTTAATAACATATAACACATAGATAGTAATTTTAATTGGTGTTTATAAATAGAATTAATTTGACCACAACGTTGTAAGTTAAGTTGTAAATTTAAATAAAATACTAGAAACAACTATTCTTAAGCACCAAATTAAATCTTCAAAAATAATATCATGTAAATAATTTATCAATTTTTCTTTTAAAAGTAAAGAAGCATATTTTGTTTCACACACATAATACATGCCGGTCACAACATCTATATACCAGCGACTAAACCTACAGAAGAAGTCATCAAAGTGCAAAACATCAGCAAAAAAGTCTACAGAAGAAGTCATCAAAGAGCACAACATCTGTACCAGCAAATACGTCTACGGTAGACGAAGAAAACAACCCGAGAAAAAAAAAAACAGTGGAAGAAGAGCAGTAACAAGAAACAAACCGTCAAAAAACAAATTGTCGACAAACAAATCATCAAAAAAAAAAAAAAAAAAAATCATTAAGAAAAACATCCATAACGAAAAAAATCATCAATACCGAAGCTCGTGAAAAAAAGAAAGGAGATCCGCTGAAACACTTAACGCAATTTTTGTCTCTTCCAAACAAAAATGTGCACTTTTCTGTAGAGGGGAGGTGTTATGTGAGATGTCAAAAACACTATAAACAAGTGTAAACTCTCACATAACCATGACCATACCCAAAAAATCATACAAAGCCTAAAAGCAACCTAGCAATGTATTATTTAGGCCGGTATTCACCGAGCACTCATAACTTATGAGCCTCATAAACCTATTCACCAACCAATAATAAGTGGATATTTATGAGCGCTCATAAAAGTTATGAGTGGTCCCGACCACTCATAACTTATGAGCGCTCTCTTCGAAAAATATTTCGACATTTTCGAAACTATTTCCACAACCACTACCCCCACAAACACAAACATCTCCATCGCTACCACTCCATCTACCTAAAAAAGTTTGATTTTAAAGTTTGGGAGTGCCTGGTTGACACAAAGTGGCTCTCTTTTTCGAAATTCGAAACATATTTATGAGTGGTTGGTGAATACCCCAAAGTTATGAGCCTCATAAACTTATGAGGCTCATATGAGCGCTCGGTGAATACAGGCCTTAATATCATAGTATAATACCAAGGTCAGCCACAGCCAAGAGGAACAGTAAACAATTCGATTTGTCGTACTCAGCAAAAATAGTACGCGATCGTTTTGTTTACAAACAACCGCAGCACATGGCCAATACAAATTGCATTCAACTGAAACAAAATTCAACCCCAGCAAAACGAAGTATTCACTTGAGGGTAATCGACCGATGGCTGGATGACTAATGAATTGGTTGCTATCCGAACTGGGCCAACAAAACCAACAGAAAGTGCGACGTCAGCTTTACACCGACCGATGGATGACGAAACCGGAAAGAATGTGTGTAGGAACTAGGTTAGTTTGGGAAATGCTCATCTAGCATTCCAATTAAATATGAAATAATTAATTGTAGTTGTTGGTAACCCAAAAAAAACAATTATGAAATTTCATAATTGTAGAATTGTCAAATAAACAATTATGGAGTTTCATAATTTTATAGTTAAGTAGGGATAGAATTTAAGGTATAAATAACTAAGTAAAATTAAAATAAATTGTCTTTTTTTGATTAGTGCCCAAACCATTAAAGTTGTGTATTTATTAAAACCCAGAATTTCCAGCAGCAGAATTTCTTCTGCTAATATTAAATTAATATTTTTAAATTTCAGCATTTGGTAGCATGGGGTTCTGCTGAACCTTCACATCAGCCCTTTGGGCTGGATTGTCTCGGCTGCCACAGGCGGATAAATAAAATGGAATTCCAGCCCCGAGGTAGGGTTCTTCATTCCTGAGTTTTCTAACTCCGTTCCCCCTCATACATAGTATGAGTAACTCTCTCCCCACCAAGGTTTCGCCTAATGCTACATTTCCCCCAAAGAAGATATCACTCGAGGAGTACCGGCGGAGGATTGCTCTCCAACTGAAGGAACTAGGGATGCCAGACGTCCCGCCAGGCACGGGACAGTCCCGCAAAACGTCTTTTGTCCCGCAATTGTCCCGCCGGAAAATTACGTCCCGCAATTTGATATAATGTCCCGCTGGTCCCGCAAAAAATTTAAAATGCTATCAAGATTAAATTTGTTTTATCATTATCATAACACGTTTTGGAAAGAGACTTTGAATGAGGATTTCAAACCTTTTTTGTAATTTGGCTTCCTTGCAAGCTGAATATTCAGGTGAATCATCAGGTGATAAATAAGATTAAATAAGTATATTTAGGAAGACTGATAAGATTGCTTTATAATGTCTTTTTTATGATTCTATCTACTTCTCACACTCGTTATGAAATTGCTATTATGTAATTATTTAGAAAAATGCTCATCAGTTTTTATAAATAATACAGAGTTTCAGAAATATCTCAAAATTGTTGATCTTTCTAAATTAAAAAATGTAAATATTATTATTTAAAGAATTTGTGCAACTTAATTTTTTTTAAATGAACATAGAAATATTAGAAACGAAAAATCTGTCGATATTTGTGTAAACTTTTTTTTAAAAGAATTCAGCCCTTAACTTTGAAAAATTATGTGGTTTGTTTTTTCCTTTGCTAATTTCGAAAGCCAGCTCTTAAAGAATTTTCAGTTTTATGAAAAACTCATGGCGTGAAGAAAGAAATAAAAGTTTCTATGTCGGTATTAGGAGCGAAATTTGTTGATTAAACAAAATTTTAATATGACTTCTAGAGAATTAAAACTGATTGTGGTTTTAAAAAAATTGTTTCAAAAATCTCAGCAGAAGAATACATATAAAAACCTACCTACTATTTACCTTGTAAAAATTTATGAAATTTTACTTTTATTAAAAGACTGAAAATTTTGTTTTTATTATTAATTAACTTTTAATGTTGTTAACTTTTATAGTTTTCAATTTTTTTTTTATTCTTTATTTATTTTTTTACACCTTAGTTCGTTATATTTTATGTTCACTCGTAAATTATAAATATTAAATAAAAAAACTGCTTTAAAATTGAAGACTTTTTTTTCGCACAACAAATAAATTATACTTTTAAAGTTTTCGGAAATTTTGTTATGTTCTCAAAATAAATTTGTCCCGCAAAGAAATTTTACAAATCTGGCATCCCTAGAAGGAACACTTACATCGTGATCATACAGCAGGCCCCAGACCCAGGGAACCCCCAACACCAAAGGGAAAGGAACCCACACACGAACCAACACCCAAGAGACGACACCGAGCGGGAAGGAAGGTGCGGTCCTGACAGGAACTTGGGACCCTGTACCGGCTAGCGTCCATCAGTACCGGAGCAGAGAAGCGGGCATTCCTAGAGAGGGCTTCCGCCATACAACGGCAGGAATTCATGATAAGGGAAAAGAAACGGAGGCAGCAATAGGCGCTGAACTCCAACAAAAATAAACAAATATAATAATAATATATAAATAAACAAAAATCAAGGTTTTCTTTACATTCATTGTCTTCTCTCTCAATTCATGGTCGTCGGGTTCATACCCATTATGCACCGGGAAGAATAATCCACTCTGTAATAGGGTTGTTCCTCACATGGTCGTCGGTTTCAAAACCACAGTGAATATTGGGAAATAAAAGTCTGTCGTAAGCAAGCTCTAGATGCTCTCGTCTCCAAACATTCCTGGAAAAAGATTACACAACAAAGGTAATTAAGGGCGGTATTCACCAAGCGCTCATAAAAGGCTCTTAAGTTTATGAGGCTCATAACTCAAATAATATTTGTGCTATTCACCAAACACTCATAAGTATTTTTCGTAGTTCGAAAATGAGAGCGGCTCTCTGTAAACCAGGCATAACCAAACTGTAAAATCAAACTTTTTTCGCACAAATGCATCACAAATAATAACTTTAGCACCAACAACAAGACCAATTAATATTTTTTCAAATTAATTGATAGGAGAAAAGATTTTCTAACAACAAAAAAAAATAAATTTAATGAATATCAAAAAAAAAATTAAATAAAAATAAAAAATTGTGACATGTTGAAAATTTGAAAGAAAACAAAAAAAAATTATTTTAAAAATTTTCGAACAAGTTTTCGGAGAGAGCGCTCATAACTTATGAGTGGTCGGGAGCACTCATAAGTTTTATGAGCGCTCATAAATATTCACTATTGTTGCTTGGTGAATAGATTTATGAAGCTTTTAAGTTATGAGCGTTCGGTGAATACCGCCCTAATAATAGAATAGAAAATACTTAGGGTGGTATTCACCGAACGCTCATAACTTAAAAGCTTCATAAATCTATTCACCAAGCAATAATAATGAATATTTATGAGCGCTCATAAAACTTATGAGTGCTCCCGACCACTCATAAGTTATGAGCACTCTCTCCGAAAACTTGTTCGAAAAATTTTAAAATAATTTATTTTTTTTTTCTTTCAAATTGTCCACCTGTCACAATTTTGTATTTATATTTACATTTTTTTTTATATTCATTAAATTTATTTCCTTTCGTTGTTAGAAAATCGTTTCTCCTATCAATTAAGCTGAGAAAATATTAATTGGTCTTGTTGTTGGTGCTAAAGTTATTTGTGATGCATTTGTGCGAAAAAAGTTTGATTTTACAGTTTGGGTATGCCTGGTTAAGAGAGAGTCGCTCTCATTTTCGAAATACGAAAAATACATATGAGTGGTGAATAGCACAATTATTGAGCCTCATAAACTTAAGAGCTGTTTATGAGCACTTGGTGAATACCGCCCTAAATGCTTGAAGAACCCACTTTGTTAAAATGGCGACATTTTACTGTCGGTATTTGTTCGTGCGCATTACGACGTTTACGCAACGCGGCTTCGATCCACAGCGCAGCCATGCGTAATGTGCACGACCACCCAAAACACATTGGCGCATAGTCATAGTCGTTTTTAGACCCCAGTTTATCTTAGCCTGGATATTACCGGACAGCTTGGATAGACAAAGGTGGGTATGAGGTTAGGATGTGGGTAGGATTGAGGATTGGGAAAGGTAGGTGTTGGATAACCGTTCAGGCTCAGAGCGGAATGATTCGATCAAAGAAAAGCAAGTAGGAAACGGAAAAGAAATTGGGATAAATCGAGGGCTTTGGGCCATAATAGAATGAAAGGGAATTATGCTGGAAGGTCTTAGGTTTAAGGAAAGAAAAAGGAAATGTGGTGGCGAAGGTGAGTTAGGGATAAGTAAGGATACCTGAACGGGGGAGAGGAGTATCGTACCTTGGGACCTGGCATGCATGGCACTAGAAAAGTGCCTGGCAGTGCTCCCGACCACTCATAAGTTATGAGCACTCTCTCCGAAAACTTGTTCGAAAAATTTTAAAATAATTTATTTATGGAGTTTATCCAATGTAAATTAGATAGGATAAACCCAGTATTTTTTTAGAAACAACTTAAACAGTGACTATGAATATGCCCCATTGTGTTTCGGCACAAGAGAGGGCAGCCCAGTATTTTAAAATACTGGTTTTCTGTTGTCTTTTTTGTCGGTCTTTCTTATGACATAATTCAATTTACTTTTTTGTCATTCTCTGTCTCTCGCCCAAGTCGGCATCCTTTCTAGTAAATTTTATTAAACGTTTAGAAACTTAAAAAGTATATCATAAAACTTTTTATTAACTTAACTTAACTAGTCTAGCTTTTCGTTATAGTCAGATCGATTTTCTCTCTTGCTAATTTAATTCTTCTTTAAATATGGATAATAATTCCAAGAATAATTTCATTTGTTGTGGGATTTGCGACATTGTTATTAACTTGGATTGCATTAATCTAAGTGATCAAACTCTTAACTATATAAACTCAAATGAGAATTTGTTTTGGAAATGTGATTCATGCAAAAAGTTGTCTGTTTTATCTTGCATATCTAAAATCAAAGATTTGTGTTCTTTTTTTGTTGAAAACAAAAGTGAATTCGAAAAGCTCAATCCCTCTTGCAGTTCTATTGTAGTGAAAAGCTCTCGTGTCACCCGCTCTAAGTTAAAGGTTAATGAACCAGTGAGCAATAGCAAAATAAATATAAATCTACCATTGCATAACGTCAGAAGAAGTGCTTCTTTTTCCCCTGCCCAAAATAGAAATACATTTTCCCCCGTACCACCTAAAAATATTAAAGCATCGCGCATACAAAAGACCGATTTGAATAAAGTGAAAAAACCGGTTTCTTCGTCAAAGTCAAATGCAAAAGCTCGAAGCAATACCGGCTCTTTTGAGAGTGGGATAATTGACAAAGCTTGTGCGGTTGAAACTGGTGCAGCGGAAGACTCGTTGCCTTCTTGCTCACACTCCCTGTCTGCACATTCAGATAAAATTGATGTGAGTGAACTGGACGATGTCTCTAATCGTGGATTTGATGCATGTGTTTTGAAAGATTCCTCAATTTCTGATGTTGGCACTGGACGAAGTTCCTACTCTGATATTGCTGCAGGTGCTATACTTATTGCTGGAAATGTTGCTGCTGGGGATGTTGCTGTTGGAGATGTTGCTGCCGGAGATGTTGTTGTTGATGGTGATGTTGCTGCTGCCTATGTTGCTGTCGATTCTGCTGCTGCTTCTACGGCAGGTGCTGCTGACGGCGCTGCCAATTTGAAAGTCAAAAATTCTAAAAGCTCATTAGTGATTCATGGAAAAAATTCCAGTCAGAGTGATCTTCAAGTGGCTTATGTTGGAAGTTTTAAAGGCTCTACAACTGCTGATGAAATTATTAACTTTATATCAAGTAATCTTGAAATAAACTCTTCCCAGATCTTGTGCCATAAATTAATCCGACTCGAGGATAACGATCGTAAGCTGAATTTCGTAAATTTTAAAATCGGTGTCCCTATTGATGTTGCTGGCAGGGTCTTTTCTGACACTTTCTGGCCAACGGGGGTTAAAATCCGACCTTTTGTTTATAAGCCAAAAAACTTATCAGTGATAACAGCTCCTATTATAATGACTTAACCTTGATAAATCGTAATAATCAAAATGTGAATTTTTCCTCGTTAAAAATTTATTTCCATAATGCTAGCGGTCTTCGAACAAAAGTTGTT
This sequence comes from Epistrophe grossulariae, assembly GCA_929447395.1. Lineage (NCBI taxonomy): Eukaryota > Metazoa > Arthropoda > Insecta > Diptera > Syrphidae > Epistrophe > Epistrophe grossulariae. The sequence continues at coordinate 89,265,447 of OV839566.1, forward strand.
GATCTTTTTAATAACTCATGCCACTTGCATTATGACATTATTGTTATTGTGGAGTCCTGGCTTTACAACGGCATTGCCTCTAATGAACTCTTTGACTGTAGAGCGTACAATATTTTTCGTCGTGATCGCTGTATCTCATCAAAGGAACGTGGTGGTGGAATAATTGTAGCTGTCCGGAATCATCTATTAGTCAATGAAATAATCCTTCCTGTTGGTGAAATTGAACAAATATGTTTATCTGTAAGAGTTAATATTTTTGCTAAATCAAATATATTTTTTATTGTTAGTTATGTGCCTCCAAATAGTTGCCTTGCTTTATATGAAAAACACATTATTAATATTGATCATGTCAATAATCTTTGCTCCTTTTCCGATAATTTATGTGTCGTAGGGGACTTTAATTTGTCCGATATAAAATGGAATTGGTCTGAAACTGATCAAATGTTAATTCCTTTTAATATGACAAAAGAGGTAGAGCTCACATTTATAGATTATATTTATTCCTTAAATTTGATCCAAGTTAATGATATTTGCAATACTTTGATGAAGATTTTAGATCTAATTTTTATTTGCTGTGATGATTTCCAAATTCATGTTACTAATGCTCCTTTTTCTCTTTTAAATGAATCACTACATCATAAAGAACTTTTTTTCGAGATAAAGTATTATACTTATTCAAAAAATGATGTTGTTAGTTTAAATAGTAAATCTTATAATTTTCTGAATGCTAATTATTTAGAACTAAATAATTTCTTCTCTAATATAAATTGGTCTAATGAATTAATGTTTTTAGATTTGCAAACCATGTATAATCGCTTCATTGAAATTTTAATAATGGGTTTTGATAAGTTTATTCCTTTAACTCATAGAAAAAAGTCTTCTGAAACTCCGTGGAGTAATAAACAACTCCGTAATCTATATCATAAAACTATTTATTAACTTAACTTAACTAGTCTAGCTTTTCGTTATAGTCAGATCGATTTTCTCTCTTGCTAATTTAATTCTTCTTTAAATATGGATAATAATTCCAAGAATAATTTCATTTGTTGTGGGATTTGCGACATTGTTATTAACTTGGATTGCATTAATCTAAGTGATCAAACTCTTAACTATATAAACTCAAATGAGAATTTGTTTTGGAAATGTGATTCATGCAAAAAGTTGTCTGTTATATCTTGCATATCTAAAATCAAAGATTTGTGTTCTTTTTTTGTTGAAAACAAAAGTGAATTCGAAAAGCTCAATCCCTCTTGCAGTTCTATTGTAGTGAAAAGCTCTCGTGTCACCCGCTCTAAGTTAAAGGTTAATGAACCAGTGAGCAATAGCAAAATAAATATAAATCTACCATTGCATAACGTCAGAAGAAGTGCTTCTTTTTCCCCTGCCCAAAATAGAAATACATTTTCCCCCGTACCACCTAAAAATATTAAAGCATCGCGCATACAAAAGACCGATTTGAATAAAGTGAAAAAACCGGTTTCTTCGTCAAAGTCAAATGCAAAAGCTCGAAGCAATACCGGCTCTTTTGAGAGTGGGATAATTGACAAAGCTTGTGCGGTTGAAACTGGTGCAGCGGAAGACTCGTTGCCTTCTTGCTCACACTCCCTGTCTGCACATTCAGATAAAATTGATGTGAGTGAACTGGACGATGTCTCTAATCGTGGATTTGATGCATGTGTTTTGAAAGATTCCTCAATTTCTGATGTTGGCACTGGACGAAGTTCCTACTCTGATATTGCTGCAGGTGCTATACTTATTGCTGGAAATGTTGCTGCTGGGGATGTTGCTGTTGGAGATGTTGCTGCCGGAGATGTTGTTGTTGATGGTGATGTTGCTGCTGCCTATGTTGCTGTCGATTCTGCTGCTGCTTCTACGGCAGGTGCTGCTGACGGCGCTGCCAATTTGAAAGTCAAAAATTCTAAAAGCTCATTAGTGATTCATGGAAAAAATTCCAGTCAGAGTGATCTTCAAGTGGCTTATAAATTAAAATGGTTTCATGTTGGAAGTTTTAAAGGCTCTACAACTGCTGATGAAATTATTAACTTTATATCAAGTAATCTTGAAATAAACTCTTCCCAGATCTTGTGCCATAAATTAATCCGACTCGAGGATAACGATCGTAAGCTGAATTTCGTAAATTTTAAAATCGGTGTCCCTATTGATGTTGCTGGCAGGGTCTTTTCTGACACTTTCTGGCCAACGGGGGTTAAAATCCGACCTTTTGTTTATAAGCCAAAAAACTTATCAGTGATAACAGCTCCTATTATAATGACTTAACCTTGATAAATCGTAATAATCAAAATGTGAATTTTTCCTCGTTAAAAATTTATTTCCATAATGCTAGCGGTCTTCGAACAAAAGTTGTTGATCTTTTTAATAACTCATGCCACTTGCATTATGACATTATTGTTATTGTGGAGTCCTGGCTTTACAACGGCATTGCCTCTAATGAACTCCTTGACTGTAGAGCGTACAATATTTTTCGTCGTGATCGCTGTATCTCATCAAAGGAACGTGGTGGTGGAATAATTGTAGCTGTCCGGAATCATCTATTAGTCAATGAAATAATCCTTCCTGTTGGTGAAATTGAACAAATATGTTTATCTGTAAGAGTTAATATTTTTGCTAAATCAAATATTTTTTTTATTGTTAGTTATGTGCCTCCAAATAGTTGCCTTGCTTTATATGAAAAACACATTATTAATATTGATCATGTCAATAATCTTTGCTCCTTTTCCGATAATTTATGTGTCGTAGGGGACTTTAATTTGTCCGATATAAAATGGAATTGGTCTGAAACTGATCAAATGTTAATTCCTTTTAATATGACAAAAGAGGTAGAGCTCACATTTATAGATTATATTTATTCCTTAAATTTGATCCAAGTTAATGATATTTGCAATACTTTGATGAAGATTTTAGATCTAATTTTTATTTGCTGTGATGATTTCCAAATTCATGTTACTAATGCTCCTTTTTCTCTTTTAAATGAATCACTACATCATAAAGAACTTTTTTTCGAGATAAAGTATTATACTTATTCAAAAAATGATGTTGTTAGTTTAAATAGTAAATCTTATAATTTTCTGAATGCTAATTATTTAGAACTAAATAATTTCTTCTCTAATATAAATTGGTCTAATGAATTAATGTTTTTAGATTTGCAAACCATGTATAATCGCTTCATTGAAATTTTAATAATGGGTTTTGATGAGTTTATTCCTTTAACTCATAGAAAAAAGTCTTCTGAAACTCCGTGGAGTAATAAACAACTCCGTAATCTAAAAAGATTAAAACGCAATGCCTATGCTAAATACATGAAATCAAAAAATCAAGCTGATTACCTAAATTTTAGTAAACTTCGTAAGGATTTTGTTATTCTCAGTAAATTTTTATACAGAGCTTACATCTTTAATATCGAAAGTAATATCAAAACCAATTGTAAATCGTTTTGGTCGTTTATTAATTCGAAAAGAAAATCTGTTGGGACTCCTAATTTCATGTTCTTTAGGGGGATCGAATCCTCGGACTTAAATTCCATAGTTGAATTATTTGCGGATTTTTTCCAATCAATCTATTCCTCTTCTGCATTTAACAGCAATTCCTTGAATAACTTAGTAAATAAGATTGATCTCGGATCTATCCAATTGAGTGGTGAAGAAATTATATCCGCGATGAATTCACTTAAGTCAAATGCTAATCCTGGTCCAGATGGAATACCTGCCTTAATCCTTAAGAATTGTTGTAAGACGATTTATTGTCCTTTACTTACTATCTTTAATAAATCGCTTTCAGAAGGTAACTTCTTAAATGAGTGGAAACTCTCGTATCTAGTGTCAATTCATAAATCGGGTGCTAAAAATAACATAGAAAATTATAGAGGTATTTGTAAACTCTCTGCAATTCCCAAGTTATTTGAAAGCTTAGTGAAAAAGAGACTAGATTTCCTCACGAGTGAGTTTTTAGCAGCAGAACAGCATGGCTTTGTCTCTGGTAGGTCTACGGTAACAAATTTAGCTTTTTTCACAACATACGTTATTAACTCCATGGAAGTAAAATCACAAGTCGATGCAGTATATACAGATTTTAGTAAGGCATTTGACTCAGTGAATCACCAAACACTTATAAAGAAGCTTGAATTATTTGGATTCCATTCAGAAATGCTTCGTTGGTTATCTTCATACCTCACTGGTAGAAGTCAACAAGTGCAGATAAATAATATATGCTCTAAAGACATCTTATGCACGTCAGGTGTTCCCCAAGGAAGCCATCTTGGTCCACTTCTTTTCATTATTTTTATTGATGATATCCTTTCAGTGATTAATTACTGCAATTGTCTGATCTATGCAGATGATCTCAAACTGTTTTTAAAAGTAAAATGTCTAGAAGATTGTCAGATGATTCAATCCGATCTAAATGGCTTGTCTTATTGGTGTCATGTTAATGGTCTTAAACTTAATATTAAAAAGTGTAATGCGATCTCTTTCTCAAGAAAAACTAGTTGTTTGTTGTATGACTACAAAATTGAATCTAATACTGTTAATCGAGTCTCAAGGATTAACGATCTAGGTGTCATACTTGATTCTGCCCTTTCTTTTAAATACCATTTTGACTATTTGATACCTAAAGCGAATTCGCTGATTGGATTCATCAAGCGAAATGGTAAAGATTTTAGAGACCCTTACGTTCTATTAACATTATACATATCTATTGTTAGATCAATTCTTGAATATGCAGATGTTATTTGGAGCCCCGCATATAAAATTCATTCTGACCGAATTGAAAAGGTTCAAAGACGGTTCACTAAATATATTTTCCGACAAATGCGTTGGAGTTTTAGTCCACATTATAAAGCTAGATGCCAACTGCTTGGTATAAAATCTCTTGAATCTCGTCGAAAAGTTCATTGTGTAATGCTCATTAGAGATTTACTCTGCTATAACATAAAGTGTCCATCACTTCTTGCACTGGTCCCAATTTACGTTCCAGCTAGAACACTGAGAGCTAGGATTTTTTTATTTCAAAGAGCACATAATACTAAATATGGCTGTAATGAGCCTTTATCCAGATCCATCGTTTATTTCAATGAAGTGTCATTAAGTGTTGATTTTTTATATCTTTCTCGAGAAAAATTTAAATCAGAAATTTTGTACATATGTAATTAAATTTTAAAATTTTATTGGAGTGCCTTATATCTGTTAGCTGTAAAACTGCTTGTAGATTAATAAATAAATGAAATGAAATGAAATGAAAAACTAATTATAAAGAAAACAAAAAAACCATTGTACTTACATTAATGGCCAGTTGTACAATAGGGTTCAGCCTCGGTTCAAGATTTTAACTCACCGATTTCGGCGGATTAACTAAAGTTCAACGCTGGTACAAGTATGTAATTGGTTTTTATCACACACTTGAACGGCCGTAAACCACTGTTGAAACTCAATTGATACCCCGAAATCGGTGGATAAAAATTGGTGAAACAATAAAAGTAAAACAAAAAAAAACTACACATCACAATCATTTCGGGATTTTGCTGCTGTTTGCACGGTGTTTTGTTGCCTTGCTGCTGGTACAGTTGATGTCGGTGGTGCTGCTGCTCTTGTGCACCCCCGGTAATTTGGTGAAGTGAGATTTATTTTCATTCGGCCTTTTTGTGTGCCGAACAGTATGTAAATTTGGGAAGATGATTTTCGATATTCGGATGGGCTCAAAAATGAAAAATTCAAGACAACGGCAACTCTAATCTGATCTTCGAAAATCTGACAGCTTCTTTTTTTGCGTCTGGCAATGTTTTGTTTATAAAATACGAGTTCAACGACAGACTGAAATCGTAATCAGTTGGATTTTTTGGAAAAATAAAAACAAATAATCAACTTCTTGTTTTTTAAAAAGCTTTATCAATCTGTAAAGTAAATTGTAATCGCTGCTTAATAATAAAAACCAAAACCTACATTATAACAAAAGGCCACCATATTACAGTTTATTTACACAACGAGAAATGGATTTTTCAATTAACTTTTCTTTGCCCAAACAAATGCAGAAATTACTTTGAAAATCCTTGAAAAATTTAATTAATAATGTTAAGCAGTAAATTTTATTCAAAAATTAATACTACTCAATGGATTATCGACCGACAATATGGTCGTATCGACAACTTTGTTCGCCAAAGCCTACAAAGTGCATCTCATTTAATTGACCGTCTGGAATTGGAATCATCACTTGAAGGACACGATGGCTGCGTCAATTGCCTCGAATGGAGCTCCGACGGAAAGATTCTTGCCTCCGGATCAGATGACTTCCAAGTCATACTCTGGGACGTGTTTCACAAGAAAAAAATTAAAACAATCAGAACACCACACACTGGAAACATGTTTTCTGTTAAGTTTCTACCCAAGAGTGGAAATTCGCTAATTGCTTCGGGAGCAGCTGATAAATGCATCTATGTCTTTGATGTCAATCGTTCAAACGAAAAAATTTTAGATTGCAATTGTCATCTGGCAAGAGTTAAAAGATTGGCGACGGCCCCTGATCATCCTTATGTCTTTTGGTCGGTTGGTGAAGATGGTTGTCTTTTTCAATTCGATATAAGAGAGAATCATCGTTGTCGTTCCGAAGACAAAGTAAGACTATTAAATTTGTCAGCAAGTATTAAAGTCCTTACTGAAGCCAAATGCATCGCTATAAATCCTCGAAGGACAGAACAAATAGCTTTGGGAGCAAATGATCCATACGCGCGAATTTACGACCGACGTATGTTATCCAGGACTTCCGTTAGTTCACCGCCGACTAACAACCAGGGTGAGGAAATCTGTGTAGTGCCTAAAGATTGTGTAACTTATTACAGCCCCGGCCATATACATCAGTCCACTCAGAGGTACATTGACCACGATAGTCGCGCTATAACTTATTTGACCTTCAATGATACAGGCAATGAGCTCCTTGTTAACATGGGTGGCGATCATATTTATCTGTATGACTTAAATACGGCTCAGCAGCCGGTTTTCTTAAATTTACCCGAATACCAACCCCCTGCAGCAGATGAAATTGAATGTACGACAGTTTTTCCGCCATCAACTGATTCAAGTAAAAGAAAACTCCCCGAGAATATTGAAGTTTGCAAAAAAATGGGTAATGAATTTTTGGAGAACGAGAAGTATGTGCGCGCTATTGATCAGTATTCTGAAGCGATTGCTATCTTCCCAAACTGCCCAGTGCTATATTTCAATCGCGCAATCGCCTATATGCGTCGTCTTTGGTATGGAGACGTTTATGCCGCTTTGAGAGACTGTCATCAGGCTCTAAAGCTAGATCCTTCGTATATTAAGGCACACTTTCGTCTGGCACGTGCTTTGTTAGACCTTGGTCGTGCTAAAGAAGCCGACGAATGCCTCAAGGAACTTGTTCATCGTTTCCCTAATTATGCAAACAATCATGGAGTGATGATGCTACGCAAAGACATTACAGAAAACAGGGATGCTAAGAATGAGGACTCTTTTGACCCAGTAGAACTGCCCGTCGGTGAATGGCGTTTCAGAAGCAAAGCAAAGGACTATCATAAACGTTTTGTTGGCCATTGTAATACCACGACTGATATCAAGGAAGCAAACTATTTTGGTCGAAATTGTGAATTTATTGTCGCTGGGTCAGATGATGGAAATTTCTTTATATGGAATCGGAAATCTTGCAAAATTCGCAGTGTCTACAAAGCTGATATGGCAATAGTCAATTGTGTACAACCGCATCCTGAAATCTGTATGATGGCTACAAGCGGAATTGATCATGACATCAAGATTTGGAGTCCTCAAGGCGAATTTCCCGACGAAAAACGAAACAAGGTACAATATATCGATAAAATTGTTGAATCCAATCAGCACAGAATGAAGGCAGATCCATTTGATTTGAATACGCAAGGAGCGTTTTGTCGAAGTAGCTAGTTTTAATACCATGGCAAAGCTTTATTTTCTTTTTTCAATTGGAATATGATCATTCAATAGAATACCAACAAGCACTTGTAAGAAGTTTTTCAAGATTTTAGTTTAAAATGGTTTTAATTCTTTTTAATACATTTTTTCAGAGATATTTCAAGAACCGGCGAAGAAAACAAAAAGATACAAATTTCGGGCAGTTTCCGAGTGATAAACTATCTCAATAGCTTATGTTATATGTAAGATTTTTCTGTTGTTCTATTAAAAGGTTTGCTTAACAAGAATAAGAGAAAATTTCGTTTTAAAATTTTCATGCAGAGAAAACTCTTTTTAATATTCAAGAAGTTATTTTTTCTTTCTTCAAATATTTGTTTAGATACCTGCTAAATATAAACTAGTTTTAATTTAATTTGATATTTTTATTTCTTTAAAAATAGGAGAGGTCTTTTTCCCCTGGTTTGGGTAGGGGCTGAAATTCTATATATAAAAAAAAACTTTTTTAAGTCAGTTTTATAGAAAATATTAAAAAAAACAACACTTTTACAATGCTATAGCTTTTTATAAATCAAGAAATATATTCTGTTTTTTTAAATCAAGTTTAAAAAAAAATTATTTTCAAAGTGAATTTTTTACAAAATTTGTATGAAAGCTTATCAATTTTTAGTCAAACATTAAAAAAAAGATGCTTAAATGTTTTTGCTTAGCCGACAAGTTGGCACTGCTTGAACGTTTGAACTTCAGCTACATTAAAACATTTTTCAAACCTGTGTATTTACAACTTAAAAAAAAGTGAGTGCCGGGACTCACGGTTAAGATGTGTAAACATCGCGTTTATGCCGCTTTGAGAGACTGTCATCAGGCTCTAAAGCTAGATCCTTCGTATATTAAGGCACACTTTCGTCTGGCACGTGCTTTTTTAGACCTTGGTCGTGCTAAAGAAGCCGACGAATGCCTCAAGGAACTTGTTCATCGTTTCCCTAATTATGCAAACAATCATGGAGTGATGATGCTACGCAAAGACATTACAGAAAACAGGGATGCTAAGAATGAGGACTCTTTTGACCCAGTAGAACTGCCCGTCAGTGAATGGCGTTTCAGAAGCAAAGCAAAGGACTATCATAAACGTTTTGTTGGCCATTGTAATACCACGACTGATATCAAGGAAGCAAACTATTTTGGTCGAAATTGTGAATTTATTGTCGCTGGGTCAGATGATGGAAATTTCTTTATAATGGATCGGAAATCTTGCAAAATTCGCAGTGTCTACAAAGCTGATATGGCAATAGTCAATTGTGTACAACCGCATCCTGAAATCTGTATGATGGCTACAAGCGGAATTGATCATGACATCAAGATTTGGAGTCCTCAAGGCGAATTTCCCGACGAAAAACGAAACAAGGTACAATATATCGATAAAATTGTTGAATCCAATCAGCACAGAATGAAGGCAGATCATTTGATTTGAATACGCAAGGAGCGTTTTGTCGAAGTAGCTAGTTTTAATACCATGGCAAAGCTTTATTTTCTTTTTTCAATTGGAATATGATCATTCAATAGAATACCAACAAGCACTTGTAAGAAGTTTTTCAAGATTTTAGTTTAAAATGGTTTTAATTCTTTTTAATACATTTTTTCAGAGATATTTCAAGAACCGGCGAAGAAAACAAAAAGCTACAAACTTCGGGCAGTTTCCGAGTGATAAACTATCTCAATAGCTTATGTTATATGAAAGATTTTTCTGTTGTTCTATTAAAAGGTTTGCTTAACAAGAATAAGAGAAAATTTCGTTTTAAAATTTTCATGCAGAGAAAACTCTTTTTAATATTCAAGAAGTTATTTTTTCTTTCTTCAAATATTTGTTTAGATACCTGCTAAATATAAACTAGTTTTAATTTAATTTGATATTTTTATTTCTTTAAAAATATGAGTCTTATGGGAGAGGTCTTTTTCCCCTGGTTTGGGTAGGGGCTGAAATTCTATATATAAAAAAAAACTTTTTTAAGTCAGTTTTATAGAAAATATTAAAAAAAACAACACTTTTACAATGCTATAGCTTTTTATAAATCAAGAAATATATTCTGTTTTTTTAAATCAAGTTTAAAAAAAAATTATTTTCAAAGTGAATTTTTTACAAAATTTGTATGAAAGCTTATCAATTTTTAGTCAAACATTAAAAAAAAGATGCTTAAATGTTTTTGCTTAGCCGACAAGTTGGCACTGTTTGAACGTTTGAACTTCAGTTACATTAAAACATTTTTCAAACCTGTGTATTTACAACTTAGAAAAAAGTGAGTGCCGGGACTCACGGTTAAGATGTGTAAACATCGCGTTTATGCCGCTTTGAGAGACTGTCATCAGGCTCTAAAGCTAGATCCTTCGTATATTAAGGCACACTTTCGTCTGGCACGTGCTTTGTTAGACCTTGGTCGTGCTAAAGAAGCCGACGAATGCCTCAAGGAACTAGTTCATCGTTTCCCTAATTATGCAAACAATCATGGAGTGATGATGCTACGCAAAGACATTACAGAAAACAGGGATGCTAAGAATGAGGACTCTTTTGACCCAGTAGAACTGCCCGTCAGTGAATGGCGTTTCAGAAGCAAAGCAAAGGACTATCATAAACGTTTTGTTGGCCATTGTAATACCACGACTGATATCAAGGAAGCAAACTATTTTGGTCTAAATTGTGAATTTATTGTCGCTGGGTCAGATGATGGAAATTTCTTTATAATGGATCGGAAATCTTTCAAAATTCGCAGTGTCTACAAAGCTGATATGGCAATAGTCAATTGTGTACAACCGCATCCTGAAATCTGTATGATGGCTACAAGCGGAATTGATCATGACATCAAGATTTGGAGTCCTCAAGGCGAATTTCCCGACGAAAAACGAAACAAGGTACAATATATCGATAAAATTGTTGAATCCAATCAGCACAGAATGAAGGCAGATCCATTTGATTTGAATACGCAAGGAGCGTTTTGTCGAAGTAGCTAGTTTTAATACCATGGCAAAGCTTTATTTTCTTTTTTCAATTGGAATATGATCATTCAATAGAATACCAACAAGCACTTGTAAGAAGTTTTTCAAGATTTTAGTTTAAAATGGTTTTAATTCTTTTTAATACATTTTTTCAGAGATATTTCAAGAACCGGCGAAGAAAACAAAAAGCTACAAACTTCGGGCAGTTTCCGAGTGATAAACTATCTCAATAGCTTATGTTATATGAAAGATTTTTCTGTTGTTCTATTAAAAGGTTTGCTTAACAAGAATAAGAGAAAATTTCGTTTTAAAATTTTCATGCAGAGAAAACTCTTTTTAATATTCAAGAAGTTATTTTTTCTTTCTTCAAATATTTGTTTAGATACCTGCTAAATATAAACTAGTTTTAATTTAATTTGATATTTTTATTTCTTTAAAAATATGAGTCTTATGGGAGAGGTCTTTTTCCCCTGGTTTGGGTAGGGGCTGAAATTCTATATATAAAAAAAAACTTTTTTAAGTCAGTTTTATAGAAAATATTTAAAAAAACAACACTTTTACAATGCTATAGCTTTTTATAAATCAAGAAATATATTCTGTTTTTTTAAATCAAGTTTAAAAAAAAATTATTTTCAAAGTGAATTTTTTACAAAATTTGTATGAAAGCTTATCAATTTTTAGTCAAACATTAAAAAAAAGATGCTTAAATGTTTTTGCTTAGCCGACAAGTTGGCACTGTTTGAACGTTTGAACTTCAGCTACATTAAAACATTTTTCAAACCTGTGTATTTACAACTTAGAAAAAAGTGAGTGCCGGGACTCACGGTTAAGATGTGTAAACATCGCGTTTATGCCGCTTTGAGAGACTGTCATCAGGCTCTAAAGCTAGATCCTTCGTATATTAAGGCACACTTTCGTCTGGCACGTGCTTTGTTAGACCTTGGTCGTGCTAAAGAAGCCGACGAATGCCTCAAGGAACTAGTTCATCGTTTCCCTAATTATGCAAACAATCATGGAGTGATGATGCTACGCAAAGACATTACAGAAAACAGGGATGCTAAGAATGAGGACTCTTTTGACCCAGTAGAACTGCCCGTCAGTGAATGGCGTTTCAGAAGCAAAGCAAAGGACTATCATAAACGTTTTGTTGGCCATTGTAATACCACGACTGATATCAAGGAAGCAAACTATTTTGGTCTAAATTGTGAATTTATTGTCGCTGGGTCAGATGATGGAAATTTCTTTATAATGGATCGGAAATCTTTCAAAATTCGCAGTGTCTACAAAGCTGATATGGCAATAGTCAATTGTGTACAACCGCATCCTGAAATCTGTATGATGGCTACAAGCGGAATTGATCATGACATCAAGATTTGGAGTCCTCAAGGCGAATTTCCCGACGAAAAACGAAACAAGGTACAATATATCGATAAAATTGTTGAATCCAATCAGCACAGAATGAAGGCAGATCCATTTGATTTGAATACGCAAGGAGCGTTTTGTCGAAGTAGCTAGTTTTAATACCATGGCAAAGCTTTATTTTCTTTTTTCAATTGGAATATGATCATTCAATAGAATACCAACAAGCACTTGTAAGAAGTTTTTCAAGATTTTAGTTTAAAATGGTTTTAATTCTTTTTAATACATTTTTTCAGAGATATTTCAAGAACCGGCGAAGAAAACAAAAAGCTACAAATTTCGGGCAGTTTCCGAGTGATAAACTATCTCAATAGCTTATGCTATATGTAAGATTTTTCTGTTGTTCTATTAAAAGGTTTGCTTAACAAGAATAAGAGAAAATTTCGTTTTAAAATTTTCATGCAGAGAAAACTCTTTTTAATATTCAAGAAGTTATTTTTTCTTTCTTTAAATATTTGTTTAGATACCTGCTAAATATAAACTAGTTTTAATTTAATTTGATATTTTTATTTCTTTAAAAATATGAGTCTTATGGGAGAGGTCTTTTTCCCCTGGTTTGGGTAGGGTTTAAAAAAAAATTATTTTCAAAGTGAATTTTAACAAAATTTGTATGAAAGCTTATCAATTTTTAGTCAAACATTAAAAAAAAGATGCTTAAATGTTTTTGCTTAGCCGGCAAGTTGGCACTGTTTGAACGTTTGAACTTCAGCTACATTGAAACATTTTTCAAGCCTGTGTATTTACAACTTAAAAAAAAGTGAGTGCCGGGACTCACGGTTAAGATGTGTAAACATACGTAACGTAACGTAAATCAAAATCACGAGCACGATCACAAGATACGTTACGTTTTTTTTCACCCTACCACCAGTATAGATGTTTACACATCAATAATATGAATTCTTTGAGGGTAATGATATTTTTGTGTTTAAGTTGAAATTTCGGAATTAATATAAATTTTTTTACGAGTCTCTGTATTATGTCTTCACAAATTCAAAAAACAGGCCAGCCCTTAATTGCCGATCATCTCTCTTGGAGATGGCATAGCAGTTCAACATTCAACTTTGCTGGGTATCATATGGACATTCCAGGTAATTGTAAAGCAGACGAACTCGCCATAAGTGGAACAATACTATATATATCGTCAAAACGGACAAATAATGGTAAACCCATCGCTACTTGCTGAAGAAATTTTTCATAATATGTCAAGTTTGAAGTTATTTCATCCCCAAAAATTCGCTGGGCATAGCTCAGGCAGTAGAAAATTAGTTATTGCATTTGACATGTAAATTTACGACCGAACCGTTACTTTTTTTGAAAAAAAAAAAACACAAATAAATAATATACAAATCTGTTAAACCTTCGTATGACAACAGGGGTGTTCCATCACCCCAGGCGATTTGATTTTAACTGTAATTTTGGTTTGGCTTGATACCACTTTTATTATGAGTTTCATCCGAAAAATATTTCAGGTCCGTCAAGCTGGGAACACCACAATCGAAATTCAAAATTCTAATGATGCAGGAATTAGGTGCTATTTAAGTGCTAATTTAGTACCGCAATCCCGGCTTGGAACTAAAATCCCTTCCCCCTCAAACTTGTGGCGTTCCCAGCTTGACGTCAAGCTAGGAACACCACACCTCCAAACACAAAATTTCAAAAAACTAATGATGGGGGAATTAGGTGCTATTTAAGTGCTCCTTAGTTGGCGGAACTCCCCATTAAAAAGTCTTCCCCTTACCCCTCAAACATGTGGCGTTCCCAGCTTGAATTCAAGCTAGGAACACCACACCTCTAAACACAATATTTCAAAAAAACTAATGATGAGGGAATTAAGTGCTATTTAAGTGCTCGTAATTTCGCGGAATTCCAAATTATATATTCCACGATTTGACCTTGAAATTTAATACCGAAAAAAAAAATTCGTCGAGAATTCAAGCTAGGAACACCACACCTCTAAACACAATATTTCAAAAAAACTAATGATGAGGGAATTAAGTGCTATTTAAGTGCTCGTAATTTCGCGGAATTCCAAATTATATATTCCACGATTTGACCTTGAAATTTAATACCGAAAAAAAAAATTCGTCGAGACTTTCTATACTAAACACTAAAAAAATTAAAAAAAATACAGTTTAGACGAAGATTGAGTTAATTAGAACAAATATTCAATTTCACTTTTCTACTCCCAATGGTTTGGTTTTAAATGCACCTGCACCAACCACCCCTTTTGTGGTGTTCCCAGCTTGACGTCAAGCTGGGAACACCACACTCAAATCTCAAAAAACTAATGTTGTAGGATTTAAGTGCTATTTAAGTGCTCTCAATTTACCAAAATTCCAAATTATTTAGTCCACGATTTGACCTTGAAATTTGGTACCAAAGATACGAGATCGTGGAGACTTTCTATACTTGATAGCTAAAAAAAAAAAAAAAAATTCATTAGACGCACAGTGGCTTAACTAGAAAAAAAAACAGTTTCACCTTTCTACTCCCACTGGTTTAGCTTTAAACACTCCTACACTAACCCCTCTAACCTTCGTTGCACTCAACATGAACCCCGCACTTCTAAACATAAAATTTCAAAAAACTAATGATGAGGGATTTCAGTGCGAATTAAGTGCTCTGTACTAGGCGGAACTCCCGATTAAAAAGTCCGCGATTTGACTTAGAAACTTAAAATCGAGAATAAAAATACTGGAGACTTTTTATACTCTAAATAAAGAAAAAAATTACAGATTACGTGTAGAATTCGCTAATTAAAAAAAAAAAATAAAAATTAAATAAAAAAAAAGATTTGTTTTTATCAATATACCTACCTACATATGATGGTACGAAAGCTTAGCAGCATAACTACGAGTGTGTTATCACATACAAGAACCCCTTTGAAGATTTGTCTTTCATAAAAAGTGATATAGGAACGCACATACATAAATACCTACGTAGAAATATAGAGCTATGTATATATCTACTCTTTCAACTTTTACCACCCACCGGTTTTGCTTTTTCGCCCATTTACTTTTTGGAGATGTCATATCCTACCTAAATAAGTTTTTTTAGAATCACAGTCTACACTGTTCTTGTTCTTATTCTTCTACAAAACCATCAATTGACCAATTAGATAAAGCAACCGATGTTTTCGATGAGAATTCAACTAATACAATCAAATCACAGTTCACACATATACGCTTCTTTTTTTTTAACTGAGCCATTGTATATAAACGCTAATAGTAGTCTCATGAAGAGGAACGTCTCTTACGCCATTGAGTGTGCCGATTTGGAAGCTTGCGAAAATTCAGAGTGGAGAGATTGGAGAGTTGAGAAGGAGGAGATAATCGAAGAGAGAAGAATAAAAAATAAGGTTAAAGAAAGAAAAGAAGAATGAGAACACTGTATAGGATATTTATGAAAGCTAAAGTGGGACAAGAATTTATCGATTATGCGTATTATTCTTGTAGGGGGGTAGGTTACAGAAAGAATGAAAATAAATGATGTTCAAAAGGAACTTGGATTTTGTTTCTCCTGTGTATGCAATGACCTATATTTGGTAGAACAAAAATAAATGTAAGTATAAAATCGCCACTATTGCCACTCGCAGAAAATAGGGTGTTTATAATTTTTCAGTTTTTCGTCACAATTGAAGTATGGAAAATATGTTCCAAATTAATAGGTGCCAACGTAGGTAGGTATATGCAAATATATTTATAGGGTGTTTTTTTTATTAAATGCCTCATTCTTTTATGAAAACGCAGTATTTTATTTTTTTTGTATAAACAATTTTTAAAAAATTGAAAAAATAGAGAAGCTTTAGTTTGCAAATTTTGAAACCAATCGAAATAAGTAGGTACCGTAAAGACAAATTTTGAAGGAAAATAAAAAAAATTCTTCCAAAAAGTAAAACAAATGGGAATTTGGTTCAGAAATTTTCTTATTCGATTCAAATTATTCGGAAAAATATTTTTTGGGTATAGTCAATTTTATAAAAATAAAAAAAAATTAAAATTTAGTTTCCAAATTTTGAAAATCGATTCAAGTACACGTGAAAAAATTTTATTATTTTTTTCGGAAAAAATTGTTTTTGTGTATGAAAACAATTTTTCGAGCAAAAGAAGAAAATTTTATACACCAGTTTTAAAGACTAATTGATATACATACACCTAAAAATAATTTTCAAAAAAAAAAACAAAAAATTACAGTCAAACTTCGATAACTCGAACTCCACAATAAAAGTTCGACTTATCAAGACTTCGAGTTATCCAAATTGATTATCAAAATTAAAACAATTAAACAATTCAATATTTGAAATACATATGCATAATGCACAACACTTTTTGTGCTTTATTATGTCTTATACGTTTTATATTAATGTACATAAGTTGTTACACCATACACAAAATTATTGCATGTATTTAGTTATTTGGGTCTGAGAGTAGTTTTTTTTTATTGTTTTTTTTTTCAAGAAAAAGGATTCTAATTTTTTTCAAGCTGCATAAATTTCATCTGTTGTTTCGGCACACGTTTGCAAATATAAATTCAAATTGTCAAATGTGCTACAACATGCATCGAAGGCTGTTGAATGAATTCCTCTACCGAAGTCTCGTCTTCACGTTCTATATCAATTGAAGTTGGAAATTGTACATAGAATCTTTTACAAAAAACAACCAAGCAATAATTATGTATAGATAAATTAAAAAATAATGCAAAAATATTGAAATGTTCACCGCATTAAATAAAAATTTTCTGTTGGTAGAGGTTTTTAAAAAATATTATTTTATATAATATTCACTGTTAATGATTAATTTTTTTGATTGAATTTGATTTAAGAAATACAGTCAAATACCTTCTAAATTTCTTAAACCTACTAATAATATGAGTGTATGAAGGTATCTCGTTTTCAAATGAAAATTCCCTTCAAAAATTCGAATTTCAAAAATGCATTTTTTCTCACTAAATGGGAATTCCCCTAAAATGTTCGACTTAGTTGATGCATATGCCATATTTTTTGTTCGAGTTATAAAGAAAATCGAGTTATAAAAGTTCGAGTTATGAGGGAAAAAATGTATGAGAGTTGAACTCTAAAAGCTGCTGCCACATAATTTTGTTCGAGTTATAAAAAAATCGAGTTATCGAAGTTCGAGTTATCGAAGTTTGACTGTAGTTGTTTTCATGTACCTATCCAAAAAATGTGTTTTTTTGTTGAAAATTTTGATATGTAATGACTTACCTATTGAAGAGAAAAAAAATTACGTTTATCAAAGTATTTTGAAAAAAATGCCACAAAGTGCAGCAAAATCAAAAATTGATAAGGTAAATATATTACATTTTAAAAATACAACGAAAATCACGAAGTGTTTTTTTTTCTTCAATTAAATTTCTTAAAATTTTTTTGTTTGTTTTTATATACATATACTTATATAATAATAGCTGTGTTTTATTTTCTCCCAGATCCAATCCAGATCTGAACATGAAAATAAAACAACCCAGGATCTCAGTGACAACTTGTTATATACCCAACTCTTTTTTCCTTTTGTTTTTTTTTATTTGTAAACACCCGTTGTCTTTTTTCTTTACACTACTGACGACATTTACAAATTAAGGGTGTGTGTTCAAAACGGATTTGGAAATCCAAATCCAAAACAAAGTTGGATCTTGTGTTGTTTTTGTAATACATGTATTTTCGTAAGCAAATCCAATCTGGTTCTGATCTCGGAGAAAATAAAACACAGCTAATATAATATGATAATATAATGAGATAATATAATGAAATAATTTAATATAATACAAAATAATATTGAAATAACTTAAAACCTAAACCCTAAAACCTAAAACCAAAATACAGAAACCTAAACCCAAACCTAAACCTAAACCTATAAACCTCAACCTAATCCTAATCCTCAACCTATTCCTAATACAATGCCTACCTATAAATATAAAAAAAAACCAACAACTATCCATACCTACCTGGATCTTCCTATAGGAAAAAGCATAATAAATGCAAAATATAGCAACGTTGTATTTAACCCATATATTGTGAAATTTAACAACGTTGCTTTGCTATATCGAATTTGAATCAAATTCCAAATTTTTAAATATTTTGCTTCTATTCTATTGTGCTTTATTATGTCTTATACGTTTTATATTAATGTACATAAGTTGTTACACCATACACAAAATTATTGCATGTATTTAGTTATTTGGGTCTGAAGCCTCAACTACATAAGCCAAAAAAGTGAAAAAGTGCAAAAGTGAAAATTTTTAAATTGATTTTGTGATAGTTTTTCTGACTAGAAAACTTATAAAAATGATGCAGAAAGCTTAAATTTTGGTTTAAAAACAAATTTGTGCATTCTTTTTCACAAAACAACGGCGCTAGCGGTAAAAAAAATATTTTTACTTTTGTACTTCAGTACTTTTTGGCTTATGTAGTTAAGCCTTGAGAGTAGTTTTTTTTTATTGTTTTTTTTTCAAGAAAAAGGATTCTAATTTTTTTCAAGCTGCATAAATTTCATCTGTTGTTTCGGCACACGTTTGCAAATATAAATTCAAATTGTCAAATGTGCTACAACATGCATCGAAGGCTGTTGAATGAATTCCTCTACCGAAGTCTCGTCTTCACGTTCTATATCAATTGAAGTTGGAAATTGTACATAGAATCTTTTACAAAAAACAACCAAGCAATAATTATGTATAGATAAATTAAAAAATAATGCAAAAATATTGAAATGTTCACCGCATTAAATAAAAATTTTCTGTTGGTAGAGGTTTTTAAAAAATATTATTTTATATAATATTCACTGTTAATGATTAATTTTTTTGATTGAATTTGATTTAAGAAATACAGTCAAATACCTTCTAAATTTCTTAAACCTACTAATAATATGAGTGTATGAAGGTATCTCGTTTTCAAATGAAAATTCCCTTCAAAAATTCGAATTTCAAAAATGCATTTTTTCTCACTAAATGGGAATTCCCCTAAAATGTTCGACTTAGTTGATGCATATGCCATATTTTTTGTTCGAGTTATAAAGAAAATCGAGTTATAAAAGTTCGAGTTATGAGGGAAAAAATGTATGAGAGTTGAACTCTAAAAGCTGCTGCCACATAATTTTGTTCGAGTTATAAAAAAATCGAGTTATCGAAGTTCGAGTTATCGAAGTTTGACTGTAGTTGTTTTCATGTACCTATCCAAAAAATGTGTTTTTTTGTTGAAAATTTTGATATGTAATGACTTACCTATTGAAGAGAAAAAAAATTACGTTTATCAAAGTATTTTGAAAAAAATGCCACAAAGTGCAGCAAAATCAAAAATTGATAAGGTAAATATATTACATTTTAAAAATACAACGAAAACCACGAAGTGTTTTTTTTTCTTCAATTAAATTTCTTAAAATTTTTTTGTTTGTTTTTATATACATATACTTATATAATAATAGCTGTGTTTTATTTTCTCCCAGATCCAATCCATATCTGAACATGAAAATAAAACAACCCAGGATCTCAGTGACAACTTGTTATATACCCAACTCTTTTTTCCTTTTGTTTTTTTTATTTGTAAACACCCGTTGTCTTTTTTCTTTACACTACTGACGACATTTACAAATTAAGGGTGTGTGTTCAAAACGGATTTGGAAATCCAAATCCAAAACAAAGTTGGATCTTGTGTTGTTTTTGTAATACATGTATTTTCGTAAGCAAATCCAATCTGGTTCTGATCTCGGAGAAAATAAAACACAGCTAATATAATATGATAATATAATGAGATAATATAATGAAATAATTTAATATAATACAAAATAATATTGAAATAACTTAAAACCTAAACCCTAAAACCTAAAACCAAAATACAGAAACCTAAACCCAAACCTAAACCTAAACCTATAAACCTCAACCTAATCCTAATCCTCAACCTATTCCTAATACAATGCCTACCTATAAATATAAAAAAAAACCAACAACTATCCATACCTACCTGGATCTTCCTATAGGAAAAAGCATAATAAATGCAAAATATAGCAACGTTGTATTTAACCCATATATTGTGAAATTTAACAACGTTGCTTTGCTATATCGAATTTGAATCAAATACCAAATTTTTAAATATTTTGCTTCTATTCTATTGTGCTTTATTATGTCTTATACGTTTTATATTAATGTACATAAGTTGTTACACCATACACAAAATTATTGCATGTATTTAGTTATTTGGGTCTGAAGCCTCAACTACATAAGCCAAAAAAGTGAAAAAGTGCAAAAGTGAAAATTTTTAAATTGATTTTGTGATAGTTTTTCTGACTAGAAAACTTATAAAAATGATGCAGAAAGCTTAAATTTTGGTTTAAAAACAAATTTGTGCATTCTTTTTCACAAAACAACGGCGCTAGCGGTAAAAAAAATATTTTTACTTTTGTACTTCAGTACTTTTTGGCTTATGTAGTTAAGCCTTGAGAGTAGTTTTTTTTTATTGTTTTTTTTTTTCAAGAAAAAGGATTCTAATTTTTTTCAAGCTGCATAAATTTCATCTGTTGTTTCGGCACACGTTTGCAAATATAAATTCAAATTGTCAAATGTGCTACAACATGCATCGAAGGCTGTTGAATGAATTCCTCTACCGAAGTCTCGTCTTCACGTTCTATATCAATTGAAGTTGGAAATTGTACATAGAATCTTTTACAAAAAACAACCAAGCAATAATTATGTATAGATAAATTAAAAAATAATGCAAAAATATTGAAATGTTCACCGCATTAAATAAAAATTTTCTGTTGGTAGAGGTTTTTAAAAAATATTATTTTATATAATATTCACTGTTAATGATTAATTTTTTTGATTGAATTTGATTTAAGAAATACAGTCAAATACCTTCTAAATTTCTTAAACCTACTAATAATATGAGTGTATGAAGGTATCTCGTTTTCAAATGAAAATTCCCTTCAAAAATTCGAATTTCAAAAATGCATTTTTTCTCACTAAATGGGAATTCCCCTAAAATGTTCGACTTAGTTGATGCATATGCCATATTTTTTGTTCGAGTTATAAAAGTTCGAGTTATGAGGGAAAAAATGTATGAGAGTTGAACTCTAAAAGCTGCTGCCACATAATTTTGTTCGAGTTATAAAAAAATCGAGTTATCGAAGTTCGAGTTATCGAAGTTTGACTGTAGTTGTTTTCATGTACCTATCCAAAAAATGTGTTTTTTTGTTGAAAATTTTGATATGTAATGACTTACCTATTGAAGAGAAAAAAAATTACGTTTATCAAAGTATTTTGAAAAAAATGCCACAAAGTGCAGCAAAATCAAAAATTGATAAGGTAAATATATTACATTTTAAAAATACAACGAAAACCACGAAGTGTTTTTTTTTCTTCAATTAAATTTCTTAAAATTTTTTTGTTTGTTTTTATATACATATACTTATATAATAATAGCTGTGTTTTATTTTCTCCCAGATCCAATCCAGATCTGAACATGAAAATAAAACAACCCAGGATCTCAGTGACAACTTGTTATATACCCAACTCTTTTTTCCTTTTGTTTTTTTTATTTGTAAACACCCGTTGTCTTTTTTCTTTACACTACTGACGACATTTACAAATTAAGGGTGTGTGTTCAAAACGGATTTGGAAATCCAAATCCAAAACAAAGTTGGATCTTGTGTTGTTTTTGTAATACATGTATTTTCGTAAGCAAATCCAATCTGGTTCTGATCTCGGAGAAAATAAAACACAGCTAATATAATATGATAATATAATGAGATAATATAATGAAATAATTTAATATAATACAAAATAATATTGAAATAACTTAAAACCTAAACCCTAAAACCTAAAACCAAAATACAGAAACCTAAACCCAAACCTAAACCTAAACCTATAAACCTCAACCTAATCCTAATCCTCAACCTATTCCTAATACAATGCCTACCTATAAATATAAAAAAAAACCAACAACTATCCATACCTACCTGGATCTTCCTATAGGAAAAAGCATAATAAATGCAAAATATAGCAACGTTGTATTTAACCCATATATTGTGAAATTTAACAACGTTGCTTTGCTATATCGAATTTGAATCAAATTCCAAATTTTTAAATATTTTGCTTCTATTCTATTGTGCTTTATTATGTCTTATACGTTTTATATTAATGTACATAAGTTGTTACACCATACACAAAATTATTGCATGTATTTAGTTATTTGGGTCTGAAGCCTCAACTACATAAGCCAAAAAAGTGAAAAAGTGCAAAAGTGAAAATTTTTAAATTGATTTTGTGATAGTTTTTCTGACTAGAAAACTTATAAAAATGATGCAGAAAGCTTAAATTTTGGTTTAAAAACAAATTTGTGCATTCTTTTTCACAAAACAACGGCGCTAGCGGTAAAAAAAATATTTTTACTTTTGTACTTCAGTACTTTTTGGCTTATGTAGTTAAGCCTTGAGAGTAGTTTTTTTTTATTGTTTTTTTTTCAAGAAAAAGGATTCTAATTTTTTTCAAGCTGCATAAATTTCATCTGTTGTTTCGGCACACGTTTGCAAATATAAATTCAAATTGTCAAATGTGCTACAACATGCATCGAAGGCTGTTGAATGAATTCCTCTACCGAAGTCTCGTCTTCACGTTCTATATCAATTGAAGTTGGAAATTGTACATAGAATCTTTTACAAAAAACAACCAAGCAATAATTATGTATAGATAAATTAAAAAATAATGCAAAAATATTGAAATGTTCACCGCATTAAATAAAAATTTTCTGTTGGTAGAGGTTTTTAAAAAATATTATTTTATATAATATTCACTGTTAATGATTAATTTTTTTGATTGAATTTGATTTAAGAAATACAGTCAAATACCTTCTAAATTTCTTAAACCTACTAATAATATGAGTGTATGAAGGTATCTCGTTTTCAAATGAAAATTCCCTTCAAAAATTCGAATTTCAAAAATGCATTTTTTCTCACTAAATGGGAATTCCCCTAAAATGTTCGACTTAGTTGATGCATATGCCATATTTTTTGTTCGAGTTATAAAGAAAATCGAGTTATAAAAGTTCGAGTTATGAGGGAAAAAATGTATGAGAGTTGAACTCTAAAAGCTGCTGCCACATAATTTTGTTCGAGTTATAAAAAAATCGAGTTATCGAAGTTCGAGTTATCGAAGTTTGACTGTAGTTGTTTTCATGTACCTATCCAAAAAATGTGTTTTTTTGTTGAAAATTTTGATATGTAATGACTTACCTATTGAAGAGAAAAAAAATTACGTTTATCAAAGTATTTTGAAAAAAATGCCACAAAGTGCAGCAAAATCAAAAATTGATAAGGTAAATATATTACATTTTAAAAATACAACAAAAACCACGAAGTGTTTTTTTTTCTTCAATTAAATTTCTTAAAATTTTTTTGTTTGTTTTTATATACATATACTTATATAATAATAGCTGTGTTTTATTTTCTCCCAGATCCAATCCAGATCTGAACATGAAAATAAAACAACCCAGGATCTCAGTGACAACTTGTTATATACCCAACTCTTTTTTCCTTTTGTTTTTTTTATTTGTAAACACCCGTTGTCTTTTTTCTTTACACTACTGACGACATTTACAAATTAAGGGTGTGTGTTCAAAACGGATTTGGAAATCCAAATCCAAAACAAAGTTGGATCTTGTGTTGTTTTTGTAATACATGTATTTTCGTAAGCAAATCCAATCTGGTTCTGATCTCGGAGAAAATAAAACACAGCTAATATAATATGATAATATAATGAGATAATATAATGAAATAATTTAATATAATACAAAATAATATTGAAATAACTTAAAACCTAAACCCTAAAACCTAAAACCAAAATACAGAAACCTAAACCCAAACCTAAACCTAAACCTATAAACCTCAACCTAATCCTAATCCTCAACCTATTCCTAAACCTAATCCTAATACAATGCCTACCTATAAATATAAAAAAAACCAACAACTATCCATACCTACCTGGATCTTCCTATAGGAAAAAGCATAATAAATGCAAAATATAGCAACGTTGTATTTAACCCATATATTGTGAAATTTAACAACGTTGCTTTGCTATATCGAATTTGAATCAAATTCCAAATTTTTAAATATTTTGCTTCTATTAAGCCTATACCCATACCTATACTTGAACCTATATGCATACATATAGCCATACTCTATAACAAGAAACCGTCTCTCATCGCCCATTGGACACAAAAATTTACTTCCCCACTGAGCAATAGAATTTAAGTTTAAAAAGCAAGTAGGTACCTACCTACCCACCTATAAATTTGAAGAAAAACAAATATCATCATCATCATCATCATCGTATAATAAATCGGCAAAAATATAAATTATGTATCGTTGGAAAGGTTTTTTTGCACAGAAGTGGATAATGCACAAATTTATTAAATAATTGCACCACAAAAACAAAAACAATAAAAGAAAATTGCATAATACCATTGTATATAAACCCTATAGTAGTCTCATGGAACGAAAAAAAATAGTTCTGAATCGGGTCTTGAGCGGCGCTGCCGTCGACAGAATCTGAAATTGGAGAGATAAAAAGGCGGGAAGAAGATAAGTAAAATAGAAATAAAGACTAGTAGTAAGAACGAGAGGATTATATTAAAATTATTCTGACAACAATAATGAGGCTAAGAGAGATGGTTGAATCAGATGTTTTTGAAGAGGCAAAAAGCAAAATATGGGGAAGTAAATTTTTGTGTCCAATGGGCGATGAGAGACGGTTTCTTGTTATAGAGTATGGCTATATGTATGCATATAGGTTCAAGTATAGGTATGGGTATAGGCTTAATAGAAGCAAAATATTTAAAAATTTGGAATTTGATTCAAATTCGATATAGCAAAGCAACGTTGTTAAATTTCACAATATATGGGTTAAATACAACGTTGCTATATTTTGCATTTATTATGCTTTTTCCTATAGGAAGATCCAGGTAGGTATGGATAGTTGTTGGTTTTTTTTTATATTTATAGGTAGGCATTGTATTAGGATTAGGTTTAGGAATAGGTTGAGGATTAGGATTAGGTTGAGGTTTATAGGTTTAGGTTTAGGTTTGGGTTTAGGTTTCTGTATTTTGGTTTTAGGTTTTAGGGTTTAGGTTTTAAGTTATTTCAATATTATTTTGTATTATATTAAATTATTTCATTATATTATCTCATTATATTATCATATTATATTAGCTGTGTTTTATTTTCTCCGAGATCAGAACCAGATTGGATTTGCTTACGAAAATACATGTATTACAAAAACAACACAAGATCCAACTTTGTTTTGGATTTGGATTTCCAAATCCGTTTTGAACACACACCCTTAATTTGTAAATGTCGTCAGTAGTGTAAAGAAAAAAGACAACGGGTGTTTACAAATAAAAAAAACAAAAGGAAAAAAGAGTTGGGTATATAACAAGTTGTCACTGAGATCCTGGGTTGTTTTATTTTCATGTTCAGATCTGGATTGGATCTGGGAGAAAATAAAACACAGCTATTATTATATAAGTATATGTATATAAAAACAAACAAAAAAATTTCAAGAAATTTAATTGAAGAAAAAAAAACACTTCGTGGTTTTCGTTGTATTTTTAAAATGTAATATATTTACCTTATCAATTTTTGATATTGCTGCACTTTGTGGCATTTTTTTCAAAATACTTTGATAAACGTAATTTTTTTTCTCTTCAATAGGTAAGTCATTACATATCAAAATTTTCAACAAAAAAACACATTTTTTGGATAGGTACATGAAAACAACTACAGTCAAACTTCGATAACTCGAACTTCGATAACTCGATTTTTTTATAACTCGAACAAAATTATGTGGCAGCAGCTTTTAGAGTTCAACTCTCATACATTTTTTCCCTCATAACTCGAACTTTTATAACTCGATTTTCTTTATAACTCGAACAAAAAATATGGCATATGCATCAACTAAGTCGAACATTTTAGGGGAATTCCCATTTAGTGAGAAAAAATGCATTTTTGAAATTCGAATTTTTGAAGGGAATTTTCATTTGAAAACGAGATACCTTCATACACTCATATTATTAGTAGGTTTAAGAAATTTAGAAGGTATTTGACTGTATTTCTTAAATCAAATTCAATCAAAAAAATTAATCATTAACAGTGAATATTATATAAAATAATATTTTTTAAAAACCTCTACCTACAGAAAATTTTTATTTAATGCGGTGAACATTTCAATATTTTTGCATTATTTTTTAATTTATCTATACATAATTATTGCTTGGTTGTTTTTTGTAAAAGATTCTATGTACAATTTCCAACTTCAATTGATATAGAACGTGAAGACGAGACTTCGGTAGAGGAATTCATTCAACAGCCTTCGATGCATGTTGTAGCACATTTGACAATTTGAATTTATATTTGCAAACGTGTGCCGAAACAACAGATGAAATTTATGCAGCTTGAAAAAAATTAGAATCCTTTTTCTTGAAAAAAAAAACAATAAAAAAAAACTACTCTCAGACCCAAATAACTAAATACATGCAATAATTTTGTGTATGGTGTAACAACTTATGTACATTAATATAAAACGTATAAGACATAATAAAGCACAAAAAGTGTTGTGCATTATGCATATGTATTTCAAATATTGAATTGTTTAATTGTTTTAATTTTGATAATCAATTTGGATAACTCGAAGTCTTGATAAGTCGAACTTTTATTGTGGAGTTCGAGTTATCGAAGTTTGACTGTAATTTTTTGTTTTTTTTTTTGAAAATTATTTTTATGTGTATGTATATCAATTAGTCTTTAAAACTGGTGTATAAAATTTTCTTCTTTTGCTCGAAAAATTGTTTTCATACACAAAAACAATTTTTTCCGAAAAAAATAATAAAATTTTTTCACGTGTACTTGAATCGATTTTCAAAATTTGGAAACTAAATTTTTATTTTTTTTATTTTTATAAAATTGACTATACCCAAAAAATATTTTTCCGAATAATTTGAATCGAATAAGAAAATTTCTGAACCAAATTCCCATTTGTTTTACTTTTTGGAAGAATTTTTTTTATTTTCCTTCAAAAATTGTCTTTACGGTACCTACTTATTTCGATTGGTTTCAAAATTTGCAAACTAAAGCTTCTCTATTTTTTCAATTTTTTAAAAATTGTTTATACAAAAAAAATAAAATACTGCGTTTTCATAAAAGAATGAGGCATTTAATAAAAAAAACACCCTATAAATATATTTGCATATACCTACCTACGTTGGCACCTATTAATTTGGAACATATTTTCCATACTTCAATTGTGACGAAAAACTGAAAAATTATAAACACCCTATTTTCTGCGAGTGGCAATAGTGGCGATTTTATACTTACATTTATTTTTGTTCTACCAAATATAGGTCATTGCATACACAGGAGAAACAAAATCCAAGTTCCTTTTGAACATCATTTATTTTCATTCTTTCTGTAACCTACCCCCCTACAAGAATAATACGCATAATCGATAAATTCTTGTCCCACTTTAGCTTTCATAAATATCCTATACAGTGTTCTCATTCTTCTTTTCTTTCTTTAACCTTATTTTTTATTCTTCTCTCTTCGATTATCTCCTCCTTCTCAACTCTCCAATCTCTCCACTCTGAATTTTCGCAAGCTTCCAAATCGGCACATTCAATGGCGTAAGAGACGTTCCTCTTCATGAGACTACTATTAGCGTTTATATACAATGATAATACATAATAAGTGCGAGCGAGACCGAGTATTTGTTCACGACACTTATTATATTTTCGTTGAATGCAATGGTTCGTGCATTTAATATATTCGTTTAGATGGTTCGTGAATTCGATTGGGGGAAGAATTTTTTTTGGAGGATTTTTTTTTTGTTGTGTTGGATTGGTTGGCCATTGGTCGATTTAATGCAAGGAAGCTGGCCTATAAGTTAATTTCGATACCGTGACTGTACCGAAATTACTTCGAGAAAAAAAGATGATCTTATGTTTGCCCAAATTTAACTAATAAAATGAAAGGCGTCTGCTTTCTATGATGGCTTTACAAAGAATGCTTTATTACTAATTTCAATTTGAAGTTAACAGTTAAGAAGTTGTTAAGCAAAATGGGTTTAGCAAATTATTAGTGTTGACTAGTAAGTAATTAATTCATAATACATAAGTACTAGTAAGTAGTAATACAAATAAGTAGTAGAATAAATAAGAATTCAGAAATGAAATGAATATTAAAGTAAAATATTTTGTAGGATAAATAAACGAAACTAAATATTAAGTTAAAGACTTAACATATCGGCCTCCTTGAAGTATATTAATTATACTTAAAATCATCCAACGGTAGAGGGTACAACTTCGCTGTTGCTCGTCTGAATGAACCATGTTGCGTCTTAACTTGGGCAACACGATGAACGCCATCAGAACCAGGAAACGTCTCAGTCACTCGTGCAAGTGTCCATCGGTATGGCGGAAGATTATCCTCTTGAATTAGAACTAGAGTACCTGGTTTCAGACTGGCACCTTTGGATTCCCATTTGTAACGCTGCTGAAGTAGATGTAGATATTCGGTTGACCACCGTTTCCAGAAAATTTGTTGCAGTTGTTGAAGCCGACGAAATCTTGAAAGTCGGTTAATTGGGACCTCGGAAACATCTGGTTCTGGAAAGGAGGTCAGTGGGGCACCAATTAAAAAGTGACCTGGTGTGAGTACGTTCAGGTCGTGCGGATCTGCCGAGAGCGGTGTTATTGGCCTTGAATTCAATATGGCCTCGATTTGTGCAGCCAAAGTGCAGAGTTCTTCAAAGGTTAATGTTGACTGCGCCATGACACGAACAAGATGGTATTTTGCAGCTTTTACGGTGGCTTCCCAGAGCCCGCCAAAATGTAGAGACCTTGGTGGAATAGGCCGCCATGTGATACGATACATCTGGCACAACTCATGAATTGATGTCTTGTGGGATTCTTGATGAAATAGCTGATAGAGCTCCGCAAGCATATTTTTGGCACCAGTAAAATTTGTGGCGTTGTCGCAGAAAATTGTGGAGCAAAGACCTCTTCTGGAGATGAAGCGCCGCAAGGCACCCACAAAAGCTTCACTCGATAGATCGCTGACAACTTCGATGTGTGTTGCCTTAGTGGTGAAGCAAACGAAAATGCACAGGTACGTTTTTGTGAGTGGGCGTCCTCGGATTCTTGAAGTCGTCCACACCGGACCACAGAAATCTATTCCAGTGGTAAGAAATGCACGTCCAGGTCGAACTCGTTCCTTTGGTAGGCTTCCCATGAGCAATTCCGATGTTTGAGGTTTGATACGAAAACATCTTATGCAATTGTGGACAATATTCCGACATATGTGCTTCCCATCTAGAGGCCAGTAACGTTGCCGTGTGATGGAAAGTAGCGTTTGGGGGCCAGCGTGCATGTGCATGAAATGAGAAAAAGTTATTAAAAATTTTGTAAACTCTGATTTAGGCAAAATTATTTGATGTTTTGAATCAAAGGTTCCTAATGCGTTTTGTAGGCGTCCGCCCACGCGAATAAGCCCTTTTTCATCTAGAAAAGGATTAAGACTTGAAAGCCGACTTGACTTATCGACCCTTCCTTCGGTAAGTAGACGTTTGTAGTCAATCTGAAGATAAAAGCGTTGATTGTTATATAAAACTCCAGTCAAAGCTGCATTGAACTCAACCGTTGTTAGAGGACCAAAATTTCGTTCTGATTTAGAGACCTTGGCGTTGCTGTAGAATCTGTAGCAGTATGCAATTATGCGTTCCAGCTTTCGCAAGGAACCACGATGAAGAATCGTTGAAAATAAATCAACATGAGGGTTTGTTGTTGAAAGAAAGGCACTTTTCAAATGACGTAGGTCAGGGATATCGTCGGGTAAGTCTTTTGTGTAAGTTTGCTGTGGCCAGTAATCTGGTGATGCCATCAAGTAATCCGGTCCATTTCTCCAAAGTGTTGACTGCAAAAGAGCTTCGGGTAATGCTCCCCGAGAAATAATATCTGCCGGATTATCCTTAGTGCTGACATATTTCCATTCGCTTGGCTGAGTGAGTTCTAGTATTTTTGCCACACGATTCGCAACGAATGTTTGCCACATATATGATGGTTTCGAAATCCATGCAAGAGCAACCCTTGAGTCACAGTAATAGAATCTATCGTGAATCTGTACAGGTAGAGTTGTTACAAGACGTTCAACTAGTTCAGCCATAAGGAGAGCGGCGCATAACTCTAACCGTGGTAGGGTGGTAAATTTAGTTGGTGCTACCCTGGATTTTGAGCAAATCAGTTTTATGATGATGTTTCCGTGTATGTCTTCACATCGCAAATAACAACATGCTCCGTAGGCTACCTCACTGCTGTCCGAGAACGAATGTATCTGAATGAGTTTGGGTTCCTCGTAAGAGAGCAAGTGTCGTTGAACCTGTAACTCGCTGAGCAAATGAAGCTGCTGGACATATTGAGACCATTTTCGCTGAGCCTCATCTGAAAGCTCTTCATCCCAAGAAATTTGTTGTTTCCATAACTGTTGCAAGAATATTTTTCCTAGAACAACGACTGGTCCTATCAAGCCTAAAGGATCAAATATTTTTCCTAAGTCAGAGAGAACGCTGCGTTTGGTGATTTTTTGATGTTCAGAGACAGATATATGAAACATAAATACATCTGCTTCGGGTTGCCAAGTTAAACCGAGCGTTTTTATGACATCAGTTTGACCAATGTTACGGTAAGGCTCCCAGTATTCTTTTGGAACGGCATTCAAAAGTGCTTGGTTGTTTGAGCAAAATTTTCGAAGTTCAAAGTGTGGTTTGCTTAACATTTGTATGAGGTCAGCCTGAAGTTTGAGGGCATTTTCTAACGTCGAGGCACCTGTCATAATGTCGTCTACATACGTTTCTTTTAGTACGGCCGCTGCAGCCGATTGAAAATGCTCCTTCTCATCTAGTGCCAATTGCTTCAAACAACGTGTGGCCAAATATGAAGCTGCAGATGTTCCGTAAGTAACGGTATTTAGTTCATAAAAGGACATTTCGTCAGATGGATCTTTTCTCCAGACAATCATTTGAAATGGACGGTCTAGAGGGTCCACTTCGATTTGCCTATACATTTGCTTTACATCTGCAGTGAAAACAAATGAATATGAACGAAATCTAAGGATGACTGTAAATAAGTCGGACTGAACAGTGGGCCCAGTCATCAGTGCGTCGTTTAATGAGACATTTGTTGTGGACTTTGCCGATGCATCAAAAACTACGCGTGTTTTTGTCGATGAGCTTTCTAGTTTAAGCACAGCATGGTGTGGTAAAAAGAAATTAGCGTGAGCTGGCTTGGGGACCTGTCGCATGTGCTGAAGGTTTTCATATTCGGTCATAAATTGTATATACTGAGTTTGGAATTGAGGATCACGTTTGAACTTACGTTCAAGTGATATAAGTCGCCTTTTTGCTGCTTCGAGCGAATTTCCAAAAACAGGAGTAGGTTTCCGAAAAGGTAAGCGAACAACAAAACGGTTGTTGCTTGATTTTTTGACAGTTTCTGCAAAATGTAACTCACAGAGGTGTTCTTCTTGAGTCATAGATTTAACAGGAGCAATATGGTTTTCAACCTCCCAAAATTGCCTTAATGTTTTATCAAGCGATGATATTGATATATATGAATTCAAATGTGGCGTAGAAGCATTTGGTCTAAAAACTCCGCTTACAATGTATCCTAGTTGTGTATTCTGTAACACCGGTAACCCTGTTCCAATGCGAATTTGTTGAGCAATCAAAAGATCGAAGTAGATTTCTGCTCCAAGGAGAATGTCGATTCCTGAAGGTTCAAAGAACCGAGGATCTGCTAATTTGACATTTGCAGGTAGAGTCCATTCTGAAATATCGATATAACAATCAGGCAGGCGTTCACTAATACGTGGAAGTACATGGAAGCAAATTTCAGTCGAGAATGGTGAAGTTAATGACTGTATAGTCGTAGACAACGTGGAACGGGCAGTTGCTACAGTGGATCCAATGCCACCAATGTCAATTGTTGACCTTATATGTTTCATTTTTAATTGCTGAGAAAAGATTCAGTGATAAAGTGCAATTGGGAGCCAGAATCTAAGAGAGCTCTGCAAGTTATAAGGTTCCCATATTTGTCCATTATTTGAATTAATGCTGTGGCAAGCAAAATGCGTTTAGCAAGAGGGGGCTGCTTAAAAGCGGAATAGCACGAATTTGGAGTAGTCACTGCTTTAGAGGACGATGGTTTTTCCTCGGACGTTTGAGTCCTTTCAGAGTTGGAAGGATTTGTATTGCTATATGTATGTAGTAGGGTGTGATGATTTCCTTGGCACGTTCTACACTTTTCTGAACCACATTTCTGATGAGAATGGTCAGATTTTAAGCAATTGATGCATAGATTTTTAGAGTTTGCAGCCTGAAATCGTTCTTTAGGTGATAATGTTAAATATTTTCTACATCGATAAATTAAATGATTGGTATCAGAACAGTAATCACATACCTTAACATTGACTTACTATATATGGACTGCCAGGAGCCAACTTTACGATGGTTCCACCTATAACTAAACGCCGCTAGCGCTAACATAGGAGAAGCGGAAAACACGGTGAAACATTTTGACTCTTCAGTTTTGTGCTTGTTTTTTTTTTTCATTCCTTTTTTCATTCACTTTTGAATAAATCTTGATTAAATAAAAGATTATGAATAAATTAAATGTATTAATCCCACCGCATAATTTTGAACGCATAACTGTGAAAAAAAGTATAAAATTCTGTGAAACTCAGCGCTTTGGCTGTTCTCACAGAGCATGACCTAGTCAAGAAGGTTCTGGTGACCAAAGAAATTTATCCCCAAGTGCGACTGGTTATGGATCGGTTTCCGGCCGTGTAGACATCCTCTTTAGTTAGAATCTCTCCTACGACACTCGTGCTAGCTAGAATTGCGTCCAAGTGCATCCTGGCACTTGGCACAAGTAAAACTGTTTGCAACTTATTGACACAGGACGAGTCTTTTCGGTCAACATGTTCAAATTGATTCACGAGATTTTCAAACTAATCGCTGTATTCTCTGCCAAAGATGTGAGCCCAAATCTCAGTAGTCAACACACAATGGTAGATGTAGAGATAATATGTAGAGATTCCAATCAAGATTCCATTTGTGGCTCACCGTTGTTTCCAACCTCAGATTATTCGAAAATGTAATCAGACTGTCACTAATTGATGTTTCAGCGAGGAACTGCTTCGAACCCTCAATCAATGACCACCAGTGATCCGTCAGAAGTTGTTTCAATGTGCTCTCGAACCATTCTGGTAAGTTTTTATTAAAGATGATGTGGATAAGATTTATGTTCCTGGAAGATTTTTTCCGTCAAATCTTAATCGGTATTAGGACACACAAATGACGACGACTTTCTTGTATTTTTATTTCCTCAATTGCCATGCTGGTACAAGAGAGCCTGACCAAATTCTCATTTGAGCGATGTTACAGGATCGAGTTTCGGATTGAATTGGAAAACTTTTGGCGGAATTATTTGCTACAAAAAACAACATCAATTAAAATCAATATAATATTTATGTACTTGAAAAAATTATCTCCAAATGCTGTTGAATCACCATTTTTTATCCAAATTTAAACAAAAAATATATTTATAAAAATCAAATTTACCACGCAGGTCGCACGACGCAAAATGTGAAATGAAAATTAAAATTATACACAAACGTCAAAATATAAACTTTAGCAAAAACAGATTGCTCAGTTTTTTATAAGAAATAACAATAGATGTCCGTAGTTTCTATGGCAAAAAAAGCTTGCTCAGACAAAGTAGGAACAGATGGCACTGAAAATGTTTACTTCTCTTTGCCGCGTGTCCTACCATAGCGCTCATGTCACTAGTGAGAGGTGGAACCATTTTCATTTCGGAATTTGTATGGAAATGACGCTCGACTAGCAGACCATATATAATAGGTCAATGTACCTTAACCTTTGGAGCATTTACATATGATGATCTTACATTTGATGACGGATTATTCTTCAATGTTCTCGGCTGAGAAACAGGTGGATTGGGCAAAGCATTAGGCCGCTGGAACACCTTCCTTTCCAGTTGAAGGCATCGCTTATCCAAAAATTTGAATAACTCGTTCAAAGTGGGTAGACGTTCTGTCTGCCGTTCATCGATCCATTTTTCATTAGTTGTATTATCGAGCTTTGACAATACAATGCTGATAATCAAGTCATCCCATTGTGCAACTGGTCTTCCAAGAGATGCTAAGGAGCGAAGATGTACATTAACGCTATCAGTAAGTTCGCGAATATTTTGTACGGTGACCTTCGAGATCGTGGGAAAATTAAGAATATTTTTGATATGCTCTTCGACGATGATTGTCGTTTTACCGTAACGATCTTTTAATAATTTAAGAGCTTCACTATAATTTTTTGCCGAGACGTCAATCGATTCTAATAAACGTAGTGGTTGTCCCAACAACGAAGCGCGCAAATAATGAAATTTAGTGATTTCGTCAATCGAGTCGTTTTTATCCACCAATGTGGAAAATGTCTCGCTGTAACTCAGCCATTTAGTATAATCACCCGCAAATGTAGGTAACGGAACCTTTGGGAGCTTAACCGTACTACCACCTTGACTGCGTGTACAATCAGCAATTGATGTCGTCAGTGAAGGTTGTAATACGAAATAAAGTTCTTCGTACACTGCGCGAACGGTAGCTTCACCTTCATTACTATCGAGCTCTTCAATTAACGATTGAATTGTTTGAAAGTCTATGTAATGCTTTTCTAGAGAACTAAGTCGAATTTCGAGCTCATGAAGAGTGGCGACGGATGATTTTTTCTCTAAAAATTCTTTAACACGATCTTGCTGCCCGATAAGAGTCTGGCGCTTGACTTTTAATTTCTGTATTTTGATCTCAGACATTTTGAACAAGAACACGCAATCGAAGATGATTGAATTTGAGAGAGATGGCGAAGAAATTTGATTAAATCAATTAACAACCGACACGAGGTGTAATGTGAAAAAAGTTTATGCAGTTTTCCAAATCTAATATAACCGTTCACCGCACCGTTAGGAATATTCACCGCAATGTCGTAAACTAAGGTGACCTTTTTGGTCACATATACAAACCGTTACGTGAACTCCTAGTTGGGTATACAGCTATGTGTCTCCGTAGCCAATGATGGTTTTGATTGTAGCTTGTTGTCTTGAAGAAAACTATGGTTACTGCTTGAAGACTTTGTCGTTGCACAGAAATTGCAATTTACACAGAATGCACAACTATTCTACAACAAACTATGCTTTAGAAATTATAATTTTAAATAAACTAAAGGGTTTCGGGATAGTGTCCTGTCACGGTCGCCAATGTTAATTTCGATACCGTGACTGTACCGAAATTACTTCGAGAAAAAAAGATGATCTTATGTTTGCCCAAATTTAACTAATAAAATGAAAGGCGTCTGCTTTCTATGATGGCTTTACAAAGAATGCTTTATTACTAATTTCAATTTGAAGTTAACAGTTAAGAAGTTGTTAAGCAAAATGGGTTTAGCAAATTATAAGTGTTGACTAGTAAGTAATTAATTCATAATACATAAGTACTAATAAGTAGTAATACAAATAAGTAGTAGAATAAATAAGAATTCAGAAATGAAATGAATATTAAAGTAAAATATTTTGTAGGATAAATAAACGAAACTAAATATTAAGTTAAAGACTTAACAGTATAGTTGTAGGTATATTGGTTTTGCATAGAAATATTCTGCAATCTATTGTATCTCTCGCTCATGGGTGTTGTTTTTTTTAATTGAAATGAAATGTGAGCTAAAAAAGGAAAAATGCTTCCTATTTGCAGATTTAGTGTGAGGGATGTTTTGGCTGAGGCGTGGAAACATATCTTTTGTTGTTGTGATTTTATCTATAGTTAGGTTGTTATTGTAGGGTTGTCAGCTTATAGGAAGGTAGAGTGATCATTGGTTGAGGTAGGTAGGTAGGTATTTTGCGTTGCCGGTAATGAGAACAAATTATAGGTAGGTACCTAGGTAAGTAAAGAATTGAGACGCTCCGTTGTAGCTAGCTACTAGCTGTTGAAAGAGTAGATATATACATAGCTCTATATTTCTACGTAGGTATTTATGTATGTGCGTTCCTATATCACTTTTTATGAAATACAAATCTTCAAAGGGGTTCTTGTATGTGATAACACACTCGTAGTTATGCTGCTAAGCTTTCGTACCATCATATGTAGGTAGGTATATTGATAAAAACAAATCTTTTTTTTATTTAATTTTTATTTTTTTTTTTAATTAGCGAATTCTACACGTAATCTGTAATTTTTTTCTTTATTTAGAGTATAAAAAGTCTCCAGTATTTTTATTCTCGATTTTAAGTTTCTAAGTCAAATCGCGGACTTTTTAATCGGGAGTTCCGCCTAGTACAGAGCCTAGTAATTCGCACTGAAATCCCTCATCATTAGTTTTTTGAAATTTTATGTTTAGAAGTGCGGGGTTCATGTTGAGTGCAACGAAGGTTAGAGGGGTTAGTGTAGGAGTGTTTAAAGCTAAACCAGTGGGAGTAGAAAGGTGAAACTGTTTTTTTTTCTAGTTAAGCCACTGTGCGTCTAATGAATTTTTTTTTTTTTTTTTAGCTATCAAGTATAGAAAGTCTCCACGATTTCGTATCTTTGGTACCAAATTTCAAGGTCAAATCGTGGACTAAATAATTTGGAATTTTGGTAAATTGAGAGCACTTAAATAGCACTTAAATCCTACAACATTAGTTTTTTGAGATTTGAGTGTGGTGTTCCCAGCTTGACGTCAAGCTGGGAACACCACAAAAGGGGTGGTTGGTGCAGGTGCATTTAAAACCAAACCATTGGGAGTAGAAAAGTGAAATTGAATATTTGTTCTAATTAACTCAATCTTCGTCTAAACTGTATTTTTTTTTATTTTTTTAGTGTTTAGTATAGAAAGTCTCGACGAATTTTTTTTTTCGGTATTAAATTTCAAGGTCAAATCGTGGAATATATAATTTGGAATTCCGCGAAATTACGAGCACTTAAATAGCACTTAATTCCCTCATCATTAGTTTTTTTGAAATATTGTGTTTAGAGGTGTGGTGTTCCTAGCTTGACGTCAAGCTGGGAACGCCACAGGTTTGAGGGGTAAGGGGAAGACTTTTTAATGGGGAGTTCCGCCAACTAAGGAGCACTCAAATAGCACCTAATTCCCCCATCATTAGTTTTTTGAAATTTTGTGTTTGGAGGTGTGGTGTTCCTAGCTTGACGTCAAGCTGGGAACGCCACAAGTTTGAGGGGGAAGGGATTTTAGTTCCAAGCCGGGATTGCGGTACTAAATTAGCACTTATATAGCACCTAATTCCTGCATCATTATAATTTTGAATTTCGATTGTGGTGTTCCCAGCTTGACCGACCTAAATATTTCACTTTAAAATATTTTGTTCGCCCTGAATTTTACAAGCTATTGTGAGTTTCGCCCGAATGAAATGTCGTTCGCCTACTAAAAATAAGTGAAAATTTGGACTGTCAATGGAACTAAATTCCGCCCGAAATGAATTTTCACAATAAGGAGAATTTTTCGAACATGAAATTTCATATGAAATTCACAATAGGCGAAAAATAAAATGTCAAATTTTCCGGGTGGAATGTTGTTTGGGTGAAACTCACAATAAGGATGTGTTTCTTATATGATCGCATTATTTCAACAGTACCAACTAACAATAATACATCATCAAATATAAAACGTTTAAATCATACGATATATAAGGGGTATTCCCGATTCGATGCAAACTGGTCTTGTATCATTGCAAAAGTGCAAAGTTTTTTTTTTACAATGGGGTTAGGGTATAGTAATTTTACACTTTTGCATTTTTGCAATGATACAAGACCAGTTGCATCGAATCGGGAATACCCCTATAGGTTGCAGTAATGTGTTACGTTTCTTTACACTTTTTACCGTTATTTGCATTTGTTATTTAGGCCGGTATTCACCGAGCACTCATAACTTATGAGCCTCATAAACCTATTCACCAACCAATAATAAGTGGATATTTATGAGCGCTCATAAAAGTTATGAGTGGTCCCGACCACTCATAACTTATGAGCGCTCTCTTCGAAAAATATTTCGACATTTTCGAAACTATTTCCACAACCACCACCCCCACAAACACAAACATCTCCATCGCTACCACTCCATCTACCTAAAAAAGTTTGATTTTAAAGTTTGGGAGTGCCTGTTTGACACAAAGTGGCTCTCTTTTTCGAAATTCGAAACATATTTATGAGTGGTTGGTGAATACCCCAAAGTTATGAGCCTCATAAACTTATGAGGCTCATATGAGCGCTCGGTGAATACAGGCCTTAGTGTCTCAGATGTCAGTCGCTGATGAGCAGTCCCCACGGTAAGCTGAATACGAAAGCATACGGTATACACTCGGGTTACATATCACCCATGTTATCTTTCATGTACGTGAAAATTTTTAAGAATATAGGTCACTCACTGGAATCAGATGGGTTACAGAAGCAGTCTAGATATTTCATTTTCCGCGAAAGCAAGACCGAAAATGAAAAAAGTTTTAT
Source organism: Epistrophe grossulariae (assembly GCA_929447395.1). Taxonomy (NCBI): domain Eukaryota; kingdom Metazoa; phylum Arthropoda; class Insecta; order Diptera; family Syrphidae; genus Epistrophe; species Epistrophe grossulariae. The sequence continues at coordinate 89,304,370 of OV839566.1, forward strand.
GCTTGAAATGCAATTGTCCTGAATATATGCATAAAAGGTTGTTTCAATAATTGGTTTTTGTTAACCTTAAAAGTATTTCTATTGCATTACATCCTGGCTGGGTGCCGATTCTGGTTCTGTAAAAAAGTAAATCGAAAAAATTTTCACCGTTTCACGTAGCAAAGTATACACGATTGGAAGATCTTCCAATATTGGCTGAACTGTCAAAAGTCTGCCAATAGCAACCAATGATTTGACAATAATTGCCAATTTTCTATCAAGTGAAAATTGTCCGTTTATACGGTTGTTAGATTTTATCCAAAAATTAGACAAATATTTGGTAGAAAATTGGATGACAATTGCCGACAACTTTTTGTCTTCCAATTAAAAATTGTCTGTTTACACGGTTGGAAGACTTTAAGGCCTGTATTCACCGAGCGCTCATATGAGCCTCATAAGTTTATGAGGCTCATAACATTGGGGTATTCACCAACCACTCATAAATATGTTTCGAATTTCGAAAAAGAGAGCCACTCTCTGTCAACCAGGCACTCCCAAACTTTAAAATCAAACTTTTTTAGGTAGATGGAGTGGTAGCGATGGAGATGTTTGTGTTTGTGGGGGTGGTGGTTGTGGAAGTAGTTTCGAAAATGTCGGACTATTTTTCCAAGAGAGCGCTCATAAGTTATGAGTGGTCGGGACCACTCATAACTTTTATGAGCGCTCATAAATATCCACTTATTATTGCTTGGTGAATAGGTTTATGAGGCTCATAAGTTATGAGTGCTCGGTGAATACCGGCCTAAGAGAAAGAAATTGGATGGCAGAGAATATGAAACTTTATTTTAGAAGTGAAGTATAAAACATAAACATAAAACCATTCGGTTTTTTTGTTCGATTTAGAATTGATATTAACATTGACGACAAAAAGTCAATTCAGCACTTCATTTCACAATTTTGAAAAAAATTGGTCTAAACTTTTTTTTTTATCAAAATTTTGAGTTTGCATGCGAATTTTTCAAAAACTGTTGACAATTTGGTTTAAATTTAGAATTATAGATCAGATTTCTGGCTTTCAAAACCGGTATAGTACTTTATTGTAAGTGTTGCCGTTGTTTTTTAATATTTTTTTATTTAAGTAATTTTTTTCTAAAATTGCCCCTACGTCCTAAACGGGGCGAGATAGACTCCCCCCTCCCAAAATACAAATTTTTGGTTTTGACCGTTATCAATTCTTGGCGCCATAGTTATCGTACTGGTGCCCTTTTTCGTTTTAAAAAAACTTTTTCAATTTTTTTTCTTCAAAAGCGAATTATGATTTTGTTTTTTCCTCCACAATAGAAAACATTTATATGCCAATTAAAAATTGGATGATGTTTTTGGCAAGAATATCATCCAATATCCAACTAGCCGACAATCGTCCAATTATCTGAAAATAAGAAAAATTGTGTGTTTAGACGAGTTCATACGATTGCAAGAAGACGATTGGATGCCAATTTTTTTTCTGTCACTTTTGACAGATAAAATTGGATGTTTACATGGTTGATAGAAAATTGGTGAAAATTTTTTGCGAAAAGTCGGCCAATATTGGATGATCTTCCAATCGTGTACACTTAGGGGCCAGTTTCAGTTTTAGTTTAGATTTCATTGACTCATCATTGAAAATTTTAATTGTTAATTTTGAGGCACTTAAAAAGTGAAATCAGTGATTATTTTAATGCAAATAAAAAGCTGATAACTCAATTATTATTTCTATTGCAAAAAATATTTCATTTTGGCCCAGCCTTTCGCAGGAAATGATTTTCTTTATTTCAATGATTGAACTACCTTATCATTGAAATCTTAGAAATCGTTTTATGTGAAAGGTAAGGCCAAAATTAAATATTTTTTTGACTAGAAATAATAATCGAGTCATCAGCTTTTTATTGGCATCAAAATAATCACTGATATCGCTTTTGTATGGCCTCAAAACTGAAGATTAAAATTTTCAATCATGAGTTTCAATGAAAGCTATAACTGGTCCCTTAGCTTAAATCCGATTCTCGTTCACGTCGATATTTGAAAGTGAATCTGTGAATAAAAAGGGTGAATACGAACAAACAATGCTCAATTCAACCACATATCCTTCTCTGTCCTATTCATGAAGAAACAAATCTTTCTATCTCGTGCTTTTTTCTTGTCTCTTAAAAAAATAAGAAAAATGCACTGACTGCGCATGCGCTTCAGAGAAAATGATAAAGAGGTTCGGGATCGGTAATATAGTTCGTCGGATAATTTTATTCACTGAACCAGAATCGCTTATTTGCACAAAGTGAATCGAAAAGTGAAAGCAATGCATGAGAGCTAATGTGAAAACGATTTATTCGATTCACTTTTTCACAGAACCAGAATTGGCCCCCTGGAGTGTTGTATCACCACTGTAGTTATGTATGAAATTTTAAATTAGTTGTTATCGGAAGGTTATTCAACAGTTTGAGTGAATAATAAATACAAACAATTTGTTTGATTCTCTCATCTGCTTATTAGAACATTACCACCTCCGCCAAACACGCACTTTCGAGTTACACGCACATAGTTCGGCCGAGGTCGTTCTCTTTTATGTGCGCCACCTAAGAACGGAGCTTCCTTTGCGTAGCCAATCAAGTATACATTCGAAGACTCATTGGTCCGATCCGTCGCGGTTCATACGTTTTACGTATCCTAGCTATCTTAGCAGCTGTATTTTCAGGTTTTTGAGTACACGTCGGTATATACTCCATAGAACTCTTCGTTAAATCTGGACTGAATATCACACGAATAATCTTCCTCTAAAAGCAACCAAACAAATTTTCATCCACTTTTGTCAATTATATTTAAGAATTAAGATATTATATTTTCAACAAAATTGATGAATAGGTTAGATTAATGAGTTATCCCAAAAATATCAAGATACCTTTTTTCACAACGGATTACAGCAACACAATCTATCCAAAATGCTTTGTGAACATGCTAAATTTACTGTGAATAGTATACAAATCTTAGATCTATTGTTTAAAGTTCTATTGACAATATTGGTGTTATCGTTTTTAAAAATATTTATTTATCAATTTTTCAGTCAATTGCAAATTCTTAGTTGATAGATTTTTTTAAAAAGATTCATGGCTGCTTTCACTTGAAATCTTATCTTTTATTACAATAGAATCATATCTGGAAGAAATATCATACATACATCAATAATTATAGTTCACGTAGTCGTGAGCAGCTCTTATTCGGGTATCTACCAATTTGGTAGCAAATGGATTCTACTCTGTTATTTGACGGCTTTTTTACATCTACTTGCATATCGGTTTTGTTCAATATTCACAGTACATGAAAATTTATCAATTGACAACCATAATACTAAAAGTAAATCAATTGATAATTTCTATCCCTTATCAATCAATTGATATTTGATAAGGGTGTATAGAGGAGCTTTTTTTTAAAAACACTGGTGCCTGAATGCACGAAAAACTTTCATTAAAAAAAATACCAAACATTACCTAAAGAAATTGTTGATGTAATTCTCCGTAAAGATATTATACACTCCATCCTGAAAAATCTGCCAAGTGCCATACAGCCGTCGACAGAATGATCATGTGATTTTGTTGCACTTTCAAGATTTTGAAATGATTTCTTAAATTTGATTATGCAAATTACGGGAACCATGTGGGCTGTGAGAGCTTTAAACAGCGACAATTCTAGGAAACCCAGTGCAACCAACCTGAGAGGCAATCGAGCTAAATTCCGTGAACTCACAATTTTTTTAACTAAGCGCTTCCACCAACGATTGCTGGTCCAAGATATTACCTCCATCTCTATCACAAAGAATTAATATTTCAAACAATTCCTCAACAAATGAACAGAAAACATTAAAAAACAAATCTTTTTTTATTTTATTGCAAACATTTTTATCTTAGTTCTAAGAGCTCTAATATACAATTGTCTCTTTTTTATTTGATTCTTTTTTTACATTTAATTATGCCTTTCACAAATACAAATTTAAGTTTTTTTTATTTTTTGCATTCTCTTTTATTTCAAATATATAATATACATGTATCATTTATCATTTATCACTTAGGTTTTCATGTCGGTTTTGTCTTTGTAATACATCTGTTAGTTAGAAAAATGTTTTTATTGAAAAACATATTTTATGTTCTTGCTTTAAATTTCTTACAAAAAATTAAGTAAATCCAAACACTTAAAAATCGTTATGTTTTAAGAATTTTTTGTATTTGTCTATTTTACTATACATTCAATAAGCAAAAAACTTGTTTTTTTTAATAATTTTGAGGTTCAAAAATTTAAGAAAAGGTTTTCCAGAAACCGTTTGTAACATCTTTGGGGCTGAAAGTTCTGCTTATGACTGACCAGAAAAAAAAAACTGATAACAAATCGTAATTAATAAGTGTTACCCTATCTTAAATCTAAATTATTCATACACATATAATATAGGTCGAATCCCTAAACGCAAAACTTGCGCAAATAATGCTAAGCAAACAATTCCAAACGTAAACATTCCTGCAAAGAAGATTGTCTCAAAACGTGGTAGATTTTTATTTTCTTGCGCAAATGCAAATGTTCAAAAGTAAGAAATACTTGGTGCACTTCACTTGCATTTGAATTCGTTTATTGTTTGGTGTGCCTGAGACTTATTTACTTATTTCTTTTTGAATCAAAATTTTGCGTTTAGGAATTTGGCCATACATATATATGCAGACTTTGAGTTTAAAAATAGCGTAACACACATTATATTTGTGATTATATTTCGTTTTAGTTTAATTAAGAACGTACATATGTACATATGTCAATATTGTAAAAATCGTGATGTATCTCTTTTTAAAAACGAGAGATACTCAAGAATAAGATTACTTACATATGTAATTTAAATGAAAAAAGGGACAAAATGAGAGAATTTTTAAAAATAAGAGTTTCGCCAATTTCGTTTAATATTTGATTTAATTTTGATAAATCATTTAATTGAGTTGACAAGGAAGTTTAAAAATATATTTTGCTGTAGTTTAAAAATTTCAATTGTTTTTCTCTAGATTTATGAATAAACAGATTTCTAATGACGACTGGTACGATGATACCCTATGTAAACATTGAAAGAAAATTTGAACCTCTGAAATCAGCTTCAACGATTTATCAGACGATTCAAAATAAATTTAATTTGTTTGTGTGACAAAAAAGGACACATATAGGACTTGTATTCTGAATTGAGGTCATTTTGCATTAACTTGCGATATTACTTCACAAGAAGAAACAAATGAAGAGTTAGAAAACCCTGAAACTTAGTAAAACTATGGTTATCTGGTAACTGTTAAATATTACTTTCATCATTCAAGAGATGATAGTCGGTTTCTGGGATATCCTGTATACGAATGTCAATTAAATTTGTGAAATAATTTTTTACGAAATGTAAATGATTAAAATAAAGTTATAGTAAAACAAAAGCTGCTGTACAAACTATTAATAACTATATTATATTTGCCTTATTTAATCACTAATTTATTTATAATTTTTTTGCTTCTTTTTTTAAACTGTGTTCTTTTTCTTTTATAAGTATTTATATAAATATTGTACAAATAGTTTGAAACAATTAATTAAATAAATATACAAGAAAAATATGATTTAGGTAATAAATATTTAGTGTAATTTTGCTTTTTTTGTTGTAATGATATGAATATGCGAAAAGTAAAAATAAAATATGTAGAGATTTCGACAGAACATGGAGAAAGGTGAGCAAGTGTTGGTGCTGAGTTGCTATACTGTATCGTTTTATTTCGTTTAAATTTTTGCTTTCAAATCTAATTGCATCTATATTACATTTAATGCCTTTTTTATTAATATGAAAATATATATTAATGTGTTATAATTAAGTTATAAGTATATTTTTAGCAGAAAGATAATGTATTTAACTTAAATTAATTTTTTTTTTAAATAGTACCCTTTATGAAATGTTTTATAAACTGAATAGGTGCGTTTAGATGGACAATCATTCAATGGCTGTTTGGAAAGCCAATGCCTCAAAGCGCTTTGTATTTTTCAACTTTTTATTGAATAATCGGGAATCTTGAAGGGAATTTTGTTTCTCTCGGAATATATTATTCTAATATGTATTTGACGGAAGTCAATAAACTTAAATACAAATTTTTGGGAGTTAAAGCGCAAATAAAGGATTAAGTTTTGAACTAGTCTTTTCAAAGTTTAGCAGAATTCTTTTTCTTTGCAGAATCAGTTTTGAAGCTTAAACGATTTTTGACCTTAAAATTCTTATTTTATTAGAGACAAGATATTTTTCATTCACTTTCATTGGTTTAAAATTGTCATTGATGTAACAAAAAAATGGACAATATATAAACCATCCTTAAACACAAACAAACAAAAGCTTACAATACAAGGTATTCAATTGTAGATAATGTGTAATTCAAAGAAGATTTAGATTTGGAGCTTCGAAAATGTTTTTTCAAAAGCGTGTTTTTATTCTTTATTCTTTCGGAATATATTTAGAATATTTTTAGAATATTCGGAAAACGCTTTTTGTGTTTCTTTGATTACTGGAATATTTTGGATAAACCATGTTTTTTTTTTAATTCGTTATAGAATATTTGAAATGGAAATTTCAATTTGCATTGGACGAATGTTTAATATTTTTCGAATTACTTCTAGAAATGGATTATTAGAGCACAATTTACCTTCATGTTCATTTTTTTATATCAATCTAAAGTTCATCTCACCACATTGTAGAGAGGAATAGTTGCTTTAAAAAGTCAATTTTGCAAAAAAAATTAAATTAAGAATTAAAAGTTTCGTATAGAGGTTTCTTAATACAAATGCGCATATACATATGCAGTTTGTTTATTTTGTCAGATAAATCGCGTCCGAGTTCAAGTACAACGTATTAACAATGACATTCACTCCATATTTCATTGAGTACCATTGTTGTGATTTGAAGTAATAGTTATAAGACAATTAAAATACAATACAAATTAAAATTTTGATCTTGAGAGGAGAGCGAGGATACTGCCGTGTGCATTGCAGACACAAATGAAAAACTATTTTTGGTAGGCCGAGATCTATCAACAAACCTCCCACGTCACTTATGGTATTTTCTTGTTTATATTTTTTTTGTATAAAAAAGTAAAATAAGTTGCAATTGTATTTAGCGGGTGACAACGGCGCATTGGATGTAGTGCTTGCTGCTAACTTAAGAGGTTTGTGATCGAGCCCCACTCTAGGCAGCAAACTTTTCTATAAACTCCCAGTTTCAACTGAACGCCAGCCGTGGGATTTCATGAGGTAATTAACTAGTGCCTTGTAATTCAGGTTGCATTAAAAAAGACCTTAGGCCTTACAGGCATATAGTTAATATTATTATTAAATACATACCAACTTTAAGCAAAAAAAAAGTATAACGAACAGAACGATGCACCCATGTGTCTAATTTAATAATTGAATTTTTTCGTAATCAACTATAAAGATTTTGATTAAATATTTTACTGCGCACCATTGTAGTTATATTCAATCTTATGGTACCTCCCACTAAAAATATTTTTTTTTTATTTCCTACTTCCTCTCTAACGGCTTAACCAATTTCGATTGAATTTCGTATACTCTTTTCTGTAATAATAACATTATTTTATTATTTTTGATTTACTTTCACAAGTAAAGTGACATTTACTTACTTAATTTTTGATAAGGTGTTTCCAATTACAATTTATTAAAATATGTATTTAACTCTAATGCGATTTAGACGGACTTCCAGAGTAAAATGATAAAAAAAAACAATTAAGTTAAAAAAAAATTAATCTTGATTTATGTTATATTTAACAGGAAAGATCTTATTTTGGATCAAAATTTGAACTGTTCAATAAAAAAACACATCAATCAATCAAATTTAAAAATACACTTTTTAATTCCAACAACATCTTTGCTTGTTCTCTTTGACTATCAACGTTGAATTTAAGTGGTTGGAAGATTTAAGATAATCACAATAAACATCCAGCTTGTTGCTGTTAAACAATTATGAAAACTGTTCTTGTTTTTGCATTTTTCAGTTGTATTAAATGTCTTTATATTTAGTATTTTTAAGCTCGTATTCCTATTGGAATAAGATACTTGATATTAAATATGACAATTCAAATCCATAAGTGGCTTTTCATTCGCTGAACTTTCAAAACTTTCAAACTTTAAGTTTATTGCAAAAAAATGCCTTTTCTGAATTCTTCCCAAATATCAAGAATTTTTTTGTTCGCCAGATATTGAAAATAAAAGTTACGAGCAAATTTTAGATTGTATGTGAATTTAGCCTGTAAGTTACGTGAACTTACACGAACATGTCTTTTTAATACACCACTGCCAATAGGAATTTAAAATTCTAATGAATTTCAAAGTATCGATAAGTGTTTTCTTATACATGAACATGAATAAGTTAGTTACCCTAAAATATTTAAACAAATTTAAAAATAAAATATTTTTTAGGATAAGATATTATCAGCATAATTAAAAGAAAAGTCATTTCGATTGGATACTAACTTAGTTTAATACTTTCCTTATATATTTTACATTTTGTATAAAAAAATAAGACATATTATTCTTTATTAATTATTATTATTATATACTAAATACCTCGATGACATTCCTTGTTGATTTGAAAAATACGAAAATAGTATTTGACAAATTTGTGTTGTTGTTACAGTAGGCAAAAAAGGTGTAACATAATGTGCTGGTACAATGTGATTCAAATTGCCTTTGTTTCATATGCAAATTGAAAAACAAATTAATATTCATAGATTTTATTTATAGACTGCGTAATGCCCATTTTTCGATTTTTAATATAATGCTATTTTTCTGGATCAACAAAAAACAATTTTTGGGAATATTATTGAGATGGTATCTCTTTAAAGAAACTATTTCATCGATTTTTGCACATGTTTTACTAGACCAGTTTATGTTTCTAAGATCTCAATATCTCCTATTCTCAAAATATAAGCAGTAGTTTTTTTCTCTTCTGTGAGTACTCAGAAATATAAACTGACAGGTAATGTTTTTGTTCCCGTACTGTTCAAAACTGCGAATTTCTACATATTTTACTTTTTTTAATATAAATTTTGAAGAACTTTGGGCTAAAATTTTAGAAATTTGCAGTTTTCTACAGTACGCGAACATAACGTATAAATGGATAATTTAAATATCAATGTCAAAGAGTGAGAGAGAGAGAAAATAACAAATTTTAAAATTAAATACAAAATGAATTTTATGTATGAAGTATGTGTGTCGGTTGAAACGAATAAAAAAAGAAACAATAAACGTGAATAAACGATATATTAAAGGAGGGCGGAACACTTAATTTATCATTACCATCAACCTTCCCGTTTAATGGACGAAGGTGTCTCAGCAAGTCCTTTCACTTTTAGTCGGTCAGCTGTTTTTAAGAAGGCTGGAAGTTGTTCTTGTGATACATTCACTTCACCCGCATACATAAATTCTAGGATCGCCTGAAGATGGATATATGAAACGTCTTTTAAAATGATGATCGGATGTTTTGATGGGTTTTCCTTTAAAATCGAAGACTACAATATTAAATTTATAAAAAAATAATTACTTGATCTGGACCTACCTCTAATAGAGCTTTGAAATATGGACTACAAGCGGAGAGAACCATTTTGTGAGCCTTACACGTTTGACCTTCGCATGCCAGTGTCACCTGAAATTATTAATAAAAATAATAAAATTAGTTTTTTTTTTATTAGGGTTTTAGAAAAACAAAAACCGGAGATCCGTATCAGTAATATTAATAGAGGATGGCTGATGAAACGCTTTTCTAATGAAACTTTTTTCTGGTGAAATTTTAGATTTCATTAAACACATTAATTCTAACAACTAAACTAATTTGGGTTTTTTTTCAAGAACATGTCGAAATTAATAAATCAATTCAAATCATTTTCATTTTATTTCATCTCTTTCACAAATCTATAAATTTACATAATGAAATTAGACAATGGCCCAAGGCCGTCTGCCCGATTGACATTTTAATACTACTATTTTCTTCTATTTTTTAACTTTGATTTTTAGCTATTGAAACTAATATAAAACAAAAAAATAAAAACTTTCTTCAATAATTTTTCTTCTATACTTGCTCGTTTTATAAAACCGTACGTATTTATCCAGTCTTTTCCATTCAAAATTTCATACATCTGCATTACCTATAAAACATTGGTTTTCCATATCGACCGTCGTATCTCTTTCAAGACAGGACATATACACATAAAATGTCTGGCATCTTCTCTCTCCCCCATATTGCATAGCGAACATAAAATCGGTAGATCTTCTCTGTGTGGAATGAAGTTTAAATTCAGAAGCTCTCCTCTTGCCTAAAGATAAGCGATATTGCTTCGACGCTATTGTTGCTGTGGATATAATTCCTATATATAGATCCTCTTGCAGATTCGAAATAGGTGACACGAAATTTTCTAGTTTCTGTAAGAGACTATACAATTGGCTTTTCCAGTTGGTATCATTTTGTAGAGACAGCATCCCGTAGTTACAAGATTCTGCCGAATCAATCCATTTTTTAAACTAAAAGGATCTGGGAATCCTGCTAGCGCTCCATGATAAAATTTTCAAGACATAGCCAAAATGTTGTTTAAGCGTTGATAAAAAAAGAAAGGGGAAAGTCATGTTTCAGGGACAGCATATAATTTGGTGTTGTCTGCAGGAGTCTGAAAATCGTTTCTTAAAAATGCCTCAATAATTTTTCTACGCTTTCTGATTCCAGAAAGCCCCATGCGCCATAACACAAGATTGACTTCGCAGTAGCTCCAAAACTTAATACTTAGAGCTAAGCGGTATCAGAGCGCTAGCCATGCAATTCTTCAAAGTTGTATTTAAGGCGTTTTGTAGCACTAGCTAATTTCTCTTTAAGATGCTTATCGAAACTACCATCGTTGGAAATTAAAATTCCAAGGTATTTATACCTTCGCACGACTTCTATTTCTTCTCCGCTGTAGAAAAACTGCTCATTTCTCGAAAATCTTCTAAAAATACAATATTCAGCAAAGCGGATGATCATTAACTGTAGTGAATTGGCTGATTCTGCCATGATCACAATATCATCGGCCTACATCAATATCTTGATATGAATTTCTGCAAAGGATATTTCTGCTGGAAGGATTTCACTCAAATCGTCTATAAACAGGGCGAACAAGTCGGGACTAAGACCACATCCTTGTTTAAGTCCTGCGACTGTCGCGAACTCTTCAGAAGGATTGTCGCCATCCCAAACACATGAATGAATGAATTTATATTTCGGGTAATATTTGCACTGCGACCTTAAAATTTATTGTGCCCCCCTAGATGAAAGTGCTCATTTACAGCTCTTCCTCCAAATTAAGGAATTTATAAGACATTCCAATCTTCCAGCTTATACAGTAATACCCTGCGATCAATTGTGTCGAATGCAGCCTTGAAATGGACAAAAATATAAATAATTTTTTACTTCTTGTTGAGTATAAAAAAGAGATTCCTCTATAATTATTAACATCGTTCACATTTCCTTTTTGTGCAGCGGGTAAATTATGGATTCTTTAAAATTCTTCGAAACTTAAATTATAAAACTTTATAACGATACAACGGGCAATCGAATCAGTAAGGATTTTGTATTTACATAATGTTCATTATTTTAGTCTCAGTTGAAAATACGTAGGTTATTAAAAAGTTTTTTTTTATTGCCTTTTACAAATATTCTTAACCCTCCTTTACATGAGGTCCGTAGAAAATAGAATTTTGTTCACTGAGTATTAATCCCAAGTAAAAAAATGAAAACAAAAAAAGTTATGATTGTTTGAACATGCTCTGGGGTCCAAATGGACGCCTTGAAGTAAAGGAGGGTTAAGCCTTAAGTTTTGTTGACCGTAAGTTGACGCAAAGTTTTATTTTTTCTTGAATTGAGTGATTTGTCTAGTGTCTGAAAAAAATTCACCAATTTGTCCCCCTTTTCAGTGGTCCAGAAATTCTGAAAAACGAACGCAGGGCACTAATATATTTGAAAAAGATGTCAATACCATTAACGTATTAAAAACAAAATTTAAATTTTGTTGGGAACACAGCCAGACAATTTTTTAAAAATACTGATAGTATAAAAATTTATGAAAGCTTAATAAAAAAATGCCCCTCATAATGATAGTTGTTTCATGTGGTTATGAAGTTGAATGATGTTCATAAGTTTCGGTATTTCTCGCATTAAATTGCGAAACACATCGTGAATAAATATTCCTGGTACTATGTGCCACCCACCGTTTATAAGTATTTGATATATGGAGACGAGTAAATATAAACTGCCTTATTAACTATTGAACAGCTGAGTGAAGAATCTCAGGAATCTCGCAACAAAGACTAAGAAATATAAAGAACATCACTCCCGGAAAAAAAAGTCGATAACAATTTCAATTTTTTTCTATTGTCATCAGATCCTGTTTTGGCAAGCATTTATAGAACTTAAGAGCATGAGCTTTGGTTCCAGAATGTAACTCGATACAATCGAGTTTACTCGATACAATCGAGTTTAGTCGATACAATCGAGGTTAGTCGATACAAGCGAGCATAGACATTAGGCATTTACTAATGTTCAATCAAATCGAAAACAGTTTACCGAGTTGAATTAGGAACTGCTTATCCTCGATTGTACCAATGAACTCGATTGCATCAATGTTACGTGCTAGACCCTTGGCTATAATGTGTGAACGCTTCAAAGGTTTAGTCAACAAAATGGTGGGCCCCTATCAGCGTGGTTTTAGACCAGGAAAATCAACCGTTCCATAAATCAAACTATTACACTCCTTCAAATTTAAGAAAACCCAGGAATTTCAGAGGGAGAAATTAACGCAACTTGTTTACAAGAGAGCACAGATTTTCAAAATTCATGCAACTTATGCTGTTGTCACTGGTCTATTTGACAGTACATATTGGGTTTGGTTAAATACTACAAAATCGAGATTTGTTTCAATCGCTTTTGATCGGTTTCCAATTTTAAACATTTGTTATTATGGGTCTGATTCTCCGTAGTTATAAATTCCAGTTAACTTTCTTCAAAATCTTCGAAAAAAATACCCTATAACTTGATTTGTTATTGTGTGATCTTCCCATATATTTTGATGTTTTATCGTAACCATGTCTTTTGCTAAATCTTAAAGGTTAGGTTAGGTTTACGTGGCTGTCAGTCATTTAGACCATAGCTTGGTCCAATCTTCACATAAAATGTGACAAAAATGTAGAGCGTGTAGGCCGGGACAGGAAAATTTTACGTACGTCCATGTTCTGCATTTCGGAAGAAATTGAATTGAAATCGATTTTCAATTTCACTCGAAATGAAATTTCATGTTTTATAAATCATTCGTTTTCGAAAATTTCGTGGTTACTTCGAACTGTAAAAATTGAAAGATTGCAGAACATGGACAAAAGTACCATTTTTGTAATTAAATCTAATGCTCTTATCAATTTTTAGTCAAACACTAAAAACCAGATACCTACGCCCATATTATTCACTCGATACATCCAGATTAAAATTAAATCTGGATGTATTTACATTGAATTTGTATGATTTACATCTGGATTTAAGTTTTAATCTGGATATATCGAGTGAATAATATGGCGGTTAAATATCCGCTATTTTAAGAAAATTGAAAATAACTAGGTAAATCTACCTACATTACAAACATTTGCGCAGATTATTTTATTGTTTTATGGCGCTGCACAATGATTCTTTTAACAACGGTACAGATTATTAATCATGACTCGACAGTGTTGCTCACGACTATGTAAACCCAAGGTGCCGGCCAATCGTCAACAACATTTAAAAGTTAAGTTTTGAGCTTGATGTTTTCTAGATATGTACATTGAAACCCTTACTCAAAAACGATGTTTTTATTTATTCAGATTTCAGCTACTCGAGTATCCGTGTATGTATGTTTCTGAACGCAAGTCAACTGTTGTCGATATTTCTCATAGCATAGGTGAGTATTGACACATGGTAAGTTGCTTTCCAAGCTGCCTGCATCTCAATTAGTGGTCGCTGAGAAGGGAGGAAATGTAGGTATTTCCAAAAAACAGGTCTGAAAAACATTACTTTTTCTAATTAATTTTATATGAACGGGTGTCCATTTTATTGTTGCATGAGAATCATATAATGTGTGTTAAAAACATTTTTTAACACGTAATACAACATCAACTTTGGATCCTGCTCTGTATCGGGATCTATTTTAAAGATTCGAAAATAAGTTCTTAGAACACTGCTGTCATTAGGATCCATATCGTTTTATTTTCATGGGATGATGGATGGATCATCATGGATAATAAAACGCGGTTTATATTATTCGCATTAAGTTAATTGGTTTTCTCTTATGGGAAATACATTCAACGTAAAATCAAAATTTTTGTTATCCCCGTCTCAGCGTTCACGCGATGACTGACAATGGGTACTTTCAGTGGACACAAGGGACTACATATTTAGTCAACTACATTCATTGAACGCAAAGAGCTTGTTTTCTCAAGTAAAAAAAACTTAAAAATCTACTAGGGTCAAATCGGGTATTTATGCGATCAAATGTGGTGATTGTGATAGAGTATACTACCCAAACTAAGCGTACAATAGAAAAAGGATTCAAAGAACATAGTTCCCATATAAAACAAAATAAAACGCAGTGTTTTGTCAACCACTTTAATATAAGAGTCTGCCGAAAGACCCGACAGCGCGTACGCGAAATTAAGTGCTTTTCACGTCTATGTTTTGTTTGCTTGCTTATATAAATACAGTGCTAGCACCCAGCACTACGGCGTATAAACAGTGAGGTATGTATGGGGGGCATGCTGCCCCCCTGCAATCCCCCTGCTTGGGCACACTATAGGATTTGGGGTAGGTGCAAGGTTGGGTGTATGCAAAGTTTCTATTGCATTTAAAGAATCTGGATTTAAAGCCAACCTCGCACCTTCCCTAAATCCTATAGTTTCGAGTACGCGAAATCATTTTCGCTTCTGAGAGAGAAAGTAATTTACCCTTCATGCCAGTTTTTACCTGAGAAATTTCTTCGGGCAGAAACTGGTAAGTTCTGTGTTGAAAGACATAAACAACAACAAAAAAATGCAATATGGCTGTTGTTTACTTTTTGGTTTTTCTTGGTAGAAAAGGATTTTTAATTGGATCCCTTAAAAAATGAAATATTTTAATAAAAAAAATTGAACTTTGAATTTAAATTTTTTAACTTGAAATATTTATGTAGGTAAATTTCTTTTGTCTGTGAAGTGTATTTTAATTCAGTGTTTTTTTAAATTCAGTTCTACTGTAGGATTCTTCATCGAATTTGAGACTAATACAAAAAAAATTAAGAGAGTTCCTGTTTAGTGTGTAGGTATTTTCAATTTGTAAGTATTTACAATGCCAGTCTTAATTTGTCCATCATCAAATTTAATATTCAATTGAATTCAATTTATTTTTTTCAATTCAATAATAATAATATGAAAATTATTCTGTTTGGTAACGTGAAATTTCTTGCGAATTTGCACAAATTTTCACAATTTGCTGACAAAACCCATAGAAAAAAAAAACTGTTTAACTTGAAATATTTATGTAGGTAAATTTCTTTTGTTTGTGAAGTGTATTTTAATTCAGTGTTTTTTTTAAATTCTGTTCTACTGTAGGATTCTTCATCGAATTTGAGACTAATAAAAAAAAAATTAAGAGAGTTCCTTTTTAGTGTGTAGGTATTTTCAATTTGTAAGTATTTACAATACCAATCTTAATTTGTCCATCATCAAATTTGATAAATAATATGAAAATTATTCTGTTTGGTAATGTGAAATTTCTTGCGAATTTGCACAAATTTTCACAAAAAAAAAACTTAAGTTTTTGGGAAATTTGTTGAAAATCAAAGTAACCAAACAGGCATATTATAATGGAAAGTTCAGTATTGTCGCTATATTTGCATTTTGGGTTTTGTTTATTTTTTGTTGACGTTTAAGAAGTGGCAAATATTTTGGTTCAAGGCGTTCGTGTACCCCCAAACCAACACTGAGAGGTTTCATTTTTTCCGCTAGTTGCAGTGAGGAGGGCTAGTGTCGCCGAGGCTTAAATGGAACCAACCTGAGATTGGCAACTAGCAGTCCATATATAATACGTCCATGGCCGCGACATTCAATTTGACATTATTTAGAAATGTTTTAGAATAAGAAGATAAGGAAGAGGTGTATATCACATATAAGGTGTGTTCAATGAAGCTGTTCGGAACAGTTTAGAACACTTTAGAACAGAAAAGTACAAGATTTTGCTGTTCAATGAGAAATTTTCTGTTCTAAACTGTTCTGGATTGCTGTTCAATGAGTTTGGAACACTTTAGAACAGGATTTTCTGCATTTGCTTTTGAGGTAGAACAAGTTTAAACAGATTTGTGAAAACTGTCAAAATCAGATGTTGTGATTTTTTAATGAAAGTAGTTTGTTTTTTTTATAGATTTTATTTGAATCTCTGCTTAACTCTTTCAAAAGTAATCAATTCTGATTCTATTTTCATGAAGTAATTTTAGTTGTAAGACGTATATTTGTGAATTTGTGACAAGCATACATGCTCCGAAAAATGTTTGTTGCTTTTTTAGTGACAACGTAGGTAGCCATTTTCTGTTCTAACTTTTTCTGACGTTTTTCACGAATCTGTGCTGTTCTGTTCTATCCTGTTCTAACTTTTTCCTCACTGAACAAACCTATAGACGCTGATTACACGACTCGTTTTTTTAGTTGTTTTTCCTTTCGTCTTTTTGACAGCTCGGGTGAGGGGTGTAGAAATGTAGGGGGAATGAAGCAAAAAATCCATACATTTCTACCAGATGTCAAAAAGACGAAACAACCGAAAAAAAGACTCGTGTAATCAGCGTCATACAGGGTATGTGAGTGAAGCACCAAATTAAAATAAAAAAAAAAACAAAAAGGTCTAAAGGAAAGTGTTTGGAGATTTTCAATAATTAAAATAGTGAAAAAAGATAATTAAACTTAATAAAAAAAAGGAATAAAAGTGAGAAAAGTGAAAACTTGCAATACTTTATTAAAAATTGTGTAAAAACACCTATAATATAGAGTTAATAATCTTTTCATTTCACGGGCTGATTGTGTCTCAAATTCCACTAAATTAATTTGAAGTGATGTTTTTATGTAAATACATTATCGTAGAATACTTTAAAACTGATATTTGATAGCATTTTGCTATAAAAAAGGTATTTTGTTGAAAATACAAATATACTTTGAAACGTGATATGTCAGGTGCCTATCTGTCAAAATTGAAATTCTCGCCCAGGGTCGAATAAGCTTTTGTTAGTGAAATGCATTGAGCCCCGGTAGTGCAGAAAGGAAACGGAAAAGACGAAAAGAATCGATTTTTTTGTGATTGTGTGTGTGATACTTGACAGCAGCAATTTTGAAGTAAAATGCCCAGAAAATATTCAATTTGGAAAGTATTATTAATTGAAAAACAACGCTCAAATATTCCATTCTTTTGTTGAAAGGAATTCGACATTAAATTTTTGACAGCTGACCAATCCAGAGACTAGAAACTTTCCTTAATTTCTAGTCACTATGTGCTTATGAACGTACCCAATACCAACAGTACATTATTAGGATAGCTCGAATTTTCTTTTTTGCTAACAGCTGCTTTGGCATCAGCTGTGTTTTTACAAGGGATTACAACAACACAAAGCTATCCAGATCGCTTTGGATTTTAATACCTAAAAGCGGGCCATTGAATACGTGCATATGTTCAAAACTGCAAAAAAAAAACTAAAGAAATTGATTATCATATAAATAACCTAAAATTAAATTTAGAACAAATCAAAACACCATTTGAATGATAAATGTGGAATGGAAAAGTGGATATCGAAACTTTAATAGTAAGATAAAATCAAATAGTAGGTAGGTAGGTATACATACATACATACATACATAGGTACCTTTACATCAAAAAATAAAAGCAAACATAGATTGCAAATTTGTGTGGCGGAGAAAGAGAACACCAACATTATACGACCTATTTTATATAACGAACAAACCTACACCGATTTTTAATTTCTCTTTTCTAAGAGAAAAATTCTAACAAAACAAAATGAGTTAACAACTTTCACATCCACATCACCAACATGTCTAGCAAGATTTTAGATTGGTTTGTTATAGTTTTACAGCTGTTTAAAAATGATTCGTCAATGCTGTCCAAATCAGTAAAATCAGTGGATTCTGTGAACATAACCTACCGCAGGCACAGATCTATAAAAAGGGGCATCCCTTGCAATCGGCTTACAAGTTGCATTCTAATTTTTTAATTGACAATATACGATTAAATATGTACACAAAAGCAATAAAATCTGAAAAAAATATTTAATTATATTTAAATGCTCATACTTACATCTGTAAAACTTTTTTCATCTCGTAGGTGCCTGAAGGATGTAACCATATTTGTCTGGAAGTCATTCCATTTTAAAAAGAACTGTTGATCGGCCATCATTAATAATATTTAATATCCTTTGTGCGTCTTCTTTTGATAAAGAATTTAAGTGTCTTCTCAGGAATTTCCTAGACTACTTTCTATTCTCCTGTTGATTTAGCAACTCTGTCTCACTTTCTGACTCACAAAAATTCACTCCAGGTTTTCTCTCACACGCACCTTGATGTACAAAATACGAGAAAATGCGATAGATGAAATCCACCAGCAGTTGCAGGAGTAATATCAAATAGAAGCGGCACGCGTATATAGGTCAGTCAGCTCCAAGTGACAAATAAAATATTGTACTAGTCAGAGTTCTTTGCTGCAACGATATAATTTAACTTAAAACAACAATTAGGCGGAAGAAAATACTAATGAGTTTAGAATAATTTTAAACTAAATTAATTCCAAAAAAAAGAAAGCAGTCAGAGAAGCAAGAACGAAAAAAAATAAATAATTCACAATTTTTTCACGAAAACAAGTCGAAGTCAACAAGAGGAGCATAGATAGAAAAGTTGAAAGTACTTTTTCTTCACACGTATTTTATTCCTCAGCAATCATCACAGATACACAGTCCACAAAGCAAAAGCAATCGCAGCCGAACCGGGACGGAACCTTCCTATACCTCTGTCTCTCTTTCTTTGGTATTCTTATTTGGATTTTTTTTCGCGCTTATTCAATTCCAATACAAATGATGCAGTTGTTTTTTTCCATTTCCATTCTAAAAACCTGTATGTGTATTTCGAAATTTCTTTTTTTGTTTTTCCTACACTTCTTTCCTTTATTTATCTTTCAGTCTAGCATACACTAGTCCGATTCCCAATAGGTTCGTTATGTAGAACACTACAACCTATGCTAACCAAACCA
This sequence comes from Epistrophe grossulariae, assembly GCA_929447395.1. Lineage (NCBI taxonomy): Eukaryota > Metazoa > Arthropoda > Insecta > Diptera > Syrphidae > Epistrophe > Epistrophe grossulariae. The sequence goes on from OV839566.1 coordinate 89,323,742, forward strand.
AACAAAAACCCTCGTTTTAAACAAAAATAAAGAATATAAAAGAAAAAGTACAGATTCGGAGCGGAGACATAGAGGTGATGGTTGTCAGTACGGTACCCGGTGGTGGGCGAATGAAACAAGGAAATGTGAAAAATTAAAAACTAATAGGGCTGCCAACATATCATTTTGATCAAATTATATTTGTCATGAAGCAACTGAATATGGTGAAAATTGAAACGAATACCTAAGTATTTATAAGAGTTGCTATTCCAGGAAATTAATTAATAATAAGTTTTAAAGAACAATATTAAATCAGATGTTTATTTAATAAAAAGACTTGATCGAATAATCGAATAAAGTTACAAATATCAAACTTCAATATATACTGATAAAATTGATAAGTATATTTTATCAAAAGTGTTTTTATAATAAAGTATATATATTCAAGTGTATATATTATACTAACAGTATTTAGGTATATCCAAACAAATTGAAATATTATTTTGTCAAAAATAATTACTAATTTAATCTCATTTATTATTTAATTTTTTGTATTCTAGGTACATATTTTGAAATAAAAACTTACAAATAGCTTCTTTTTTAAATATTTTTTACTAATCAATTAAAAATGAACAAAATCAAATAATTTATGAAATATATTTTTAACCTAGGTATTTTAGCAAAATATAATTTGTAATATACTTTAGTGGTCATAATTATACAGTTTTCACGTCAAAGAGCCAATCTTTTTATATACAAACATTAAAGCCTATAGAAAGACAGAAAAACTATCGGTAAATTACTTTAAATGAAAATAAACTACGGAACACCTACAATATGTTGCTTTAAAATTGTATTTGTTTTCAATGCTTTAGTGTTTATGTAAACAAAAACAATTTATAACATAGCTTCATTACTAAAGTAACACAATAGGTTTCAAATATTTGATTTTATTTATTTACGTATTAAAAAAAAAGTAATTTATTCAATCATCACAAAGCAACAAAAATAAAATGATCGCGTTTTTTTAACTGGCTCTAACTACCGCCGATTCTTAATTTTTTTTTATTCGAAACAAAAATTACTAAGCTTTCAAACCTGGTTTAAGACTTTCCTGTGCGGATAATGGTTTTCTGCAATTTATTACCAAAAAGGATTTTTGCTGTAAGTTGTTATTTTCTTTAAACTCGAATATTACAATATAAAGGCTCATTTGCTGATTCGGAACACAAATCTTATTCATAGCTAAGTTCCACATAAATTCTATGTGATACTTAAATTTATGTAAGTTGCTCGAAAAATTTATGTTCAACATAGTAAGCGACGACTTTTGAATTTTAACTAACTTCAAGTCGGTTTGTGTAAATGTGAAAATATTGTGAGTTTTGGTTTTCTGGAGACAAAGAAACTGCTTGGAATCGAATTGAAAAAAAATTTAACAGCTAGTCGGGATCTTGCTAAAGGAATAGTGAGGCCCTGAAGAGGGTTTATAATACCTAAAAAATCGAAATAAGGAAGGAGGCGGCAAAAGAATGAAGTTCGAGTGTTCAAACAGGAGGAGGAAAACCGTACACACCTTCAGACCCTAATTTTGATCTGGCAGTAACTATTATGAATCCCAAAATAGTTTACGGTCTGGAAACTGAATTCGATGGTGACATGGATGAACATTCTAAAGAACATTATATTCGGTTCAAAATAACTATTGTTATTTTCTTTGTTAAGCGAAATCTTTTGTAAAAAGATAGCTCATCAAAAGAGTTAAAATATTCATTCCTCTCGTAAATTTGACCAGGAGCTCCTACTTCTAGAATTTCAAGAACTTTAAGTGACTAACAAGAAATTACAATAAAATAAAATTCAAGAAAAATTGCATTTTTTTAATAAAAAAAATTGATACTAAACGGTTGAACAACAAATATTTAAACTGCTATAACTCTTATAAAGGGTGTTTTTTTTAGACGTGTGGTTTTCAATCTGGCAATACTTTTTTCGGAGTTGGTCTTTTTGACAACTGTCACTTGATTTATGCTCAGTTTGGTAATTGGTTTGCCATTTCATAATGAATAAACTTACTCTTGAACAACGTTTGCAAACGTTCGGTGAATAGGCCCAAACCGATCCAGATTTTCACAACAAAATTTTGTTCAGCGATGAAGCTCACTTTTGGTTGAATGGGTACGTTAATAAGCAAAATTGTCGTATTTGAAGTGATCATAATCCACAAGCCATTGTTGAAACGCCGCGCCGTTTCATCCTCAAAAAGTCACTGTTTGGTGTGCTCTATGGACAAGGGGAATCATTGGTCCATATTTCTTCAAAAATGAAGCCGGCCATAATGTTACAGTCACTGGGGAGCCATGATTAATGACTTTTTCGTGCCTGAATTCGAGGATGTTGATTTGGACGACCTTTGGTTCCAACAAGACGGCGCTACATGCCATACAGCCAACGAAACAATCAATTTATTGAAGGAAACTTTTGGTGGTCTCCAAGATCCTGCGCTTTAACACCGCTGGACTATTTTTTGTGGGGTTATGTGAAGTCGCTTGTCTACGCAGATAAGCCCGAGACGATTGACGCATTGGAAGAGAATATTCGGCGCGTTATTGCTGACACACGGCCCCAATTGCTGCAAAAAGTGGTCGAAAATTGGGCCACTTGCCCGAAATCATTTTTAAAACATAATGGCAGACCCTTATCTTTATAATAAAGCAAAATTCTTGGCCATAACATTAAATTATATGCGTTTTACTTCTTCTTGAAAACCACACGTCTAAAAAAACTACTTTTACTTCGAATAACATTAACTTTTCTTGAAATTAATTTTATTGTTTTTTTTTTTTTATTGAACAAAAAGCAAATCTACAGGAACTGACCAAGAATAATTTATTTGATGGATCTGAAGTTAGAAGAAGAAGAAATTTATTAAACTTTGGCTTCTTCGCTGTATGAAATATTTCCTTGTATTTCTGCAATTCTTCTGAGTGAAGTTTTTCTATTCAAACATTTTGCGAAGTGTTCGAGAGCCTACATCGAACCAAAAATTTGTTTTTATTGCAGTAGAAAATGTAAATGAAATAATTCGTTTGCCAAGTAAAGTTGGTGGTTTTTTTGGACGTGCGAATTTTAAAACCGTCCATTTCAATTCAAAGATCTTATGAACATTTAGTATTTTAATCTGGATTAATAAAGTAAGGGTATTCACGCAACGTCGTAAGTTTACAAACTGTGTAAACTGTTTTTTTTAAAGCCTGACGGGAATTATATGAGAAAACGGCAGTACTGAAATTTGATGAAAGAAGAATAAAAAAAAAATGGTTCCTTTTACTTCGATGACAATTCGGAAACCATAACAAATACAAGTAAAAGCATTTACTTTTGTATATCCATATGGTCCATTATATGGATTTGTGTAAATAAACAATGCTGATCAATAATAGTCAGAAAATGTGGATATCCTAGTTATTTTTTGTGTATAAACAACGTAATTATTCACAACTTTTATCACCAACTAATCTCAATGCGATAGTTACAGAACATGGGCAGAGTTTTTTTTAGTTCTCTGAGATACCTAATATATAAAAGCCACAATGACGTTTGGTTAAGTTTACCAAAAAAATTTGGTTAATTTTATCCAGCAAAATCCTTAGAGAATTTTAACCAAATTGTTTAAATCATTTCTCATATAAAATTATTTGACAGTTCATTAACCAAATGGTAAACTTATCCAGTGTTTTACATCATTGTGTGAATACCCTTAGTGAATAATATTTTTTTCTAAAAAGGATCGATTTTTTTCTGTCGTTGAAAGGAATACGAAAGACGAAAAGAATTGATTTTTTTGATGTGTAAACATCTATACTGGCGGTAGGGTGAAAAAAACGTAACGTATCTTGTGATCGTGATTGTGATTCACGTTACGTTACGTATGTTTACACATCTTAACCGTGAGTCCCGGCACTCACACTTTCTTTGTGATTGTGTGTGTGGCACTTGACAACAGCAATTTTGAAGTAAAATGTCCAGAAAATATTAAATTTGGAAATTATTATTATTATTAACTAGCTGACCGGGGCCGGCTTCGCACGGGCTTGCAAACCCAATTAAATAATAACAAAATTTAAAAAAGAAAATATAAATAAATAATATTACAGTGTTCTTTGTTAGGCAGGCAATGACAATCACCCCAATGGTTGAATCTGCCATAGCTTATTTCATATTCGGAACACTAGAATCTGTGAATCCAAGCACTATTCGCTATGCATACATTTATTTTACTTTTATATTCGCACCAAAAGTGTAGCGGTTCGAAAACAAAACATTAATTTGGTACGCAAGTGCTTTGAAATAAATGTGCAAAGTTCCCGATTCCCTGGGAGTCTTAAAAGTTATTATGATTCTAATAGCTGTTACCCATCCGCATCGCTGAGCTTCTTGAGCCGGTAACCTATGTCTGCGTTAAAAAATACTAGCTACGTTTTATTATCGCCAATTCTAATGAAAACAGTGTTGTATGCTCATCTCTTTTTTGCTTGGGTTTCATGTAGATGCTAACTTTTTTCTTTACTTTCTATTTCGGACTGCCTTGCCATTTGCAAAACAGAAAATCCGTCTACCCATAAAATTAAAAACTAATTTCTGGATCCATAAATGAAACCTCTTTGGAAACCGAGATACAATGTTGTTTTTGTATTACGTGTTAAAATATAACTTCTTTAAAATCGGAGGTTATTCAATTTCAATTCATTCCAACGGCGGTCCAGTCCATGGCAACGGGGTAGCAATCTTTCTGGAATCTTGCAATATTAGCAAGACTTGTTTTGACAGAAAAAATTCGAATTGTTCTGAAAAAATCGATTCTTTTAGAAAAAAATTGGATTCTTTTGTTGAAAGGAATTCGACATAAGTTTACCTGTTTTAGCACAATTCTAATACAGCTGTAACAAATCGGATTAAAGTGAGCGGCTGTGAGAAAAACGAAATATCCCAAAAAATGTCCGCCCACTGACTCTCTTTAAAACAAAAAAAAGTTTATGCTACCGCTTATAGCGATATGTATTTTCATAATTTTCAAATGTTAAGTGGGCTATAGGTCAATTTATGTATTTTCTCTAAAAACCACTGCCTTTTTTTAATAAACAACTTAATGGTCCAATATATTTTGTATGTTATGATTCTTTCCAAGAAAGGTTCCCAGAATCTTCCATACAAATAGTTTTTTTTTTTAAAGTTGTTTCTAAAATAACAAAATTCCCTTCCAAAAGAAGATTATAATTTATTTATTTATTTGTTCGTAACTCTATACATAATTCAGAAATAGATTCCTTTGTTCTTGTAGAGGTAATTGAAGGTGACAATATTTATAATTATTATATAATTTTATTTAAAAAAGGAAAAATAATACAATAGACTATAGAGAATTTATTAAAGAAAGAAAATAGATCTGTGCATGCACTTGAATCATTGGCTGTTAGAAGTTACTTGCGAAATAGTTAAATAAAAACTTTTTGTTATTATTTGGCTATTTCGACTATTTCCATCCTTGCGTTTTCTTCTTATATTTTGTCGGAGATTATTGCTGAGGTGAACTGTATGTAAAAAAAATTGCCGACTACTTGGTCTTGGTGGAACTATATTAAGCGTTCTCTTGAATTATTAAATTAAATTTTATTATATAGAAAGTGGAGTGTTAATTTGTTACGTTTTCCAGTGTAAGAACTATAGTTTTGTAAGAATTAATTGGATTTTATTCTTTTGAGACCAAACAAACATTTTATTTAGGTCGTTGTTCATTAGCTCAACGGCAGCAGCATGGCATCTTCAGCAAAAAAAGAAATAAGGTAACAATTTTCAATACTTTTTGACAGATCATTTAAATACAGCGTGAATAAAAGAGGGCCTTGGATTGAACCTTGAGGCACCCCATGTGGCATTAAAAACATGTCTGGATTGGTGTTATTATGGTAGATAGCTTGTGTTTTATTTAAAAGATAAAAAGGCACAAGATTGCAAGCAGTATTTTCAAAGGCAAATTGAGACTTAAGTTTATGGAGAAGAATCGAGTGGTTTACCGAATCAAATGCCTTAGAGAAATCCAGAAGCACCATATATGGCATCTTGAAACACAAAACATATCCGCTGTATAATGCTCCTTAGTTTCTGACTAAAGGTCATGTTCTTGTTGTTTTATTTCTTATATAAAGTATATAGACAAAACTTCATTTTGAAGCGCATATTTTTATTTAAAATAATTTATTATAATTTTTACAAATGGAAATTCAATTTATATGTACTTTTTATTTTTTCAAATAACATAAGTTTACTAATTGTTTATTCAATTTTAAAAGTTGTTATTCATTATTTGTTTTTATGTGCAATAAAGTTCCCCTAGAGAAGTCAGCAACCCGTGCCGAAACGTTGGGAAAAGCTAATGTTAACTTAATTGTTTCATTGCCATATCCATTGTGACCATAAAGCCGACGGATAACAAGATTTTACATCTTATCCACTTTTTTTGAACTATAATTCAATTTGGTCATTAAAAATATCTATCATATATGGCATCTTTATCAAAACCTGGACTTTATAGAAAGTACTCCTACAACATGAATTGCGTTAACACATTGCAATGAAAACGACCGCTGAGTATTTATTTCAACTGACTCAAATAGAGCATGTGACGTTGAAAACGACCCAAACAAAATTCCGTTTTACCTCATCGAGATTTAAATCAAAGTTTCTTGACGTTTTGTAACCTACTTCACGTATACTGATACCTGTTTAACGTATAGTCCTCCAAAAATCTCCACTCGACTAAAAATGAAATGAGTACAAATGTTTTTCCCAAAGAAAATACGTTTAATATCAGTATAATCATATCGTGATGATGTGGTCGCACTTCGTTACAGGACGAATTTCCTGAAGGTCGTTCAAATCTGTTGTTGTGCATGAACATTTGGGATTCAAAATTTGTTTGCGTTGGATACTGACAAGGAATTCATCTCAATTTTTCATTAAGGAGCATATTTCTTACCCGGCATGAGGTTGATTTGTTTGAGTTGGTTTTTTATAATTTTCTTATATTCATTCACTTAAAGTAAAATAAAAATAAGCTAATTAATGATTAGTTAAATTATACTAATTTATAACTAAAGTGAAATCAAGTGCCTGTATCTATTTAACTTATATAGGGGTACAGTGATACACCAACTTCAGAATCGATCAATTTGTGCTCGCCTGCTGTGTCTTTCGGATTACGAACCGAAAAGGCTATAAGGTGAGCAAATATTTTGCTTGGCACGATTGGTGTAGACAAAAAATATTTTCATCAATTCTTCGAAATTCCAACGAAATAGGATGTGTCATGTGCGATCAACTAAAAAAATATGTGTTTTTTCTCAATAGTTCTGTTATATGCGAACAAATGGACTTATGACTAATGAATAACAAAATTTGGTTGAGGTCGCTAATGAAAGAAAATTGCATGCGAAAAAAAGTGATTTCCATTTCTAGTCATTCAGTTTATATTATCGTAAAGCATGTTTATGTGTATGTAATACATTGAAAAGGTGTTAAATTGTTGTTATAACATATCGCAAATGTAAATAGTTTTAACCAAAGTAAATAAATAAAGTTAAGCTCAATATTGTATGATCCTCTTATGGATGACAACTTAACTGAGTTGATTTTTTAAATGTTATGTTATTATTCCAATTTGGAAATTCAACCATAATTTAGTTGTCTCTATGAGAGGGCTTTTAGCCAACTAAACAAACTTGCTTGTACTATAATTAATGAAAGTGAGTGAATTTTGATGACCATTCACATATAGGTTCCAGGGGTGAAATCGGCCAAGCTTATGACTGATGTTTTTTTTATCATCATCTTTGATTATAAATCATTCTTTGATCTGTCTAAAGCGTTCACCAAATTTTGTTCGACTTTTGACAACACTTTAGTAGGTGGCTTATGGAAGTTTTTTTCTCCAAGGCGATGCGAATTTTAAAAAACTTGCATTTCTGCATTTTTATATACTTTAACATAATTCATTCATAATAATACAAAAGAAGGACCTATCTTCTATCGCTGAAACGAGAACAAAATAAACCCCAAAGATTCTCCTTCATTTTGAATGCTAAACAAACAGGTTTGAGAAATGCACACTTTCAGTAATGATGAATACCCATTGAAATTTACAAAATTTTCTCCAAACTTTGTAGGGATCAGTGAAAACATAAAAATAGGTTTTCAGTGATGAAGCCCCGCATTTCGCTACAATCACGGTAAGGGGTGTAAAAGGGAGACAGTGTCGAAGGGCTTTTATATAATATGTAATACAAAACTTTACAGATTAAATTATTAATGTTGGGATCTGCAAAAATGAGTAAAAAGCTCGATTTAACATAAAAATACTTATTCAAACAATAAGTGAAATTATATATTCAATAAAGACAAATTTCGTGTATCCCCCACCATTTTTCTTATTTATATTTTTTAAATCGACAAGAAAACATTATGATCACAATTTCGACTTTGGTTTTTTAGGCAATTTGTAGCTTAGAAAATTTCGTACAAAAAAGATTAACATACTTTTATTCATAAAAATAACCGTTTTTGAAATAAACCAATGGGAAGAGTTAACAGTTTTACTTTTCTAAATACTGCCCGTTTAGTTCAAAAATTGTGCATTTTATGATAAAAGCATGGTAAAAGTTGTTGGTACATTATATGAACATGATTTTAAGATGTTGGCCCACTTTATTTGTGCACCCCTTTAAGTGGGAGGCGCAAGTTAAAAAAAAAATACTGAAAATAAAAAAAATGAATGTCTTGACAACTTACCATTTAGGAGTTATTCCGATTTTTTCCGAGTCAAATTATTTATTGACTGGACTAGCTATAAGGTCAAAATATGAAGAAACTCAAGGAAACGCAGGGGTGGGAAATACACCAGAAAATTTACTATAGACATTTCTAGATTCTTTTATCTACTATTTAATGAAAAAATTAAGTCCGATAACCTGACCAAAAATACGAATGTTTGATTTTAAATGAAAATCTTTGGGTTCGAGAACATAATAGGGTAAAGGCACTAGTATCCGGACACTTAAAACATTTCTTCACTTTGGTCTCAATTTATTTTCATACTATGAAGATTTAAGAAACAAATTATGATTTTTCTAAAAGTTCGGATATTTGTTGATAATGTTACATTTAAATAACTTACTAATTTTATAATTGCATAATTTATACAATTTTTTTTTTAAAGTTCGATTTGCGCTAGTTTCCGGACAACAAAATTTAGTGCCCGGACAGATTTATTTTAGTATCCGGACGCACTAGTTTTGTATGAAGTTTAAGTAAAATATAAAAGTAAAAATTGAAAAAATCTCCTTTTTGTTAACTTAACATTATGTACTTACTATGTAAATAGTGTATTGAGATGATCTCTGAACCCCAAACCGGCTCAGCGTAGTCAAATACCTATACTAAGTATAGGTATACCAATTGATAAACTATGAAACTTATCAATTGATAGAAATATAGAATTGATAAATGTTATTTTTATTCTGAATATTAAACAATCCTTAAGATTGTGAGTAAATGCTTATTTGATTTTAAATTTCTTATATTTCAGTTGAGTCTCTATAAAGTTTGTCGAGTTTTTTGGATAATGATTACTTCTATCTTCCTAAAAATCACAGAAAGTCTTCAGAATTATCTTATAGAATTCCCCCATTTTTCATAAAAAAAAAACCTTCAAAGTAAGCGTATTTAAGGAAAAATATTTTTAGAATTTAAATCCCAATTTTTTGGCTTTTGTCCAATTGATATTTTCTGTTAGATGGTTGATCATATGCTCAAGGACTTAAATTACGCAAACCTCTTATCCTTAAATTATTTAAAGATTAAAGACACAAAAGCCATTAATTTTATAAAAAATAGACTTGTCCGGATACTGAACTTCATGGATTTTTAGTATCCGGACAGAGTTTTCTGAGTGATAAAACCCTGTCCGAATACTGAAACTATATGAGAAAAATATATATCTCTTCTTCTTAATCATGTAGAATATGCGTAACTATCATTTAAGGGCATTAAATAAGAATTTAAGATTTTTCTCTTATTTTCAGTATCCGGACGCTATGTCCGGAAACTGAAAATGATATAAATTTTAGTATTCAGTATCCGGACACCAAATATTTTGGTCAAAAACTAAGTTTACTTAACTTTTATGGTTTAATTATTAAAATTTATAATATTTTATAGAATGAAAGTCACTTTCTTATTCAATATTCAAAATGTTCATGCTAATATTTTTTTACACAAATCTTCATTTTAATCGTTCTCTTAGATCTGAGAAACTGAAAGGTCGCATAACTTTTATATTATATCATTTATTTACATGAAACTTTGCATATATGTTTGTGATACATAAAGGATTGTATTTTGATTGTTATTTGGGACTATTTATGAATGATATGCTTATTTTTTCCAAATAAACGACAAAGTGTCCGGAGACTAGCACTGTCCGGATACTAGTGCATTTACCCTATGCCTGTTTGGTAACTTTTTTTCCAATACATTTCCCAAAAACTGATTTTTTTTCAATGGGTTTTGACAACAAATTGTGAAATTTCACGTTACCAAATAGACCAAATATCAGATATGCCGTCCACCTAATCCAAAAGTTTTAGATTTATTCAGTTGTTATTGCACAAAACCTATCCGATTAGATTTGGAGCTCTTCGAACGCGAGCATTTATTAACCCACTTAAACAGGAAAGGGCGTCATGTCGATGAGCTGTGCAAAAAAGAGATCCTAATGTCTTCAAAACAAAAAAATCTACTCCTCAAAAAATTGGAACTTGATTTTTGCAATAACGTCCCAAAATTTATTAGACATTTCGATTAGATATGATGTATTAATAAGACAATCCTCCAACAAAATCCAACCCTTTCTTATCAGCAACCATTTTAATACTACTAAAACTGAACGAATGGTGTAATTATTGCAAGTGCACCAGTCAGACTTAGAACTTCTTAATCCTTCAATTATGTGCAAAAGGTAACCCTGGTCACTATACTAACTTCCAGCAACACCATAATAAAAAAAAACGAGGGACAGCGACAGAATACCACCAAGAGGATTAGAAAGAGATTGGTTTGGTACTTGGGGGGAAATCGTAATATAATTTATAATTCTGCTTTTGCCTTTCACTTTATGGTAACTTCTATTTTTCAATTTCAACACCAAATTTTTGCTGTTTCTAGAAAACTTACATATTTTTGTTTAATACTGTTTATATTTTTACTACATCAACATTTTCGACATAATAACAATTCCATTTCCAACAAAGAGCGATAGAAATTTTTAAATAAAGAAAATAAATTTCTCGTAGGTAGTAGGTCATGGTATTCGCTTACCCCGTTTCGTATTATTTTTATTTTTCACACACCAACCAAGTTTTCACACTTGAAGAAATGTTATGTTTCTAAATTGTGGTTTTTATTCACTAAATTATTAAAATAACATTAATTTTTATTTAATAAAAGTTAAAAACGATATAAGATTCTGTAGTTTGCGAGGCGACCGTGTGCTTCAGAAACAAAAAAAATTGAGAATATGAAATAAGAATGAAATATGTAATGAATAACAGAAAGGAAAACGAAAGAGAACAAACCACACACAAATTCCTTTTCTTTTTTTCTGTTTCTCGGTGCGAGAATGTGAGTGAAAGGGAAAAATGAGCGAAAATGCATCATCCCATGCAACAAATTCAATTGAACAGTCTGGAAAAGAAACAGCAGACAGATCTATCTTCAAATGTGAGATGCGACTCTACAAAAAAAGAAAACAAACATAAGCACAATAATTGGTGTAGAGTTTATAGCTTCTACACCACCAACATCTCAGCGCGAGAAACATGCTAACATGTTTGTGTAAAACATACTCCCTTTATATGCAGGATCTAGGATCGAGTTGAATTAGGGTTGAATTTTCGAAAAGAAATTGAAATTAAATAACGCATGAATAGCATGGAAAACGTCATTTTATTCATTTATTTCCCATAAAACAAATAAAATGGAGTCAGGAGTGAATTGTAGTTGTACTTTGTAGGTTTCAAAGCAAATATATTTATCTGTACACACACATGAAAATACCCAGTCAAATGCAAGATTTGTCAAACCAACTCCCCAACTCTGAGTTTTCAGCGAAAATTTCGACTCGACTCACAGTGGGACGAATACATATAGAACAGTTTTAAAACTTGATTGTCCATGAATAGACGAGTACTATAGCTGTCTCGACCGGTTTCGTTTGGAAAAAAAGAGTTGAAAAGCGAACTTAATTTAATTTTTTAACGATAATAGGCGTTTTTCTTTTTTAGCCCCGAGCTGTCAAATAGAAAACTATGTTACTTTTTAACTCGGAGCGCTCCGACCTCTCAATTTGCATTTCTTTTTTAGCTCAGAGCTCGACCGGGGCTCGCTCGATGAGCTCGGAAAAAAATGACCGAGCACATCGAGCACAACTTCATACAATTTTTATGTAATTTGACAGATTAAGCATATGAGAGTTCAGTGCTCAATTGAGTTTCTTAAATAGATGGGTGCGCTCAGGTCGCGCTCTGTTCGGAGTGAGCTCTATTCGCTCAGAGCCCGCTCTGTGCCTCGCTCGGGGCTAAAAAAGAAAAACGCCTAATGTAACTTCAGCAAATTCAGGAAGAATTCATATATATATTTGTAATTTGGAAAACAGACTTTAAACCATTGACAACAGAACTTACGTTACCTTTTTTCGTACGTTCAATACCTACACTATTCAAATTTTCTAATCTAATCTTATAACTTCTTTTCCCTGGTAAAATTGGATTATTTGTATCACACAATTTCGAAAATTGTATGGTAACACATTAACTTGCATGAACCTCTCCAGTTTATTTTGGTATTGGTGCCAATTTTGATTTACTTTTAGACAAGACTTAAACAAAATAAGTGGCACTTAATTTTCCCATTTTGTCACTTTAAGCATTGTATATAAACTCTATAGTACTCTCAGGGCCAGTTGTACAATAGTGGTTCAGCCTCGGTTCAAGATTTTAACTCACCTATTTCGGCGGATTAACTAAGGTTCAACGCTGGTTCAAGTATGTAATTGGTTATTATCACACACTTGAACAGTAAACCACTGTTGAAACTCAATTAGGGTGGATTTTTACTACTTTTGGATTTTTATCTTTTTACCGGGTTGTTTAAAAAATCTGAAAATCGTGTAAGTAATAGATATTATTGATTTACATTTGTTGTAAAAATTTTAGATTTTTAAAAATGTTTTCAACCAAGATATTGACATATTTCTGTTGTTTTATTTTCACCTCATAACTCTTTAGTTATTGCATCTATACGATTAGTTTTCGCATCTAGGAAAATAAAAAATTAATTTGATATATCATTCATAATTGTACATCCTACACGACCTTCACAAACAGTTTGAAAAATCTCGGAAAAACTAAAAAAAATGGGGTTGTTGTTCATTGCCAACCGAAGTGTTTCAGTGGAGAATTGTCCAATTTTTGTAAAATTTCAAAAACACCCGTTTTGCGGTCACTTAAATGCTTATATCTTTGGATCCAATGGTCGGATTTTCAAAATTCGAAATTCAAATTAAAGCCAGAATGATAGACGTGTACCCGCTACAAACAAATTTTCAAAACCATTCAAAATTTCATACTAAAAACCATGGACGTACTATATATGGACTGCTAGTTGCCAATCTCAGGTTGGTTCCATTTTAGCCTCGGCGACACTAGCCCTCCTCACTGCAACTAGCGGAAAAAAATGAAACCTCAATTTTGACATTTGTACAGAAGGAACAAAAATGGCCGCGTATAGGGTATCTAATGTCGAATTCCTTTCAACAAAAGAATCGAATTTTTTTTCTAAAAAGAATCAATTTTTTTCTATAAAGAATAAAATTTTTTCTGTCGTTGAAAGGAATACGAAAGAATCGATTTTTATTTGTGATTGTGTGTGTGGCCCTTGACAGCAGCAATTTTTAAGTAAAACGTCAAAAAAATATTCAATTTTGAAATTAATTATTATAATTAATTGAAAAACAACGCATATATATTTAATATAAAATTCACCGAAAATTCGTTGCAACCAAAAACACAATTTGTTTTCTTAAAACACCTCGACATTCAATTTGACATTTTATAATTTTCAAATCTTGCTAGTGTGTTTGCAAATCAGTGTAAAATATTTCTTGAATCTTGCTCTTCTTTTAGAAAAAATTCAATTCTTTTGTTGAAAGGAGTTCCACATTAGATACCCTATCGGCCTATCATTCGAACGCGGCCAATTATATTATTTTTGGTGAATTGTTTCATTTTGAATATCCAACATCCAAACCAACACTAAAAAAAATAAGAGGCAAAATACCGTAGATGTCACACATTTCTATACAGGAAATTTAAAAAGTTCAGGTTTGGTTTATCGCCAAAATACGACTTTTTGAATTTTTAAAAACAGATGTCACGAGCTTCTATGTCAGAAGTTAATTTTTTTCCTGAAGTAGCGTGGGAAGAGCTAGCATCGCTCTCTTATTCTGGTGACATTTTTTTTGAAAATTGTTGTATGAAACTGACATTAGACTAGCAGTCCATATATGGGTGATTCTTTGCCAACTGTGATTTTTTAAATAAAAATTTTGTTAAAATTAAAAGTCATTAAAAATTAATTTTTTTAATTTTATTTGTCTCTAAATAGACATGGTATTAAATCTGTAAGAGCATTTTACTACAACTTTTAAGGAACAAAAAATATCGTAAAAAGTACTAAGGGCCAGTTTGTTCACAGTGGGTTAAATCTGAACAATGACTTTTACAGCTTCTAACTAAATGGCGCTCATCAACCAAAATCGGCTGATTAGCGATTTCCATGATTAACAACTTCAATTATGGATTCCTTGAAAAAAAAATTTGATTAGCATGCTCATTCGATGATTTACCAGTAGCAATAATCCTTGATTAAAGTCGATCAGCTGTGAACAAACTGGCCCTAAATCTCGAAGACATGGTGCTGAGACTGATTTTTTATTTTTGAATTTTTATATGTTCTAACTCTTTTTGATAATATTTTTGTTGAGTTTCTAAATTCTCTCTTACGTTTTGACGTTTTCAACGTTAAAAGCCAATGTTTTATTCAAAATTTCATGTTTTTTAGTTTTTCAAATCTGTTCTTTGAGGTTGGAGTCTTTATTTTTATGCTAGGTTATAACTCAACATTTATTGCACGGATTTGTTTTAATATTGCAACGATTAAATTACTCAACTGCTTTTGAATTATAATGTAACGTCTTTTATGTAGCGCCATCTCTTGGAAATTCATATAAACTACAAATCTGTACTGAACGCTACCACCATTGACTTGGTCAATGGCTACCACTGATATCTGAGGTGAGCTTTGGAGAAGCTTTTCGAATTTGGATTCGAAATCGAACACCAAAGCTCAAAACATCGAAAAACTTCTTCTTTGGAATGTTCAAGTAGTTCAAAGCGCAAAACATCGAAAAGCTTCTTCTATGGAATGTTCAAGTAGTTTCGGGAACCTATGTAATAAGTATAAAAGCGCCTGTCTGGCGGACAGAGGGCACAGTTTGTTTTTAATAGTGAAAGCATTGTATATAAACGCTAATAGTAGTCTCATGAAGAGGAACGTCTCTTACGCCATTGAGTGTGCCGATTTGGAAGCTTGCGAAAATTCAGAGTGGAGAGATTGGAGAGTTGAGAAGGAGGAGATAATCGAAGAGAGAAGAATAAAAAATAAGGTTGAAGAAAGAAAAGAAGAATGAGAAGACAAGAATTTATCGATTTTGCGTATTATTCTTGTAGGGGGGTAGGTTACAGAAAGAATGAAAATAAATGATGTTCAAAAGGAACTTGGATTTTGTTTCTCCTGTGTATGCAATGACCTATATTTGGTAGAACAAAAATAAATTTAAGTATAAAATCGCCACTATTGCCACTCGCAGAAAATAGGGTGTTTATGTTTTTTTATTAAATGCCTCATTCTTTTATGAAAACGCAGTATTTTATTTTTTTTGTATAAACAATTTTTAAAAAATTGAAAAAATAGAGAAGCTTTAAGGCTTAACTACATAAGCCAAAAAGTACTGAAGTACAAAAGTAAAAATATTTTTTTTACCGCTAGCGCCGTTGTTTTGTGAAAAAGAATACACAAAATTTAAACCAAAATTTAAGCTTTCTGCATCATTTTTATAAGTTTTCTAGTCAGAAAAACTATCACAAAATCAATTTAAAAATTTTCACTTTTGCACTTTTTCACTTTTTTGGCTTATGTAGTTGAGGCTTTAGTTTGCAAATTTTGAAACCAATCGAAATAAGTAGGTACCCGTAAAGACAATTTTTGAAGGAAAATAAAAAAAATTCTTCCAAAAAGTAAAACAAATGGGAATTTGGTTTAGAAATTTTCTTATTCGATTCAAATTATTCGGAAAAATATTTTTTGGGTTTAGTCAATTTTATAAAAATAAAAAAAAATAAAAATTTAGTTTGCACATTTTGAAAATCGATTGAAGTACACGTGAAAAAATTTTATTATTTTTTTCGGAAAAAAACATTTATTAAAAAAAAAATTTAAAAAAAATCAAAATTTAATTTGCAAATTTTGAAAATTGATTTTGAAATACACGTGAAAAAAAGTTTTTCGAAAAAATTTAATTATTTTTTTCGAAAAAAAACATTTTTTTAGGTTACCAAATTTTATAAAAAATTTTAAAAAATCAAAATTTAGTTTGCAAATTTTTGAAAATCGATTGAAATGCTACACGTGAAAAATTTTTTTCGAATAAAATTTAATATTTTTTTCGGAAAAAATTGTTTTTGTGTATGAAAACAATTTTTCGAGCAAAAGAAGAAAATTTAAAAAAAAATAATTTTCAAAAAAAAAAACAAAAAATTTGTGGTTTTTCATGTACCTATCCAAAAAATGTGTTTTTTTTTGTTGAAAATTTTGATATGTAATGACCTACCTATTGAAGAAAAAAAAATTACGTATATCAAAGTATTTTGAAAAAAATGCCACAAAGTGGAGCAAAATCAAAAATTGATAAGGTAAATATATTAAATTTAAAAAATACAACGAAAACCACGGTGTTTTTTTTTCTTCAATTAAATTTCTTAAAATTTTTTTTTTTTGTTTTTATATACATATAGGTACTTGTATAATAATATAATATGATAATAACTATAATGAAATAATTTAATATAATACAAAATAATATTGAAATAACTTAAAACCTAAACCCTAAAACCTAAACCCAAAATACAGAAACCTAAACCCAAACCTAAACCTAAACCTATAAACCTATAAACCTCAACCTAATCCTAATCCTCAACCTATTCCTAAACCTAAAAACCTAAACCTAATCCTAATACAATACCTACCTATAAATATAAAAAAAAACCAACAACAATCCATACCTACCTGGATCTTCCTATAGGAAAAAGCATAATAAATGCAAAATATAGCAACGTTGTATTTAACCCACATATTGTGAAATTTAACAACGTTGCTTTGCTATATCGAATTTGAATCAAATTCCAAATTTTTAAATATTTTGCTTCTATTAAGCCTATACCCATACCTATACTTGAACCTATATGCATACATATAGCCATACTCTATATTCTATAACAAGAAACCGTCTCTCATCGCCCATTGGACAAACAAATTTACTTCTCCATATTTTGCTTTTTGCCTCGTCAAAAACATCTGATTCAACCATCTCCCTTAGCCTCATTATTGTTGTCAGAGTAATTTTAATATAATCCTCTCGTTCTTACTACTAGTCTTTATTTCTATTTTACTTATCTTCTTCCCGCCTTTTTATCTCTCCAATTTCAGATTCTGTCGACGGCAGCGCCGCTCAAGACCCGATTCAGAACTATTTTTTTTCGTTCCATGAGACTACTATAGGGTTTATATACAATGGTGAAAGAGTAAAGTTGGTTGTAATAACCGATAAGTAAATTGTTTTCGGAAATTAGTTTCGGTATATTTGAGTGTTGAATAATAAATTGTTTGGTTGTAAGAAAGTAAAGTGGTTTATTTACGAAGCCTTGGTAAAACGTTACAATATGTTTTGTCCGAAGTACTGGTACCATTCTTAATAAAAAAAATAACAAGATTTTTAGCAAAATCGCTTGAAATCATTTAATTTAAATTTATTATAAATAAATATACCAAGGTACTGACACCCACGGTACTGACTTTTAGGCTTTAATATAACCTCATATCTCAAAGCTTCTTAGAAAAATAAAATCCGTTATAATTTTAACTTATATGACTTTAAAAGAAATACAGTATTCAAAAAATCACCCCAACAAATTTCATAACACGCTTGGATAACACTACCACGGTACTGACAGGTAATTTTGTGACACACAAAATAAATTAACTTTTGTTAACAATAAATAAATAGTGCCTCTTTCAAACGGTACCACACAAATGCCATAAAACTAAAAACAAAATGGCGGTTCAGCGGTAAATCTTTTGAATTCAAAAATAAAATGAAATCCGTGGACAACATTCAATTATTATTATTTAATTATAGAGCAAATATTTTGACTTGATATTCTCAAAATATAATCAAGCAACTATTGTACTCAAACTTTTCTGAGAACAACATTTTTATTCAATGATGTATTTTAATAGAAAATTGTAGATTTAATTGGAAAAACAACGATGGGACATGCCACGGTACTGACAATTTTAAAACAATCTGTAATTTAAACTGTAGTACCAACTTGTTTCTACAATTGAAACCAGAAATTCATAAGAAATTTTTACATTAAGCTACAAATAAAGCCCTGGACACAAAGAATCACAGTTGATAGAGAATAACCCATATATACGTCCATGCTAAAAACATTAAAATTGGTTTTTGAGAATAAATTTCATCGAGGCAAACGTAATGAGGAAGAGGAATACTACAAACAAAATAAAAAAAAGTTAGCTATTAAGAATATACTGGTTGGAGGGAGATAGGTATTCTAAAGACGGTGTGAAATAAAAAATTATAACCTTGGCAAATTGGGTTCATCTGAAAAAAAAATTGCTATATGTATATAGGAATACACGTTTGTGGTAGGTATTTTTCATTCATAATAATTGTAAAGGTCCCCTCATAGTTGGTTTGCTTTGCTGATAATTTTTGTTCTAATAATGGGATCGTTAAGGTTGAGGCCTTAAAATTTAGGTAGAATGTCAGGATACATTTTTTTACAAAATCATTGCGGAGTAACAAAAATATATATTATATGTATGTGAAAAAGTGAATAATTATAAAATATAATTTATAAAATATTCGTATTAAATAATTTTGTTTTCAATAAATTTTGAATTTATAAATAAATAGGTACCTAAACAATAATAACAATGATTTTTAAGTTAGCCTGATATTTTACCTTTATCTTAAGATCTTAATGTTACAGATCCGATTAATAGAACAGAAGTTATAACTTATAAGTCTACCAAACAAAATCGATTCTTTTCTACTACCTACAAAATGTACTCTACCCACTCACAAGATTTATTAAAAGGGTCAATTACACGTGCATGAAATTATTTTTTTCAATTGAATTTTTGTTTCCACTAAATTTTAAATTAATTACGTTTTTCACACATATTTTTATGTTACTCCGCAATGATTTTGTAAAACAAATGTAGCCTGACATTCTACTTAAATTTTAAGGCCTCAACCTTAACGATCCGATTATAACAACAAAAGTTATCAGCCAACCAAACCAACCATAAGGGGACCTTTGCAATAATTATTTTGAATGAAAAATACCTACCACAAACGTGATACCTACATTTTTTACAATTTTTTCCCGATGTGAAGCCAATTTGCCAAGGTTATGGTTTTTTATTCCACACACTCCACCGTCTTTAGAATTCCTATCTCCTTCCCACCAGTAAAATTATTATTTTATTCATTCATAATTTTTTCATTCGTTCAAATTTTGTCTATCCCCACAACGTAACGTATTTATAAACAAAAAAAATACATAGCTTATATATGTACCTACATACATTTATTATCAAAGCACAAAATTTCTTGTCCCCCTTGAACTCTTAATAAATTTGTATACAATGTTCTCGTTCTATAGTATTATTCCCATTTCCTTTATGTTATTATATTCTTATACAAAATTGTTTTTTTTTTTTCTCCTCGAACTCTCCAACAGTTTGACATAACGAAGTATTTTCTCCAAAGAGCTCACGTCGGCGTACTCACTAGGTGTCGCCCTAAAACTTCCACATCATGGTAGTACTATAGAATTTATATACAATGCTAAAATATCCTAATAATACAAGCACTATTCAACCCTCAAACGCGTTTAGCTTATAATGCCTCTATTCAACGTTGCAAAGTTTTATAAATACGTTTTTCGCGTTTAGAGGCATTATAGGAAGTGTATAACTTTATGTACTCGCTAAACCTAATGCGTTTATAAGTTCGGCTGTTAATTTTATTAAAAAAAATATATATTTAAAATGTTTCATATATTTTTTTTTCCTTTATGAATTTTATTCTCCTTTTTTTAAGCTTGTCCCCGAATTTCCCCTTTTTCTTCATTGTAAAATCAGTAAAAGTGGTGTTTTTCCTCAATCTGGGGACCCTGAAGTTAACAGAGCACGTAAGAAAACGAAATTTTAAAACTGTGACTAGAAATTATCCCAAACCCTTTTAAATAGGTGTTGGAGATATGTGATGTTTCCAACGAAACTTCAATGCAATACCTACTTTTTATAGTGGTTTTGTTTTGCATTCGTGTTTATTCTTTTTTGTTGGTATCAAATTTCCTTCTTTTTTTCAATAAACTATAGGTATAATTTTCTGTGCCTCCATACATACTTAAATTCCTCTTAAAAGAACCATAAAAATGGTTTCATGTCAAGAAAGTGACTAGCTTTATTGGGTCTATACAATTATTTGCTATGGTTGATGCGAATAAATGCTTTTCTATGAGTATTATGAGTATTTGGAAATTTTTTAAGCTGATTCTTGTCGGCTGTATTGGTCGTATTAATAATTAAATGAAAAAGATGTTTCATTGTATTTTTCCCAACGTTTCAACGGTGGTTGCCGTCTTCTTCAGGAGGTGTCTTTATTTACCCTGTTACGATGACTTTACCCGGTTGCATGAACACCCCTATTATGTAAATATGTACATATAAGGCGGTCAAATTATGACTTATATCAAAATTATTAGAAAATGAAGTTACATTTGATATATAAATACAATTTTTTAAGTTTTTAATATTTTAATAAAGAAACTTTTTTTAACAATTCTTTAGAAGGTTAGATGCCAACTGTTAGCTTTCCTTTCAGAAAGCAAGGAACCGTAAACGGGTGACATGTTCTGTATAAAGAAGACGGCAACCATTGTCGAAACGTTGGGAAAAAATACCATGAAACATCTTTTCATTTAATCATCAATACGACCAATACAGCCGACGAGAATCAATTTTAAAGATTTTCAAATACTCATAAAAAATGGTTTTGTGCTTAACAATTTTTATAGTACATATCGTCGGTTAAGTCCACTTTGGCAAATTTAACAGAAGATCAAAAACAAATTGCATAAGGTTTTATATAACTGATATCCTTTTTAATTTTCTGTAACTACGATACATTGGACAAACAAGTGATTAAATTAATTTCTGCATAATTTGTTTCTTAAGAAAATGGCATCAAAGTCTCTATTTCGGCCAAAAGTGGTCTTAACAGGTTAACCATTTTCTTGAAAAACGCATTCTGTACAAATTTGTTTAATTACCATTATAAACTGTATCGTAGTTGTTTCAGAATCCTAAAAAGAAAGTCTGTTTTTATATGGAGCATTCGTAATTTTTTTCCTGTTTTATCGGTCCTGTAAAATTTGAAAAAGTGGACTTAGCAGTTTTATGTATTTAGAGGACGATGTGTAGTTTTACTTTCAAACAATAGCCTCCAAAACTTTAACTATTTAAATTGTTTTTTATTTAAATTTAAGCTTAGCCAGTTTCGACAAAATCATCAATCTCTTTTTAGCCGTTCGGATTTTGCCAATAATTGTAGGAACACTCCATTTCTGCGCCACAGCAATGGTTGAAAATTGTAAGTAATTAGGCCCTGCTTATGGAGAAGGAACTGTCGCGCCACCAATTTAATTTACTTTTTTAGTTTATTTTATTACGCACGTTTTTCTTATTTCTATACTTTGACTAGAGCAACGTCTCGTTATATTTTATTTCCTTCCAAATGGATCTGACCATACCTTCATCCCTAATTTAAAATATTATATGTAGTATTAAAAAAATTGTATGATATAAAGACGTTAACCTCCAGGTTGAATTGCTTCTTGATTAACACCAGCCCTCGTCTGTGCTTGAATTTTTTCTGTAACATAAATTGGTTATTTCTTTTGAGATTCTGATTGATTAAGAACTCACTGTATTTGTCTGTATTAATCATTGGATCAATGATAATTGGATACACAGCTAGGCTTATTCCACCGACAATGGCTGAAACAAACGCTACGAATTTCCACCCTTTTAAAATAGTCATTTCCACAAATATTTCCTGTTTTCGTTTTGTGCTATTTTTTTTTAAGCCTTGTGCACTGTAGAATTATTTTGACATTTCTATGTGACAATTGATAGTCAAATGGCCCAGCCGGGTTCAAGTTAAAAGGCGGGTTCAATACAAATTCTGAAAATTCAGATGTGAATGGCTGCGTTTAGGTTTCACTAGGATAGCCTATCTAATAGCCTTTACACACCCAATCAAAATCTATTCGAGCAAAAATCACCAAATCTCATCGAAACCAACAAGATTTCCTATACATTTTCAGATTTCGTAATCTAGTAGATTACTGCGAAATCTCCTAAAAATCTTCTTGGAACCGTCTGAATGTGAAATAAAAAACCTTAATTACTCAATTTTCTCTTCGGTCGGTTCAGTCATAAAAAAAGAGGATGAAAGGAGAGTTTATTAGTGCCTGTTTACATAGGAATTTTACTGAAAGTCGTTTTACTGAAATCGTGTCTACACATAAAGAAAAAACCCTTTCAGTTCAATCTACCTTTCCCTATATCACAACCTAAAAATTCATTAATATCTCACTCACACAAAAAAGTCTTTCATGTTTCACACGAGAATATTACTTGAATTTGGCGCATCGGTGAATTTTGGGTGGAACCTACCCTCCTCGCTTTTACGTACATAAAATCTACCAGCCTCACTGGATGCGCCCTTCAGTAAAATGCCTACGTAAACAGGCACTTTGTTGCGGACGCCTGGCGAAGTCATGTGTACTGGGCCTAGAAGAAACAAAACTAAATTAGAAAAAAAAAAAAAACAAAATGCACTAAGAATAGGAACTTACCTTTTTGTATCAAAAATCCATGGAGGAAATCCTTGTTCCACAATAGGAAAACACTAGAAGAGATAGAGAAATAAACATAACATTAATTTTGAAAAAAAAATAAATTTAATAAAGAAAATAAAATATCTAAATAAAAAGGAAAGAATAAAAATAAAACTTACCAATGCCGGTGTTTGTCTTGTTGTTGTGGTAGAGAATTGTCAGATGACCAAAAATATCTATAAAGAGATGAAAGACTCGTTGGAAGTATGGGAAGTATTGGAAGTTGGCACTGAATTAGGGTTCGTTCGACACTACACTCGAACATGAGGAAAGTGGTGAAAATTTAGTGTGGTAGAAATCGATCAGTAAGAATACTTACCACACCGTCCTTATACCCAGGATGATTTTTGAAGGATGTTTAAAACTAAACTACTGTGTAATTTATGTTCATGTTTCGGTAATCGTCACTTCACGTTTACACGTATCGGTTTTCTTGTTGTTTTGGGTATACGTTTTTATTTATCTTCGTGTCGTGAACGGATTAATTGTTGTCAATTGCGTGTCTAACGAGTTTCTGTCATCGTTTCAATTTTTTTTCTCGCCCGTGTTTAAAAGTTTTGTCAAAAATTGTTTGTAGGTGTTAACGGTTATACTGAGACTGAAATGAAAGGAATGAAGTTTAGAATTAGGTAAATAGTGAATTGGACGTAGTAACTTTAATATTTGCTTGATTAAATTTTACAAAACAAAATTAAAATTTCACCACCCTACCTGGTGGCGGATAGCTAGGTGCTCTCACTGGTGGGCCACTATTATTAAACATATCCGCCCCCGAAATTCGGAAAAAGAAAAAGAGAAGGCTATAGCCATCCTTTTGAAACTTTAATGTTTACCCATACTCAGCCAATGGAGGTGAATACATGTAATGTTTTTTTTGTTACATTATGTGCAAGCTATATGCAGAGGTGTGGATCGGATGATGTTTTCCAGTTAGAGAAGAATCATCCGACCTAGTTTTTTTGTGTGTGCATTTTATGCAGAGTTTATTTGAGCCATGTAGCGATCTATCCCTCTCTTTCCTATTTAATTTTCTGGTGAAAGTCATATATGTGGTATACTGGTAGGTGCAGTCAGAATTGGTATACGTCATTTAAATTTAAATTCAAAACGATCGGTTGGTACTTCCGCAATCCGAAAAAGTTAAAAACTAACCAAACAAAAAAATAAAGTGCCAAGTTAAATAAATTAAATATAGTTAAGAAAAATTAATAAAAATTTAATAATTAAAAATTCAAATTCAGTAATTTCGGGTGCGTTGCTAAAGTTTAAAATCGGCTTTCATATAAATTAATTGTTGTTTTTTTTTAGAATTATATCATATGCAGATTATAGTGCTCATCAGCTTTTTTTTTGATATATTATATTAGATCAAATTCCAAACTTCAATAAAACGATTTAAAGTGGTGAGTTTTAGTTTAAAAATAAGTTTATTGAAAAGAAAATAAGAAGTATAAACTTTTAGGTAGATTTCGGCGGCCCACGATAAATACTCCAGTACGGGCCGCCGCATGCTAATTTTTATAAATCGATTGTTCCTGTTTCGAATCCTTGAACCCAGAATCTTTCTGGTAGTGATATTGACCCAGATTTGAGGTGCTCCAGTATCCAGCTCACCGTATTGTTTCTGGACTGGCAAAACAAGATTCTTCGGCCTAATTCTGGTCAGCATCAGATAGCGCTCTTGTCCGCTAAGGCGTCTGATTTCAAGTCGCCACTCAATTTGAGCTCCGCCACCTTAACCGAACTTATAAGAAGCCCACGAAAAGAACAAATCAAGTCAGTGAGTCCTAGAAATAATAAGAAAAGGAATAAAACGAATTAACAGAATTACCATTTTGAAAAAAAAAAATATAATAGTATAAAAATATATGTGTTTGTGATTGTCTTTTATAAAAATACTTATATATTGTAACATAAGGTGTCAAAGTTTTTTTTGTTAAAATATCTCATTTTTTTTTGTAGATTTTTATTTTTTTGAATTCTTAAATTTTCTTTTCATTACATATTGTAAGTGATAAAGAACCGTGTTTCTAAAAGTGTCCACGCGGGTTTTGTAATTTGGTGTTTGTTTTTGTTGTTCTTGGGTATTTAGGTCATTTCTAAAGAGCTCTCCAGGAGTAGGAAAAAACCCAGATAGCGCCTTTTCTTAAAAAGTAAATACCAAAAAGGGTATAAATTTGTTTGTTTTTTTTTTTCTTTTTGGGCACAGCCAAAAACGGTTTTTATTCTCATTTTTAGTTTTGTTTGATTTTTTTTCTTGTTAATTTGTTAAAACTTTTTTGTTTGTAAATTTATTTAAATTGATTCGCTATAAATTCTGTTTTGCTAAAGAATCTAATAAAACTTTGTATGACATGGTTGAAAAAAAGAGTCTGTTTTCTTGTTCCGATAATCGAAACATGGTCTTTTGAAGATAAATTTTCAGGGGTGCTGAGGGGAGCTGAGTTTCGGTGAAGATGGTATGATCTGAAACCGATCATCCACCATCTTGGGGGAATCCAAAAATGGCCAAGGATTCCTATGGTAGGGTGGGTAATGGCCTCACTGCAACAACATCCGCAGTGCCTTGGTGTGACAATAGTCCGTCGGTGCATTTACTAGTCAGTCGATTTTTTTTTCCCTAGTTTTTCTCAGGCCTGATATGTGTTTTTGGCTGCAGGCGAGGTTAAGTTTCGGGGGCAAGATCCCCCCCGTCCGACGAGCTGACGCCGTGCATTCGCAAGCAGGCCGCGTCCCCGGAACTTGACATTCCACCTTCCTTTTCCTACTCTTCCTTTCTCTCTTTCCTACCTCTTCCTTTTCCTACCTTTCCACTTTAGCGACACCCTTTACCTCCTCTTGCTACGCAACAACTTACATTTATTGAGTGTAGTGTACTGTGATAGTGGGATTTCATTCCGCGTTTTGGGCATTTTTTCAACAGAAAGCGGGAAAAAAAAAGGAAATGTATGTACTTGTTTTGGGAATTTTTTTTTTTGGAGTTTCTATCAACACTGAAATTTGTTTGAAATCTCAAACAAAATCCTCGCGTTCGGGGATCTATCCAATGGGTGTCAACCTATCCCAAAAATTTTCGGATACGTTTAGTTGTTGTTGCATCAGCTGTTTTGTCACAAGGGATTACAACAACACAAACCTATCCGGATAGCTTTGGATTGATCCCCGAACGCGACCAATGTAGTTTATATGTGGTGTGAACCAAAGATACTGAATTATAAAGATTCCCTTCAAGCAAACGAGTCCGCTTTGCATCCGCGCACGTAGTAACCAACGTATGGATGACTCCGTATACGGATCCAAACATGGATCCGCAAAACTGCGTTTGTCGGCTCAAATTAGTATGGAAATAAGAATCACCACGGACTTATTTTGTGCATGTATTGTGAGAGAGAGAGCTTCCCATTTCACCATACTCAGCGAGAACCGAAACAAAATGGAATCCAGGACCCATGTTCTGTAACTCAGGCGATAATTTTTCGAATCGTTAAAAAATGAAACGCTTCATTCCTCACTTATCGCATCTGGAAAAAATGGGTTTTGGTTGCATTTTTTTTTCCTTTAATTTTCCATTGGAAGGCGATAAAATGACATTTCATTTTGGCATTTAAAAAACAAAATGTAAAATACAACAGTGAGCAATTATAGAAGTGTAAAAATTTATTTTATATTTTATCCATTCCTAGAATATAATGTAATTAACCAATGGACCACCAGGAACAGGGAAATCTTTGTTAATTTCAAATCTTGTTATTCAATTGCTCTACGGTAATGAGGTTAATGAATTGGATACGAAAATTCTAGTTTGCGCATAAAGTTATATGGCTGTGGATATAATAGCAGAAAAGCTAATTAAAATCAAGCAAAAACTTCCCCCTGAAACTGTACAATATGTTGTTTGATTTCAAATATATAAAAAGGTGCATCCAACGTTCAGAGGAATAAAGGTAGAACTAGAATAGGCGGTAGCTGTTGGAAGCTAGTGTCAAAAGCGAACGAAAAGTTGCTTTCCAAAACGTCAAATTCATAAGTCACCCATAATGCACTTGAGTGGTTGGAAGTGATTTTTTTGATTTTTGAAGCTAGCTGTCAGTCCACGTACGAAAGAGCGGTCGGTGAGCTCTCTCACGTCCGACGGCGAAAGTTAACGAAAACTAAACGAAAAGTTCCAAATCGCAATTATGTGCGCGTCATATGAATTTCTTGTTTTCGCTCGGTTTCGTACGACCACGTACGTTGGCTTCCGCCTATTCTAGTTCTACCTTAACCCTTAAAAGTGTTTTACAGCAACATCGTATGAATATTTAGCCGAAGCAAGCAAATCAAATATGTGACCAAGCAGTGAATGAAGAAAATCTTAATTGCTATATAGGTAAGTTTAAAAAGTCTATTTCGAATACAATAAATAAATATAAATATTTTTAAGATACTAAAGCGAGCTAAGGAAAATTCGTAGAAAATCATCAGGCCAGTGAAAAGGCAATCGATGAGCTCCAAGAAGACAACAGATGTCTTAGAAATAGTAACTCTGAATTGCAGAGTGCGATTACAGAAATTCGACAGCAGTCAGAAATTATTGCACGAGAGAATAAAAAAGAACTAGAAACATATCAAGAAACTTTAAAAGGACATCGCCTTCAGATCGAAGCATTGGACTCTTGTCACCTCCAACTGATGCAAGAATTTTATGCTAAGTACAATCGAGAAATTGCGGAATTAAAATCAGCTCAGCAAAAAGATTCGGAAAGTTTCATACAGAAACCTCATGAAAAACATGTTTATATTCTCATGGAACGTAAAGATGCCGAAGGATCGGAAGCTGAAACAGCACAAACTCCAAAATACCTGCCACCGAGAAAGCGATCAAATAATGATTTGGTTCCACTGGAGGAATTGTTGAGTTCGCCAATGGTTGATAATACGTATACAATTTTAGAAAGAAGAAAATCTTTAGGTCCGTTCGCTTACACGCCAGAAACTACCCAAAACTACCATTTTTTACCAGATTTAGTCCGAAGGCGTTCGCGTACGCAAATTTTGGGTAGTTTCTGGCAGGAGAGAGCGCTCATGAGAGAGAAAATAATTTCCCCTTCTTGCCAGTTTTTACCCGAGAAATTTCTTCGGGCAAAAACTGGTAAGTGCTGTGTTGTGTCAGAAGCCAGTTTGAAAGACAAAGAACAACAAAAAATTAACAAAATGGCTGTTGTTTACTTTTTGTTTTTTTTTTTAGTAAAAATGTAGTTTTTAATTCGTTAACTTCCAAAAATTAATTATTTTAGTAAAAGAAGTGACTTTTTAATAAAAAAATTAATAAATTATTTAAGAAACTTTGTTTGTGAAGTGTACTTTAATTCAGTGTTTTTTTTTTAATTCTGTCTTATGTAGTTCTGAATTCTTCATAGAATTCGGGATTAATAAAAAAAAATTACGTGATGTTCCTGTTTAGTGTCGTATTTTGTATTTGTAAATACTTACAACGTTAATTTTAATTTGTTCATCATCAAATTTAATAAAGAATGTGAAATTATCATCAAAATTTCAATTTTGTTGCTTTGTTTACTTTTTTACTTTTGTTTACTTTTTGTTGACGTTTAAAAACTGGCAAATATTTTGGTTTAAGGCGTTCGTGTATTCTCGGACAGTTTTGCTTCTCTTTGAGAGAATTTCAGCCCCACTCCTCCAATTTTGACAGTTTGCCAGATTTAGTCCGAGAAGTACACGAACAAACTTTTTGTCACCATCGATTGAATTGCAAGAAACGAAGGAACGTTTAATGAAGAAAGAGAGTCGTGTAAGACAATTAACTTCATTGTTAGCGGAGAGCGAGCAAGATTTGGCGAGACTAACCCAATTGAACGAAATGCTTAAAGAAGAAGTCCGAAGACAAGAGAGAACAGTTGAAAGGGAGAAACATATGCATAATTCAGAATATCTGAAGAACGTTGTTTTGAAGGTAATGAATTCATCGTAAAAAGGGTTTAGAAATGTTTTTATTTTTATCATTTTTTCAAACAAATCAATTTTCTGATTCCAAGGAAGTTAGTTCTTAATTTTATTAAAAATCAATGGTTATTTTTAAGTGAAGAGATATTTATTTACTTCAAGTACAGGGTATTAATATTTTGCTTAAATATAACTTGTAAAAAGAATATTTTAACCATTGACATTTCTTAAGCCTAAATTGTTTGTTAAATATATCTTAAAATTCACAACTAATTCAACATTATTTCAACAGTTTGTCTCTCTTAAAAATGGTGATGAAAGAACTCGACTAGTACTTGATCTCAATACAATTTTAAAACTTAGTCCGACTGAAATAGAAAAGCTCCAAAATGTTGCCAAAGGAAAAGGTAGGTTTATTATTCAACATTTATTAAAAATTCCTAATTGAAATGATGTTAAATCTATTTAGCTTTGGATAACAATAACCGAAGTTAGAACATGGAACACTAGTGCAAAAATATGAATTCACCACTGTCCGCCATTTTGTTTAGCTTGTAGGCAAACCAGAATGACAGCCGAGGATTCCAATCTTTATAATTGGGCTTTTCCAAAAACTATCTTTGTCTTTTCTCTTTCTAATTTTGACAGTTCAAAACAACAAAAACAAAACATGTGATATCAAACTTGAAGAAATGTAAACAAATGCTTTTTGAGTGCAATGTGGATTTTTAATATTGTTTAGCACAAAATCTTCGGCCAAAAGGAATATCCAACACTTACGTACAGCCGTAGCAACACCCACAGCGAAACACCAGCAACACCAGCAACAACAGCAACCAAAGCAGCAACGAACACCCACCTTGGTAAAAGCCACAAATATCCAAAAATAAAATTGTGAAGTGTAGGTCTTTCGTTTGGTGTTTTAATTTTATTTGTTCGTCTTAAGCCTCAACTACATAAGCCAAAAAAGTGAAAAAGTGCAAAAGTGAAAATTTTTAAATTGATTTTGTGATAGTTTTTCTGACTAGAAAACTTATAAAAATGATGCAGAAAGCTTAAATTTTGGTTTAAAAACAAATTTGTGTGTTCTTTTTCACAAAACAACGGCGCTAGCGGTAAAAAAAAATATTTTTACTTTTGTACTTCAGTACTTTTTGGCTTATGTAGTTAAGCCTTTATTCTTTCTTTACTTTTTTTTTTTTTACAATGATAGTTTTTAGTTAATTAAAGTTAAGTTAGTTTTTAAGTAGTTTTAACTAATTTTAAAAGATATTGAAAAGGTTGAACTTTAAACGTTTAAGATTTTAAAGAAAGCTACCAACTTGGGCGATTGACAATTTAAGAATAAATCTGCGTAATTGCAAATGACAGGTAAAAGGCCTGCACAAAAGAAGACACAAAAAACCAGTATTTTGCAATACTGGGTTGCCTTCTCCTGTGCAGGAAACACAATGTATTTAGGTCTGTTCGCGCACATTATGACTGTAACGCAATGGATTATTGTTCGCATTGTGAAGAATCGAGCGGACAGTCACAATATGCGCGAACATTACTGCCCCCCTTGGCGAGATGCGTTAAAAAAAGTGAACGTTAATCTAGAATTAAAATTTATGAATTGATAAACTGAGAGATCTTGAAAATCAATTTGAAAGTTATGAAAATTTAATATCAAAGCTATAAAGTAAAAGAATATGATTTAGTTTAGTGGGCTTTAGGTCAAATGAAAGATGTTAATTATTAAGCGACGTTTCGAGCATGATTATGCTCATCATCAGGCCTTTATTAGAAAAAATAAATAAATTACAAACATACATAAGTAATTACCAAATCACAAATACATAATATACTGTAATGTAAACTTACAAAACTTGTCAAGAACATTTAAATTTAAATCATCACAATCGAAAAGTGTATTTTTACTGAATTTAAACTACAAATTAAAAGAAAAATCTATAATTATTAATGTTGAATATTGAAACTAATATTTAATTTTAAATTACTGGCAATAACTGGCATTATCAATATAAACCTTAAACACTTTCACTTATATTAGATTTTTTATAATACGGTTCGGTATTTTTATAAGTTGACTGTAAGTGTTGCAAAGGTTGTCACAATCAGATCTACGGTTCATTGCATTTGTATTATTTATTATGTGCAACATCTCCAGCAACATTCTCTTGGAATAATGCTGCTCCGTCTGCAAAATTTCAACATTGTCAAAGTCTGGTTTGTGTGCTTCTTGCATACAGTGGAGGGCAAGAGCGGTTTTTTGAGCAGCTCCATTGTTCAAGTCCGATTTGTGACCAGAGAGCCTGCTCTTTAGTTTCTGTTTAGAAGTACCTACGTATACAGAAGAACATGCCCCTTCTATCCCCCCCAAGCAATTTATCTTGTACACGATATTAGCCTTATCCATCACATCCACTTTCCCTTTGGTGTTGGTAAATACTTTGCTTCTCAGAGAATTTGCCGACTTGAATGCAATTCTCGTTTTTGTTTTGTCTCTGATAGGTGCGGTATTGATGCGATTAGCGAGGTGGGGGATGAACAACATACTTTTGTATATCACCGTTTTTCTTTCTTCTTCTTCTTCTGCTTTGTCTTTGTTTTGTTTTTGATTTTGCTGTTGATTTTTTATAAGCTTCTCGATGATTGCAGGCGGGAAGGAGTTGGAGTACAGGGTGTTTCGGATAATATTTTTATTTTTCCGATGAAAAGAAATATCACTGGTTTCGAGAACACGATTAATAAAATTTTGCGCTGTGTTAATTATTATTTGTTTTGGTTGTTTCGAAAGAAAGTTTATAAGACGTCCTGACGAACTAGGTTTCTTGTACCAGTCGAATAACAATCTATTATTGCGTCTAATTACCTTAATATCCAGATAAGGGATCTCGCGTGTGTTGTATTTGGTCTGATTTGATCACCACAAAAAGATCGTCAACATATTTCGTTATAAGTTTTGGCTTTATATCAAGCTTAGCCAAAACATCATCTAAGAGAGTTTCCATGACTATGTCAGCCAAAATAGGTGATGCTGGGCTACCCATGAGAACTCCTTGTTTTTGTTGGTAGATGATTCCATCGAATTCCAAATAATTATTATCTATTATGCAAAATCTTAATATTTCGATAAATTTTGATTTCTTAATGTTGGTATATTCCTTTATATTCCGCCATTTCTTCGTTATGATGTCTAAAATCAAGCCGATAGGTATACACGTAAACAAGGAAACGACATCGAATGACACCAATACCTCATCATCATCAAGTTGTAGTTGTGTAACTTTTGTTATGAAATCTTTTCCGTTTTTTACATTGTATTGGGAATCGCGTGTAAGGTTCTGAAGAATTTTAACCATGAACTTCGAAAGTTCATAACAGGGTACATTTATAGACGAACAAATAGGTCTTAGCGGCACGTTTTCTTTGTGTATCTTAGGGAGGCCGTAGATTTTCGGGGCGCTCGCTATATATGTTGTCATCCGTTGTTTTTCATACTCTGAAATGTGGTTCTGTAAGAATAAGTCCTTAACAAAATCATAATTTTTATTTTGTAAAGTTGTAGTTGGATTATTTCTGAGTACTCTGTATATGTTTCTGTCTGTCATCAGTTCCTGCATCTTGCTGACGTAAGCTGTTTTCTTCATTGCCACGGTGACATTCCCTTTATCAGCCGGAACAATGTACACGTCTTTATGCTGTCTAAGAAATTTCTTCGTTTCATTGTAAACCTTGTTTAAGTAATTATCAAACAAAGATGTGTACGTTGATCTTAATAGACTCTGTAAAATTTCTGTGAAATTCGATCTAGCAATTTCTTGGTCACCCTGTACTAAAGTCTTGATCAATTCTACTCCATCCGCGATAACTTTGAATAGCGGAAGCTCCCCTTTCATTATTGGAAGAACAAATTTAGGACCTAGTGACAGTAGCCATTGGACATCTGGTGGAAACACCACATCAGTGTTGTTCACAAACCATTTTTCTTGAAATTCTATGCCCATTTTACGTTTTAGATTTTCTTTTAGACATTCTAATTTCTTTCTGTGCGTTTGTTTTTTCTTTGTATTGACGGTATTGTATTTGTCTTCTTGAGTGTTGAAGAAAGTACGACACTCTTTGTGGGTTAATTTGTTTGTAATTAAGCACTCCAGTTGTTTAATCTCTTTCGATAGAGTTCTCTTTTTGGTTTGTTTGAGAGAGATGATCATGTTTAGAAGTTTTGTATGATAATGCTCAGTATGCGTCATAAGTTTGTTTTCCAGTTGTTTCTCTTTTTCATTATCTGAGAATTGGAATGTTGTATAAATATTATTTGTTGTATTGGCAATGAAGTTAGGAATCAAGCCAAATTCTCTGCATTTCAAAAGAAAAATTAAGGAGTTGTTATTTTTTGTATAAGAAAGTGTTGATTTGCTATAGTTCTTGAGTGTTTTGCAAGTTTCGATGTCATAGTGGTTGCTTATGTGGTTGTAGAAATCCATTTTATTGGTAACGGCGTGCCCTCCGTTGAATTAATAAATGATTATTTTAGTGACCTTTGTATTTAACAATATGATTTAGTTTAGTGGGCTTTAGGTCAAATGAAAGATGTTAATTATTAAGCGACGTTTCGAGCATGATTATGCTCATCATCAGGCCTTTATTAGAAAAAATAAATAAATTACAAACATACATAAGTAATTACCAAATCACAAATACATAATATACTGTAATGTAAACTTACAAAACTTGTCAAGAACATTTAAATTTAAATCATCACAATCGAAAAGTGTATTTTTACTGAATTTAAACTACAAATAAAAAGAAAAATCTATAATTATTAATGTTGAATATTGAAACTAATATTTAATTTTAAATTACTGGCAATAACTGGCATTATCAATATAAACCTTAAACACTTTCACTTATATTAGATTTTTTATAATACGGTTCGGTATTTTTATAAGTTGACTGTAAGTGTTGCAAAGGTTGTCACAATCAGATCTACGGTTCATTGCATTTGTATTATTTATTATGTGCAACATCTCTTGGAATAATGCTGCTCCGTCTGCAAAATTTCAACATTGTCAAAGTCTGGTTTGTGTGCTTCTTGCATACAGTGGAGGGCAAGAGCGGTTTTTTGAGCAGCTCCATTGTTCAAGTCCGATTTGTGACCAGAGAGCCTGCTCTTTAGTTTCTGTTTAGAAGTACCTACGTATGCAGAAGAACATGCCTCTTCTACGGACGATAAATCACCTACAGCCTCAAGGTGAATGGCCTTTGTTGAAAAACAAACAAACACACATGCATACCCTTTGGTCATGCGACAATTTCGTGCATTGAAACTTTTAATCACGAATGGACCTGCAAAGTCGATTCCTGTTACAGTGAAAGGGGGAGAAAAAGTACATCTTTCGGCAGGTAAGGCTGCCATAATTTGTTTGTTAAATTCCTTTTTGTAAATAATGCAAGTTTTACATTGCCTTATGCAGAATTTGACGAGATTTTTTAACTTGGGTATCCAAAAACATTGTCTAATAAGACGAAGCATTAACGAATTAGCGCCATGCATCGATATTTTATGAATGAAATTAGTGAGAAGATATGAGAATCGTGAATTGTGAGGCAGGATAATAGGATGTCGCTCATTATATGAGAGGTCAGACTGAGCTAGTCGGCCGTTGACTCTGAGGAGGTGATTTGAGTCTAGAAATGGGTTAAATGAAATGATACAACTTTTGGGGTGATTGGGTTTACCTTCCATCAAGAGTGAATGTTCTTAAGGATAAAACGAAATTTGAGATAGGAGTATTAAACGATTTTTAACGAATTCCATTTCTTGGGGTAAAACATTGTGTGATTTATATTGATAATTTTTTCTTTTAGAGAATTTGTAGAAAAAACGAAATATGTAACAGATTACGCGCATAGCGCGGGGTAATGTTGAGAAACGCTCAAGAATGTCTTCTGGGTTCTGTTGAACTATCAAAGAGACAACTGTTCGTTGTTCAAGATCTTCAACACATGGGGCGATTGGAGGAGTTTCGGGACATTGAGAGATTGGTTGGCAAAGCCAAGGAGGACCCTTCCACCAAAATGTGTTGAGTTTCAAGTCTGATGGCATTACGCCACGGGTTGCTAAATATGCTGGATTGTCGGCTGACTTGACATGTCTCCATAGAATGTTACCGACATTGTCCAAAATTTCGCTCGTGCGGTTTGCAATAAACGTTTTCCATACACATGGTGGTTTTTTAAACCACGCTAATACAATGGACGAGTCTGTCCATAAAAAAGTGTTTATGAGTGAACTGGAAAATTTGATATATAGGATTTCATTAATTTGGAGAGTAAAAGTGCACCACACAACTCAAGGCGTGGTGCAAAAATGGATTTGATAGGAGCGACTTTTGATTTTGCACAGAGCAAATGAGAAGTGATAGTTCCATCAGATTGACGGATGCGTATATATAACGCGGCGGCATATGCCTTTTCAGAAGAGTCACAGAATCCATGAAACTGGACTTCTGAGGAGGGAGAATATTCTACCCAGCGAGGTATTTCGATGTGTTGGATATCGGTTAAAGATTCCGCAAAGTTTTTCAATGTTTTATAGGTTTCTAATTTAAGTGGATCGTCCCACGCGGTTTGTTCAGCCCAAACTCGTTGCATCAACATTTTAGCAATGATTACAACGAGAGCCAACCAACCCGCGGGGTCAAATATCCGAGCTATTTCGGAAAAAACTTCACGTTTTGTAGGACTTTCGGATAAAATAATTTGTTTTGTGGAAAAATAAAAGTTATCTCCCTTGGCGTTCCACCGTATCCCTAAGGTCTTTGTATTGCTATCAGTGTCGAGTTTCAAAAAATTCTCATTTAGAATATGGTCTCGAGGCAAATGATCGAGCAAAGCAGAAGTGTTTGAGGTCCACTTACGGAGTGGAAACCCCACTGAAGCGAGAAGATTGCTAAGCTTTTGTTGGGCTCTTTTTGCGCAATGAATGCTATGTTCACCGGAGAGAACATCATCGACATAGAATTCTGAATGGAGGATTTTTGATGCAAGAGGAAATTCAGTTTTGCAATTTTAGCTAATTCGAGAAGAGTACGAATGGCCAAATAAGGAGCACAATTAACGCCAAAAGTGACGGTGAGGAGTTCGAAATCTTCAATTTCTAAGTAAGGAGAAGTGCGGAAGAGAATTCGCTGAAAAGGTGTATCACGTGGATCGACCAAAATCTGTCTATACATTTTTGTTATATCTGCATTGAATACGAATTTATAAAACCGCCAGCGAATGATAAGTGAAGATAAGTCTTGTTGTAAAATTGGACCGGGGTATAATATATCATTTAAACTGACACCGTTTGAAGAGGCATTTGAGGCATTGAAAACGACCCGTACTTTGGTTGAAGTACTCTCAGGTTTTATCACCGCGTGATGCGGAAGATAAAATGAACTAACTTTGTTGTTTTCAATTTTCTCAAATGGAGTAACCTTTCGCATATGATTAAGGGAAAGATACTCAGAAATGACGTCAGAGTACTGAGATCTTAGCTCAGCTTTATTAGCTAAGGATTTTTCAGTTCGAGAGAACTGTTTTAACGCAATAAACCTCGAGTGACCTAAACTGATCTTAGAAGTTTGTGGTTTACATAAATGGAAGGCGTACAACAAACCTGCCATCAGAACGTCTGTAGGTGGTTCTTTTATAAAGTTCTTCGCAGAAGCAATCTTCTTTTGATCGAATGACAATTCTTCTATCTCCCAAAATTTACGTATTTGAGTATCTAAATTAGAAGTACTCTCAGATGTGACATAAGTATTAAATGACTGAAAAGACTCTGGAACTGGTCCCGACAATATCCATCCGAACATGGTGTTTTGTGCGAGAAGTGAGTTCGATATATGTTTTATGCCATTACGAATGATAGAGGGATATAGGTCAGCACCTATGAGAAGGTCCAGCTGAGACGATTTATTGAAAGTGGGATCGGCCAGAGTGAGACCTGTGAAAACTTTAGGATCTATTATCGAGAAAGAAGAACTCGGAAGGTTGTTTGTAAGAGTTTTTAGCACAATGGCTTGAGCAGATAAAGTTACTTCAGGGGCGTTGAAAGAAGTGATTGAAAAAGAGCATACTTTTTTAGAAGTGATTGAAAGATTTCCACTCATTCCAGATATGGTGGTATTTCTTTCGACGTAAGGCAAATTGAGTCGATTTTGTACAGCTGCCGAAATAAAGGATATTTCGGAGCCAGGGTCAATAAGAGCTCTTATAACATGCACCGTTTCCTTTCCGACAATACTGACTAAGGCAGTTGCAAGAAGGATTCTTTTACTAGAGGTCACCATGTAATTTTGGCAGGATGTTTGAGGAATGAATGGCTGTGCAGCAGCAGAAATTTGGGATTCTTGTGCACTTGGTGGTTGAGGAGTGGACTGTATTTTTGAAATTTTATCATTTTGACTTGAAGAAGGATGGGTTGCGAGATGCAGAAGTGTGTGATGACGTTTCTTGCAATAAGTGCAAGAATATTTGCTAGCGCAAGAAGATTTTTGGTGACTGGTGCCTCAGCAATTATTGCACATTTTATGATGGCGAACTGCTTCGATTCGAGAAGGAACAGTCATCGCCGAGAATGTTGGACATTCATATATAGAATGATCTGCTGAGCAGATTTTACACTTGAATCCTCCCGCCTTCGCAAGAAATGTATTTACTTTTTGAGGCTTTTGAGTGGAGGTTTTTCTTGGAGCTTGGTGAGTAACTGGTTTTGAGGAAGTAGTGTCCGAAATGGACTCTAAAGTCTGAAAGCGACTACTGAGAAATTTGTCTAACTGTTTCCATGTCGGAACTTTGGTTGGATCTTCTAAAGATTGCTCCCAGAGCGGAAGTGTAGTTTTGGGCAGTTTGTTAGAACACGCAAATACAAGGATAGGATCCCAATTTTCGGTAATAACTTTATGTGCTTTAAGTGCTGCTAAAGAGTCATTTATTTTGCATTGAAGTACTCGTATGCACTAAGCGGATTCATCAAGTGCCGTAGGCAAATTAAAAAGATTTTTGACTTGGTTGTTGACAAGGATACGAGTATTTTCATACGCAGCGCGCAATGCTTTCCAAGCTAATGCAAAACTAGCATTGGTTAAAGGAAACTGATTGACAGTCCTTGAAGCGTCGCCTCTTGTTTTGCACCGAAGGTGAAACAGTTTTTCAACTTTAGATAACTTAGTATGTTGGATATACACCGCTTCAAACATGTCCCGAAAAGCCGGCCAAGAGAGGTAATCTCCATGGAAAATATCAGTATCGCATGGCGGTAGCTTGATACAATGAGAAGGCCCGCTTTTCTGGGGAGGGTTGTTTAAAGAAGGAGCGATTTTGTTATCCGACGGAATAACAGGTTTGAGTTTGTCTTGTAGATCTAAAAACAGAGCTAAACAACTAATATAAGTTTCATTACTATTTTTATACTTGGACTCAATAACGTCTATGTCTAAAGTTTCCTTCTTTGAAGGAGGTTGAAATTTGGCACATTCTGCATATTTTAGTTTCACTTCTTGCCACAATTCTTTTAACTCAATTTTCCTTGCTTCTAATGTTATGATGGTATGGTTTTGTTCAGGAACATCTTTGACGGATGCGTGAAATTTCACAAGCAAATCCGTAGCAAAAATTAAATCGTCTAAAACTGACATGGTTTGACAAGTATCGAAAAAATGAGTGTTAAAAGACGTCGAGGACGCTGGCTGAAAAGCGTTCCAAAATCCAAAAGGAAATTCAAGAAATCAACTGCGAGAAAATACAGGAGATTCAGTGAGCGAAGGAGAGGATAAATAAAATTTCCAGATCACTTAAAAGGTTTTGAAAAACTTTTCCCAGTAGAGATAATAAATGTTTGAGAAAATATTTGAGAGGATATTGAGATATTGAGAAAAGAAACTTTTCCAAATGAGAGATAATCAACTTTGAGATTACTTAAGAATCTCTTAGAGAATGTTAAAAAAAAAGTTATGAAAAACTTTTCCAAATGATGAATAACTTTGGGTTTACTAAAGAATCTCCTTGAGAGAAATATTTGAAAAAAAAAAAAGAAATTTGAAAAAAAACTTTTCAAGATGAGAGAAGATAAATTTTTGAGATTACTAAAGAATCTCTTAGAGAATAAATATTTTGAAAAAAAAGAAGTTTTGTAAAACTTTTCCAAATAAGGAACTCCAAAGAACAACTTTGAGATTACTAAGGAATCTCCTTGAGAGAAAATATTTAGAAAAAAAAATTAAAAAAAAAAAACTTTTCCAAATGAGAGATAATTAATTTTGAGGTTACTTAAGAATCTCTTAGGGCCAGTTGTACAAATATTTAAACTGTGGTTCAGCAATTTGTATCCACCGATTTCGGCGGATTAATTGAGTTTCAACAGTGGTTTACTGTTCAAGTGTGTGATAATAACCAATTACATACTTGAACCATTGTTGAACTTTAGTTAATCCACCGAAATCGGCAAATTAAAATCTTGAACCAAGGCTGAACCACTATTGTACAACTGGCCATTAGAGAATGTTAGCAAAAAACAAAGTTTTGGAAACTTTTCCAAATAAAGAACAACTTTGAGATTACTAAAGAGTCTCTTTGAGAGAAAATATTTGGAAAAAAATATTTGAGAAAACTTTGAGATTACTAAAGAATCTCTTTTAAATAAAATATTTGGAAAAAAAGATTTGAAAAAAACTTTCCAAATAAAAAAAAAACTTTGAGATTACTAAAGAATCTCTTTTAGATAAAATATGTATTTGGAAAAAAGATTTGAAAACTTTTCCAATTTATGGATAATAACTTTTGAGATTACTAAAGAATCTCTTAGAGAAATTTAATGAAACGAAAAAAGGCGTTTCCACTTTACGGAGCACAGAACAAAGTTAAGAAAATTCCGAAAATGTTTCACGACCAGTAGAGCACGGTCGAGAAATATCTTAATCGTTGAGATTTCAAAATAATAAAAACTGTAAGAAACTCAATTGAATAATACTTATTCTACAAAACTATAACTATAAAAAGTTAGATTATTCCATACAATAAAAAAAGTTAAAAAGATATTTGAAAATATCGTGGGTATACAAGCAGAAGGCACTAAGTCAAAAAACATAGTTTTGAGTAAATTGATATTTTATATTTGTTCACTCTTGAAAAATCAATACTGACGGTAATTTTTCATCCGATCACATAAAAAGCTCAATTGACATTATGACTTAAGTTTCCAATTGAAAATTTTAGTTTTCACCAAACCATTTCGAAAATATTGGAGCAGAACCAAAAAATATGCTGACTTAGTGCTTTTTAGCGGAATTAATATTGCAATAATGTATGAATTAACCAATTATATCTAACTGAAAACAGAAATTTGAAAAGAACAAGTTTTTTTTTTTTAACAGTATTATTACAGTTTTAAGAGCATGTAGGAATAAAAATAGTAATACACATCAGTATTATTATTATTTAGTTTTAACTAGCCGAAGCATTTTCCAAGCTCGAGAATTTTTGTTCATTTTAATGCAGATTTTTCACTTTTACTACCGAAAAACTTTAACAAAATTACATTTCTCCTTGACCAAAACTGCCAAAAATAAGTACAATTGTCTCTTACGCGTGACTACAGAATAGTGACTCATCGGCTACTTAAACCAAAAAACTTAGTTTTGATGACAGGTAAAAAGCACTAAGTCACTTTAATGCTTTCTTGCTGTATTATTATAGTATATTGTATTTCTAAACTATGACAGCCAAAATGCACTAAGTCAACTTAGTGCGTTTTATCAGTATTGTAATGTTGAATTCCTTTCAATAAAAGAATCGAATTTTTTTCTAAAAAGAATCGAATTTTTTCTGTCGTTGAAAGGAATGCGAAAAGACGAAAAGAATCGATTTTTTTTTGTGATTGTGTGTGTGGCACTTGACAGCAGCAAATTTTGAAGTAAAATGTCCAGAAAATATTTAATTTGGAAATTATTTATTATTATTAATTGAAAAACAACCACAAATATTTAGTAAACATTCACCGAAAATTCGTTGCAACCAAAAACACAATTTATTTTCATAAAAAAAAATTGTTTTCTTAAAACACTGCGGCATTGAATTTCACATTTTTAGAAATTTCAAATCTTGCAAGTGTGTGTGCAAATCGGTGTAAAATCTTTCTTGAATCTTGCAAAATTAGCAAGATTTGTTTTGACAGAAAAAATTCGAATTGTTCAGAAAAAAATCGATTCTTTTAGAAAAAAATTCGATTCTTTTGTTGAAAGGAATTCGACATAAGTTATTAAACTGACTTAGTGCAAAACATAACCTCAAATAATTCATGTTTAACGTTGAATAATGTCTTAGGAGGTGTTTGGAGTACATAGATATCATCATTCTTCATCACTTTGCATTAAAATGTGAAAATCCAAAAAAATTGACTTAGTGCCTTCTGCTTGTATACCCACGATATGTCCTTCAAAAAGAAAAAAAACTTTTTGAATTTTGAGGAAAAATTTATTAAGGATTTCCAGAGCTTAATGAAAAATTTCTGAAAAGTACTCCAAATTATGAAAAAAAAATATCTAAAGATTTCAAAATAATCTCTTTAAGAGCGAATGGTAAAAGTCTTGAAAATAATCAAAAAAAACTTTTTACAAATTATGAAATTTATACATATATGGGATTTCAGAAGAATAGGTATCTTAAAAAAATTTTTTTTATAAAATACTCAAAAATGTCTCCTGAATGAGGTGATTCTTAAAATTGCTTGAGGAGTCGCCGACAACCGGTATAAAAGTACGAAAGAACTTT
The DNA here is from genome assembly GCA_929447395.1 of Epistrophe grossulariae. NCBI lineage: Eukaryota > Metazoa > Arthropoda > Insecta > Diptera > Syrphidae > Epistrophe > Epistrophe grossulariae. Next base: position 89,365,990 of record OV839566.1, read on the forward strand.
CCACGATATTCGAGGCGATATACAAAAAATGATTTATGTAAAAAACGTAATGAAAGTTCCGATAAAATATTGAATAAACTTTTGAAGACAATGGGCCTTACTAATAACCAAACACTAATGTCGACTATTAGTAAAGTAGAAGGTTAAAATATAGTGCGGAGCTTAAACGGAATCCTACTAATAACATATTTAGGGCCAGTTTCACAGTGAAGTAAGTGTCACTTAAGTGCCAAATATGGAAAACTTATTCCCAATTTCAAAGTGTAAACTTATCGGAATAAGTGACACTTAAGTCTCCCATGTTGGCCACTAAAGTTCCACTTACTCAGGTAGTAAAACTGCGGCTTAAGTGCCAAAATGGGAAAATTAAATGCCACTTATTTTGTTAAGTGTGCACTGTGAAACTGGCCCTTAACCTTCTCGTTAACAAATCCTCACACTTTTTTTGAATCTACTACAATTTCCATCAAGATGTTGTCAAATAAATGTCAAACTTTTTTCGATTTTAGATTTCATAAATTTGGCGCCAACAGAAAACAAATATTTGTAAAAATGAGTTCAAGTGACGAAAGATTGTTGTTAGATATAAATTTAATCGAGGAAGCCTCTTCAAGTCGCAAAATTAAAATATATAAAAAAAGAGAAGATCCTTTTACCAAATATGATGAAAATGAATTTTTTGGGCACTACAGGTCGGTCTTAGTTTCTTTTCTTGTTTTTGAAATAAATTCAACTCTAAATTGTTACAGATTCACTAAAGAAAATGCCAGGTTTATTATAGAAAGTGTGAAGGATGATTTATCAACTCGGACGAATCAAGGGGGAGTAATTTCACCTGAGCTAATAGTTCTAGTTTCGTTACGATACTTGGGAAAAGGATCGTATCAAAGTGATACCGGTAAATATTTCGCAAGCCTTTTTTTGCAATCACTCTTATATAAATATTTCTTTGTTATGAAGGTGATCTTCACAATATATCACAACAATCAGTGAGTAATTGTGTGAGGAAGTTTGTGACAGCATTGGCTCGAAAAAGGGGAGAATTTATAAAATTCCCAACCGACACTAGAGGAATTCAAAAAATGAAACAAGATTTTTATAGCATTGCTAGGTTTCCACAATGTATTGGTGCGGTTGACTGCACACATATTAAAATAAAAAACCCTGGCGGCGAGTTTGGGTCTCGTCATAGATGCAGGAAGAATTTCTATTCTATTAATGTTCAGGTAGGTTTTCATTTTTCTAAAAGTTTTATTTTCAAAAAATTATATTTTAAAGGTACTTTGCGATGCACATGCCAACATTTTAGACATAGTTGCTCGGTGGAGAGGATCTGCACACGATTCAAGAATATGGCGGGAATCAGTCATTGCAAACAGATTGCAAAGCATGGATTTAAAAGGAGGAGTAATTTTGGGTGACGGAAGATATGCATGTTCAAAAATATTGATGACACCGTTTCGCATATCTGCAGAATTAAGTCCAGCAGAACAGCGATACAATAAAGCACACATCCGAACACGCATAATTGTAGATCAACTGTTTGGTCAGCTTAAAAACAAATTTCGGGCTTGTTTTAATGGCATAAATGTCAACTATGACACAGCCAAAGCAACAATTGTAGCAATAGCAATATTGCATAATATATCAAAAGCTGGTTCAAATGGTACTTTAATATACTCTTCTTTATTAAAACCAAAATAAAAATTTTCAATCTTATTTTTAGGTTTCTTAAATGACATCCCATTAACAGAGATTTTACCATAACCAGAGAGTTCTGAAGATGAAGCGATTCCATCAATAAATGTACGCGGGACTGGATAGAGAATGCAATTTATTGGAAAACACTTCTCATAATTTTTTTATTTTTCTTTTATTTTTTTTAATTAACAACAAATATATCAATGCTAGTAAAATTCCACTTAAAATAATGAGGTTTCAAATTCATTTTAAAGTTATTACTTCCAAAAAAAAGTAAGAAAAAAATACTTATCAATAACGATAACGCGCATTAGTTACAAAAAAATAATCAGACTTCAATTTCATTTCAAAAAATAACGAAAAATAAATAATGAAATTATAATTAAAAAATCAGACTCTAAAAATTCTTACCAATATAAAAAAATAGTATTAAAAATAAATAAATGATAAAAAAACAACAAAAATGAGTGAAATAAGGATATGAAATCTTTAAGTTATTCAAATATTATTTTGGAAATTCCTTATCTGCATTTTCAGCAAACATAGCTTTCGTTTTTGGACTTGAATCTTCAATCGTTCTTTCTTTTCTTTGAGTTGTAGAATAACTTTGTTCGCTTTTGTTTAATATTCTACCTGAAGAATTCTTTTTTGTAGCAACTCTTCTGACGTAGCAGTAGTTGAAAAAACTCTTCTTTTATTCACCGTTGCTCTTTTGGGTGGATTCATTTTGGTCTTGACATTTGGTTTAGATTGTGATTCCGTTTCTCTAAATTAATAAATAGAAAAAGCATGGATAAAATAGATATAGATTGTTATTGTTATATCATTCCCGTCATGCCAGAAGTATGGATTTACCGAAATTATGTTTTTGAGCTGGTTTTGATAAATCGTTCAGTAGTTCGGAACTGTGAATGTGCGGACAAAGAAGATAAACGTAATAATAATTTTTCGACTAGGTCATTATCTGAACGGCCAGTTCATTCTCATCTAGTAAATTAGGTAAATTTAAACATAATTTTTCAAAATTTTGCATATTCATCCTGGTATAATGCAAATGATATGTAATTCATATATATTTCAATAAATCTTCTTGGGAAATATGCTTCCATTTCTTTTTATGAAAATTATTGTATCTTTTTGAAAAAAATGTAATTGATATGCAAACCAAAAAATAGTTTTTACCATCTCTATTCAAATCGCTCATCAAATTACTTGGCTAGAGATGGTAAAAACAATTTTAATTCACCAGATAATGCAATCATTTCCATGGAAAAGAATAAAACTTATTCCACTGCCTTAACTAAATAGGGTGTACAATTCTACATAGGTATACGTACAACTTTTCAATTTCCAATATCTCAAATTGAGTTTTTTTATTTGGTGATTCATTTTCGCTGAAAAGAAATTAACTAAGCTGGAATATACTTAATAAACAATTTAATAGATTCAAAACATACGTTTCTTCGGGCTCATAAAATGTATCGCAATCGTATGCGGAAAAATCTTCCATAAAATCATCTTTGACGATCTCCTCTATTTCGTAGTCCATTTCGTCTGGCTCTTTCGGAGGAGATCCGCCTCCGGTTTGTCTTTGTGCTCTTTTGTAAGTGGAAATTTTATTACGGGACACTTGCTTCCGACGATTCCACTGATCTCTCAATTGTTTTTTGGATACCGAGTACCCATTTGCTTCGAATGCTAATTTTATATTTTCCCATGCTTCACTCTTTTTTTTAATCATCGTTAAATTGTTCATTTTACTATCTATTATTGCACTAACCGGTTTAACCATAGAGATCAATAATTCCACCATTTCCGGTGTCCAGTTGGTGGATCTTTTTCTTTTAGTAAGATTTAAATTCTCCATTTTATTTTAACTAATATTTATCAAAACAAAATTTTTACGATAACGGCACAACACAGCATAAGTAGAATTAAAAAAAAACAAAAATGAACTGTCACAAATTGTCTGATACCTTCACGGTTAAGTATTGCCGTATCCTTTTTTGACACAAACTACTTCAGTACTATAAGTAGGTGAATTGATTTAAAGTGTCCGAATGATTTTAATATTATTTACAATTTTCGTTTTATTTACCTATTTTAGTTTAAGTATACGAATTATTTTAACAAGTAAATGATTTTCTCTTTCTAAACTTAATTATTTTTTATCATAATAGCCTAGTTCCTTCACTATGAAACTCTGTGCATTTCTGTGAATATAAAAAAATATATAAAAAAATTAAAATGACGAAGAAATTCACACAAATGCACAGAGTTTCAAAATAAAGGATTACTGCACCTAATATAAGAAATTGCTTAAAAATTAACCGGCATAATTTGATGATTATTAAATTAATAATTTAGTGGGGTTTTTCTAGATAAGTTATAAAATATTTTGAATTTAGATAAAATAACGATTTTAATATCAGCTTTGAAAGCAGGCTGTTGGTGCCGGCAGAAACTTAAATGCCCGCAGCGTTCAGTGGTGCGATGCAAAAAGCGGATAGCATTTGACGTTCAGTTTTTGCTATAATTCCATCGCAACCAAAAGCGCTTCTTTTCATCAGAAAATTAACAGCAGATATGAAAAACTCACATTTGTTTGATTATGAATAGTACGTCGTACCTATATATCTCATATCTGAGTTTTCTAACACATACCTTCCATTGTGGGCCCTCATCTGAATTTTTTCGTCGCATTTTTCTTCTGGTCCGCTTAAATTGTCCGTTTTCAGTTTGAACTACAGCACAAATTCTGTTTGATCATCAAAACACCAAACAATCTGTCAAATATTACATAAAAATACATATACAAGAAAATAAAAATAAAAACAGGTCTGTTTCCGTTTAAAAAAAAATATGTCCAATCAAAATCGAAAAATAACAAGAATGTAAATTTAAGGGTACTAAATACATTTTTACGTATTATAAAATATGACAACCGGCAACACTTGCATTAAAATCTCATTTCATGAGTTTAGTGTACAGCTTAAAGATGGATTTCCATGTATTAAATTTTAACGTCTTGCTAGTGAATAACCTGGAGACTAAATTCGTTATTAGTATGCGAATTTTCTGTAATCTGGAGATTTTAGTTTAACTATTTACTAAATTTGGTTATTAGTAAGGCCCAATGTGTTTTGGACACGGAATAGCAAAAAACTGTTTCAATTCACAGTTTACAAACAGTATATAAGAAAAAACCACACGATTTTTTTGAAAAAAGAAAGAAGCCGTATGAACAAGAAACGGTAAAATGCCAGCAGTAATATTGCCGATGGAAGTCCAAAAAATTAGATTTAACTGAATTAAATTGGTTTTCAGAAAAATCTTTGAAATAAAAATCTTTTTCTTTTCTATAAAAAAGCATATGTATATTATATCGCACCAGAGGAACAATACAATTGACCTAGTAAAAAACACACGAAGTCAAGAGACAAAAAAGCGATCGAAATGAGAGTTGTGACGTAATTTGCCGTATGTTAAGATTTTAGTATATATAGTATGATATACATATCAAATAGAATATATATATAAAATAAAAAGTATATATAAAATATAAAAATGCCAATCAACAATTTAAAAAACTTTACACTCACCTGTACAAAAATTATTGAGATTTGAGAAATGTTGTATGTTGATTAATGAGATGATGTCTTCTGGGATTTTTCAGCGGCTTACGATCTTCTTTTTCTTGACTTCTGGTATTGTTTATCTTCTTCCTCCTTCTCCCACACACCAATCGAAGCAGTGGTGGTACTATCCGCCACCAATCGAGGCAATGGTGGATTAACTTTTTTGTATTATGGCACGTTATTTTGGCCAAAAATAAGCTAGCTTTGCTAACTACCAGCAGCAGAGATAAACTGTGTGCTTCGATTTGTGCACACAAGAAAGATTTGCAACAAATTAAGGCTTTGCTGGTTGCTATCTTTCGTCATGATTGCACCCAATTGGCGTCAGGTGATGGCAGCGAATTTGCCTCCAAAAATATTAGCCGAAATGTTTCGGCTGGTGAGGATAACGGCAGGCAAACGGAGTCAGGCGATGGCAGCAAACAAATTTGTTCACACCCAATTGCAATGGTGCAATTTTAGCAGCTTTTTGGTGACAAAAAACGATGTCTTCCAAAGGCGATTCGTTCTGGCTGAGTTACACAAGAACTCAAAGCAGCGGGGTGGCGACAGCGAAACAAAAAATGGCAGCACAAAATTTTCACTTCCAAAAGAAATGTTCTTGGAATTTATGCAGCACGACGATGAATATAAAACGTTGTCTTCAAAAAAAACTTGAACGTTGAGTCGTTGTCGTTCTGGTTAACTCACAAAAAAATGCAGCGTGAATATAACAGCGTTGTTACGAAACGGTAAACGTTATGTGCCGCAATGGTGACGCCCAATAAGATGGCGTGTTGTAACAGCAAAATTATAGCTTCTATAAGTTGTGCCGTTATTTCAACAGCGTGATGGCGTCAGCAAACAAAATGGCTTCTAGTGGTCAGCAACAAAAATGATGGCAGATTTTTTTTTATAAAATCACTGCCCGAAGCTTGAGCGCAATCTGGCTCGGTAGGACCAAATGTTTAGCACAAAATCTTCGGCCAAAAGAAATATCCAACACTTACGTACAGCCGTAGCAACACCCACAGCGAAACACCAGCAACTACAGCAAGCAAAGCAGCAACAAACACCCACCTTGGTAAAAGCCACAAATATCCAAAAATAAAATTGTGAAGTGTAGGTCTTTCGTTTGGTGTTTTAATTTTATTTGTTCGTCTTATTCTTTCTTTAATTTTTTTTTTTTACAATGATAGTTTTTAGTTAGTTAAAGTTAAGTTAGTTTTTAAGTAGTTTTAACTAATTTTAAAAGATATTGAAAAGGTTGAACTTTAAACGTTTAAGATTTGAAAAAAGCTACCAACTTGGGCGATTGACAATTTAAGAATAAAATTAAATCTGCGTAATTGCAAATGACAGGTAAAAGGCCTGCACAAAAGAAGACACAAAAAACCAGTATTTTGCAATACTGGGTTGCCTTCTCCTGTGCAGGAAACACAATGTGTTTAGGTCGGTTCGCGCACATTATGACTGTAACGCAATGGATTATTGTTCGCATTGCGAAGAATCGAGCGGACAGTCACAATATGCGCGAACAAATATTTTCTGTGATTTTTGTTTATATAAATAAGCTTGATAAGTTACTGAAGTTGTTTTTTTTTGTTAAATTGGCGTTATAACCATCGTTTTATACGTTTTTATTGGAAAACACAAAAGCACTATATTATAGAAATATTTGTCGTTTGTTTACCTTTCTCCAAGTTCAGACCAGCTGTTTCCTATTTTTGTTTGCTTATTTGAAACTGACGGCTAGTGGAAAAGCCCAATTCAGTATCTTTGTTACAGGGTTGCATTTAAAATTGCCACAAATCTCACAAAAATATCGATAGAGTTACCAACTATTTATTAATATACGCACATTTTATAATCAAAACCAATGATATCCTAAATAAATTTAATCTATCTTTTTCCACACCTCTCTGAAAGACAATAGCCAACAATTTGTATAACTGCATTTTAATTTTTAACTCCATTTTTTCCATACATAAAAGGAAAACCTAAAACATGAAAATAGAAAAACACCAAGCGTCAACACTTTTTTCTTTAAAGTAGAAATATTTGCTACCAAAAGCTCTAAAAAAATCCTGAAAGTTACATTGCAATAACCTAAGAATATGCCATATGAATTTCAATCAACTGGGCAACGGTAACTCTGATTCAAAGTATTTTTTTTTTTAAGTAAAAACTATGTCAACAAGGGTTGGTTGCAAATTTGCGATCAGTCTCCTTTCACCCGGGTAGCAGACAGGTCATGGATGGATGTACGTGAGCTCAAAGAAGATTACACAGACAATTTGAATGTAACTCAGTGATTCTGTTTCTTATTTCAGTTGCAATTTCTTAAGTAAAGGTGCCGTGCAAGCAGCAGCAGGCACCAGTGTTTTTGAAAAAGCTCTCCCATAAGGCCTGTACTGCAAATTTAAATTGAACAGAGTATAGTGAATTCCTTGCAACCGTTCTATTTCGTGCGGCTGCGTACGCTGCGATCCAACAATTATAGTTCTACCTTACTGGCTGAACCCAATGCCCTGCTGCAACTGGAATCGGAGCTGCAGCTGCAACTGCTTTAAAAAAATGTCGTACGTCATTTTTTTTATCTGCCCACAATGAGCTGTACAGCTTTTAATATATTTTAAAGGAAAAAAAACAACCACAAGTTTATTATTCACTTTTTTTATTTCCAATATTTTTCTTTTAATAAATATTTTTTTCGCGACACAAATGAGCACTAAAAACTTCAATATTTTTTTCCGGCTCTTTTTTTCTTCATATAAATTGAAACGTCAGAAGTGCTGCACGTGAAAAAGTTAAAAGTTGGTGAACCTTTGCAGCACCGTCTGCAGCAACGACTGCAGTTGCGTTGCGTTGTGTTCGTAACATTGAATTTGTGTGTATTCAATATTTTGACAGCTATTCAGTTGCAGCTTCCAGTTGCAGCTCCGTATCCATTGTGTTCAGCCAGTTAACTGGCCAGTTAAAAGTTGGTGAACCTTTGCAGCACCGACTGCAGTTGCTTGCGTTGTGTTCGTAACATTGAATTTGTGTGTATTCAATATTTTGACTGGCCAGTTAACTGACTGAACACGAACTTTCGGTGGCGACAACGAAAACAAAAATAACAACGTGTTGTTTTCATTGACAACCACGTGTTGTTATTGTTGTTTTCGTCATCGCCACTGAAAATTCGCGCCATTTTTTTTTTATTGACTTCTTTTTCGCCAGCAATCAAATTGTTTTTGTTTGCCAAGGGAAATTTTGCTGCGCTGGCTATGCAGCAATGAATAAAACACACCTATTTTTAAAAACTTCATAAATTTGCAAATTTTGAGGATGAATTATTTTTCCAAAATTGAATACCTAGCATATTTGCAACTTTTACGACCAATCCAAATGTTGCAAAGGAACTTAGCGTGAAATTAGCACCATCATTTTCAATTTATTTATCTTTAAGTTTTCTATTTGTAGTTGGACCCCTCCCCCATGAAAAAGAAAATTTAGATTAAATGTTAAGGCTTAACTACATAAGCCAAAAAGTACTGAAGTACAAAAGTAAAAATATTTTTTTTACCGCTAGCGCCGTTGTTTTGTGAAAAAGAATACACAAATTTGTTTTTAAACCAAAATTTAAGCTTTCTGCATCATTTTTATAAGTTTTCTGTCAGAAAAACTATCACAAAATCAATTTAAAAATTTTCACTTTTGTACTTTTTCACTTTTTTGGCTTATGTAGTTGAGGCTTTATTCTGAAAAAAAAATTATTATTTATTTTTATTTTGCCTCCTTTAAAAACCGATTTATGAAAACTCAAACATAAAAAAAAACAAGTAACGACCACCCTTACACATAACATAACCAAACCATACAATACAATACATACATACATACAAAAAAATCAGTAACCGAAGGCGAAGTCATGGCAACCTACCTCAAAACAATATTAACAAGCACAAATTCTTAAATTTATTATTTTCATGGCAAAAAAAATATAAATTAATATAACTACGCCATACAATTTAAATGTAAAGATTATCAAAAAAAAAATCTTGCCCAAAGTTCTCTATTGTGTTTCTATTATTATCACAATCAACTGTTTTAAGAAGGAATTTTTCTTTCATGAAATATATTGTGAGTTCAAACTATAATAAAGAAAATAGGAAATGGGAATTTTCAATAAATTGGCAGAGATCCTTAAGCTGAAGAAGGAACAAATGACTATTTTGGTGGTAGGACTAAATAACAGTGGAAAATCGACTATAATTAATAATTTCAAGACATCAGATGAACGAACATCCATAACAGTTCCAACGGTCGGATTTACGGTTGAACAATTTCAAAGTGAGAAAAAGTTGAATTTGAAAAATGCTTAATCTTAAAGGTATAGGTATCATTGAATCATTTATTTTCAAAACATGAATGTTCACTTTTTTAGCTTTGCTTCCAAATGTTGGTTGTTAAAATTACTTTTCAAAAACTATTGATTAATCCAACTTGATTTAGATGTAAAACAAACTAAAGAATCGATTTCTACCTTTGAAAATGTAAGTGTTATTAAAAATACCATCATGCTATAGCTTTTCAAGGCCGGATTCTAAATTCATATTCTTGTTCGATATTTCTTCTCCAAAAACACTGAAAACGCGAGAAGACCGAGACGAGTCGAGACTGAGTTAAACGAGACATGATAAACTGATACCTAAACGATCTGAAATTCTTTGATTTTAACGAGACTGAGGCGCGAGTTATACATATATAAAGGTATCGTTGTTTAGTCTATACCTACTGATTTATAGTTCATACGAATCTGGAGCGTGATGAGATTTCTTCGTCAAATTCAAACAATAAAAGTATCCGAGGATTTATGATATTGAAAAAAAAAGTAAAAAAAAAGATAGTTTACAGATTTTAAAAGAAACACATTATAGATGGAAGTTAACTAATAAACTAAATACTTTTTTTTATATTTTATTAATTTTTTGAATAAAAAATCATTTCTCGTCATGAAAAATCTTATTGCTTGTTAATTGGAGAATGATTTTACAATTAGAAAAAGATTACAGCGCCACGCCCTCGTCTCGTTTTCTCGTCATATTGTGAATCAAGCTTCTCGTGACCAGTCTTACCAATATTAGATGTAAAAAACTGTTTTTTTTTTCGACGTTTCATAAAAACCCTTATTATGTAATATTAGCTGCGTTTTATTATCTATGGACGTGGATAAGGATCATACCATGAAAATAAAACGATACGGGTCCTAATCAGAAATAACTTCCAACGTTTATTTTCGATTGGTTTCTCTCGGATGGTTAATTCATTCCGTTAAAAAGATTTCGGTTCCGATTCGGTTATCGATTGAGATATTTAAAAAATAAAATAAGATCTTTAAAATAGATCCAGATACAAAGCAGGATCCAAAGTTTTTGTTGTGTTACATGTTAAAAGATGATCTCGATTCAGTGCCTACGTTCTGTAATTCTCGCATCGACAAAATTAGTCGAAAAACGATGAAAATTCAAACAAATCGTATGAGTTTTGTTCAATTTTTCAACGTTTCTCGACCAATTTGCGTGAGTTACAGAGCGTAGGCACAGGTTCGTAGATAGTTAAACGCGGCTATTATAAATCCTGATTCAGATCGCAGTTTCACTTCTGCCTAGAAGGTAACAAGATAATTTGATTTTGTGTAAATTTCATTTTAAAGAACATCAATATCCTCTTTTCATTTTAAGATGTAATTATACAAATACAAAATCAACTGAACTTTTTATTTTTCATTCTCTACCATGCACTCTTCTTAAGCATTTACCATACAAGAGTTGTAGGGTTGTTACAATATCTGAACGACGATTATATCGTCTAAAGGCCGCTTAAAAACCGTCCCAAACCAACGCAAAACCATCGTTGCGAAAACGCGACGAAAACTTCGTTGCAAATTGACAGTGAAATTCGTGAGTCTACTAAGGCTAGCTATACTGCTTTTCGACTCTCCACACTCTTTAGCCTACAATTTTTCAAATCAAGTTAGGTACTTTGTTACCCCACCTAGGTAGGTAAGTAGAAATGGCGGCCACGAGTACCTAGCTCCGTGACCCAATTAGCGCTTTATTGCGTCGCTCGTTTTGAAACCTAACTCCTTTGACTTGTATAAGGAAAATTAATTTTTGGATAATAATTTGTGGATACAAAAACCCAGGCGGATTCATCAGTAAAGCTAGGTACAGGCGATTGTCAGATCGTACAATATTGTCAGATCTGTCACTAAAAAAACTGTTTCAAATGTCTTAAAATCGTCTTAACACACAATTTTGTCTGACAATATTGTCAGACACGTCATTGTCAGACGACAATCTGACAAAAAATTGTCAGGTATCTTACAATCGTCTGAACACACAATTTTTATCATTGTCAGTCGATTAGGACATTGTGAGACTCATTGGTCACTGTCAGATGTTTTAATTGAAAACATCTTACAATTGCTGACAATTTCTTCATTGTTCGAAATGTCAATGAGTTGATTAAAGAGAGATAAAAAAATAGCTGACAGTCAAATTGGGAAGAAATCTACCAACCGTGTGAACGGACAATTTTTCATTGTAAGAAATATGTCAATTGTCAGCTAATTGTTAGCTATTGTCAGACCTTTGACAGTTCTGACAATATTGTAAGATCTGAAAATCATCTGTACTTAGCTTAAGGCTTCCCAAACCAACGCGAAACGTTCGGAACGACGAAAAAACTTTCGGCTGTCAACTTATATTTACAGGGCGATAAATGAGAGTACCCACACCAACGCAACGATTCGATTATGCGAATCTCATGTAAAATTTATTGACAGCCGAAAGTTTCGTCGTCGTTTCGAATGTTTCGCGTTGGTTTTGGAGAGCCTATATAATTCCCCAACCACAATATGCCGAAATAGATAAATTGCTTTCCAGTTTAGTGATGTGAGTTTATATAAATTTCTGAAAAACGTCGTTTGATTACTCGCAGTCGAAGTTCATCTTAGAGCCAATTCGTTATGTTGAGAAAAATATCTTTAGTTCGGAAAGTTCGTTAAAAATGTCGAATAATGGTTTAAAAAATGACTGTAATTTATTGTGGCTAGAGCGGGGCATTTCTGCTGGTCCCCACAACTATACCATAGTGAGTTAAAGGATTCCTGGCTTTGCCGCATGCTCTCCTAATGACCAGTTTCCGGAGCAGGTTGCAACGTTCCTGGCTATGTCTTGCCTGGGTCTGCAAATTAAGCAAGTAGTTAAAGTGAAAAATTGTATATCTGTTGTTGACTTCCGAGTTAAGTACAATTGCTTCAAGAACGATGTTTAAGAGGTTGTATGATAATGCGTCGCGGTCGTCTTGTTTTAAACTTTTCTCTTCATCAAAGCTTAACTGCAAATTCCTAGCTTACCTACGTGGTTGCTTTGAAAAAGACTCATGCTAAATTTTCATTGAAGTCGGCAAATTTTCTTATTTTTTTCTGGAACTGGAACTAGAATAGAAATGCAAACAAAATGCAAAAAAACTCCAAATTCTTGTTGTGGTCGCGTTAGGCTAGCTGAAAATTGTAATGTCAGCTTCACAGACGTATCAAAAGGGTCGGTCGTGTTCTTTATTTAAGGGTAATTAAAACTCGAAGCAGCCCCAGTTAGCTCTAAGGCAGCTTCAATGCTGTAGGGTTTGTAAGGCTTGAGAATTTAACTTAATAATTTACTAATTATAGGACCTTTTAATGGAAGTGTACCTATGTTCTTAGCTTTAAAACACACAAAATTAAATTATATCGGCATTTTCAGATCAAGGAATTGGCTTCACAGCGTTTGATATGTCGGGTTCCAGTAGATATAGAAATCTTTGGGAGTATCACTTTAAAAGCTGCCAAGGAATCGTATATGTCATTGATTCTAGTGATCGGATGAGATTAGGTAAGTGAACAGATAATATCCATTTTATTAATGTTCGGTTGGGGTAAATGGGGACAATTTTGTTTTTTTTGAGAAAATTAAAAAATATTCAATTTTATTTGTGTTTAACTTTTTAAACGGATATTATATAATAAGATACCAAATATTCTACTGATGGTGCCTTAAATAATGTATAAGAACTCAAAAATGATATAAGACAGTGTTTACATTTACCCCTCCCTGGATTACAATTCCCCCATAGTTTTTAAAAATAAATAAACTTTATTATTTAATGATTACTGGCTAAAATTTGGGGGTTCACATTGTCAAGTTTTCAAAACGTTTTGAATTGTGAGTAATTAAAAGAAAACTTGCCAAGTGAACACCAAATTTTAGTCAGTAATCATTAAATAATAAATTTTCTCTCATAACTTGGTGTTGTTTCAATATTACTCTTCTTAAAATATTTGATATTAAACCTTCATAAAGTTAGAACTTGGCATACTTTAAGATTTCACTACTTTTCACGGCTGAGTTGTTTAATATACAGATTTGTATATAGAAGAACTTGGCCGTTTTTTTAACATTTATGTTTTTTGTTGTGATCTCACTCCTTTTTGCAAAGATTTTTATTTTTTGTCAGGTAATACCTCGTAAGATACCTACTAATATAATCAACAACAATCAGAAGTGCTTTATATAATTGATAGACATTCTGTGTGCGGATACTACGCCCCCTGAATTGAAAACCTCAAGAATTCTATTTTTTTCTTTGCATGCACTTTAAACCCTACCGCTCTACCAAATTTCATCATTCTACAGCAATCGGAAGTGCTGCATTTAATTGGCCGCAGTTTTGAGAAAGTAGGCGGATACCACGCCCCCTGAGTGGAAAACTTTTTTTCTTTGTATGCATTTTAAGCCCTATCGCTCTACCAAATTTTATCATTTTACAACAATCGGAAGTGCTCCATTTAATTGAGTGAAATTCTGAGAAAGTAGGCGGATACCACGCCCCCTGAATGGAAAACCTCAAATATTAAATTTTTTCTTTTGTATAAACTTAAAGCCCTACCGCTCTGCCAAATTTCATCATTCTACAGCAATCGGAAGAGTTCCATATAATTTATAACAATTCTGAGAAAGTAGGCGGATACCACGCCCCCTGAATGGAAAACCTCAAATTTTCGATTTTTTCGACCCTACCGTTGTGCGAAATAACAAGATTCTGATGATCTGTGAGTGAGTGAGTGAGTGAGTGAGTGAATGAGTGAGTGAGTGAGTGAGTGAGTGAGTGAGTGAGTGAGTGAGTGAGTGAGTGAGTGAGTGAGTGAGTGAGTGAGTGAGTGAGTGAGTGAGTGAGTGAGTGAGTGAGTGAGTGAGTGAGTGAGTGAGTGAGTGAGTGAGTGAGTGAGTGAGTGAGTGAGTGAGTGAGTGAGTGAGTGAGTGAGTGAGTGAGTGAGTGAGTGAGTGAGTGAGTGAGTGAGTGAGTGAGTGAGTGAGTGAGTGAGTGAGTGACCATGCCCTTTGATAAGTATTGAATTTGTATGTGACAGCTTTGAGCGGCTGTGTTTTTTCGTCCAATCTTATATGGGCAAAAGAACATATCCTGTACCCAATTTTGGTTTTTATCACCCTTATAACGTTTTTCGGTACAATTACGACAATTGTCGTTTAAGCAGCAGAACGAAATCTACAGCGTTCCCTCTGCTCTTCAACCATCCAGTGAAAAATACGGGTTTTATCTTAAAAAATAGTTCGTGTTCAATTATTTATATTTATAAATACATACAATACCGATAATTCAAGAAAAAATTAACAAATGAAAAAAAAAAAATCTCCACAAAATTTTGACGTTTTTGAAGAGACGAGAGAGAGATAAAATATATTCTTTTAAAGCAGTGTCATTCATGTACTTTTCGATTGGCGTCAGAATGGCTGTTCTTTTGAAAAGAAGAGATAGGACCATGGGCAACTTTGTATGGAGTCTGACCCGACTTTCAACATTGCTCAACAGTGATGAAACTTATGTCATATGAAAGCGTATGGAGAGCAATTTATTTCATTAAAATGGCAGCTAAATTGAAATCGAGCGCAAAAGTTGTGTTTTGGCACATTTTATAAAAAAAGTATTTAAAATGCAAAAAAACATATTTAACAAAAATGGCAACACTTACTAAAAATGGTTTCACTTTTTTTTCAGGATGCTCTTTTAAAAATTGAAGTAAAAAAAAGGTTTGATCAAAATGTCGTCCGGTTTTTAAATATTTGTGTGGGAGGTAACCGTTATTTTTGGTTATAAGAATAATTTTCATTTAAAATCTGAAAGATAATGTTAAAAAACTGCTGGGTTTATTAAAATTGATTGAGTCGTTTCGAATTATTAAGTTCTCAAAAAAAAATTTTTAAACTTTTTTTAAAAATCCTGAAAATTTTGGTATACAAAACTTTTAAAACTTTTTCAAACATTCTCCATAAAAAAGTGATTAATATCAGTTGAACTGTTTTTAAGAAAATCGAAAATCAAAAAAATGGTTCTATGGGAGGTACCATTTTTAACCATTTTTCGGAATTTTTTTTTTAGTAAAATGGTTGCCTTACTAATTTTTTTTTTTAAGTTGTGGGTACGTTTTTGAGAAAAATAAGATTTTCATTTTTTGCTAAAAAATTTGTACGGCAGGTATACCGTTATTTTTGGTCTTAACAAAAAATAAAAAACGTGTACCTAGGGGGAATGCCCAAAAAACGCTTGGTACCAACTTTGAAGGAAATCGACCTTCCCGAAAGGACAGGCAGACAGACAGACGGACCGCAAGTAACATCGTTGGAGGTATTAGATGCAAAACTGTTCTTTTACAGCTCTTAGCTAGCAAAATTGAAAGCTATTGCTCTGTAAAAGATTATTTCATAGCTCCTTTCATTTTATTTAAAAATTATGTTCTATAATTGAAGTTTGAGAACTCTTTTAGCTCTATTAACTTTATAACGGATCAAGATTTAAAAATATGCTCCGTAACAAACTTTACACGTCTATTATCGAGCAACTTGTCAATAGCAGACAATTTAGAGACGTTATACAGCTGCTAGCAACACATCCCCAAAATACTAACGCATTATCTTCTGAAATGTAAAAATTTAGCAGTTACAGAGCTATACAAAAAGTGGTTGTAGAGCCGAATTACTAATATTTGCACACAAATACTTCGTGAAGCGCATGCGCATTTTCAAGTTTTAAAAAAATTCTATAACAGCTGTACATGAAACCTCTCTAAAAAAAAATCTATAGCACTCATGTTATAGGGTGTTCCATACTAGAATACGAAGAAAATAATTATTTCAAAGGAAAAAACTAACCAGTTTAAAATAAATTAATTAATTTCATTCTGCATGATGTGTCTTTCTCGTCATATTGGTTGTTAAAAGGAATGATTTTTTCCAAATAGCGGGTGAGTTATAAAAACTTTTTTGATGACAGTTACGTTTCTAAAAATAAGCTTTGAAAATTTTATTACGTACATACAAGACATACATTTTTGGAATAAAATATTCTTCAAATAAAAATCTTCGAAATAATTCTTTTTTATTTGTTATCCAAAAGTACAGAAAGCAAATCTTTAAGTGATATAAGAGCTCGATATCAACAGTAATTAATATTGCAGCTCTATAACAATCAAAAATATAGCTCAAAGTGATTTAACAGCTGTATTGAAGAAACCTTTTTCCCTTATGAAAACATGGCGGCGAGAAAAAAAATAATGCAATAGAAATATCTATCCCCGCGCTCTCACTCAACATCAAACTAAATTGTATTTTCAACCAAAATAAATTTATTTCGACTTTGAAAACTTTTTTTTTAGAATTTTAAATGTTTTTAGTTATTATTTATTTTTATTTGACAGCTTTAAATACAAAATTTCGAAGGCGCGTTGTAATTTAAGAAAGTACCCGCATAACGTTTGTGAAAAAAATTAATTCGCACTTAAATTAAGCTAACATTTCACCGAAAAATATTAAATTCTTTTATTATTTATTTTGGTAGGAAATTATAATTGGCATATCTTACAAAACTATATATTATTTATACTATCAAACGATTCACTTATTCTATATAAGTATTAAAGCGTGCCTGCGTTTATGTTTGGTATTATATTTATTACTCAAACCAATACGAACAAACATCTTTCAAAAGATGCTCTTTAAAGGTGTATGACATTTATCTTCAGAGTCACTTGCCACTAATAACGTGCTTCTTAAGAGCAAAAAAGAATTAGCTGCAAATGAGCTCGACTTAAGCTGTAAATGTGTTTCTAGAGCTCATTATTAAAAAAAGGAGCCACTTTTTTCGACTTCATCGTAATGTCAACTTTGATCAAAATCCCGAGGCCGATAATACCTATATATCGCAAGTAAAAACAATATTAAAACAAATTCATGGTCTTTAGCATAACATGCATCAAATCAATACAGTGTGTAGGTTGGGTCAAAAGAAGAAAAATATTGTATGGAAAGGGGCGTCTACCTCTCTCCGTTTCTATGGGAGGGGCAATTTTCAAAAAAAAAACTTGAAATAGAAAAAGAACCATACACAAATAATGGCACCATCTGCATTAAAATCCTATACCTTTTCTTAAAGCCAGAAATCCATTCTTGAATTTTCTTTTTAAATAAAGTTGTTTTAATCAATAGTTTTTGAAAAATTTAGTTCTTAGCACCAAAAAAAAATGAGGCTTTTTTTTTTCCAAATTTTAGGTTACTAAGCAGTATTTTTGTTTTTTATATTCCATGCTCTTATCAATTTATAGTCAAACACTGAAAGGAGACAGCTTTGTGTTAGATCCGGTTGTTGTTCCTTTGAAAAGTAGCCCTTGGAATGAATACAACTATTACCAAAAGGTAATTCATGAAGGACTTTTATTTCCTGTTAAATATCAATAATTATATATATATATATTGTGTTTTTATTGTGTTATTTTAACTTACATTTAGTTTTCTTTTATAATTCTTTTATTCTTCTTTTATTCTTCTTTATTTTTTTATTTCTTAATAACATATGTATATGATTTGTGATGTGCTTTGTCTGGTGTAATTTTTCTGATGTGATGGCTGCTCGTTAAATGCGGAAATTGCATGCGTCTCGTTTCGCACTTGCAATATTTCTGTTTTTAAAGATGGATGCCAAGTGCATCCGGTCGTTCGGTGGCATTGCCGGATTTGACAACACTCCCCCCTGTAAAGGCGGTTTTTTGGATCGGCTTTTCATCGTCGTCGTCAAATCGACCAATGTCCAGTACTGCAAGCTTAGCTGTAGGTCGGGTATAAACTCCGGTTGTTGTCTTCACCACTGCGCTTCTTATCTGGCCATCTTTGCCCGGTATTGTTTTAAGAATAGTTCCTTTTGGCCAGGTGTTTCTCGGGTTGTCAGGGTCTGCTATGATGACGACGTCTCCCTCTCTGATCGGCTTAGTCAATGAAAACCATTTTGTGCGTCTTGTGAGATCTGGTAGGTACTCACTGACCCACCGACGCCAAAAACGATTCGCAAACTGTGAACTGATCAACCAGTTTCTTTTTAACAGAGAGCCATCGTCGTTTAGCTCTCCAAATGTTTATTCGCCGTTGGAAGAGCCCAACAAAAAATGGTTGGGAGTCAAAGCTTCCTCATTACTATCACCTAAGGGAACGTAAGTAAGAGGCAGTGTTAATAATTCTCTCTACCTCTGCAAGCATAGTTACCAAAAGTACATCTGAAGGGTTTCTTGTTGGTGTTATAAAACTTAAAGTTCTCTTCACTGATCTAATCAGCCTTTCCCTTTCCTTCAACTCATTGCTGGCACCCCGAAAATTTGTCCCATTGTCACTGTTAATTTCTAAGGGCCAACCTCTTCGACTTACAAACCTCTTAAGTGCCATTATACAGGAATCTGTGGTGAGTGAATGTGCCACTTCGATATGAACTGCGCGTATTGTCATGCATGTAATGAGAACTCCCCATCGCTTTTCTGAACGTCTACCCACTGTCACAAACATTGGGCCAAAGTAGTCGATTCCGATGAATGAAAAGGGTCTGGTGAATGACTGCAGCCTCCCTGATGGTAGGTCACCCATTATTGGCGGCTGGGGAAGACATTTTATATTCTTGCAAAATTGGCATTTTTTTTTTATTTTTGGAAGAAGAGCTCGAAGTTTTGGTATAAAGTACTTTTGTCGCAGTTCGTTTATAACTGTTTCATCGTTTTGATGGCAGAACCTCTTGTGATAGGATCGGACTATGAGTTCACTTATGTAATGCAGGTTCGGTAGGATAATTGGACGCTTTGTGTTGAGTGGTACCCCGTAAGCTGCATCTATTCTACCTTTTACTCTCATGAGTTGTCATCCAGGTATGGGGTAAGTTTGTAGATTGTGTTTGTGCGTTCGACTCCTACTTTTTTGCCTTTAATGTCCTTTTGAATTGATTAAATGATCAAGATCTCTTCGGAAAAGACTTCACTTTGGCAAACTTTGAGTAAGTAGTTTTCAGCTTTGTAAAGGTCATCCCAGATAAGGAATTTTTCTGTATTTAATTTTAACCTTTTTGATATGAGATTTCTGACATACCGAAATATTTGCGCTGTTACACGTAGCAGTCGGACCCATTTACTGAAACGCAATACATCAATTATCTCCATAACTCTATCTACGCGAAGAAAAGTGACGTGTCTTATTTCTTCTGCTGTAGGTTCTGTACTTACGAATTCACTCGGCCACTGGTAAATAGGATCGTAAAGGAAGTTTGGTCCTTTGTACCATCGACTTTTCGATCGAAAGTCATGATTGCACTGCCATTTTGTTGCTTCATCAGCTACGTTCGCCTTGCTTTGAATCCATCTCCAATTTTTTGCTTCAGTTTCTTCCAAACTTTCTCCTACGCGAAATGCCACGAACTGTTTATACCTTCCGTTATCCGAGTTTATCCAGTTTAAAACTGTCTTTGAGTCGGACCAAAAATATTTGTCTTTAATTTGTAGTGTGTGGCTGTTGGCTATTGATTTACCTAGCCTCACTCCCAATACGGCCGCTTCTAATTCCAGTCTTGGAATCGACATCATTTTCAGCGGGGCTTCTTTGGTCTTGGCGGCAACTAGAGAAATTTCGACAGAGTCTTCATCTGAGAATCGAAAATATACAACTGCAGCGTAGGCCGTTTCGCTGGCGTCTACGAATACGTGCATTTGTACTGTGAGTCTTTCAGTAAATGCAAGGTCTTTAAGGTATCGTCTCTCAATAGTTATGTTTTTTATATCTGGTATAAATTTTTTCCACCTGCACCATTATTCAAAATGTTGCTGCTGAATTTTTTCATCCCAGGCCACCGCCGAAATCCATACTTCTTGAAGTAAAATCTTTAGTAAGATTAAAAAGTTTACGATCAAGTCTGAGGGGTCAAAGACTGACATTAAAACTTTCAGAAGTTCCCTTTTCGTCGGCCAGTTTTCAGCCGGTATTACGGGTTTTGATGTGTGAGATTTAACTGCAAATGAAAATTTGTCAGTCGAAGGACACCACCACATTCCAAGCATCTTCATAACCGGATAGTAGATGCCAGTTGCTAAACTTCTTCTCGTAACAGGCGGACTTTTCTCCAAGACTATTAAGAACCTTTTCGGAGTTCGATAAAAAGTTTCTTATGTCGAAACCCGCTTGGGAATGAATAAAGATGACGTTTTTCGCTAGTTCTACTGCTTCTTCTTCTGAATTGACGCTATGTAGGTAGTCGTCTACGTAGTGGTTCTCGATGATTCCCTTGACTGCTCTCGGATACTTGGTCTGAAAATTCTTCGCATTTGTATTTTTTACGTATTGAGCACAGAAGGGCGAACAAGTCGACCCAAATGTCATTACCTGCATGACGTACTCTTCGATTTCATCGGTTTCTGTACTCCGCCACAAGAAACGTTGAGCGTGCTGATCATCGCTTCCTATCCAAACCTGATGAAACATCTCTTCAATGTCGGCACATATGGCTATCTTGCGTTCTCTGAACTTCATTAGCACCGAAAGCAAAGCTGGTACAATGTCTGGACCAGAGAGAAGCATTGCGTTGAGAGAGACGCCGTTGACCGTTGCAGCTGCATCCCACACTATTCTTACCTTTCCTGGTTTGTTTTGGTTAATGACTGGGAATATTGGCAAATACCAAGTCCGTTGTGAATTGTGATCCCGTATTTACTTCATCTTTCTTCAACTTCCTTGCATATTGTTTTCGTACGTAGTCTTGTATCTGCTTGTCCAAATTCTCTTTGAGGGTCTGATTGCAGGAAAGTCTTTTTTCTAACTGTTTAAGTCTTCTCTCAGCCATTGGACGACTATCAGGCATTTGATTTACTGTTCCTTTCCATAATAGGGGAACTACAAAATTATTTGCCTCTGCCCGTCTTGTCATATTTTGAGATATTATTGAAATTGCCTTTTCATCGTCAGCTGAGCGTACAATTTTTTTAACATTTATGTCTTCTAAGTCTATGGCAATGAATTCTTTGAATAGCGTCGTCAGCTTGTCTTCTTCAACGTCCTGGCAGTCACAATTGTGATAATTTTGGTAATTCTGTGACGCTTTTACATTTTTTCCGAGATTATGTGTGCAGGATCCGTACACCGTCCATCCTAACCGTGTCTTCGATGCGACTGGTTCATTTGATCTTCCTTCATGTGACCGGAGAGGAATACTTAGCTTCAATTGATCAAGACCCAGCAAAAGTCGTGGCTTCGCATTATTTTACGATTGGATTGGAAGATTTTTAAGGTGGCTCTGTCTTCGACATAATTCTTCAGCGTTGATACTCTGTTTTGGTAAGTTAAGAGACTTGACTGTGTGTAGGTTGGAGAGTTCATATTTTTTCCTTGAAGAAATAGAGGATATCTGCAGATTTATCACGTCGTCGTCCATTTTAAACATAGTGGTTGGGGTTCTCCGCGGACGTTTAACTGCGTTGCTATCTCCTCATCTATTAAGGAAATAGACGAGCCATCGTCCAAAAACGCGTAAGTATCAATCTTGTTAACGCCATTGTACAGTGTCACTGGAACAATTCTAAAGAGAATGCAGCATTTTTCCAACCTGTGATAACAATTCACTCTTGCCGTAGGATTTACTATTGGTGCCTCGCGCATTTTATGGAGGAGTCTATGGTGTTTGAAAGTGCATCCATCTACACCGCATTCTTTTAATAAACGGCAACGGTTTCTCCCATGTCTGCGAAGGCACGTTCTACAAAAGAAGAATCGACTAATAGCATTCCATCTATCATTAAGGTTTATAGCCAAACCACAACCACGCGTCAGGTCGCTCTGACTTTGACATATTGAATAGAAACAATGGGCTCATATGAAGCAATCTGAAATGTTACCTCACGCTTCGCGTTCGCTTTAGATCGTAAATATCGTAAGCCGGAGCGCAACGCCCGAATAGATCTATTTTCTATTCTGGTCGCGCTTTGACAGCTCAACAAACAACAATCAATTTTTTTTATTTGCTATTCCATTTCTTTCGGATGTGAAAGTTTTTATTAAAATAAAAATACAAAAATATGTTATTTCAGTAAAACCATTGGAATATTTGTGTGTGAGTGACTAAAATAAGTGTTAAATGCAACAATTGCTGTATTAAAAATTAAATTATTCCTATGTACGTGTGGTTTATTAAATTGTGGTTCAAGATCCAGATTCAATTGAATATTATGGATTCTTGGAAATAAATTTGAATGATTTTATTATTCTAAAAGATACACACATCCACGTAGGTAAGGTTTAATTAATTGGATAGAATAAAAACATAACAAATAAATCATATTTAAAGTGAAATCTGTTTGTGTTTTATTCATTTCACTCTAAAAAAAAAAAAAAAAATGTTTTGCTGCTCAACAGCTGTTTTAGAAGTACCCTTGTTTGGTTGGACTTATTTGATTAAGGCAATTTTTGTCTGGTTCCGGAGAGTGAATTTTCTCTGGTTTTTGTACCTGTAATGCCGACTTCTCACTTGTCTGATTTTGTGTGTTAGGAAAAACAACATAAGATCCGACTTTTACAGGTAGATGACTGTTTTAATTTGCAAAATGGCGCCAGTAGTGTAAAGAAATAGATACGAGTAGATACAAATAAAACAAACAAATGGAAAAAAGAGAGAGGTATATAACAACGTTGTCACTGGGATCGTTGTTTTATCTCTTCGTATTACAGTTTTGAGTGAATTGTTCACAGGCAGAGGCATTTTATTCCGTTTTGTGAATTTTTCAATAGGAATAGAAAGAAAAAAAAATTAAATGTTTGTAGGTAATTGTTCTGGTACTTTTACCTAACTACAATACATACATTTTTCGATAGTTTTCTTTAATAATGAAATTTGTTCGAAATGTCGAAACAAAATCTAGTTTATGTTTTGTGTGAACGGATTTCATGATCTTGTTGCCGAAATCCAAGATTTTGTGAAAACCATGTAATGGTGAATTTACATTCATCTTCATGCGAGTACTGTAAAAAAAGGATGTAAGATTAAAATTTACATTTTTTGAATAGAGAGAAAGGACCAACATGTTCATCTTCGAAAATTGAAACATCTCTTATGAGTTTTGTTCCATTTTTCAACGTTTCTTGACCAATTTAATCGATGCAAGAGTTACAAATTGTATAGGCACTGGATTTGATCTGTGAAAATAAAATACAACTAGTAATAATAATAATAGAAATAATAATTAAATATTTTTCACATCCCGATTGCAAATATAAAGTCATTCTTCGAATTACTTGTCAAAGTTCAATATGCTTTAATTTTTTTTGTTTTTGTAAACTAGCATTGTGTCAATGTGGTAAGACGGTTGTTTCATATTTCATTGAAATCAAAAAGAAAACATCGACATTAGTAAATACGTTCATTGGAAAAGCAATTTATTTCAATTGTTGTTAGTACCTAATTGAAACCATAAAAACAGGGACATTTTTGGTTCCCTAGTATCTGCGAAGAATTTGCGCAGTGTTATTTTAAGGAAACAGAACTTTTATTCTCTCATATCTCAACGCCCGAGGTTTGAAGCTACATTACGTTTTGCAAATTCCTAAGGTCGCGCTTTATGACACATGATATCGTAAAAAATCGTAAAGTCGGTGAAAAGCCTGTCGAAAGCCCGAGTGCCCGAAGCGTGGTTGTGGTTTGGCCATAAGCTTAAAAATTTTTGGCAAAATTCAAGTGAACTACAGTTAAGGTCACATAGTGCACACTTTTGTATTCGTTGAAGCTGATGGCTGTGATGTTGATGGCTGCGACTTCGTTGGTGACGATTGCGTTTCGGATCTCTGGTGTACGTTCAAGGAAGACTTTTGAGAAATTCGTTCGGTTTTGTTTGAAAAATTGGTAGCGTTCAAGGGCATGACCTCGGATGCTGAGTGCGTAACGTTCTCCAGCCAGTCACTGAACGTCAAAAGATTCACAATACTTAAGTTTTTTCAAAATTCGCCCCAGTTTAAACGAATCGGAGGTGGTAGCCTTTCCGTAAGTTCACGAAGAAGCGATGGATTCGGTAAATGATCATGCAGTCCAGTACGGAAAGAGAAAAGCGTATTAGTGTTTGAAGCTTTTCCATGCGTGGTGCTGGTTTTTTTCGAATTTTGTCTATGAGACTGTCGATTATAGCTTCGGGCCGGACGTAGAGCATCTGAAGTGATTTCATGGCCGCTGGAACTTGCTCTGGTAGAAAAAGCCTGACACCAACTGTTCTCAACGCGTCATCCTTCAAGCAGTGTTGTAGTCGGCTTAAATTGTCTGTGTTGGTATACCCGCATGATATTGTGGTATAATTAAACCAACTTATAAATCTTGGCCATTCATCGACTGAACGTAACGACCTCCTTTGACATAAGCTGCCTCGCTGCCAGTTGCTGTTTAATCAGTGTTAGCGTTTCACACGATTTGCTGAAACTGAATTGGTTTGCTGTTGGCTTGTCGTTGGAGGATGCTTTGAAGTTCGGCGTGGGTGTGGCTGGAATATGCAGGACACTATGCTGTTGCATGGTTGACACAAGTGGTTGTGACCAAATGTGTTATTCCATCCACTTTCTTCCCGAGTGCCAATGAATAAATTTGACTTTGCCGCCGTTGTCGCTGCCGATTCATGTTCGTTCGATCGCTGTTGCGCTATATAGCTAAATTGATCTGAGTTGTTACTGTTAGCTTCGGCTTCGACATCCAGCTCCTTCATCAAGGCATACTTCTTCTTGATGTATTCTTTATCGCGCTGTGCTTGCAACTGCCATTCTTCCTCTAGCTGTTGTAACAGCAATGACACTCTTTTGTTTGCAGACGTGGTGGACTTTTGCGAAGATATTCGGCAGCATTCTTGTTGGTTAATGATGATGTACACTTTGTTAGATTGTCTTGTTCCTCCGTCTGTTTCGGTAGTGGCTTAGAAGGCGGTTGAGGGTGGGGCTCTGACGTCTCGAGGTTTTTGTCGACTATCGATGACGGTGGTGAGAGTGACTAAAATAAGTGTTAAATGCAACAATTGCTGTATTAAAAATTAAATTATTCCTATGTACGTGTGGTTTATTAAATTGTGGTTCAAGGTCCAGATTCAATTGAATATTATGGATTCTTGGAAATAAATTTGAATGATTTTATTATTCTAAAAGATACACACATCCATGTAGGTAAGGTTTAATTAATTGGATAGAATAAAAACATAACAAATAAATCATATTTAAAGTGAAATCTGTTTGTGTTTTATTCATTTCACTCTAAAATAAAAAAAAAAAATGTTTTGCTGCTCAACAGCTGTTTTAGAAGTACCCTTGTTTGGTTGGACTTATTTGATTAAGGCAATTTTTGTCTGGTTCCGGAGAGTGAATTTTCTCTGGTTTTTGTACCTGTAATGCCGACTTCTCACTTGTCTGATTTTGTGTGTTAGGAAAAACAACATAAGATCCGACTTTTACAGGTAGATGACTGTTTTAATTTGCAAAATGGCGCCAGTAGTGTAAAGAAATAGATACGAGTAGATACAAATAAAACAAACAAATGGAAAAAAGAGAGAGGTATATAACAACGTTGTCACTGGGATCGTTGTTTTATCTCTTCGTATTACAGTTTTGAGTGAATTGTTCACAGGCAGAGGCATTTTATTCCGTTTTGTGAATTTTTCAATAGGAATAGAAAGAAAAAAAAATTAAATGTTTGTAGGTAATTGTTCTGGTACTTTTACCTAACTACAATACATACATTTTTCGATAGTTTTCTTTAATAATGAAATTTGTTTGAAATGTCGAAACAAAATCTAGTTTATGTGTTGTGTGAACGGATTTCATGATCTTGTTGCCGAAATCCAAGATTTTGTGAAAACCATGTAATGGTGAATTTACATTCATCTTCATGCGAGTACTGTAAAAAAAGGATGTAAGATTAAAATTTACATTTTTTGAATAGAGAGAAAGGACCAACATGTTCATCTTCGAAAATTGAAACATCTCTTATGAGTTTTGTTCCATTTTTCAACGTTTCTTGACCAATTTAATCGATGCAAGAGTTACAAATTGTATAGGCACTGGATTTGATCTGTGAAAATAAAATACAACTAGTAATAATAATAATAGAAATAATAATTAAATATTTTTCACATCCCGATTGCAAATATAAAGTCATTCTTCGAATTACTTGTCAAAGTTCAATATGCTTTAATTTTTTTTGTTTTTGTAAACTAGCATTGTGTCAATGTGGTAAGACGGTTGTTTAATATTTCATTGAAATCAAAAAGAAAACATCGACATTAGTAAATACGTTCATTGGAAAAGCAATTTATTTCAATTGTTGTTAGTACCTAATTGAAACCATAAAAACAGGGACATTTTTGGTTCCCTAGTATCTGCGAAGAATTTGCGCAGTGTTATTTTAAGGAAACAGAACTTTTATTCTCTCATATCTCAACGCCCGAGGTTTGAAGCTACATTACGTTTTGCAAATTCCTAAGGTCGCGCTTTATGACACATGATATCGTAAAAAATCGTAAAGTCGGTGAAAAGCCTGTCGAAAGCCCGAGTGCCCGAAGCGTGGTTGTGGTTTGGCCATAAGCTTAAAAATTTTTGGCAAAATTCAAGTGAACTACAGTTAAGGTCACATAGTGCACACTTTTGTATTCGTTGAAGCTGATGGCTGTGATGTTGATGGCTGCGACTTCGTTGGTGACGATTGCGTTTCGGATCTCTGGTGTACGTTCAAGGAAGACTTTTGAGAAATTCGTTCGGTTTTGTTTGAAAAATTGGTAGCGTTCAAGGGCATGACCTCGGATGCTGAGTGCGTAACGTTCTCCAGCCAGTCACTGAACGTCAAAAGATTCACAATACTTAAGTTTTTTCAAAATTCGCCCCAGTTTAAACGAATCGGAGGTGGTAGCCTTTCCGTAAGTTCACGAAGAAGCGATGGATTCGGTAAATGATCATGCAGTCCAGTACGGAAAGAGAAAAGCGTATTAGTGTTTGAAGCTTTTCCATGCGTGGTGCTGGTTTTTTCGAATTTTGTCTATGAGACTGTCGATTATAGCTTCAGGCCGGCCGTAGAGCATCTGAAGTGATTTCATGGCCGCTGGAACTTGCTCTGGTAGAAAAAGCCTGACACCAACTGTTCTCAACGCGTCATCCTTCAAGCAGTGTTGTAGTCGGCTTAAATTGTCTGTGTTGGTATACCCTCATGATATTGTGGTATAATTAAACCAACTTATAAATCTTGGCCATTCATCCACTGAACGTAACGACCTCCTTTGACATAAGCTGCCTCGCTGCCAGTTGCTGTTTAATCAGTGTTAGCGTTTCACACGATTTGCTGAAACTGAATTGGTTTGCTGTTGGCTTGTCGTTGGAGGATGCTTTGAAGTTCGGCGTGGGTGTGGCTGGAATATGCAGGACACTATGCTGTTGCATGGTTGACACAAGTGGTTGTGACCAAATGTGTTATTCCATCCACTTTCTTCCCGAGTGCCAATGAATAAATTTGACTTTGCCGCCGTTGTCGCTGCCGATTCATGTTCGTTCGATCGCTGTTGCGCTATATAGCTAAATTGATCTGAGTTGCTACTGTTAGCTTCGGCTTCGACATCCAGCTCCTTCATCAAGGCATACTTCTTCTTGATGTATTCTTTATCGCGCTGCGTTGTGCTTGCAACTGCCATTCTTCCTCTAGCTGTTGTAACAGCAATGACACTCTTTTGTTTGCAGACGTGGTGGACTTTTGCGAAGATATTCGGCAGCATTCTTGTTGGTTAATGATGATGAACACTTTGTTAGATTGTCTTGTTCCTCCGTCTGTTTCGGTAGTGGCTTAGAAGGCGGTTGAGGGTGGGGCTCTGACGTCTCGAGGTTTTTGTCGACTATCGATGACGGTGGTGAGGGTTGGGCAGTGACGATAGGGTTTGTATCATTTTGAACCTTTTCGATTGACGAGGTTCGACACTTGACACAATTCCACTCATGGTCCTCAATCTCGTCGCTGACTCCCACGCAAATGTAGTGGTACCACTCGTCACACGTGTCGCGTTGAACCATTTCATCATCGTCTTCATTTTCGCATGCCTTGCAGTTATTTGGCATGTTCGAGGTTTTGGTGGTGCGGCGTTACACAAAGCCAGAGAGAATAACTTAACAAATTGCTTTGACTTACCTTGCGTTCCCTTGGTTTGATTCTCAGTCTTTTGAACTTTGGCTTTGGTGATGATTTGTTGCGTCTTGCGAAGATATAGGCCAAAACTAAATGAAATAAAAGAATGTTGTTCCTTTGAAAAGTAGCCCTTGGAATGAATACAACTATTTTTGGTAATTCATGAAGGACTTTTATTTCCTGTTAAATATCAATAATTATATATATATATGTATTGTGTTTTATTGTGTTATTTAAACTTACATTTAGTTTTCTTTTAAAATTCTTTTATTCTTCTTTATTTTTTTATTGCTTAATAAGATATGTATATGATTTGTGATGTGCTTTGTCTGGCGCCAAACGCAACATGGTCAAAAATCAAAAAATATAACTCGAAATTTTGCGGTTTTTTCAGTTACTGGCGATTTTAACTTTCATAGACTTTATTCTACGATTTAAAACTCATTATGACACGGTTATGGATTTTTCCTTTTTAGTATGAAATTTTGAACGACTGGTACAAGCCTGTCATTCTCGCTTTAATTGGAGATTGGATCTAAAGATATAAGCATTTGAAAGAAAGCAAATCGGGTGTATTTCAATTTTACATCTTTTTGAGCCAATTTGTTATTGTATAGCTTGAACCAAATCACTTGGCCAACGGTCGGTTGCGCAGAGAGAGGATTTAGGAGAACAAAAATTGTGCGCAAGATATTTAATGAGTAAAGTGAGCGAAGCTATAAGCAAAACTCAGTGATTTTAGTATTTTTTTTGTGTATCTGCAGAGAAATTAAAAGAGAGCTGCGCAGTAAAATGGCCAAGTGCTTTGGTTCAAGCTATATCGACAATTCACACGTATTCACGGACAGTGAATTTAAGAGAGTTTTCTCTTACTGTACTCAAATAAAATTTGCGGGTGTTTTAGGCAAGGGGGGTACGAGTCGGTTCTCCAGATAATATACATACTCTAAGGTCAATCTTGTAGATACCTATCATTTGATTGAGAATGACTTGAAAGAACGAAACATAATCGTTCAATGAACGATTGGATTGAATTGGGATCCGTTCATGTACGGCAAGGGTCACAATCACAAAGACCAAGTCTATCTAATTGACAATTGACAACGTGAATGATTGGATTTTTGTCAATCAAAAAAGTTCATTTAATTTAATTACACAAACAAAAAACATCTTGCAGAAAGTTTTAGGGGTGTGATTGCAAAGTTGATGCCTATTTTTGAGATATTTTGAGATTTGAGAAATTGCAAAGCAGACATTTTTTCCTTGAAAAAACTACAATTTCTTGACGGCTGATACTTTTTTCTGTTAAAAGTCAATTTACTTTGAACATAATGATTGAAATAATGATTGATTTCAAAGATAGAATATTAGAACCAATCAATCATTGATCTTTTAAAATAAACGATTGGCATTTGGCACAGCTCTAGAAGGGATGGATACTGATGAGCGATGGTGCGTCATTTACAATGTATGTTTTGAATTATGCTCATCTCAACATAGTAACCATTACTGGCTGAACACAATGCCCTGCTGCAACTGGAATCGGAGCCGGACCTTCAACTGCTTTCAAAAAATGTCGTACGTCGTTTTTTTTAACTGACCACAATGAGCTGTACAGCTTTTTGTATATTTCAAAGAAAAAAAACAGCCACGAGTTTATTATTCACTGTTCTTATTTCCAATAGTTTTCTTTTAATTAATAATTTTTTTCGCGACACAAATAAGCACTAAAAACTGCAATATATTTTTCCGGCTTCTTTTTTCTTCATATAAATTGAAACGTCAAAAATGCTGTACATGAAAAGTTAAAAGTTGGCGAACCTTTGCGGCTCCGACTGCAGCTCCGTCTGCAGTTGCATTCCATTCTGCTCGTAGCATTGATTTTGTGTGTATTTAATATTTTGACAGATGTTCCAGCTCCGACTCCGGCTACGACTCCGTCGCATTGTGTTCAGCCAGTTACCATTCACAATTGTAAGGAGTTCTTTTTCAGTGGATTTTACGAAGGAACTTTTGTAATTTGAAGCTTTTGAGAACAAATTTAAAAGTTGAGTATGTGGTGTTGTCGCTTTGCTTTTTCCTTTTTATTTATTTTTTTTTCTGGAGAATCCACTAAATTGCAGTTAAAAATTGTTGGCTTTTAGAAGAAAAGCGTTATCATTGTACGAGGTTTTGAAACATTCACAGTGCATTTCGTGATCATATTCTTTAGAAAAGGTGTTTGGAAGTGATATTGTTTTTAATTAATATTTGATATGGTTTTCTTTAAGGTAATAAAGAAGTAATATTGTATTTAATTGATACAAATATGTATGTATCTATAAAAAAGATATAACACACAATTGTGTTTTTATAATTGTATTTATTTATATAGTAAGCGTAATGTTTTTGTTTCCTTGTTTCGTATTCGTCGGTATTAAATTAATGGTAACTCTACGCACTTTTGTCTCACATTTGCGGAGTTTTGTATTGTAAACAACGGAAACCCTATGAGATCTTTAAAAAGAGACAGTATTATGCAATGCAAGAACAAAACATTATGAAGACGATAAAAAATCATCTGAATCAGAACCTTCTTGCTCGACATACAAGAAAAGAAAAGAAAATGCTAATTCAAAACAGGGACGGCAACAAACCGGAATAAACGACTTTTTCAAAAATGGTCGATCAGAATCACTGACTTCACCTGCAAACGAGGAATAGCAACAAACTGAACTTGACAAAACAACCTCGAGTATCAAGAAAGACCAAGAAAATGAACAAAAAACTTCGATTACCTCCTCAAGCCGGCTTGCCACCGTGAGGAATGTAGGTTTAACCCCCCAAAACACTTGACTTAACTAACGATACCAACAAAAAATAGCCTTAACATATGCGCATTTAATGTGAGAACATTATCGACAGACCAAAAAAAGGAAGAACTAAAACTGGCCTTAGAAAACATTGAATGGGACATTATAGAATTATCTGAGGCAAAAATATATGGACAACAAATAGTTGAAAATGACACCAGAATACTTTGCACTATAGGAGAAACGAAAGGCCTATATGGACTCGGTTTTCTAATAAAAAAAGACTTAAAAAAATACATATATGACGTACGTTTCTTCAATGAAAGGATTTGTAGTATTACTCTACAAATAAAAAACACAAAACTGACCATCATACAAGTTTATGCTCCAACAAATAAAGCCACCGCCGAAGAAATGGACATATTCTATGACAATCTTGAAAGTGTACCAAACAACAAAAACGGAGGTAATGTACATTATTGGTGACTTTAACGCAAGGATGGGAAAACAAGACATAGGAGAAGAACATATTATTGGACAATTCGGATATGGAGAAAGAAACAGAAGAGGAGTAAAACTAATCAAATGGATGCAAGAACTAAACTTGACCTTTGCAAATTCATATTTAAAAAGACAAATATAAATGGACATGGTTATCGCTAGACGGAAAAACAAAAAACGAAATAGATCTTATATTGACAAATAAAATTAAAACGATAATGGATGTTTCAACACTACATTCATTCAAATTCGACAGCGACCATAGAATGGTAAGAGCAAAAATAAGAATCAACCATTGTACATAGAATAGGAATCAACAAAAATACTTCACACCAAAAGAAATAAAGACAGAACAGAAGAGAGCATATAACGAACAACTTGACAATAAAATAAGATACAACTTTCACTGCAGAAAACATTCAACATACTTATGACATCCTGGAGAATATCATCAAAAGCTCAGCAAAATGCATAATCATGAAGAAAAAAAAACCCAAAAAACTGACAAAATTTCACAGACAGAACACAAAAATATTTATCAACAAAAGAGAATACCTAAACAAGACCTGACAGAAACTGAAAAACAAGAACTAAAGGAATTGCGAAAAACTATAAAAATAAATGCTAAAAATGACATAAATACATACAATGAGACGAGAATAAAAGATATAATAAAAGAAATAAAATCTATTAAAAAGGCTAAACAATTTCTATGTGAAGAAAAAGATTGGATAATATCAATGAAAAATAAATCAAAACAGAAAACAAAGAGAATGGACATATGTAAATGAGGCAGCAACTGAGTTTTTTGAAAAATTATTCACATCAATGGACCTTTCAATGGGCAACATGTATTTGGAGAACAATTTAATTGACGTTTCGATAGTTTTAACGAAAGAGATATAAAGTCCATTATTGACAGCTTGGGAAACGAAAAAAGTGCAGGAAGTGACGACATAGAAGCAGAAATTCTTAAATTCGGAAAAGAGTCACTTACCCCAATACTAACTAAGCATTAAAAAAATGCTATCATAAGAACTCAACAAATACCAAGACAATGGAAGCACAGTGTCATTATATTGCTACACAAAAAAGGGGACAAGCGAGATATAAACAACTACAGACCAATCAGCTTAATATCGACAATTTATAAACTCTTTTCGAAAGCATTATATAAAGAAGTTAAAGACACACTAAATGACAAACAGCCGAGAGAGCAAGCTGGATTTCGAGAGGGTTTTTCAACTACAGACCACCTCCAGACACCATGAATCAACTCATAGAAAAGTATATAGAATACAACAAACCACTATACCTCTTATTTATTGACTTCAGCAAGGCCTTTGACACTGTAGAGCACACAAGTATATGGACAGCACTGAGAAATCAAAACATTAATCCGACTTTCATCCAAACTTTGATGAATTTGTACTATAACAATATTGCAAAAGTAAAAACGGACAAAATCGGACGAGAATTCATCATACAAAGGGGGGTTCGACAAGGAGACCCCGTTTCTCCGCCTCTATTTTCATCAGTACTCGAGGACATTTTTCGCAAGCTCAACTGGACCAATAGATTTGGAATAAACATATGGGGAGAGAGACTGAGCAACCTGAGATTTGCAGATGACATTGTTTTGCTTTCCGAAACACCAGAAGACATAGAACAAATGTTAAAGGAACTTTCCAGGGAATGTAAAATACATGGACTAAGATTAAACCTAAACAAAACCAAAGTCATGACGAACCACATAAGGAAGGACATCTTGCTTGAAAATGAAAAAAATTGACTTTGTTGATGATTACGTTTACCTCGGACAGCTGAAATCATTTAAAAAACAAGAAGAAAAGGAAATCGACCTACGTATAACGAATAGTTGGAAGCAATTTTGGAATGTAAAACAGTTTTTGGACTCAAAGGTTGGAAAAGACACACAAAAATACATCCTGGACTCCACAATACTTCCTGTTATGACATACGGATTACAATCAATGGGACTCACATCAAATTCACTCGACAAACTAAGAAAATGTCAAGTAAAAATGGAAAGACGATTACTCAATATAAGGACAGTTCAAAGAATAAGAAACGAAGAAATCAGAAGAAGAACTAACATAACAGACATAATTCAACGAATAAAACAATTAAAATGGAGCTGGACAGGTCACATTTCAAGAACGCCAGACAACAGATGGACGAAAGTAATAACCTATTGGACCCCACCAAACGAATCAAGACCGAGAGGAAGACCAAATAAGAGATGGATGGACGATCTTAGATATTTCAACGGCAACTGGTATAACGACGCAAAAAACAGAGATCTATGGGCAGCAATGGGGGAGGCTTATGCCAGATATGCCTAATATGAACTAAATAATTTATAACGAAATATGTACTTACACTAAAGAAACACTAAATTTGATTTTTAAAACAAGAATTTTTATATTAAACATAATAATTTATTAATGTATTTAAAAATTTTTTTGGTAAATAAAGCTTCTTATAATAATAATAATAATATTTCTTTCAATTTGAGACTAAAAACGTTTCTTTAGACCCAATACATAATTTTCAAAATACAGAATGTAGGTATGTATTTGACAGAAAGGAAAAATAATAAAAAAAAAATATTTTCATGATCAATCGATCAACATTGTTCCTTCGTCGTTATCTTCGATGTCATAGTTATTCGCATTTGCTTCACTTTGGGTCACGTATGCAAGTGTTTGAATATTTCTGTCCAGAGATTTGAAATTGAAATCTTGTCTTTTCTCCACTTTCTTATTTTATCGTCACAGCAATAGTTTTCAATATATTTACGCGTATTCCGCATTCAATTTAGATACATTTTTTTTTGCGTCGTATAATTTGAGGTCATTGGGTACGTTCAATGCATTACGTTTTAGATGAAAGTTGTTTGTGGTGGGGGAAGTGCCAAATCAGCTGAAGCACTGCACATAAAAGTTGAACTTTATAATTTTCGTCTTGTTGGTGGATGATTTTTTTAGTTTTCGTCATGAAAATTCAATACTAATTTATTGTTTATTGTTAATGATCCTGAACTTTGCAGACAGTGCGTCCGCTGAAGTTTGAACAACCACCAAAGTCGTAATACTTGTTCGATTTAAAAAAAATTGTTTAGTTAATTTTTAAATCAACAATTTTTTATATTGATGTTTGGAAAGTTTTTCTATAATTTTGTAGGCCATATGTACATCAATAAAATGAAATGAAATAATGAAAACAATAAAACCTGTTGCTGATTTAGTTACATATAATTTCATCCTCATCAACTACTCACGCTCAATGTTCCATAAATTGATAAGATTAGGGAATTACCAAAAAACTCATTGCAAGTGGCAGAATCATATTCTAATTCAATGAGTATTTGCTTCTCTTTAGCTGCTGGTGGTGATAATAATTTGTCTTTATTACAACGCACGTTATTCGATTTCGATTGATTTCGATGGCCGTGACTGGTATGTGAATAGGTATGTAAAAAAACGGCAGCTTCAAGAAGAGAACAACAATTCAGAGTTTTTTCAATAATTTTGTAAATCCGTGTCTTATATTGATTATATCGTCGCATTCGTTGGTTTTCAAATAATTCGAAAAATTTTTCACGAGCTAGTTTTTTCGAAGCCCGAAAAAAGGATAACCCTGCGAAAAAAAGGATTCATATCAGGCTTTGGTATAGATGATGCTGTCAAATCCAAGATCATCTGTCTCAAGCTGTGTTTTTGTTGTTAAAGTAGACGCTCTATATAGTGAAGTAATTAAAACTGTTCACTATTTCGAGAGAGAAATTTAAAAGGTTTTCCAATGTGAATTTGATAAAAAATGAATATTTTTTTAAGAAGTTTTTTTTTTTTTTTTCTATATACTATCTACTGAAATACATCAGCCAAGTAGAAGACTTAGCACTATTTTATTTGGACTTGATGAATAATTGATTCAAAATAGCTTTTAACGGCCTTTAGTCCTACAAAAATTTGGCGTTTCGTCCCGGCGATCTCACTTGGACTCATCAGTTGACTAGTGAGGGCCTTTGTCAATACGCAATTTTTTGTTAAGTTTAGTTCATCATACATAGATTTCGTGACGAATATCTAGTGTGAACTATATCCAACAAGACTAGAATTCCTAATCATTAAATTGGAAGTTTTTGTTTTTGTTTTTTGCCCGGGGCCGTGGCAATGTTTGAATATTTTTTTATTTATTAAAGCTTACAAAATTTTAGTTGGGTAAAAAAAAGAAAAACATTTCATAAAATTATAAATAACATACTTTATTACTCATAAAAAACGAAAAAGGAAATAAATGTATCTCCAAGTAGAAATTATTTTTTTTAAATAAGAATTCAATTTTTAAAAAAATGTTCACTTTTGTTTGGTTGTTTCTCAACTTAAAAATGGTATGCACTGCTTTTTCTTGCAAACGTTTTATAACTTCAATACATAATTTTGGGAAAACATTTGCAAACATGGTTATCTTTTCGAAATTTCAGCATTTGTTTTCACAATTATAATATGTCTCAAAAGTGGAAATACATCATCAACCTGTGTTATACTGCGGGTCAAGGGGATACCTTCTTTCCTGTCTGACTGTACGAAACACATAAATGAACAGTAAAATATCTTAAAAGAAAGTCTACAATGCTGTAAATGCGGTGCAGCTGGAATATTCTTGTAAAATATTGAAACAAAAATGTGTGTTCACCATATCGAAATACCTTTTGTTCACTATATATATATAATTTTGTGTGACCACCAAACTGGATAATTTACTCTTCCGAGATTCACTATATCGAGCGTCTACTGTATTTTTATTTTGTGATGGAGCTTTTTTTTGTGTGGTGTTATCACAAATAATTATATAAGATGTCTCACGCCCATAGAAAAAAGTGTCATACGAAACTGAAAATCCACATTTCAAGAAGCTTTTAACAAAGCTCTTTTCAAGGAATTATTTTAAGATCTGTATGCAGTGCTTTTTCTCTTCAAAATTTGTGTTCTCTCAACTCAACCAAAAAACATTTTTTTCTTGTTCCCATGCTTCTGTCTGTTTTTTTTGGTACACTTTATTTCAATCCAACGTCCCGCCACAATTTTAAAGTAAATTTGTTATGGAGAATGGAGATAGATTTCTTATAATGGGCGAGAAAAAAAAGTCATGTGTGTTGTGTATTCTGATTGTATGGATTGGTATTTTTTTTGTATATCCATGAAGGAATATTTTTGCAATTGTGTCCCATCCCATGAAGATTTTCTTGACGTCGCGTTGCATGAAGTCAAGGAATAAAGAAATCAGTGATTATGATGAGTTTTTAATTTTAAGATTTTTGTGACTGTTACAGGTGTCTACTTTTGTTATTTATAAGTGCGCTTGAGATTTTTATTTATTAAATGCCTCTTATAGGATATGAGGAAACTTATTAAATTCCTTAGATGATTTATTTAAAATAAAGTGGTCATATAAATGCAAACCTTTTACATTCTTTTTGATTAATGATTAGGTATGTCGTAGGTGTCTGGTGTGTACACAGGTTTGTTGATACTTTTACTGCAATTCTTGGATAATATAAACAAATTTCCGTGCTGGGATTTAAAGTGTTACCTTAGTACCTATACCTACATAGGGTTCATGACGTAATCTCGAAAAAAATTTTTTTTAATCCAGAATGAAGAAATCTCGAAAGACTAGGTAGGTACATATGTAGGTAGGTATATCTAGAAAAAAATAACAAAAACAAATATTTTTCGAGATGTTTTCTGTTACTTAAGGAGTTTAAGCTCAAATAAAACTCATTTTAGGTAGGTAGTATGCAATTTATTTTTCTGGGCTCAATATCTGTGGCGTCACTTTTTTTTTCATTTTTAAAATTATAAATTTTGTGAAATCGAATTTTTGACTTAAAAGTTAAAAATTTAATTCTGTGCGTTTTAAAAAACAAAAAAAGTAAGTAATCTAGGTATGTATTTATTTTTGAGACATTGGTTACAAACGCGAACCATAGTTTCAAAAATTAATATACCTATAGGTATATCTAGATTTTTGCATTTTAGTTTTTTTTTTAGATTTTTGTATTTCTAGATCTTTTTTTTTTAGATTTTTTCAATTCTAGATTTTTGCTATCGAGATTTTTGCTTTCTAGAATCTAGATTATTGCTTTCTAGATATCGTGGTAAGCCCGTCCAGTGGTGGACAAGAATTTTGCACGCTTTTTGAAGAAAATAAAAACTATAGGTAGCTATACCAAAGTTTTTGGGTTGTTTTCATATTAGTCCATTGAAATGTTACATTAGCCTCGCATTTAGTATAGGAAAAGGTTTTTTTTAATGTGTAGGGTCAATGTGAGTAACCAAATTTTTTTCGGGGCTGTAGCCCCCTCCCATTTGGCCGCTATATTGAAAAAGGAGAAAGAACCCCTTTTCACAATATCTTGAGAAATACAGCTGTGGCAACAAAAATTATAGACCTTTTTTGTAGAGAATTTAATTCTCAGAGACTTTTACTTTTTACCGTTCAATTGAAAATAAAAAAGATATAGCCAATAATAGACTTAGTTTAAAGGGTAATAACTTTTTTCTAGCAGTTTGTTTAAAAAAAAACACGGAAGATGTTTTTTGTAGATCATTTTATTGCGAAAAATTTGGTATACCCAGTTTTCAAATTCCATCATTCTACAATGGGTTCACACCAAGAAGTAATCATTTTTGTATTGTTTTTTTTATACTGGGTGATGGGTATAAGCTGCACCAAGAAGCTAGAGCAAGTAGGTTGGGTTAAGACAAGAAAAAAATCGTACATGAGGGGGGTGTATTTTCCCCCGGGAGGGGCAATTTTCTAAAAAAAATTACTTAAACAAAAAAAAAAAAACAGTTTTTGAAAAATTAATTTTCAAACTCAAAATTTGGAAATTTTTTTTTTTTTGTTTTAACTTCAAACAATTTTTTTTTAAATTTTATGTAATTAAGTATAATTTTTGTTTCCAAAATTCAATTCAAACTATTCACTAACACAACTTAATTTAAAATAAAGATTAAAGAAGAGATTTCTGGCTTTCCAAAAAGGTAAAGCATGGCATTGTAAGTTTAACCTTTGTTTTTTAATATTTTTTTTCCGTTTTTAGTCAATTTTTTAGAAAATTGCCCCTTCCGCCTAAACGGGGGAAAAAAGACCCCCCCTTCCATACGATTTTTCTCTTGTCTAAGTTCAACCTACACGCCCTATCTTTTCTCACACCTTATGCAAATCACCCTGTATAGTAAAAGCGCCTTTAGCACCTGAACTATTCCATTTGTCGATATTTTCTACTGATATTTTTTACAAGGGGATTGTGATAAAAACTTTTAAGTTGTTATCCAAATTTCTGAAATTTTTAATCTTTTTTTTGAATTTAGAATGTCAAAAAATCGATTTTATCAATCCCTATACAACTTCATATTGTTAAAAATACCTTTAAAAATCCACTAAAATGTTGCCAGTTATTTTCTTCGTTTTTAAATACTCAACATAAAGGATCCAATCAGTTAACCAAATTATAAGCAATGCTTACATGAAAATGAATTTGAGTTCAATTTACTTTACCGAGCGGAATGCAAGAAAATTGAACTTCAAAACAAAAAGATCTTTCCAAATCCGCGAACTACTACCTGTACCTACCCACAATTAAAAAAAAAAGAAACAAATTAAAAAAACCAACCACACAAAGAAGCCAGACCAAACGTCAGCGTACACAATAATACAACAACAACATCAATAGAAAAAAAGAAGGCCACGAAACGCAAAAAATAAAAATAAAAATAAAAATAAAAATAAAAATAAAAATAAAAATAACAATGTAAGGATGTGTGAAAGTGTTTTTTTTTTTGCGACAATTTTGATGAGAATGAGAGAGCCGTATTATAATATTATCGAACACCTTAAAAAGCATTCGGTCGGCTGAAAAAATCTCTTTTTCTTATGAAATCTACTTTTAAAAGCTCTTTGTCTGATGGAATTTGTCGGCCGAAAAAATTTTTGAAGACATAATTTTGTATGGAGGTGAGACATCTGTACCCAAACTGTAAACATGCACGCAATACTCTCGTTGATTCACCTGGTAAATTATTTAAATAACTTTTTGTTTTGTTTGACTTGATAATTACTTCACTTGTTAAAAATAATTCATATTGAATTGAGTTTATTAATAGGGGCGCTTATGTTTAAAGTTCTTATAACATGTATATTTATATATTATATATTATATATTATATATTGTAATAGTTATATTATGTTGTGTGTGGTACAAACAAATAATAATTGCCAAAAAAATTAAATCATATCTAAGCCCGCGCATGAGATTTGAAATTTCGCCGATTTTTGAAAAAAACAACGTTTGGTTAAATTTAAGTATTTCATTGAAAATATTTAAATATTAATGAAAAATTAAAAAATAATTCATAGACAGCGAACACAAATTTGGTTACGGAAATCATAAATATAATCTAAACAAGAGATCAATTTTTTATATTTTAGGCAAGAAATCTCGTTTACCCTCAAATCAGGGCATTAGTTTTCTGGATGCAAGTTTCGTTTGTATCGAGCCTCCTCTTGAATTTTGATTGCATAAGGTCATAGATGCTTCCGTAACTTTCATAACTTAACAGAACGTTCGAGAAAACTAATAATCTCGTTCATTTCTTGATTTGTGATGTGTCGAAGATTTGGTGGCTGCCAATTTATGAGGTCAATATAGCTTTCATCAGCGAAGTGAATTTCGTGCTGGCAGCAAGTTCTCTGACTATTTTACTTTGATCAGACAATGTCGACAGGAGCAAATTCTCTGGACGAGCAAGGCGTTGCGTTGAATTACGGGATCTGTTTGAACTCTTCTGGCAGATATCGAGTACTTTTAATTAAAATCCATAAATTCTTATAGAGCCCATACACCACACATGCCTGCATGCGCAATACAGTGTTTGTGCGTGCAAACTGCGAGTGTATGGCACGGTTGCAAAAGTCGATACAATTGTATTTTGTTCGATACATTCGACTTGGCTAAAGTACACAAATACACTTTTATAAAATTCGATACAATTTTTCTATTTTTGTTAATTCATTACAATGCAATGAAATGAGTTAAGGAATAATTTATTTATTTTAACATATTTTTTTTTTATTATAACCTTGACTGCAGAATTTGGATAAGCCAAAAACCTTTATTTTTTAAAAAACAATGAAAAATTAGTAATATTTCTGTGCAATAGTCCTGTTTCCATGTCACCTGGAAGACACTTTTTAGTTTTCTTAAAACGGCCTAATTTAATGGCAGTAAAAAATCTGCTGATACAATATTTTTTCCTGAAAAATGCTTAAAATCGACTTACGCCACTTTACCTTTTATTGTTTACTATGTTTCCCGAATGTCAAACTCGTTAAAATTCAAACACGCAAAGAAATAAACAAGAAGATTTACTTTTCAAAATGCAAATACCGTTTCATACGTCATTTGCGTCAAAAATACAATTGCAATATAAACATAAACGCGCATACAGAAAAGTCAGCTGTAAGTTAAAATACTAGATTTTTATATGCAAAGTCGTTTTTTTTTCTATAACGCAGTTTGCTAAAGTCATATGTTCGATAATAGGCGTGTTCCTTTAGGCTGCAACATCTACTGCCAAGTAGTTCTGGCTGCTTTCAACTACTTCTACTCTATGGTCAAAGTAGTTCAAAGCACTTCAATAATGTAGTAACGAAATGAATCCACGCAAGAAAGCGATACCTTCAGTAGAAGAAATTACGTTGATGTTTTCTATAGTTTAAAATAAAATACAAATATGTACAAACAACAAAGCTTTCGTCTACATTGAGGTTAGATTTTTCTTTTGGCAAAAATTAAAGAGTTCCATTCATCATCTACTGCGAAGTACTTAAAAGTACTTTGCAAGGCCCAAAGGAACACACCTAATATCAGTTGCGTTTTATTTCCAATTTATAGCTAGCGAAGTAATGCAAGTACCAATAAAACGCTTTAGCCACTTTTATGTACACTGTTTATTTCTGTGGCTGTATTCGCAAAGTATTCTTGTTTCCATGTTTCCAATATGTATAATTGTATGTGTTGATTATCGACCGATTCGTAATAAACGATAAATGCGAATTCAAGAAAATTGATAAAACTGATTTTAATTGTAGATTTATATTTGTGACCAATTCTTTGTAATTTAAATTTAAAAAAAATGTATTTTCGGGTTTCAATTTATTGAATTTTTAAGCTAGTAGGAAGATTGATTTTAAGCTAGTAGGAAGATTGGATATTTGACGATAGCAGTATAAGCGTCAAAAATGACGATCATTGGACAGTAAAATTGACGTTGATTTGACTTTTTTAAAAACGAAATAAATTTGTATGAGAAATCTTTGAGATTTTAAGAAGTATAAGGGTTTGTTTCACAATGTCTGAGTAAAGATCTAATTAGTTATCCGACATTTAATTTATCCTAAAATTAAATCCTCCCATTAAAAAACTTTGCATTTCACAATGATCAATTAGCTATTCCTTCGTTATTCCAGTTTTCCAGACAAATTAAATTCGACTGATGTCAAATATTAAAGAAAAATTGTTTATTAAATCAAAAAGTTAATTTTGCAGTGTCGGCCGTCTTATTGTGCGTCTTAAAAGTGTCGAGAGGATTGATTTCAAGAGCTCTAGATAATAACAAATAAGTGTGTTGAATCTAAGTGTGTTGAATCGAAGTGTGTGTGATCAGTGACAGATTTGAATGTTTTAATTGGAAGTTTAATTTGCTAATCGGCACTTCATCTGGCCAGTAAAATACTTAGAACTTTAATTGCCAATTAGGCGTATTGAGACATTGTGAAACGTAAATGAGGTTGTTAATTGTTCAATAAGTTCCATGTAGCTTAATTTGAACTTTAATCAGACTTTGTGAAAGAAACCCTAAGTGTAAATCTACTTAAATCTCGGTTTAATGGTGAACATAAATTGTAAACTTAAATCTAATATGCTTATTTTTTGTATCTTGGTAACATTTATTTGTTGAACAAAAATCAAGAAGTACAATTCGATACACTTTTTTTTAACTTTTGATACATTGCTGAAATACGATTTTTCATCACTGGTGTATGGTGTTGAATGTGTGGTTGTGCATGCGGCATGAGTGATTTCAAAAATCTTTGATATTTTCTTGTTTGTGCACGCACGCATGTGTGGGATGATTGCTACATTTGCTCAGTCAAGCGATTGATTTCGAGAAGCCCACACTTAGAAGAAATTTAATGGAAATGTCGGCGATAAATAAAAAGTTTTGGGCTGAATTTTTAGAGTTGTACCATAGCCTTCCGGCTTTATGGCGGGTCAAAAGTGATGATTATAGCAACCGTGTCTTAAAAGCTAACGCGTACTAGAAAATGATAACAAAATTAAAAGAAATAGATCCGGCGACCGACCGGGAAAAAGTGACGCAAACAAAAAATAAATTTTTTTTTTTAATTATTA
This sequence comes from Epistrophe grossulariae, assembly GCA_929447395.1. Classification (NCBI taxonomy): domain Eukaryota; kingdom Metazoa; phylum Arthropoda; class Insecta; order Diptera; family Syrphidae; genus Epistrophe; species Epistrophe grossulariae. The sequence goes on from OV839566.1 coordinate 89,409,678, forward strand.
GATAGTTTTCGTACACTTTGTTTTGCCATGACAATGCTCCTGAAGAAGAGTTAAAATATTCGCAAAATTAATTTCGTATATATCTTTTCCTTCATTGCTCGGATTGCGTGCTTGAGTACACGCAAGACTGTCCAGATGAAGATTTTCGTTTCGCCAATCGGCATAATTCATTTGATCCCATTTTGTGTCCTCTATGTCAAAACCATTTTAGAAATAAGTCATTTCTTTCCTTCATCTCAAAAATTGTGCAAGTGACAGCTGGCCAATACAATAGTCGAAACCTTATCCGGGTTTTAATTTATTGTTTTTAACAAAATTCTGAAGCGTGATGCTAATATACCGAATATATTTTCAACAATTTGCCTCACACGCGATAGTCGGTAGTTAAAAATGATTTTGTCTTTCTTTAAGGTGTTGTGATTGTAAGGTTTCATAATATTTTCCGTTAAAAGAAAGGCGTCATCAGCAACAAAAACAAACAGCATCCTGCACTTCCCGTCAATGGATCCGATGCAATGAGGAAAATTCCAAAGTCACTCAAATTGCTTGGCCTCTCTCTTGCATTCCATTGCATTGATAGTGAGCTGGAAAAATATTTAATCAAATAATTACTATATATTCATTCAGTTATTTATTTTTAAATTATTGTTTTCTTTTTAGAGTTATAAAAGTTCAGGCAAACCAGTATCAAAAAAGATGCTTTAATAAAAATGGCTTGTGATCATTTGCAAGAAGCTAACGATGATGCTGCAATACTGGCAAGAGGATGGAGCGCACAATGGTTTCAACGGAGGTAAAAGATTTTACAAGAAAAATAATTTCAGATGTTTTTTTCTACGGATGTTTGGGACGCCTTAACGAAAACAGTATTCGTGGAGTACAATCTATTTTAGATGGAAACAGTAGATCATCGACTCCTTCTCGGAGCGATACAAGTACATCCTCTTTACCGACACAAGTGTGTTATGTACAATCAGGAGCCGATGTAGAACAATCACCTCGACATCAGTCAGTCGGATACACCAACATTCCAAATAGAACTCAAGAATATACCAGACTAAATATATGTTTATAAGTTCAGACTATAAATAAAATTAAATTATTTAATAAACTTACCTTAATATTGTCTTTTAGTACATGTATAATCCCTCCACAGGTTTCCATAACAATTTTCCCAATTGTTTGGGAGCAATCAGCGTTGAAAATTTGAGATCCTCGAACGTTTGTCCACTTGCCAGAAAACGAAGAGTCAATGACAACCGCTCATGATGAATAATATGTTCTCGTAGTATGGTTCCCTTTTTAATTATCATTGGAGTTACTTTATCCAATAATTCATTATAATTTTTTTTTGTTCATCCTCAAGAAATTATTATAGTCGCACATTGATGATTCCTCCACAGCTTTTAACAATTTAACATGTCCTTGTTCGTTTCTCTGTTTCAGCCATTCTTTGCGCCATATTCGTTTTTTTTTCTATTTTTTTTATTGCCAATGCAATCAAAATGGCTGCTGCAGCGCACTGGGAGCTTGGCATATTTGACAAGTTTTTTATTCAAGCGTGATTGTGCATTCTTGTATTTGCGCATGCAAGCATTTGTAGTGTCGACCCTTTTAGATCCAAGGACCTGGGGAACTGTTAGCCAAATCATCAGAACATTGTCCACTTATTACTGACATTGTTATATCATACAGGTATTTCTGGTTGGTACTTAGATCATCAAACTGAATTTGTGGCAGTTCACTTTCTATTTTTTCATATTTTTTTATTCCTAATTTCTCGCAATTTTCAAATAAGTTGGCAATTGGACAAGCATGTGAGGATGAACTAGTGGTAACCCCATCTGATTTGTTAAACAGATGTCTCAAAGGCAATTCTTTCCACCGCACCTCGACCACGATTTGATAGTCGTTAGCTGGACTTAATTCGAAAGTACACTTTATTTGCTTAAAATTCAAGCAGCATTTCTAAAACCACGATTGGTTGAATTTTTTTTGTACCGTTTAAAAGTTGACGAAAATCTGTCATTTCAGGAACAGATGGAATAAGCAAATTGTGAAGCAAATCAATATTATGAAGCAACGCGGGACATTTTCTGTTTTTTGATGGCCCAATATGGAATATTTTTTTTTAATCTACAAAAGTAATTTACCTTACATATTTTCTATCGATAACCATTTGTTTCATTAAAAAATATGAAAAACTTTGAAAGTTATACAGTTAGCGCAAAACCCCAACCTATTTTTTCAAGGGACACATACCCTTAAGATAAAAACAAAACATAATTTCACTATTAAAAATGGATTTGACGAAAAAAATCTACCCACCTTAAATTGTAAGTATAAGTATATTGTTCATTGTTCAATTAATTTTGACATTTACAAAATATTGTAAGAAAATTCTTTAAAAGCTTAACTTTAACTACCAATAAAATATCATAAAAGTAATAAATGTCTTTTAATTAGACTTCATATAGTAAAGTAGCTAAGTAAGGCAATTTTATCTTTTTTTTAATAAAAGTAAATCGTATGTTTTTTTGGTTTTACAGTTGTTGTTAAGGATGAACTGGAGCTTTTGTTGCAACATCCGGATTTGGCAAACCGTCGTGTGCCATTATTGTTCTATGGAAACAAAATGGACTGTGCAGATGCTCTTTCAAGTGTAAAAATTGCCGCTGGTAAGGGCAATTTCAATTTTATTATATAATAACTATAATGTCGACCATAATAATATTATGCAGCTTTGGGACTAGAAAATATTGAAGACAAACCATGGCATATCAGTTCAAGCAATGCAATAACTGGGGAAGGCTTAGAAGAAGGCGTACAATGGTTAATTGAACAAATTCGAATGAGTGTTTCTGAATCAAAGGATCACAAAAAAAGAAAAATGTCAATGATAAAGTGAAAAAGAAACAATATGATTAGTTTGGGTTATCGAACGACCAAAAATGGCTTATATATAAAAATTCTTTTCCTTTTCTCCAAAATCGTTGATCTTAAATAAAATATAAAAGCTAAATTCGGTATACCTTGTATTGATTATTTCTTCATAAATCTAATAGTAGAAGATCCCGCCATAGGACGACCTACCCTCATGGAGTTACCGGATAAGTGGTATGCAGTTTTTTAGATAGTGTCTAATCTAACATTTTGCGCAAGGGTTGCCTGGCGAAATATGTTCAAGGCATACGGTTGCCACGCCTTAAAGGTCGATTTTTGGGTTTTTTCAATTATGTGGCCCAGCCCATATGGTTGGTTTTAGTACAAAAAAAAAAAAAAATACTATTTAAAAGGAAACTTTATTTAAAAATTTTGAAATACGTGTTTTTTCATAAATCGGAATTTCAATAGGGTAAATTAGGGCAAAAGAAGAGAAAAGTCGATATTCTATTTTCTGAACGAAAAGTGATAGAGAGTTTTTTGTTTCTTTCATCGATAGATCTAATAAATACAAGAAAGTCACACATAAAAAAGAAAATTCTGGAAAATCTAAAACTCGAGATAAAAACATTTTAAAGTCAAAAAATGAAAAATGGACGTTGGAGAAAAAAATCACATAAAATCAGGGAAGGGTTTTCTAGAAATAAATTGTATATGTCTGAAAGCTGAAAAATGAAAGGATCCGTATTGCAAAACTTTGTATTTAAACTTTTTTCTTGGTAAGGTGAATTTTTGAAAAATTCATATTTTTAAATCAATTTTTTTTGGTTTCTGATTTTTTTTCCTCTATTTCTTCTTCTAAGAATAACACCAAAATGTTCGTGGAATAGTAAAGTGACGTTTACCAAAAATCCCTTACGAAAATCTACTACAATAAATAAGATGCCTGTTTGGTAACTTGAAATTTTCCCCAAACTTGTGTATTTTTCGTATGGGTTTTGACAACAAACTGTGAAAATTTGTAAACAAAAAAATAAAGCTCACGTTACCAAACACACCTAAGAATTCTTTTGTTAATATATTTCTGTCAAAATTATTATCATTTTTCAATTGTTTGTGTTTTGTTTTTATTTATTTAAATGGAATGTATATCCACCTCTGGCGTCCCCATTTAGGTCATCTTCAACAATCGCAATGTGTTTCCTCATATTTTCCTTACAAAATCTATATTTCTCCCTGAAATCCTCTTCACTTAGCATTTCCATTAGATTATATCTATTTTTGTATATTTTTCTTTATTTTAGTTAAATCGAGTTTTTTTCTTTATCTGATGGTTGATGGCTGATTGTCCAATAATTGGAAATGGTTTAAAAACTCGATAAATCTAGCAGATATTATTATTTTTATTCAACATTAAATTACCAATCCCAATTTTGGTAGAAGTTTTTTTTTTTTAACTAAATCAAAAATGAAAATCTTTCTTATTATTAACCATCTTATATGAATAAAAAGTAAAATTTCAGTAAGAAAACGAAATTTTATATGAAATTAATTTAATTCAATTTTTGATATTTTTGGTTTGAAATGGTAATGTATGGTACAAACGGAATTTGGTGTAAATATTAATTCCATTCTCCGTTTTCAATGTACAGTATCTTCAGGGATCACACCGATTTCTTTGTGAATATTCAACAAAGCTAACCCATTAAGGCAGTTGTTGTGGCCGTCGTCAGCCACGTTTTTAACCGTCTCAAAGTGGAAAACGAACGTCCTGGCTGTGCAGACGAACTTCAATTACGTTTCTCAAATAAGGATACAAATCCGAATTGCAAAACGGAAGTAAAATTTCCTCTATAGTTATTTCGGTTCCATCATTCCATATATGTTTTCATATCTTAATTTTAAAATATTGCTACCTAAGTCAGTTTATTTTTATTTTATTTATTAAGCCTAGTATACTCAGTTCTGTAAATGAAATTTTCATACAAAAGTAACGCGTATTTCACTAGTATGAAATTCACAAGAAGTGAGCACCAAAACATGAAAGTGAAATATGAAAACCGGTTCTTCAATTATTTTCATCCAAAAATTTTCATTTCCCAATGTACGGCAACTTGGGAAAAACTTTAAATTTGTTTTGCTCAAAACACAAATTCTGAAATAAGAAACAATTATTTCGGATTAAACGATTGTCTTTTCTAGCGTTTTTATCGTCATCAAGAAGGAAACAAAACTAAGACATGGAATTTAAACACACTTATTTGAAATTTTTCAAGATTCTGATGACAGCCATTCAAGTTAATATATTTTTCTTAAATAAGAAGAAGAAAACACAAATATAAGAGTATTATTTTTGTTTTTGCTTTTTTTTTTTTGAGTATTAAAAAATTGAAAACTGAGAATCAAGAATTCACGTGAAAAATTAATTATAGGGTTATAAAAAATGTACTCAAGTGATGTACAAAATGTACACTTAATTCTATATATTTTACAATATCGCTTGGAAAAACCTAGGCAAGAAATAACTTTTAATTGTTTCAAAAATTTTATATTTTAATTTTAATTTTAATTTTAATAATTAAAAAGGTAATTACATACATATATAATTCTAAGTATTAAATATTATTTATACTATATTATTTATTTTGTATTTCTCCAATCCTTTCAATTACAAAAAAAGAGTATAGTTATAATAAGAGTGTTTTTTATGTTTATGAGTGCAGTTTATTCAGGCGGTGCATGGGATTTCATTCCGTTTTATGGGTTTTTTGAAATAGAAAACTAAAAAAAAATTTAATGTGTGAAATCGTTTTAGGACTTTTACCTGATTACAAAGGAACTTTTTTTTATGTTTCTATGAATACTGAGCTTCATCTTAAATGTCAAACGAAATTACGTGTGGTATGTGTGAACTATAACAGATGAAAAATGCGAATAAATAAAAGAAGAGCACGACTAACTTCAACAGTGGTTTTTATTCAAGTGATTTGATAACTAATTGTTATAAGTAATATATGTAAGTGGTTAGAGTAGAAAATAATAGTTTGTAATAGATTAATAGAATTAGGGTTGGCATCATCTGACAAACTCCATCTCATCCAAAATTCAAAAATTTATATAAACACAAAAATTCATTAAGTTTGAAGTAATTTCTTTGACAATTCAATATGCTTATTTTTGTTTAAACATTTGGTAAATATATCAGCTACATTATTATTGCTTGGTATATAAGTAATAGATATTATGTTTTTCGAACATTTATCTTTTAAGTAATGATATTTTATATCAATGTGCTTACTTCGTTTATGCGTAATTTCATTTTTAGCAAAAAAACTGGCACCTTGATTGTCACAAAACATAGTAGTTGCTTCTTTGGAATATTTCGTGAAACCCATTTCTGTAAGCAAGCTTCTTTGAAAAACGACTTCTTTTGCACCTTGACACATAGCGATGTACTCGGCTTCCATCGTACTTAGTGCGATAACAAACTAAATTATTATTACCATTATAAATCAAACAAACCTTCGAATTGTTTCTTAAGTAGCGAAGAATGTGCTTCGCTGATATAAAGTGCTCCTGGTGTGGATGTGAACTAAACTGTGACATCTTAGAGACAACATGAGTAAGGTCAGGTCTTGAAATAGTCGCCAAATAGTTCAGTGCTCCCATAAGCGATTGGTACTCTTTGATGTTCATATCAGCACAGTTGTTTTTAGAACATTTTTCTAAAATGGTCCCACTTGCAAGTGGGGTATGTGCTCGTTTGCAATTCTCCATACCCCAGTGAGTCAGTAGGTCTTCAACATATCGTCTCTGGTGAACAGCTATACTTCCTCGTAGACCATCTCTCTCGATTTCCATTCCCAGATAAAATTTGATCGGTCCACGATCAACAGCTTCCACATGTCGATTCAAATTTCTTACGATTTTTAAAAACATTTCTTCTGATGAGTAAGCTATTATTAAATCGTCAACGTATAATCCAATTATACTTAATTGTTGTTTATTTCGGAAAACATATACGCAGCCATCTGTTTTGCATCTTACAAACCCAATGCTTACCAACACCTCGTTTATCTTCTTATTCCAATCTCTACCGGCTTGTTTTAGGCCATATAGAGATTTTCTTAGCTTACAGACTTTCTGTGGTTGATTCTGGTCCACAAATTCCTCCGGCTGGCGCATATAAACTTCCTCTTCTAAATCTCCATTGAGGTAGGCAGCTGCGATGTCAATGTGATTTATAAAAAGTTTGTTCTGGACACCTAGTGCCAATATAAGACGAATTGTAGGGTGTCGCACAACCGGCGCATATGTTTCGAAATAATCCACGTTTTCTTTCTGAAAACATCCTTGGGCAACCAAACGTGCCTTATACTTCTCTACTTCCCCATCTGCATTTCGTTTTGTTGTAAATACCCATTTACAACCGATGACATTTTGGTGTTTTGGTTCACTGACAAGATCCCACGTATTATTCTCGATTAACGAAGAATATTCTTGTTTCATTGCATCTCTCCACTTCATGGCGTTAGCACATTGTAGGGCTTCCTTCATATTGATCGGATCTGTGTCATTTGAGACGAGTGTATTTACAGCTCCTTGACCAGATTTAGAAGCAGAAACTTTCCTCGGTCGTCCTGGATTGCCTGTACGCAAAATTTTTCGTCTTCCTCCGCTCGATTTCGCGTTAATTTTTTCTTTGACGGGCTCCTTTCCACCATCAAGATCTTTAACGTCCTCATCATCAATAACAGCATCTTCTCCTGCAACTTCGGGAACGTCACTTGCAGCATCTTTGTAGACATCTCCATCAGCATCATCAACAACAGCATCGTCCACAGCAACATCACCATCTTCGCACCATATACGAAATAAAAGTAGGATTAGTACTTCCTGCTTTGTTGTTCGACGCACTATCACATTCAGCCACCGAGAATTTTTCCTCAAAAAATGTAACATCTCTAGAAATGACAATCGATTTTAAATGTTTATCATAGAGCCTATACCCTTTAGTATGGTCCGCATAACCAACAAATGATAGTATTTTACCCTTTGGTTGCAACTTAGACCGACCAGGTTGCTTCAACAATGAAATAGCATCACACCCGAAAATTCTCATGTGGTTCACAGATGGTTTATATCCAAACCAACACTCGTATGGTGTTTTGTCCTTCAAAATTTTTGTCGGCGAACGATATCTGATGTATGTGGCCGTATTAATGGCCTCTGACCATAGATATTGTGGCAACTTGGACTCCTCCAGCATGCATCGTGCCATTTCGATAAGGGTTCTATTTGCCCTCTCGGCGACGCCATTTTGCTGGGGTGTGTAACTTGTTGTCCTGTGATGAATTATTCCGTTCAATTTCAAAAAACTGTCAAACTCGCCACTGGTATACTCCCGCCCATTATCGCTACGAACACATTTTACCTTCTTTCCAGTTTGTTTTTCTGTAGTAGTAGCTACAAACTCCTTAAAAACCCTCAGGGCATCGGATTTTTTCTTCAGAAAACATGTGGTCGTGTACCTCGAGAAGTCATCTATAAAGGTGATAAAGTAGATAGATCCACCTTGAGATGTAACACGGAAAGGGCCACAGATATCGGCGTGAACCACATCGAGCAAACTGGAAGTAAACAACGAATTAAAATGATTAAATGGCTTTGTACATATTTTACACAAGGCACACGTGACGCATTTAAAACCATCTGTTTTATCTACAGTCATACCGCGAACCATTTCTTTTTGTGACATCTTGTATAAATCTCCCACGTTTAGGTGTCCAAAACGTTTGTGCCAAATAACCGATGGACTTTCTTGACGAGCGCTTAAAACCATTTCGTGATCTGACGTCATCTTTGTAGAGTATATTCCATTCTGCAAATATGCAATAAAAACTGATTTATTATCTTTGGAATTTACAAAAGCTTTATCATCGGTGAATTGCACACGACATCCATTCTTAATTATCTTACTAAAAGATAAAAAATTTGAGTTAAGCTCTGGTACGTATAACACGTTGGTCAAGGTAATGTCGGTATCCTCGGATTTGAATGTGATTTGCCCTATCCCATTCGCTTGAACGTTGTCCCCCGATGCTATAAAAACTTTCTGAGTATGTTTCCTTAGTGACGAAAACAATTTTTTTTCAGAGCACATGTGTGATGATGCACCACTATCCAAAATCCAGTTGTTGTTACGTTTTGCTCCCTCTCGAGTACATGCAGCGCTCAGAACAACAGCATGCGCCTGAGACTGATTTGAGCTTAGGTTTCTGCATTGCGATTTTATGTGCCCTCTCATCCCACAACCGTAGCACTTGACGTTTCTCCTGCCTCGTTTGTCGCTGTTTCTTGTTGTATTTCTTTGATGTTTGTTCTTCTGCTCTTTGTGTTTAACCGAAAATAACTGTTCGTTTGATTCGACCCTGTCACCACGCCGATGTTCTTCCTCTAAAACCTTAATCTTTAATTGACTAATTGATGGCAGATCGTCGCGACTCTCGATCGCAACAACAAAATTCTCCATGTCATCTGGTAGACTACAGAGCATCAAAATACTAACCAGGTCATCAGGCATCTGAACATCAATTTCATTTAAAGCATCGACAATCGAACAAAATTCATTTATTTGGGTAGTGAATTTTTGTCCTACTTTAAATTGAAATTTAACTAATTGTTTAAATAATTTTACCTTACGAGCAGGCCCTTTTCCATTGTAGGTTAAGGTTAGCTTATCCCATGCGGTTTTCGAAGAACTACATCCCTTCAAGTGTATTAACTCAGAAGGTTTAACACATAGAGTTAACATTGCCAACGCTTTCGCATCTGTCCTTTCCCATGCAGCCTTATCCGCAGCAGACATTTTTTCATCCTTTACGTTCTCTACAACGTGCCAATAATCCAACGTGATCAGCAGGCTCCTCATCTGGACCGACCAAGACGTAAAGTTATCGCCGGCCGTCAAGTTTATCGATTTGCATCGCAGTGTAAAATAAAAAAAATTAAATTTTGTTGCGTATTACTCGAAGGTGAAAAATTTTAAGTCCTCTAATATACGTGCACTGGGCCCATAACCTTTGTGAACTATAACAGATGAAAAATGCGAATAAATAAAAGAAGAGCACGACTAACTTCAACAGTGGTTTTTATTCAAGTGATTTGATAACTAATTGTTATAAGTAATATATGTAAGTGGTTAGAGTAGAAAATAATAGTTTGTAATAAATTAATAGAAGTAGGGATGGCATCATCTGACAGTATGAACTACTGATTTAACTAGGATATTCATACGTATATTTTTTTTTATATTAAAATTAAAGAAAATTGTTAAAGCTAAAATCTAACAAAAATGAATTTTGAACGAAAAAATAAATAAAAATATACTTCGATATTATTATAAATAAATATTAGATGTCCTAAGAAGACGAAACGCGTCGGCCTTTTAAGTTAAATAAAGTATTGATATATATATATTTGTGGAATTAACAAGTGTTTTTAATTTATTTTATTATTTTAAAATGCTCAGAACAATTCATTTCCACCAAGTGGCTAACAATCACTCTATTGAGTATATTAATCATAAAAACTTGTAGGAAACGAAATTTTGAGTCTATGGATCCCAAAAAACATTTTTTCTCTTTTCGCTTGGCAAATAACATATTTCTATGTTAAGTTTAATTCAGTCAGGTTTGTTAAGGTAACTATAATTATTTTTTTTAATTGATGAAACAGCCGATCAGATTGACTTAAAGGGTAGAAGAGAAAGTTAGTTATTATTAAAAGGAATTCGTATATACACTTCATTGTATTTAGTACTAATGAATGTATTCAAATAGTGTGAGGGTAAATTCGAGTTAATATTGCATGTTCAACAATTATATAACACCTTTTTTATTTGTGTATGGGCAGTGCAGCAAAATTACAACAACGAATATCAGTGCTGCCAAGATTTCTTCGAATTGGCAATGTGTGTTTTTGGGTGCACTTTTATTTCAAACGAATATAAGAAAAAAAACGCACCTATTATTTAATTTAACGATTTGTTCACGCGGGAATCAAAATGTTGTGGTTTGGAAAATACGATTATAGACGCTCAACGTAAATAATCAATGCGTTGACTCCTTTTCATACCGAAAAGAGTTTGCGGGGGCTCAGCAAATAGGTATGGTGAATATTGGACAAGAATAATAGTTACAAACAATATATTCCAAATTATCTTTTTCTTCCTTTCTCTTTTCTTTGTAAACACATTTTATAAAAAGGAATTCCCGTTGTGTAAAAGATTTTGAGTTTCGGGTTTGAAATGATTTTTTCGTTGAATATTCATTATATTTTTCATGGGAGTCCTCAGTCCAACTGGAGAATAAGAAACATCCAAGGAAGTAGTGATTTAGTTGTGGAATTTTCATTGAAAAAGTGGCATGTGCACCCCGCCAATGACATGCCCATGTTAAATTCCTCAATGTATTCCGCACAAAAGAAGAGGGTGCAGCTCCCTTTCCTCAAGGAAAAAGCAGGTAAATCACCATTGAATTTTTCGAAATTTCCAACTGGGCCTGTTCTCTTTTTCGGAGACATTTTTTTGTTTTTTTCGTAGATGAGAAGTCCCATGCACAAGTAGGTACGGTGTATAATACAAAACTTACCTAGGCTCTAGCCCTCATGATTCAGTATGAATAAGTTTTTTTCTTTGTGATATTTTCCCATGTCAATATTGGGACTCTGTGTGTATGAAACAAAACTTTCACAGATGAAGTGGTGTGGAATTTTTTTTTTTGTGTAGATTTTCTAATTTTTTTTTTGTACGAACAGGATGGATTATTTTGAAATTAAGTGGGTAAGATTGAAATTGCATTGCGTACTAGTGTCTTTAATTTTACGACATTTGTGATGAAAGTGATGTTAGTTAGTGTGCAGGAAATAACTTAGCACAGTTGTGATGGATGTTATTTTGGGATTATTTGAACAAGTTTTGTGGTTAAATTGCAAACAGCAGTACATATTTATTTGCGCAAGATCTGGGGCCTGTTTCACCAAACACTTTTCACTTTGCAACTTTGCAAAAAAATATTTTCCTGCAAAGTAAAAGTGCAAAGTGTTTCACAAAATTTGCAAAGTGCAAAGACTTTTCACTTTTCAATTTTTCAGACTATTTTTGAAAAGTTCTAAGTAAAAGTGTTTCACCAACTTTTAATAGAACTTTTCATTTGAATTCGTATTTTGCAAAGTTGCAAAGTAAATCGGATATTGTATCTATTAAGGTCAAATATGCATTGAAAAAAAAAAATCATTGACAGTAGGTACCAAATTAGTGTAAATGATTCAAAATGAGTCGAACAGACAAAAATAATAGAAAGCTAGGAGGTGGTAAACAATAAAAAGGTAATTTTTGAATATTATTTTGTTGCGTAAAGATTTGAGAAAAAAATTGCAAGGCTATGTCTGAAGAACTTTTTGGCCAGCAAATGGTGTTTGGGAGAAATTCATCAATGATTATATTCGACACTCGATGAACTACTCTGCAGACGGTTGCTTTGCTTATTCCGTGCATAGATGCAACAGCGTGATATTAGGCTCCATTCCCAACCCAATGTAGTGTACGCAAAAGTTGTTGCAAGGGACTTAAACACATATTCCTTTGACTGTTGAATTGTAGTTTATTTCCAATTTTAGACAAAACAAATTCGATGGTAATTTTTGTTAATCTAAAAAACTCTCTTTTGTCGAAAAATTCTTTCCGATATCGAAGTTAAATCTTAGCTTCACTACTCTTTGGTCACTTTGGTAACTATTATTTACTACTTCGTTTTCAAAATATTCTTCACAACGATTAATTTTTTTTATTATTTTAAGACAACTTTTTCAAAGAAACACTTATTTGCAAATGAAAATTTCTCTTTGCATATTTCTGAAAAACTTTTCAAAATTCTTAATATAATTTGCAAAGTTTATTTGTTTGGTGAAACAAAAAGAAAAAATACTTTGCAAATAAACAAAACTTTTCACTTTGCAAATTTTTGTTTGGTGAAGCGTAATTTGCAAAGAGGAAAACTTTTCAATTCAATAATTTCCTCTTTGCAAATTTGCGTTTGGTGAAACTTGCAAAGTAAAAGTGCAAAGTTGCAAAGTGAAAAGTGAAAAGTGTTTGGTGAAATAGGTCCCAGATTACATTTTTTTGCTCCTGGTAATGCACCCCCAGACTTTAGCGCCCTGTGCACTTGCACATCTTGCACGTATGGTTGGTCCGGCCCTGAACATAAAACAAATATTATTCCAACACATCCCTTAACTTTTTTCAAAGTCAATTAGTTCTTAGTAGGTATTTCATGTTTTATTTTGGAAAAGAATCAACCAGTGAGGATTAAAAAAATAGTGGAAGAAGGCAAAAAAAAAAAAAATAATATATAAGAAAATTATATTAATATATTTTTGATTTATTTTATTATCAAATAATTATTCTTTTCGGTGGCAGTTGGTTTTGACAGGGATACCAACAACTTGCGACGTTTTAAATGCGCATATAATAGTGATTTTAACTTTTTATTGCTCTGTCAAAGCGCGCATGCTGTATAACTAGAATGTGCTTTGCATAACTTCTTTACTTAGTTTTATATTTTTTTTAAACTTAAGTTGTAGATTTGGTTTATTAGTTATTATTAAAATGTATCATAGTTTATAAAAGAAGCTATGTAGGTATGAACCTAGTTACCTAGTTTTGGTTAAGAAACATATTTGGGAAGTCCTTTTGCGGCAATGCTGCTGCCAAATAGCCCCCAATCGTAAAGAAAACAAAACCTGTTGATTAAAACATTTTTAAGTATAAAGAAAAATTCAAATTGTATATCACAAACCGACAAAAATCTTCAAAAATAAAGACAACTGCATTGTTATAAGATGGAACGTATACTGAACCTATGATAATACTGAATAAATGGAGAGTTTAAATACCTTTTGGTTTTAATTATAAAAAATACTTATCGTAAGGCACGTTACTATAAAAATTTTAATGATTAAGAACACGATCTTGTGATAATTGCTCATTAAGTGCAGTACATGCGTCAAATGAATTATTAGGAAAATAAACCAGAACTACACAAATTACCTACTTATTTTAGAATGTTTGAATTTTTCCGACGTTCCCTTGAATTTTTAATTTCTATACGACTATACCCCAAATTGAACTTCCTCCCTTGGGCAAATTTTGTTTCCATTAGTATCATTCATTCATTTTGCGTTTTTATTCATTTAATTATTTGGTTTTTTGAAACATTGTTAATATATAAACTATTAAAAATGTCCAATCCCCATTTTGAAATCCTTACCCGTTGAAAAAAAAAATTTACATTAATTGTTATTACAGATTGTAGACAAATTTGCGTTTTTCTCGAAAACTATTCTTTTAACATAAGCTACTCTGTCTTACTGCCACAGATACACATATGTTTATAAATGTTGTTCAAAAAAACATATTATAGTGTTTTGCAGTCTGAATTGTTGAGCACTGTTTTTGTTTCCTGTACCATCATGTCATAGATTTTTTTTTCCTAAATACATACACTCATGAAGTGAAAACAGTTTTATTTGGCGCTCATCCGAGATTTAAGTAGATTTACAATAAATCCTCTTCACATCTCAAAGATTTACCAACATTAAAACTACCCGTAGCAAACATTTTCATTCAGAAATTAATCATAAATAATTTACAAAAGTGAAGTAATCGACCGAAAAATAATTCACTTATGATTCAATTTGAATCCTTTTACCTACGCTCTTAGACACCGATTTGAATCATTTTTTAACTCATTTATGATCTGAAAATCCTTCATTCAAATGAACGTATATAAGGGTTCTATAGGAGATCTTTTTAAAATTTCCTTGTGCGCACTCAGATTTATGAAGGAAAATGAATGAAAACTGAGTGTTGTTTTTTTCTTTGCATCTCCCCCGTAAGAATTTGTTGGGTCTGTGTTCGTTCATTCATAATTCATTCACAAAACTTAAGGTTTAATGAATATTATTCTTTATTTTTGGTGAATAGAATCTTCAGATAAATTTTTACTGGGTATATTCTATATTTTACGCTTCACACCGAAAACCTGCGATGTATACTTACCGAGAAACACGAATCTTAACACAAAGCAAAATTATAAAAAAAACACAAGCAACCTGTACATTTTTTCATATACGTTTTTTGTTCAGCGAAATTGGTCGTATCGAATACCGATCTTTACTGGACACGCGTACGGCAGAGACTGAAGTTTTTGCATTGTTTTTATTTTAATTAGAGTTTTCGAAGTATGACATTTTTGAGGTGCGCCATAATGCCCGAACTTGGGTTGGCTACGTTTTCCCGCGGGACGTTTTCCCGCGTCACGTTTTCCCGCGTACGTTTTATCGCAAAACGTTTTCCCGCAGAACGATATCCCGAATCACATTTTCCCGTGTAACGTTTTCCCGCCGATTCCTACTTTTTTCAGTACAAATCGACAGCGCATGAACAAAATTCATTTCAGTAGTAGTTTTCTTGTACAAAAGTCTTTTCTTGTGTTAAGGTGAGGTATGTGTGGGGGGGGGCATGCTGCCCCCCTGCAACCCCCCTGCTTGGCACAATATAGGATTTGGGGTAGGTGCGAGGTTAAGTGCATGAAAAGTTTCTTTTTATCATTTGGTAGTTTTTTTTATGAAAATTGCTTAAATGCCTTTTTAAGCGTATCAAATAAAAAAACCCTTAAAATTAAAAAAAAAAAGTATTAAATATTTTAACAAACATAAAATACATATTTAATATAAATGCAAAATAGTATTGTCAAAAAGTACTAATTAGTATTGCCTATCCCGCCGCCAATCCCGTGGAAAATTATATAGGCAATCGTTCCGCGGGATATCGTGCTGCGGGATTGTAGCAAAAAAACTACCTTTCAAATCGGCGGGCAAACGTTACACGGGAAAACGATCGCGTAAAAACGTAGTGATCCCTACCTGAAACTACAACCATTATTTGCATTAAATTGTGGAATCTCGTGGAATGTGTGGATTTTATACCACATACCTACCTACAAACATACAAAACACATGAGTATGTATGCACATTGCATACTGAGCAGCGCAGTGAACATTCAGGTGGACTAGACATTAATTTTTTTTTTGGGATAAGGGAATGTGTTTTTTTTTTGTATCACCCGAAGTATGTAGTTAAAAAGCATGAGTGAATGAATGAAGGGTACCAAGATTACGTCACTTCGGTTTTTTAAGTTTGTTGTTGTAATTATTGTTACCAAGCCCCGTAAAGATATTGAAGGCAAAAAAGGATCGCTTTTTTTACTTTCGGAGTGTACAAAATTAAAGTTCTTACAATTATTGTTGAATTTGATTTTACTTTAAACGTGCAATTCTTGTATGTATACATAAGTAATGTAGGTATATATTTATGGATGTAGGTATGATTGTATTTAAGTATGTATATCTATTTGGATTGTCGTATAGGTAGTTCTTTTTGGATTTTCATATTTGGATGACATTAAATAGGTTTTAAATGGAGAAAAAAAATGTCTATATTTTATCGCTAAAGTCGTTGTCAAGGGTTAATTCAAAAGCTATTAACAGACGATTGTCAGATCTTACAATATTGTCAGATCTGTCAGTGAAAAAACTGCTCCAAATGTCTTACAATCGTCTGAACACACAATTTTGTCTGAAAATATTGTCAGACACGTCATTGTCAGACGACAATCTGACAAAAAATTGTCAGGTATCTTACAATCGTCTGAACCCTATCAGCCGAATTTATAAACGCATTATAGCGAGTGCATAAACCTATACACTTCTTATAATGCCTCTGAACACGAAAATCGTATTTATAAAACTTTGCAACGTTGAATAGTGGCATTATAAGCTGAACGCGTTTGAGGGTCGAATAGTGTCTGTATAGGGATATTTTAGTATCGAAATGTCACTTTGACTCACACACAACAATATAATACATAGATATTAGGGTAGCGCTTATTTTGGCAATGTTTGAATTTCTTTTTTATCCTCCCCTAAAAATGATTATTATGTACCTGTACAATGTACATACAAACAGGTAGTGCATTTTTTTTTTTTGGAGGGGCTAGCTTGGTAACACCGAAAAATAATTATACGGATTGAATCCCAGCCTTTTTTCACCTTAAAAGTAAAAAATAGAAATGTTTTTTTATTGGATACTACCTCTTCGAGGAATTAAATTCTTGCACACTTAATAGAACTTCAAATTGATGCCAAATTACTTAAAATGTGTCAAATTTGGAAATTTTTATCACTTTTAGGAAAGGACTTAGAATAATTTTAGACATTGTAAACAAAAGAGCCACCCTAATAGATATATTTTCTTTTCAATAAAAACACCACCGTGTAGAGTGAAGAAAACACAAATCTTCTAATGAATCAATAAAAATGATATTTTTATTCCAAAATATATTACTTTATTGACAAACAACACAAAAACCACACAAATAACAATAATCTGAATAATAATATTAGGAAAAAATAAAAGAATCCAATATGCTGCGCAACAGAATTGTTTTTTTTTTATGAACAGCTGAGATTGGTTTGTCAGTTTTGGAAGTAAAACGTAATAGATTTCCTCTTTTTGGTACTTTATTTGACACAAGCGTATTATAACTATACAGGGTAGGAAAATCTTTTATAAATAATAATTTATGTTGCGTTGAATAGTGGCTACATAAATGCTTATGCATTACATAACTATTCAGCCGTTTAGAGGTGTTTAGCGAATTCTAATAAATAAGGCTGATAATTTTTATCATTGTCAGTCGATTAGAACATTGTCAGACTCATTGGTCATTGTCAGATGTTTTAATTGAAAACATCTTACAATTGCTGACAATTTCTTCATTGTTCAAAATGTCAATGAGTTGGTTAAAGAGAGATAAAAATAGCTGACAATCAAATTGGGAACAAATCTACCAACCGTGTGAACGGACAATTTTTCATTGTAAGAAATATGTCAATTGTCAGCTAATTGTTAGCTATTGTCAGACCATTGACAGTTCTGACAATATTGTAAGATCTGACAATCGTTTGTACTTAGCTTAATTCACATCAGATGTGACAAAAAGCTGGGGCATTTAGGTAATTGGCAATAGTCACGACTCACGAATAGAACCGTATGGGAGGGAGTCTTTTTGGGCTCATATAGGCGGGAAGGCCAATTTTTCTGAAAAAAGTTGATTTTCAATTTTAAATTTTTTCAAAAACGTAGGCACATAGGTACCTAAATCCATTTGGTTTTTGAAATTCGACTATCAGTTCATATAAATATTAAACACGTTGGTAGGTACAGGAAAAAACAACAATTAGGTATAGGTACCTACCTACCTATATGTAAAAATTTTATAAATAAATTAATACAACATCTTTTCACCTTTTTACAAAATTTTGAGTTTGAAAATGATATTTAAATTTTCACTCAAACATCTTGATTGAAAAATTTAATTATGGTTTAGAAAATCATGTAGTATATCTTATTACTTTAAACGAGCTATTCTTGTATATATATTAATTACATAGGTATATATTTATATATACATACATATATTATATACAGTCGACTCTCCCCAAGTCAAATTTTCACAGATACATACTAAGATTTGTTCGAGTTAGAGAGAGTTTCGGAAAAATTCGAGTTACAGAGAGAAATACATATTTTGTTTGTTTTAAAAGGTTTATTTAATAAATTGAGGTTAATAGATGTATAAAAAGCAACCAACAACACAAAGAAAAGGATAACAATGTTTTTTTTGTTTTTTTTAGCGTTGTAACTTTTTAAAATCCTATCTTTTTGTAGAGGTACCTAGGGATATGAATATAGGAAGAAACATGAATTTTGACGATGATGGTCCTCGCGATGCTACACATATATATTAAGGTTTTGATGGTTCGTAGTTATACAATACCCAAATACAAATTTCGAACGGGTAATGTTTTTTTAACATTAGAAATGTTTAAGCGGAGGCATACCTACTAACAATGTGAACAAATCAACAGAATAGTTAAACGTAGTTAAATGTAGTTAATTGTAGTTAATGAAACAAATTGTAGCAAACTTAGTTTCAAATATCAAATGATCTGTCAGTACTCAGTTGTAACTTTGAAAATTGAATTTTGAGTTAAAATGTTCAAATTTTTATTGAAATTTTATTATTTCTCTAAATTTACTTTGTATGCATATGAAAACGTAACAATTTGTAGAAAATAAACCGTGTAGTTTATTAAATTAAGTAGTTAATGATGTAGAAAATGTAGTGTAGTTAATTCGGCCAACCCTGTTCGTAGGCTTTCAAGATTTGCATGTGAAGAAGGGCAAATTTAAAAAAGAATTCATTCAAAGTTTTAAAATATATATGTAAATGCTTTTTTCATTTCTAATGTACCTCAACTATGCTGGAATGGCAAATCGGGTAAATTTTTATTTTGTTTTGTGCTAAACAAAATACGACTTAAGGGGTGAAAAAAGATGCAAATAATCGAGAGAATGTGTTCGAGTTAGAGAGAGTTCGACTTAAAGGGAGTTCGACTTAGAGAATGGTTTTTGTATGGAAAATTGAAGGTAATGATAAAATATGGCAAAAAATTCGAGTTAGAGAGAAATTCGACTTAGAGAGACTACGACTTAGGGAGAGTCGACTGTATTTGCTTTCTCGGAAATGGCTCTAACGATTTTGATAAAATTTTCAAAGTTTATTACGATGAACGATAAAAAAATAAAAAATTGGATTTGGTTAAATCCGCCCACTCCCACGCCCACTTTTCTTACTTCTTCATATGACGAAAACGGTCGGAAATATCTTTATTTCTCGGAAACGGCTCAAACAATTTGAATAAAATTTTGAGAGTTTACTGTTATGGGTACGAACAAAATTAAAAAAAAAATTAGTAAAATCCGCCTACAGCTACGCCCACTTTTATTAGTTTTTGGTTTTTCGAAAACGGCTCCAACGATTTGGATGAAATTTTCAGAGTTTTTTCTTATGAACGAGAAAAAAAATACAAAATTAGATTAAGTAAAATTCACCCACGCCGCGCCCACTTTTATTATTTCTTAGTTTCTCGAAAACAATTCAAACGATTTGAATGAGGTTATAAGAGTTTATTCTTATAACAAAAACTTGAAAAATTCTAAAATTCTAAGATCCACCCACAACTACGTCTACTTTTATTATTGCTTGTCTCGTAAACGGCTGTAGCTATTTTCGTGAAATTTTCAGAGCTTTTTCTTATGAACGAGAACAAAAACTGCCACGCACACTTTTCATACTCCATAGTTTAGTAATGTCTCTATTTCTCCGAAACAACTCAAACGATTTGAATGAAAGTTTTAGAGTTCATTCTTATGAGTAAGAAAAATAGAAAAAAAAAATAGTAATATTCGCCCACAGTTCCACCCACTTTTTTGGTTTATCCGAAACGGCTCCAACGAATTGCATGACATTTGTGAACAACTATGAAAAATTTTAAAATTTGATTCTGTAAAATGGAAAATGCATATAAAAACAACGACAACACCTACATACAATATCATGTTATAACTTTTTTTAAAGCCAGTAATTTATTATTTAATCATATTTTATAAATTGCGTTATTTTAGTGCTTAGTTTTTGAATAAATGATTTTTAAACTCAATTTTTAGAATTAAATTAAAAGTGAATTAAATTTATTAAGATTAACATTACACTTGGCTGCAAGTGTAAGATATTTTAGGTCTTTAAAAAAATAGGAGTACGAATGTGGAAGGAGGAGTACGGAGGTGTTGCAAGTAGTAAAATATTCCTAGGGGAGTACTTTCGGCAACACTGGGCTCCATATGAACATTTTGGGGAGATTACGATAACTTAGGCGACAATTAATATTGATATTTTTTTTAACATTGAAAATGTTTATAGGGTCGTTTTGAGAAAAATATGGTATTACCAAAATGATTAAATGAACAAATGAATATATAACAAATGAACGAAATGAACTCTAGCGTATAGGGGGCTCAGGATCGAATTTTTGGTTGGTGTTACCAAAGAAAATGCCAAAATGAACCTAAAGACACAATCGATGAATCGTACCTACACGTTGATCGTCGCCAACCGACGAGCTTCAGTGGAGGATAGTTGAATTTGTATGAAATCTTAAAATCACTCGATTTGAGCGCACTTAGAAGCCTTTTACTCAGGTTATAATTATCGGATGCTTAATGTTAAGATAGATAATTAAAGATAAAATGACAGGCTACAAATCTGCATCAAAATGTTTGCAAAAGCTTACAAAATTTCATACTAAAAACGTGAAAGATTGGCTTTTGAGAACTAATTTCATCACGGCAAATGACGTGAGGAACAAGAAAACAAAAAGAAAAAGAAAAAAACGTACCGACAAAGAATATACATTGCTGTAAGGGTGTCGGCAAGACGTTAGTTGGAGTGGAATGTGTGCAATAAAAAACCACCACTGCACTGTGGCTGGTGAGTGGTGGCAAACACAATTGGCTTCGCATCGGGAACAAAAATGATATACATACATGGCTACACTATTAAGTAGGTTATGTATGTCTGTAAAATGTTATGTTGATTAAATTTTTGTAGGTATTTTGCAAATATTATGCGTAAGGGTACGATTAGGTTGGTTTGGTTGGCTTATAACTTCTGTTCTAACAATCGGATATTTAAAATAAAGGTCTTAAAATGAAGGTAAAATATCAAACTAATTTATTCAGTTAAAAAATAATTGAAATAACATAAAAGTGTAGGTAAAAAACGTTTAGGTTTAATTCATCAAAATAAATAATTGCAAAAACTGTAAAATTGAATAACAAAATTGGCTTCGCCACCAAAATTCATATACCTACGTATCTATATAGGTACATCCATCCATATGTAGGTAGGTAGGTAAGTAGAAATGGCGATCACGAGCAACCTAGCTCGTTGACCCAATTAGAGCTAGAGTGCGCCGTTTTGTTACCATAACTCTTTGGACCTGTGGATGTAAATGGTTTGGAATGTCTCAGAATGGCTCAGAGACGTAAAAAGTTTGACCCCTTAGTATGACATTATGTATGTACATTTATATAAAATGATTGATTTAGTTGTTCTGCGGTTGCCTTTTTACTTCTGTACTAATAATCGGATCTTAAAGATTAAGTTTTTGAAATAAGTTAAATAATAGGCTTCAAAATTTTGTGTGACAAAACTTGACTTCATTCTTAATCAATTCGATTGTTGAACCTAGAATATGCACAGAGACCTATACCAGGGACGTCCCGTACTCATGCAAAGTGGGTAGACAGTTACTCATTTTCAGTGATTATATTTTGCATTATTCTTATGGTACATCATTTGGTTTAAAGCCCTCTTACCACGTCAAGGTAGATGTATTCAAGAAGATGTTAGTTGTTTTTTTCATTTTCTTTATTTTTTTATTTTTTTAATTTAATAAAAAAAATAAGAAATTACAATATTTCTTGCTTTTTTTAATTGTTTTTATTCTCACCACAGGCAAAATCGTAGCCGCAGCCATCCCAAAAGAATTTAACTCAAAGTAAACGAACGATTAGACATTTTCAATTTTGTCTATTTCCTTCATATAAAATACGAAATGAGAATGGTATACCTTCAATATACATCCATTTTTTTTTACCATAGTTTGGTTGAAAGCGAAGACACTGTCTTCGGCTTTACGAATGATTGATCGGCCCTGTGCCGATCGTTGTTGTTCATACTTCGTGTTGAATGCACGTATAGAAAGAATGAAAAAGGTTTGAGTGTGTCTGTGTGTATAGAGTTTACGTGTTGATTTATATAGCGTGCGTGAACAAAGCAAAGTTTCTTAAATAAATGTATATTGGGGTAAGAAGGGACATTATAAACGTAATAAAAATATAAGATTTCCTTGATTTGAAGATTATCTTGTTATGGCACTTGTATTTATGTTTTAAACGAATGGTTTGGGTAGACATTGTCTAAAATGTCTAATTGACGCCTCGTCACTGACCTATACATGAACCTCTTTGATTATGACTTATAACTTTAGTTCTATAAGGGCCAGATGTTGAAGGTTAAGGTATTTTAATTAAGGTTAACTAGGCTAGAGGTAGGATTAACCTAGCGAAGCAACTTAAATATAATACCTAATCGAAAAGGGTTGATTTGGTATCTTCTGTTCTAATTATCGGATCTTTAAGGTTAATGTCTTAGAATTAAGGTAAAATCTCACGCTACAAATTTATGTGACAAAACAACATCTAAACCAATGCGTTTTTTGAACTTGACCAACGTCTAAACCAATGCAACTTTTGAACTTGACCTACGTCTAAGCCAATGTGATTTTTTAACTTGAACTATACGTCTAAACCAATTCGATTTTTGAGCTTGACCAACGTCTAAGCCAATGCGATTTTTGGACTTGACTTACGTATAAGCCATTGCGATTTTTGAACTTGACCTACGTCCAAACCAATGCGATTTTTGAACCTAAAATATGCAAAGATACCTACTTGTGAATCTCTTTAATAAACTAACAACATTAGCTCCAAGGGCCAGTTATTGAAGGTTAAGGTATTTAAATTAACATTAATCAGCCTAGAGGTAGGATTAACTTAGCGAAGCAACTTAAATGTAGTAATCGAAAAGGGTTGACTTGGTAAGCTTTTATTTTCTGTTCTAATTATCGGATCTTTGAGGTTAAGGTCTTAAAATTAAGGTAAAATCTAAGGCTATAAATTTATGTCACAAAACTTTACCTAAGTCTAAGCCAATGCGATTTTGGAACTTGACCAACGTCTTAACCAATGCGATTTTTGAACTTGACCTACGTCCAAACCAATGTTATTCTTGAGCCTGAAATATGCAAAGGTACCTACTTGCGTTTCTCTTTAATAAACTTACAACATTAGTTCTAAGTTATTGAAGGTTAAGGTATTTAAGTTAACGTTAATCAGTCTAGAGGTAGGATTAACTTACCTAAGCAACTTAAAAATAATTTAAGGTCTTAGAATTCAAGTAAAATTTCCTGCTATAAATTTATGTTACAAAACTTTACCTACGTCTAAGCCAATGCGATTTTTGAACTTAGAATATTCATAGGTACTGCAATATAATTGAATTTCTTTAATAAACTTATATAGATTTAGATCTAATGTTCAGATGTTCAAGGTTAAAAGTAGAACTATAATAGTCGGATGCCGACCTTAGTGGTCGTACGAAACGAAACGAATAAAAAAAATTCATATGACGTGCCCATAATTGAGTTTTGCTTGTTTCGACCAATTTTTTACTTTTGCTTCCGGAAGTGAAGAGCGCTCACCGACCGCTCCATGCGTAATTGAACTGAGAGAATTTCTTCCAACATCTTCCGACTATTACAGTTCTTCCTTAAAGTCCTCCTCAAATGAAAAAAAAACGATTCAATTTGGTTGTCAACTCAGCTGTCAACTTAATTGTCGCTTTGCTTTTCATATACACAGATAAAAGAATACTGCTTAGCTGTCAAAACCATTTATATTGTCTTAAGAAATTACACGACTCGAGTTTATTAAATTTATTAAAAGATGAGTTCAAAATGCAAAATATTATAGAATACCTAAAAACAATTAGGTAAATCAGGTTTGCATTGAGTTTGAGCTACACATCAAATTATTTATAAAATAGGTTTCGCGTTAAAAAGGGTTCACTTTGATAGTAAATCAAATAACTTGCCTATATATAAATAGTTCAATAAGTTGAGAGACTTGTAAATCAATTTGAGCAAATTTGAGCAAATATTTGAATTTCTTCAACATCAACGCCGCGCCGTGATTAAATAAACTGAACTGAACAACATTAATTTAACCGCCAACTGGGATTCGACATTAAAAATATCTACATATTGTAATTTCAGACTGAAGAATGGTTTCTTAGACATCTTCAGAAGTTTTGGTGCAACTATAGGATACAAATTAGAAATTACAAAGATTATTCATGTTTTTATTTTATCGAGCTAACACAAGTCATTTTAAATGTCCCCATAGTTACTCTATGAGTGAAATCTGTAAATTTTTTTAAGGGGTCAAAAGAAAGCAATTTTTACTATTGGAGGGGGTCTATCTCGCTCCGTTTAGGAGGTAGGGGCAGTTTTAGAAAAAAAAATGACTTAAAGTGGAAAAAAATTATTTTAAAACAAATCCATCTACAATGAAGTAGGTACTATACTGATTTAAAAAGAAATCTGTTCTATAATCCTAAATTTAAATTAAATTATTTATGTCAATAGTTTTTGAAAAATTTGGATGCAAACTCAAAATTTTGATAAAAAAAAATGTGAAATGAAGTAGTATATTTACCTAGGTAATGTGAATTTTTTATAATGCATTACATTTTCATATCTGAAAATTTTAATTGTGGGACTTTGAGAAACGTATCTGGGTAACGCTGGGTGCTAGCACGGTATTTATGTAAGCAAGAAATTAAAGAACAAAAATATCATTAAAAAGTAGTTTTAGTAATTTTAAATTTTCTCAAAAACTAGAAGACATAAAATCATCTAGCTTTCGGTTTTTGATTAATAATTAATTAGAACAACGAATTTCAGAAAATAAATAATAGGTACCTACCTACATAATTTTACAGTTTTGAAAACTTACACTTTATACTTTTTTATGTTTTTTCCAAATTTTGGGTTTTAAACCCGTTTTTTTCAAAAACTATATGCATAGATTTCAATTCATTAAAAAATTAGCTAATAGAATAGAGTATTCGCTTTAAAAAAGGGAAGGTAGGTATAATACTTAATTCATAAGTATTACTGTCATTTTTTAATATTTGTTTATACATTTTTAGTACTTTTTTTTATGAAAGTGCCCCTCCCACCCAAACGGGAGAAGATAGAGTACCCTTAAGAAATTGGGATCAAAATCTCAATTTCTTCCAGCTTTAGGAGCTTTACCTATTTAGCTGACGATATGAAATGTATGTACCCAAATATTTGATAAACTACCTATCTACTCGTCTTTTGAATTTAACAAAACACTAATGAACATCAATGCAGTTCAAAATTTAAAACCTACCTATGTATGTAGGTACCTACTTCTCCACTTATTTAATCTGTGGCTATAGGCAAACATTCCTACTTCTTTTCTACGATTTAAAATTAATTTCACTCAATAATAACTAGAATTATGGCGAAATTATTTAAGAAACATCTACCTACCTACATAATTTTTTTAAGTGCATACCTACCTACCTAGGCATCTTTTGATTTTTTCCGATTTTTTGCATAATGCGTGACAAATTAAAAAAAAACAACTTTCTAGGTACATAGGTATATCTATTTAGGAAAGTAGGTAAACTTTTGCATATTGCACTTAAAGGTAAACTTTTGCACTTTTCGCTTTCGAAATGAGGTTTTCAATCTATTTGTGGTTAGGTACAATAATTATATCTAATATTGTCAACCAAGTAAAAATGTATTCCCGATTCAAAATTAATTAATAGAAATAAAACAAAAACCAACTATACCTACAAAATATATAACCAAGATTTTAACTTTTTCTATCAACTACCTACGTCATAATTTCATATTTTTCTATTCATACACTCCTTAACTCGACCTACACCGATCATTCAACTAACGCACAAGTTTTACACAAAATGTGCTTTGAAATGGAATTATAATATACCTACCTATAAATAGACAGATCTACATATTTCTATACAGACATTCATAAGCTGCTCAAATTATTATGCTTAGCCCTTATCGTCCACAAGCTACAAAATAAAGCAGACACCCTTCGCACCTTCTCCTCTTTGTCCTACTACTCTTGTGCATTCCTATTAGCATTGAATAATTACAAATAGAAGGGACACCGGATTAGATCGCCGCTAGATGGCCGGAAATCAAAGTCAACGTTGTCGCTTTTAAAAACTGAATAGTGAAAACCACAACCATTGAATATGCTTGAGGAAATTATGAGGGAAATTTTCGTTCGAATGAAAGGGAGGCAACAACAAAAACAACCACTTTGGTTTTGCAGTTGAATTGTTGTCTGTCATGCCAGACAAGGTCAAACTACGTTTGTTGAACGAAATGTAATTTCAAGGGTTGTTTTTTTTTACTTTGCGTTCATTCAAAGATGTTGTTGTTGCTTTCATGCAATTTGGGGTGATGACGATTATGTTTTAATTTGTTGCGTTTTTTGGTCTTTATGAGTTTGGTATGAACTTTTCTTAATCCTAATTTTAAAGTTTTGTACCTACCTACCTATCTATGAGATTTTAAAGATTCAAAATGTGTAATTCTAATTGTGTAGATAGGTAGGTACCTATATGTAGATAGGTATACATATGTTGGTTGGTATAGATACTTTACCCATTGAAAAATAAGTTTAATAAATATTTTTTCTAAGCTCATCATTTTTGGAAGATCAAAGAAGAGAAACTTTTGTACCTAATTGTTTTCTAAGGAAACACAATTTAGTTTTTAAAAACCGATAGGTAGATACCTCCCTATATTTTTTATTTTATTGTTTTTTCTACAATTTGGTTTCTATATTGACATTGATTTTATGTAGGTATACAATACATAGGGTGATTCACCTTAGGTGTGACAAAAAGCTATAAGAGCGTGTAGGTTGAGTTGAGACAAGAAAAATATCGTGTGGGTGGCGGGGGTCTATTACCCCCCGTTTAGGTGGGAGGGGAAATTTTCTAAAAAATCAAATTAAAATAGAACAAAATCATTAAAAAACAACGGTAACAACTTCACAATGTGTGTTTTATGCATTGCTGCATAGCCAGCGCAGCAAAATTTCGCTTGGCAAACAAAAACAATCTGATTGCTGGCGAATTAAAAGTCAGTAAAAAAGAAGATGGCTGTGCTGACGATAGAGTTTTCAATTATTCAAATGAACGTTTAGAGTGAGTGATCTTTTTATTCAGACTTGTGCTGCGCTGGCTTTGCAGCAATGAATAAAACACACCTAGAGTAATCTTTTTATTAAGACTTGTGCTGCGCTGGCTATCCAGCACTGAATAAAATACACCTAATGCCATGCTATACACTTTTATAAAGCCAAAGATTTCTTCTTTCATTTTCTTTTTAAATTAAGTTGTTTGAGTAAACAGTTTTTTAAAAATTAATTTTTAAACTTACATTTTTGAAAAAAAAAAATTAAAAAATTGTGTTCAATGTCTTTTTGCTCAAAATTTTATGTTATTAAGTAGTAGTTTTGTATTTTATCATTTTTTAGTCAAACATTAAAAACCATATGTCAAAATGTTTTCTAGTTTTTGAGAAAATTGAAAATAACAAAAGTAAGTTTTCTTAAATTCGACATCCAACCGTTATTTTGATGCTTCAAGAATCCTATTATTTTCTACTAATTAAGAAGCATAGTAGATTTCGTTATTTTCAATTTTCTTAAAAATTAAAAGACATTTAGGATCTGTTTCACAATGTCTGAGTAAATTTCTAATTAGTTATCCGACATTAATTGATCCTCAAATTAAATCCTCCCATTAAAAACCTTTGCGTTTCCCAATGATCAATTAGCTATTCGTGCGTTATTCCAGTTTTCCAGACAAATAGAATTTGACTCATGTCAAACATTGAAGAAAAAATATTTATAATCATCAAATAGTTAGTTTTTCATGGTGGGTCATCCTATTGTATATGTTAAAAGTGTCGAGAGGATTGTTTCAAAGAGATGTGAATAATAAGAGGTAATTGTGTGTTGAATTGAAGTGTGAGTGTTAGTGAAGAAAATTTTGAATTTTTAATTGTTAGTTTAATATTCTAATCGGCACTTCATCTTGCCAGTAAAATACTTAGAACTTTAATTGCCAATTAGACGTATTCAGACATTGTGAAACGTAAATGAGGTTGTTAACTGTCGAATCAGTTCCATGTAGCTTAATTGGAACTTTAATCAGGAATTGTGAAACAGACCCTTAGGCATCCGGTTTTTAGTATTTGACTAGACATTGATAGGAGATTCGAATATTACAAACAAAAATATTACTTAATAACGTAAAAATATTACTTAATAACGTAAAGTTTTGAAAAAAAAAATATTATTTTGTTAATAAATAATTATAAATACATATATGTACATATATTTTTTCGCAAAAAAAAAATCAAATTTGTTCAGGAGAAAAAATTGGGGTTTCACTTGAATGAATTTTCTAAAAAATTCTGTCAAGAGTTTTTGGAAGAGCAGATAGCAAATTTTGGGAGTGGATGCAGGGCCTCCACACAATTCTGGGGCATAATACCAGGAGCAAAAAAATGTAATCTGATCTTACGCAAACGAATACATATGTAGGTACTGCCATTTGCATTTGAACCACAAAACGTGTTTAAATAATGCCAAAATAACATCTATAACAACTGTGGATTGAAATTTTGCAAGTTATTTGTGATTTCTTTTAAAACACACTCACTTTTACTTTGATTGTATGGGAACGGACAAGCCTCTCTATTTGTGCATGCACGGAAAGCTCCCAGGCTTAAATTTTTTTTTGTCAAAATGATCCGCACATATATAATTTTTTTCGTCGCAAATAAGTTTTTCTGAAAAACTCTTCCCAGAATTTGGTAACCATATTTCACGACGATAATCGTTAGGTAAAACAAATCTGGGAACGCCAGAGTTTTTTTTATTTTTACATTGCTATAGTCATTTTTATAATTTTAATAATACTCGTAAGTTTAATTAATAAGTAAGTAGAATTTTTTACAAATTATCGAAATTTTCACTGATGCAACGAAAGCAAAAACACATTTCAGAATGGTTTTTACTTAGGTATTTTGTTCCTAAAACCATAAAAAAGCATTTTTTTTAGCCAGACAGACTCAATTTATTGGCGACAAGATTTTCGTTTCTTTCTAAAACGTTTGCATCTATTGCCACTTACATAATGTATGTTCATTGTTCTCAGTATCCTATTTGGATCTACGGTTCAACACCAACGGTTTTGCTCAATAATATTGCCTTCGTTTCCACATTTTCATGATCAATATACGTAATATACTCTTACCTATTCCATAAAAATATTATTAATGATCATTAATAACAAAATATGTATGTTAACCATTTTTAAGAAGAACCGCAATTAAAAGTGGACATGAATTAACAATATTTGTGCGCGACTTCAATCTCTGGGTGCCCAAAGTTTGCCCACCGGCAGCGAGGGGCAATGGCCTGGCGGCGCTGGGTTGTAAAAAACAGTATCTATTTATCTTTATATTAACAAAATTGTTATAAATTTGATTTTTTTAGTCAATTTCTTTTGAGACTATATACCTAAGTGTATTTAGGGCTTTTCACAATAGTATAGCATGACACTGTGTCATGATTTTTTTTTAATTTCAAGTGGATTTTTTTGGAAAATTACCCTCTCGGCTTAGCAGGTTGAATTAGACCTCTCCGCCCATACAATTTTTGTCTTGCCTTGATCCAACCTGCTTACTAGCCCTAGCCTTTTGTCGTATCTTAGGCAAAACAACCTGTTTAAATCTCCGTTCAAGCAAAATATTTTACCCTTCAACACTAACACATGATTCAATAATATTTAACACTTAAAACTAAGAAATTAGCTATTCTGACGATAATTAAAAACTTAAAATTTTAACAATCATTTAATAAACCTTTGAGCAACCGTGAAAGAAACGTTTAAATATGTAACCTTAGATAGGTATGTACCTGTGCCTACCTATATGGGATTTAGATCTACAAAACTGAAAGCAAAATAGAAAATATCAAACTGAAGATAATAATTACAAAAATAAAAACACACAAACATCAATTATCGTCAAAAACCACAAAAAATGCTAAAGCAACCCTTAAGTATCTACCTACCTACCTATACTACCGAACGCTTTCAGTTGACCTTCAATGGCATTCTTGTTGTTGTTTCCCAGCAAACATTTTTATTCAGAACTGTATCATAAATGATTGACATAAGTGAACAAAACCTTCGAATCTGAATTCATTTCTAAATCGATTTGGGTCCAAACTCCTGGGTAACGATACCTCACATATGAATCTTTAAAATGATTCGTAAATGATTCATAAATCCTGGACATAAGTGAATGCACACAAGACGCTTATGTATTCATTTTGTACCACAATTTATGAGTCTTTCTTGAATCATTTAAATGATACGAATGTGATTCATTAAAATGAAGGTATATACCCTTTTCACTTTCACTTGAAGTGTACATAAATTGAATCATTTTTAATTCATAAGAAGGATTCATTAACAATCCTTTATTATCGGGATTTATTCATCATTTATCAATCATTTAAATGATTAATAAGTGAAGTATCACTACCCAGGAGTTTGGATTCAAATCGATTCAGAAATGAATTCAGAATCGAAGGTTTTTTTTTCATTTATATCTAATCTTTTATGATACTATTCTTAAGCGAAATGTTTGCTGGGTTAATTCTTTTGAGTTGGTTATATTAATTTATTAATTATTTAATAAGTCAATATTTTTCTGAATTTGAAAATGTTTAATAATTTAAATAATGTTTTTTTTTACTTTTTTGTTTTTTTTTTTGTTAATATTTATTTTCTTTTGACCGTAAAAAAATTCTAATTCTGAAGCTTTTTTAAAAAAGGCCTTATTAGCGTAATGACTATGTATATCGGGAAAGTCGCAAGAAAAAAATTATTATAGAACACTGAATTAACCTAAACCCTACAAAAGAAGAAAGTTAAAGAATAATATAAAAAACTAAAAATTCGTTTATTATTTTTTAATATAAAATGCAGCACTTTTAAAACAATTGCACTCTTAATTATTTTATTATTATTTTATTATTTCTAGCAACCAAACCGACCAAATCTGTAAAACAACTGAATTGAAATGACAAATTTTGTCTTTGCGTAACTTTTTTCTCAATTTTGGGCGCGACAAGGTCCCGTTATTGTTTTTCGAAACGAAATGAAAAGGAGATTCACTTTTCTTCATGTTGAACGAATAAAAGCGAATCCACCCAATTTACTTGTTTGAGGAATTACTTGTGTACGTTCACATTTATTCACCTGCAATGAAGGAAAATCGAATCTCAATCATTTTTGTCCTGAAAAAATTTCGAACAAACCCCCTCTACCCTTCATAACGTAAAAATGATAGGCTTTTGAAAAATTTTCAGATTTCATTCACTGAAAATGAATATTTATCGGATGATATTCTTCATTTTTGCTGAATGTTAAGTGAACATTCACTTAAATGTTTGCTGGGTTGTTGTTCATGACAAATAAAAAACACTTCCACCGTATGTAGGTAAACAGGTATATTGTGAATGAATTTCCCTAAAAATATGCCTATTTGAATCTGCTTAGCGCATTTCGCAACCAAACAACAATTTAATATTTTATTATGTTGCCGATAATGACCACGAAAACAACGATGGCGTTTCTAGTTTCTCAGTGTCCACTTCTATTTGTAATTATTCAATGCTATTAGTGTTCCAAAAATTAGTGTTTTTTTTTTAAATCAACCATTTTTATCTCTTTTTTTAAGAAAGTATATATTATGGGCATAACATTGAAAAATAGTGTTGTCCAATGAAATATTTGGATAAAAACGGAACAAGGAAATTGCCAATTTTTTCCTTTGCATACCTGCTACTTTCGTTCTCCCCAATGGATTGTTTTGTATGAAACTCTTGAATTGAATCGATAAAATTGGTCGAGAAACGTTGAAAAAATTTTCAGTTTATTTTTCTGGGCCACTTGTTGTGTTAGTTGACGATGACTTAATACAGTTATCATATGCATCACAGCACAGCCTTAGGTAAAATATCAGTTGGACAGAGGATTTGTAAATTTTTCTAATTGTAGCGTCAATTGTTGATTTAATTTGTCAAATTGCTTGCTTCGCACTTTGAGCTCTGTGAATATTACGCATATAATCCTACTTTGCTATTCTCCTTCCGCAAAATTTGCTTTTTTCAAATTATAAAAATTGTGAAATCGAATTCTGATTTTAAATTCAAAAATTTAAGAAAATTGGTCAGTTTATATTTCAGAGTTCTCAGTTCTCACTTATTTTCCTCTGACAAAAATTGTGCACACATTTTTTTTTTCCTCGGTATTTGACACAAAAACTGAGAAATTTTGGTGATGAATCCTGTTAATATTTGTGCGTTTTATAAAACAAAAAAGTAAGTAATCCAGAATTAAAATATTAATTTTTGAGACAATGGTTATAATTTGCGCGTGCGATTCTAGATTTTTGCATTCGAGATTTTTTTAGATTTTTGTATTTATAGATTTGCTTTCTAGATTTTTTGTTTCGAGATTCTTTTAATTCTAGATTTTTGCTTTCTACATATCTTGGTAAACCTGAATTATTATTCTTAAAACAAAATGATGAAATATTTGGTTAAAAATGAATCATGGTTAAA
Organism: Epistrophe grossulariae; assembly: GCA_929447395.1. Lineage (NCBI taxonomy): Eukaryota > Metazoa > Arthropoda > Insecta > Diptera > Syrphidae > Epistrophe > Epistrophe grossulariae. The sequence goes on from OV839566.1 coordinate 89,443,000, forward strand.
AATTAAAAATGTCATCTTTGGTCAAATACTGTATTATATTTACAACCTAACTACTGAACAAAAAAAAAATAGTCATTTATTTGGACTTAAGTTGTTTTTATTTTTTGTTGGAAACTATCGATAAATATCGATACTATCGGGTATTTTTCGAAAACTATCGCCAACTATCGCAAGTGACGACTATCGATGTTTAAGGAACACTAATTCCTATTTGTGTGCTTGCTTTTTTTGTGCGAACTTCTGTGGATCTTATTTTATTGAGCTCCACAAAATTTTAAAATCTCGATTTGGTGTATGCAGCGACACCTATTGTGCAGTTAACGCTAGTTTCGTGGTTCCTCTATGTGTATAAACTCAATGATACTACCATGGGGTTGGGTATACCCGATCCTGGAACCACTGGTCCCAAGAACACTTATCCCAGTCAACTGGTACCAGCAGCCAACTGGTACCAAGACACCTGGTCCCCAAACTCATCCCGGAAGTTATCGTAAAAAGACCAGGATAAAGAGTAGGATAAAATTGACTTATAAAAATAAGTAGGTAATTACAAAGCTTTTTACCCAGCGGCTCCATTAGCAAGAGGTACCTACCTACTTGAGGAAATACATATAATAACATACCTACGTTTAAAAAAAAATACATATTATCTATATATCTATCTCTACCTACCTACCTTACTACCCATACGCACCCGCCAATTCGCTAGCCCATTAGGTAGTTAGGTACCTACCTAACAAAAAATCTACCTAGTTTCTCCTCACCGAATAATCTTTACCTACGTAGGTATCTACATACATACATACAAAATATGATAAGGACACGTTTTTAACTGCACGTTATACCTATAGGTACATATTTATAGTACCTAACAGAATCCTTCCTTCTTCCTACCTTCCTATAGGTACCCAACCTATCTACACAGTCCATTTGAATAAATACATACCTATACCTACGTCGGTACGTGACTGTTTACCTCCGCCGGTTTACCTCCGCCGGTTTACCTCGAGAGCGGGTAATGTAAGGTATAATCGTTTAGAAAAAGTTAAAATCGTGAAGACCTAGGGCCTATTTCACCAAACACTTTTCACTTTTCACTTTGCAACTTTGCAAAAAAAAATTTCCTGCAAAGTAAAAGTGCAATGTGTTTCAGAAAATTTGCAAAGTGCAAAGCCTTTGCAAAGAGGCAAACTTTTCAATTCAATAATTTCCTCTTTGCAAATTTGCGTTTGGTGGAACAAAATTTGCAAAGTAAAAGTGCAAAGTTGCAAAGTGAAAAGTGAAAAGTGTTTGGTGAAATAGGCCCCTAGTCAGGAAGATTCTCAAGAGCAAGTTCTTCAGACTACTCCGAAATTTAACATATTCCGGATTGCAAAGAATAATATTGGAACAATAAGATGAGAAGTATTTTAGTGCTGGCGAACAACGTCATCTACTACTTCCAAGTTTTGGTACTAACTGGGAACTTTGCTTCAAAATTTTGTCAATTTCAAAGCACCCTGTAGCAAAATATAGGTAGTTCTACGTCACATTTCACACTACCTTACCTGCTCTCGAGGTAAACCGGCGGAGGTAAAGTGGCGGTGTTAAACTATCCAGTGGTAAACTGGCAGAGGTAAACCGGCGGAGGTAAACTGGCGGTGGTAAACTGGAGAAGGTAAACTGGCAGAGGTAAACTGGCGGAGGTAAACACTCTTGCTTCGTACCTACGTACCTAATGTCAATTCCTATTACAAAGCTTATTAGCAATATTGGAATGTTTTGCCAAGGGTTCGTAATAGATAAAACTTATTTAATTTGTTTAAAACTTCCACTTATTTATTTCGTAAATAAAACACACTCAAATATACCGAAACTAATTTCCGAAAACAATTTACTTATCTGTTATTACAACCAACTTTACGCTTTCACTATTAAAAATAAACTGAGCCCAGGTCGGCAACGCAGTTGTCTTATATAGCAAAATTTAGTTTCTATTACGTTCGGGAAGGTTCTCGTATTTGCTTCTCGTTCTTTCTATGACGGTAGAGGGGGTAATAATTCCCCTTCGAGTTTCAAACATTCTTTCAATGTTCGAAAAAGCTCACTCAAAGATATCAGTGGTAGCGTTCAGTACCGATTTGTGATTTACCTAAATTTCCAAGAGATGGCGCTTCATAAAAGACGTTACATTATAATTCAAAAGCAGTTGAGTAATTTAATCATTATATTGCCCTCTTCTTAGGATTGTTCGTCCCAAACAATTTCATCACTTCTTTCACCGTTGTATCGATGTAAACGGTCACAATGAACTACTTTTAATTTGCCTCTTACCATTGAATAATTACAAATAGAAGGGACACCGGATTAGATCGCCGCTAGATGGCCGGAAATCAAAGTCAACGTTGTCGCTTTTAAAAACTGAATAGTGAAAACCACAACCATTGAATATGCTTGAGGAAATTATGAGGGAAATTTTCGTTCGAATGAAAGGGAGGCAACAACAAAAACAACCACTTTGGTTTTGCAGTTGAATTGTTGTCTACCATGCCAGACAAGGTCAAACTACGTTTTTTGAACGAAATGTAATTTCAAGGGTTGTTTTTTTTTTACTTTGCGTTCATTCAAAGATGTTGTTGTTGCTTTCATGCAATTTGGGGTGATGAAGATTATGTTTTAATTTGTTCCGTTTTTTGGTCTTTATGAGTTTGGTATGATCTATGAGATTTTAAAGATTCAAAATGTGTAATTCTAATTGTGTAGATAGGTAGGTACCTATATGTAAATAGGTATACATATGTTGGTAGGTACCTATACCTTACCCATTTAAAAATAAGTTTAATAAATATTTTTTGTAAGCTCAACATTTTTGGAAGATCAAAGAAGAGAAACTTTTATACCTAATTTTTCTAAGGAAACACAATTTAGTTTTTAAAAACCGATAGGTAGGTAGATACCTGCCTATATTTTTTGTTTTATTGTTTTTTCTACAATTTTATTTCTATATTGACATTGATTTTATGTAGGTATACAATACATACATACGGTGATTCACCTAAAGTGTGACAAAAAGCTATAAGAGCGTGTAGGTTGAGTTGAGACAAGAAAAATATCGTATGGGTGGAGGGAGTCTATTACCCCTCTTTTAGGTGGAAGGGGCAATTTTCTAAAAAATCAAATTAAAATAGAACAAAATCATTAAAAAAACAACGGTAACAACTACAATATGTGTGTTTTATTCATTGCTGCATAGCCAGCGCAGCAAAATTTCGCTTGGCAAACAAAAACAATCTGATTGCCGGCGAAAAAAAAGTCAGTAAAAAAAAAGATGGCTGTGCTGAAGATAGAGCTTTCAATTATTCAAATGAACGTATAAAGTGAGTGATCGCGTTTTATTCAGACTATGCGGCAATGAATAAAATACACCTAGAGTAATCTTTTTATTCAGACTTGTGCTGCGCTGGCTATCAAGCAATGAATAAAATACACCTAATGCCATGCTATACACTTTTATAACGCCAAAGATTTCTTCTTTCATTTTCTTTTTAAATTAAGTTGTTTGAGTGAACAGTTTTTTAAAAATTAATTTTTAAACTTAAACTTTTGAAAAAAACAAATTAAAAATTGTGTTCAATGTCATTTTGCTCAAAATTTTATGTTGTTAAGTAGTAGTTTTGTATTTTATATTCAATGCTCCAATCAGTTTTTATTCAAACATTAAAAACCATATGTCAAAATGTTTTCTAGTTTTTGGGAAATTGAAAATAACAAAAGTAAGGTTTCTTAAATTCGACATCCATCCGTTATTTTGTTGCTTCAAGGATCCTATTATTTTCTACTAATTAAGAAGTATAGTAGATTTCGTTATTTTAAATTTTCTTAAAACTTAAAAGACATTTAGGGTCTGTTTCACAATGTCTGAGTAAATTTCTAATTAGTTATTCGACATTGATCCTAAAATTAAATCCTCCCATTAAAAAACTTTGCGTTTCACAATGATCAATTAGCTATTCGTTCGTTATTCCAGTTTTCCAGACAAATAGAATTTGACTCATGTCAAAAGAAAAAATATTTATAATCATCAAATAGTTAGTTTTTCATGGTGGGTCATCTTATTGTATATGTTAAAAGTGTCGAGAGGATTGTTTCAAAGAGATGTGAATAATAAGAGGTAAGTGTGTTGAATTGAAGTGTGAGTGTTAGTGAAGAAAATTTTGAATTTTTAATTGTTAGTTTAATATTCTAATCGGCACTTCATCTTGCCAGTAAAATACTTAGAACTTTAATTGCCAATTAGACGTATTCAGACATTGTGAAACGTAAATGAGGTTGTTAACTGTCGAATCAGTTCCATGTAGCTTAATTGGAACTTTAATCAGGAATTGTGAAACAGACCCTTAGGCATCCGGTTTTTAGTATTTGACTAGACATTGATAGGAGATTCGAATATTATAAACAAAAATATTACTTAATAACGTAAAAATATTACTTAATAACGTAAAGTTTTGAAAAAAAAATATTATTTTGTTAATAAATAATTATAAATACATATATGTACATATATTTTTTCGCAAAAAAAAAATCAAATTTGTTCAGGAGAAAAAATTGGGGTTTCACTTGAATGAATTTTCTAAAAAATTCTTTCAAGAGTTTTTCGAAGAGCAGATAGCAAATTTTGGGAGTGGATGCAGGGCCTCCACACAATTCTGGGGCATGATACCAGGAGCAAAAAAAAAAAAATCTGATCTTACGCAAACGAATACAAATGTAGGTACTGCCATTTGCATTTGAACCACAAAACGTGTTTAAATAATGCCAAAATAACATCTATAACAACTCTGTTGCAAGTTATTTGTGATTTCTTTTAAAACACACTCACTTTTATTTTGATTGTATGGGAACGGACAAGCATCTCTATTTGTGCATGCACGGAAAGCTCCCAGGCTTAAATTTTTTTTTGTCAAAATGATCCGCACATATATAATTTTTTTCGTCGCAAATAAGTTTTTCTGAGAAACTCTTCCCAGAATTTGGTAACCATATTTCACGACGATAATCGTTAGGTAAAACAAATCTGGGAACGCCAGAGTTTTTTTTATTTTTACATTGCTATAGTCATTTTTATAATTTTAATAATACTCGTAAGTTTAATTAATAAGTAAGTAGAATTTTTTACAAATTATCGAAATTTTCACTGATGCAACGAAAGCAAAGACACATTTCAGAATGGTTTTTACTTAGGTATTTTGTTCCTAAAACCATAAAAAAGCATTTTTTTTAGCCAGACAGACTCAATTTATTGGCGACAAGATTTTCGTTTCTTTCTAAAACGTTTGCATCTATTGCCACTTACATAATGTATGTTCTCAGTATCCTATTTGGATCTACGGTTTAACATTCATGACAATATATGTATGTTAACCATTTTTAAGAAGAACCGCAATTAAAAGTGGACATGAATTAACAATATTTGTGCGCGACTTCAATCTCTGGGTGCCCAAAGTTTGCCCACCGGCAGCGAGGGGCAATGGCCTGGCGGCGCTGGGTTGTAAAAAACAGTATCTATTTATCTTTATATTAACAAAATTGTTATAAATTTGATTTTTTTAGTCAATTTCTTTTGAGACTATATACCTAAGTGTATTTAGGGCTTTTCACAATAGTATAGCCTGACACTGTGTCATGATTTTTTTTTATTTCAAGTGGATTTTTTGGAAAATTACCCTCTCGGCTTAGCAGGTTGAATTACACCCCTCCGCCCATACAATTTTTGTCTTGCCTTGATCCAACCTGCTTACTAGCCCTAGCCTTTTGTCGTATCTTAGGCAAAACAACCTGTTTAAATCTCCGTTCAAGCAAAATATTTTACTCTTCAACATTAACTCATGATTCAATAATATTTAACACTTAAAACTAAGAAATTAGCTATTCTGACGATAGTTAAAAACTTAAAATTTTAACAATCATTTAATAAACCTTTGAGCAACCATGAAAGAAACGTTTAAATAGGTAACCTTAGATAGATATGTACCTGTGCCTACCTATATGGGATTTAGATCTACAAATCTGAAAGCAAAATAGAAAATATCAAACTGAAGATAATAATTACAAAAATAAAAACACACAAACATCATTTATCGTCACACGTCACCTTCCTTAATTGAGAGAAACCACAAAAAATGCAAAAGCAACCCTTAAAGTATCTACCTATCTACCTATACTACTGAACGCTTTCAGTTGACCTTCAATGGCATTCTTGTTGTTGTTTGTTGTTCATGACAAATAAAAAACACTTCCACCGTATGTATGTACGTATATAGGTATATTGTGAACTAATTTCCCTAAAAATATCCCTATTTGAATCTGCTTAGCGCATTTCGCAACCAAAGAACAATTTAATATTTTATTATGTTGCCGATAATGACCACGACAACAACGATGGCGTTTCTTGTTTCTCAGTGTCCACTTCTATTTGTAATTATTCAATGCTCTTACCCCTCTCTGTATACGGTAGACCACATCATTGATTCTTTTCACAACAGTATACGGGCCTTCCCAGTTTTGTTGGAGTTTTGGTGATAGTCCTTTTTGTCGATGAGGATTGTAAAACCACACAAGGTCACCTTTTTGAAATCCTGTTGCTGTTGCTTTTACGTCATATCTTGTTTTCATTCGATCACTGGATAATTTTATGTTTGTCCTTGTTCGTTGATGAATGTCAATAAGCCTGTCTTTCAGGTCATCCACATAGTCCTCTGTTCCCTGTGACTCAATTGGACGACACCCAAATTTCACTTCACTTGGCAGGCGTATTGTTGATCCGACCATGATTTCCGATGGTGTTTTTCCCGTCGAGCTATGGGTTGCACTTCGATATGCCATAAGGAACAATGGGATATGTCGGTCCTAGTCTCGTTGGCAGTCGCCGACAACCTTAGATAAATGTTCTTTAAGCGCCCTGTTGAATCGTTCAACCATCCCATCAGATTGTGGATGGAGCGGTGTTGTTCTCGTCTTCTTAATGCCAAGAAGCGTGCAAACCTCCTGAAAGACTTTAGATTCGAAATTCCTTCCTTAGTCAGAATGCAGTTCCATGGGAACGCCGAACCTGCTCACCCAATTAAAGACAATCTGATCCACAACTGTTTTGGTTTCTTGGTTTGGGATGGCAAATGCTTCAGGCCACTTGCTGAAATAATCCATGACTACAAGGATGTATCGCTTTCCACTGTTAGTTTCAGGAAAAGGGCCTGCGACGTCTATAGCAATTCTCTCGAAAGGTGTGCCCACATTATACTGCTGCATTTTACTCTGAATTTTTCTACCCGGTCCTCTGGTAGCAGCACAAGTATCACATTTGCGGCACCACTTTTCGACGTCATCTCTTGCGCGCAGCCAGTAGAACCGTTGTCGTATCTTTTCCAACGTCTTATTCACTCCCAAATGACCTCCAGAAGTTCCATCATGCATTTCTTGAAGAACGTCATTAATTTTTGATCGAGGTACGACTAGCTGCATCACATAAGATTTACCGTCTGCGGATTCCCACTTACGCCTCAGTACCCCTTCGTGCACATGAAGCGAGTCCCATTGTGCCCAATATGCTTTGAGAGCCGGACTTCGGTCGGAGATATCACACCATTCTGGTTTCTCTTGGTGTTCTTTCCATGCAAGAATGGGTTCTATACCGAATCTTCTCGTTGGGCCGTTCTGAGTTCTTCGTTACTCCAACCGTAAATGGGATCAGCTCTTGTTCGTTGGACGATGACCATTTCTTTTTCTTCTTGGAGTGTGCAATGCTTACAGTCTGCTTTGCACGGTCGCCGAGATAGTGCGTCTGCGTTTGAATGCAGCTTTCCTCTTCGATGTCGAATCTCATAGTTATACGTCTGCTGCCTTTCGATCCATCTTGCTACTTTACCTTCTGGATTCTTGAAGTTTAAAGCCAATTGAGCGCACCATGGTCTGTTCGAAGAAGGAACTTCTGTCCATAGATGTACTTATGGAAGTGCTTTGTTGCCAATATCAGAGCGAGAAGTTCCCTCCTTGTCACGCAATAATTCCTTTCTGGCTTCGAGAGTACTTTGCTATAGTAGGCGACAACTTCTTCCTCTCCGTCGTGGACTTGCGATAGAACAGCTCAAATTCCAACGTTACTTGCATCAGCGTCGATGATAAAAGGTTTTCCCGGAGTTGTCAGCACAGGTGCATTGCATAAACGCAGCTTCAGTTCTTGAAAGCTTTTCTCGCACTCACCTGACCATTTGAACGGCTTCCCCTTTTCAGTAAGCTGATGCAAGCTTTTGGCGATCTTAGCAAAATCCTTCACAAAACGCCGATAATATGTGGCCAGACCAAAAAAAGCTCCGGAGTTGATGTTTGTCCTGAGGCGTTGGCCAATTCTTCACAGTGTCAACTTTCTCAGGATCAGTCTTTACTCCTTGGGATGAGATGGTATGTCCCAAATATTTAACTTCGGTTTTGAAAAGTGCACATTTCTTTGGATTTAACTTAAGATGTGCTTCTCGAAGCTTCTGGAATACAGCTTTAAGGTTTTCACAATGTTCGTCAAAGGTTTTTCCGTACACGATGACATCGTCCAAGTAGACCAGGCAAGATTTCCAAGTTAGTCCATGTAGAACGCACTCCATCAAACGCTCAAAAGTTGCTGGAGCGTTGCATAACCCGAATGGCATCACATTAAACTGCCACAGACCATTTCCTGTAGAGAAGGCCGTCTTTTCCCGATCTTCTGGGTGGATTTCTACTTGCCAATAATCGCTTTTCAAATCCAAAGTTGAAAACCATTGGGCTCCTTCCATCGCGTCTAATGTATCGCTGATTCTGGGTAAAGGGTAGCTATCTTTCTTTGTCTCATCGTTCAGTCTTCGATAGTCTACACAAAATCGAGTGCTCCCATCTTTCTTTTTGACAAGAACGGCTGGTGATGCCCAGGGGCTTTTGGAATTTTTGATTACCCCATCTTTCTTCATGGTCGATATCATTTCTTGAACTTCAGCTTGTTTTGCCAAAGGGAGACGTCTTGCTGGTTGACGAATTGGTCTTGCATCTCCTGTATTGATTCGATGCTGCACTAGTTGTGTTCGGCCATACTGCTCGCTGGGTGAAGAGAATATATCAGCATACTCATGAAGAAGGTCTCCAGCAACATTAAGCTGACATTGACTCAGATTAGATGACTTCAAAATGAGGGCTTTTAAATTTTTGGAGTCAATAGGCTTCTTTGTTTCCACTTCAGTGATTTTAGTTATGGCGGATACAGATTCACATTGCCCAACTACCCAACTAACAATTTAGCTTGTTGTAGGTTCAATGCAAGCTATTTTCTGGCTTGTATAGTAATAGAAGAAGGCCCTATGCAAACCATTTTGGCGCACATTATAGAAGTTCCTTAAGACACTTCATCACAAGTGCTATGCAAGTATATAGTCTCCAACGAACAGTGTAATAAGGTCTTATAAAGATAAACTTAAGAAAGTCATTGCCCTGCTATGAAAGCAATAGCTCACATTAAATTTTCCATTAAGGCCTTACGCCAAGCAATTAAGTTGTATAATTGAAAAAAAATGCGTCCTTTCAAATTTTTAGTTTATTTATTTATCTGAATTTGTTTCTTCATATTAGGGTTTGAAATAGCTTTTTTCTTTATCTGAAATGTATAGAATTTAAATTAATTTTTAAAAAACTTCACTTTTACTTACATGGTTTCTCCGAGATTTGAACTCGCGTTCTTCCAATCAAAGACCCAGCACGCTACCCACCAGGCTAATTTGCAATACAGGAGATGGATGTTAAAATGTTTATTAGTTGATTAGTATCTGCTACAGCGACATATTTTGTAATGGTTGACGCTGTTGTAATGGTTGTAGAAGTTGCTACAACCATTTTATAAAAACTATATATCTCATCTTACAGAAGCCAATAGCAAACCAAAATGGACGCTTTTTAATCCAAATAAATTCCCTCTATTAATAGTTGCTATACAAAGGTAAAATAGTTCACTAAAGAAGGCAATCATTTCCATAAGTTTGCTGTTAACATTTTATTCCAAGTCAGTACACTTATTTGTTCCAGAAAATATTCCTATGAACAAAATAGGCGATCCTGATCTTTTAAACTTTTTCCACGAATTAACTATTGTCTGTAAAGGCTTAGATGATTTACCCTATTGGTATTTAGTTTTTCTTATAATGTGAGAAAAAAAACTTCCCTTTTTGGACTACATATTTCTAATCTAAATGAAAAGCGGTGAATTTGTCAAATTTGATATAATTATTTTATTAGTAAGCCCTATACAAAATGTACTTACACTTTCTGTTGACATCTGTATAATTATGAGCAGTATTAAGATTAAATATTTATGTATAAAGTTTTTTAAAGCAAGCCATACAGAAAATAATGTTAATTTCTTTCAGTTGAATGCTCTATAGAAGCTTCACTTTCATTGAAACAATTTGGGAGGCCTTGTACAGGCTTTAGTATACAAGCCTTTTATAGAACCTGTGTACCAACTTTTAAAAGGCATTAAAGAAGTTACTATTAAAAACATAATTTATAAAATGGTTGACTTTCATAATAAAGCCTTATAAAATGTATATGCTAGCTATAGCTTATCGAATTCAAAAAAATGGACCTTACACAAGTTAAATTGTTACTTGGGTATTTCTCCCTCCTTGAGCTTAATTTCATATGGTTTAATGTTCAGTATCCGTACAGGTACCATGTTGTTGTTTGGTGCCACAAGCACAACGCTCTCGAGCTTTGCGTCTACATTATCAATACGTCCACCAAGAACACTGAACTTGTTCTCAAATGTATCGACCTTACCTTCGATTAGGTTCTTCTAGAAGGTCCCTTTGCTCTTTACGTTGTTCTTTGAATTGCTCGAGAAGATTCTTCTGCTTGTCTTGCATTTGCTCGAGGAGATTCTTTTGTTCAATCTTACGGTGTTCTTCGATTTGTTCGAGAAGATTTTTCTGTTCACTCTTTTGTTCAACACGTTGTTCTTCGAGAATATTCTTTTGTTCAGCACGTTGTTGTTCGATTTGTTCGAGAAGATTGCTTTGTTCACTCTTTTGTTTAACACGTTGTTGTTCGATTTGTTCGAGAAGATTCCTTTGTTCACTCTTTTGCTCAAGGAGAAGAGCCATTATTGACGACAAGTCGGCACCAGTACTTGCTTGTTTTTCCGGCATTTCAATTTCGAATTTATATACGAAATCGATAGGTCGAGTTCAGTTCGGGTTGAAATTTGGTTGGCTGCTTAGAGGATATATTAAGCCCCGTCTGACTCTATTCGAACATAATGAGTGCGAAAGAGAAAAAAGGTAAGACGGAAGACCAGTTGCCCTGTGGGTCGTGGGCCAAGTTTTGCAGAACTCTTTTTGACGCTTCTTTAGCACTATCCGTATTTTGTATTCTTTGCATTACTTTTTCTCAATTACATGACTGCTTTGAGACCAGAGCGGTTTTTTTACTTTGTTTTCCTTTCAGTTCCAGAGATTTTTGATGTGTAAACATCTATACTGGGGGTATAGGGTGAAAAAAAACGTAACGTATCTTGTAGTCCTGATTCTTATCTTGTAGCCGTGGTCGAGATTTTGATTCTGTGCCAGAGATTAGTCTGCTATTACACGATGCATCTAGACGCATGCAAACTACGTAAGTGCAAAAGAGAAAAAAAAAATCGAAAAGATGAGACGGAAAAAAAGTGACCGGTGTCACGTGGGTAAAATTTTCAGTGCAACTATTTGACGTTTCTCTTTTCTCTTGTCCGTTTTTTTACTATTCTGCTTCATTAATTTTGTTGTTCAAAGAGTAAATTTCGATGCAACGCACTGTTATTGATAGCCTTATAGGCTTTCCAGAAATGAGAAATTCATCTTTAAAAACAACATAAATAAAATAAATTGTTGCTTTTCTTAACTCATATTCATTTAAAGGCACACAAACCTTTCTTTCTTCAATATATCAAATAATGAAAACAAAAATAAAAACAGAAAAAGTTTTTTTATTGCACAGCCCATCACGAAAATGAAAAATAAAGAGAACTGTCAAATTAGATTCATGACTTTGGTTTCAACGTGTAATAGCGCTTGAAACAGCGGACGAAATAACAAAGAAGAATTTGAAGAAAGCGCATGCAACTGGATTCATCGTGTAATAGCAGACTTATGAATTATCCATAATCTCTGTTCTGAGCTTCACGAAAATTGAGTGCGTTCAACTCTATGTACGCTCAGTAACTAAACGCTGACGGCCTTATTTATTAACTCGTTTTAGCGACGGAGTAAATTTACTCCGACTTTACAACGACTCTAATCCTGAAAAACTTATTTATAAAAAAAAAAACGAGGATTAGAGGCGGAGTAAGCTAAAACTGGTATATAGTAGGAATAAAGCCGTTTTAGTATCTAAATGTCATTTTGACATGACATTTAGAAACTATAAAGGTGTGTAGAATACATTTTTTTTTTATTGTAAGGCAAAATGGATTTAAACGCTTTAGCTGTAGAAAGAAGAAGGCCAAAGCAGTACAAAATTCGTTTTAATCCCATGGCACCGAGGGATGAAGATTTCCGCTCAAAAAAAATATGTAAAAATTAATAGCCATAGCTCGGTCTTCCCTAAGCGATGATCAAAGAGGAGGACATATCTCAATTGATTTGCAAGTTATGTATATTGGGGACGCAATGAGGTAAAAAATCGAATGGAGAGGAAATTATTTGCTCTTTCGTTTTGCTCTCTCTTTGCAACTTTTTTCAATTAACAAACAGGAAATGTATACAATTTGTGAAAATTTGTATAATTTTGCTAATACCACCAATAATAATTATTAAAAATGAATAATTGTGGAAATCAGCTGGGGTTTGTTTACGTTTATCATAACCAGAGTTTTAGATTGGTCATTTTTTTGAGAATAATAAGAATGAGAATTTGTTTGACGTGGCGTAAAGACGGAGTAAGTGCTTTGACTCGGTTTAATTATTCCGAGGTTGAAACGAGTATTAGAGAAAACTAATAAATAAGGCTGTGAGTGTTTATATACGAAATCAAAAAGTCGAGTTCAGTTTGGGTTGAAATGTGGTTGGTTGCTTAGACCATATAGTACATGGACTGCGCTTTCATCATGGCTGCAGGGTTTTAACATATAGAAGGCCGCCTTTTTTGACAAATTAGACGAAATAAGGTCATTGACTGGAAAATATTTTTAAATATAATTTTAATGATTGGCTAAGAGCCCACTGCTGTTTGTGGGTGTGAGTGATCACAAAAATTCACTGGTATGTTTAGATAGATCTCAACTTTTTATAAGCGTGGTTGGGGCCTTTGTCGGTAAACTAAAAAACGCATTTTCCATGCATCATTACCGATTTTCAAATTTGCTTATGAAAAGTTAAGATCAATATAAAAATACCAGTAAATTTTTGCTATTATCCACACCCTAAATTTGATGTCTATGAGGCATTCGGACGAATGTTGATGTTTACACATCTTAACCGTGAGTCCCGGCACTCACACTTTTTTTTAAAGATTTTTGTGTGCCTTTTGAAAGAAAATATATCGGCTGTAAAGCCGAATTACTAATATTTGCACACAAATACTTCGTGAAGCGCATGCGCATTTTCAAGTTTTAAAAAAATTCTATAACAGCTGTATATGAAAATTCTATAGCACTCATGTTATAGGGTGTTCCATACTAGAATACGAAGAAAATAATTATTTCAAAAGAAAAAATTAAACCAGTTTAAAATAAATTAATTAATTTCATTCTGCATGATGTGTCCTTCTCGTCATATTGGTTGTTAAAAGGAATGTTTTTTTGATGTGTAAACATCTATACTGGCGGTAGGGTGAAAAAAAACGTAACGTATCTTGTGATCGTGATTCTGATTTTACGTTACGTATGTTTACACATCTTAACCGTGAGTCCCGGCACTCGCACTTTTTTTTTTCCAAATGGCGGGTGAGTTATAAAAACTTTATTTGATGACAAATTCGTTTCTAAAAATAAGCTTTAAATAAATTTTTGGAATAAAATATTCTTCAAATAAAAATTTTCGTTCATAGAAATAATTATTTTTATTTATCATCCACTTGCCGAAACTTTCAATTTCTGAAACACCCTTTTTATTTCATTAAAAAATATAAAAACCAGAAAAATGCCATCTTGTTAAAACTAGCTCCAAAAGTACAGAAAGCAAATCTTTAAGTGGTATGAGAGCTCGATTTCAACAGTAATTAATATTGCAGCTCTATAACAATCAAAAATAAAGCTAAATGTGATTTCACAGCTGTATTGAGGAAACCTTCTTCCCTTATGAAAACATGGCGGCGATAATGCAATATTTTCTTTTATTCACTAAAAAAAAGAAATATCTATCCCCGCGCTCTCACTCAAAATCAAACTAAATTGTACTTTTAACCAAAATAAATTTATTTCGACTTTCAAAAATTTTTTTTTTTTAGAATTTTAAATTTTTTTAGTTATTATTTATTTTTATTTGACAGCTTAAAATACAAAATTTCGAAGGCGCGTTGTACTTTAACAAAGTACCCGCATAACGTTTGTGAAAAAATTTAATTCGCATTTACATTAAGCTAACATTTCACCGAAAAATATTAAATTCCTTTATTATTTATTTTGGTAGGAAATTATAATTGGCATATCTTAGAAAATTATGTATTATTTATACTATCAAACGATTCACTTATTCTATATAAGTATTAAAGCGTGCCTGCGTTTATGTTTGGTATTATATTTATTACTCAAACCAATACGAACAAACATCTTTCAAAAGATGCTCTTTAAAGGTGTATGACATAGACCTTCAGAGTCACTTGCCACTAATAACGTGCTTCTTAAGAGCAAAAAAGTGCTCTCAAACTCAAAGAATTAGCTGCAAATGAGCTCGACTTAAGTTCTAAATGTGTTTCTAGAGCTCATTATTAAAAAAAGGAGCTTTAAGATTAGCTCTAGAAGCTCTGCTAAAGACTTTAAAGAATGCATGTTTATGCAGGTAGGTAAGTTTATTTTGAATTTTATCATTTTGCCTTGTAAAACTTTCGAGTGTAGGTATGATGATATTAAGGTAATGTAGGTATATATTATACATGCATGCAGGTATGTAGGTATTCGTTTTCGAGTTATTAAGTAGGCAAGCAGGCAGAACAGTTTAGTTATGATTAAAACTAAATGAAGAAATAGATATTTTTTATGAGAGGATTTGCTATTCTGCTTTTATTTGGATTTCTAATTTTCTTATTTATGGGCACAAATGAGGTTGTTTGTATAAGTACCTATAGGTAGTTCTCTAAAAAAAAAGTTTTTATTAAAATTAGTCGAACATCTAAATATACATACATTTTTCTTAAAAGCAAATGGATAGAATGTTTATAATTTAAAATGGACATCTAACGTTAGCATGTAAGTATAGAAATATCTCACATACAGTAGACGCTCGTGAAGTAATTAAAACCAGGCCTATTCACTATTTTGTAACAAAATGAGTATGTCGACAATTACAATTTCAAGTGACAGACAAAAATTGCGTTCACACGCATTCCAAAGTAAAGAAGTACTTGTCACCCTATGAATATGAAGACTTTGTTTTGGGACAAGAAGAGCTTTATTACAAATACGTCTAACTATATGTAAAAGGTTTCGAAGGTATTGAAAAGTTTGGAAGATTACCGAAATCAAGAACCTTCTAGGTAAAAATTGGTTTGTACCTATCTGCGACAATCTACGCCATTTTAAAATTAACTATACTAAAACTAAGATTAAAATTTAAAATTAAAAAAAGAAAAAGAAAGTTAGTACATTGACACTTAACTAAGAAAAAAAAAATTTAACAATTAATTGTGAACATTTAATATCCAACAAGAAAGCAAAACTCTATAAAAGGTGCACTATTATCGGAGTTAGAAAGGTGAAATGATGAATATCAATACGTTGTAATCGATGATTCTGATTGTGTATTCTTTTGTATTTTTTTAATATAGAAAAGGCCGTGGAAGTGCCTAGCACGGCCTTCTAAAAAGGTAGCAGGCGATTTTGGATCATTGTATCTTGTACTTATTCAAAATCTGGTGCTTGTGCTTGCAGAAACACCAATTAGGATTCTGTAGTGCATGGAGTGTGGAATGTGGATGCTGCATCAGTTTCACATACATATATGTATGTATAAAACCTATAGCTAAAAGACAAATAGCACGGAACCTGAGAAAAACCATTTATACCACAGTCAAATTATAACCGCCAGTGGTCTAGCAGGCTACAGGACTTAACCGCATGCCAGTGGTCCGGAGTTCAAATCTAACTAATAGTTAACACAAGTGCAGTGCATTTAAACGAAGATAATCATGCATAGAAATTTATAAAGATAAATACGCGGTGTATCTACTTACTTGCTACAAACAAATTCAGTTTTACATTTATAATAATTACATACAATAATTTAATGTTGTTGATTATTTTGATTTTGTCAATTGAAAGTGGACCATTTTAAATTTTAAATGATACAATTTTAAGAATTAGTTTTGTTTTGTAATTCATAAATGGGCAATACAAATATATTTTATAATGTTTGAATGAATCACATAAAAAACATGGTTGTTTAATTATATAGGATAAAGGATGAGGATTGATAAAAATGGTAGGGATGGAATGAGCGAATGAGGGATGGCGAGTTAAAGGGTTGCTTAAGCGAGATAAGTAACCAAGGCAAGGTGGGTATTGATTTATTTCTCGCTACGTCATAACACCGCGACGGCGTATCCACATTCCACGCTGTAAAGACGCATTTTTGGAACCGATGGTCGACAGAATATATCAACGAACTACAACACCGAACAAAGTGGGCATCTCCTAGCCCAAAAATCACCATAGGCAGCCTCGTCATTATTCATGAAGATAACTTGCCACCCCAAGAATGGATTATGGGGCGTATACTCAATGTCATAAAAGGGGAAGACGATAAAGTCAGAGCGGCTGACATCTCTTTTCGTTAGTTCAAGTTAGTAAACCGCAGTCATTACATAGTTTTTCTTAGTCGCAATTTTGTAAGAAGCAACCAAGTCTTTCTACGAGGCAGTAGAGATTTTAAGTTGCAAGGTCGAAAAACTCATCCGATCGTTCAACCACAAAAAAAAAACATCAGTTGAAAATAATGTTCCTGAGAAAGCATATACGAAGATCCAAATTTCGTTGTAACTATTCCGTCTAACTCTAATCCACTACGACAGTCTGACTCACCTCCTATTACTAAAGATAGTTTGAACATTAAACCAACCGCTGTCAATATTGATGGGATTGACATCTGTCATAATTGTGAGAAGGTTAAAGTTTTGTGAGCTCTTGATATTTTAATTAAATTAAAGCAATTAAAGTCTAATTTTTTTAAATTTGAAAGTCTTGACACATATCTCAAGTTATTTTTTCATACCCAAAGTATATATATAGTTCATAGGTACTTCAAAATAAGGTACGATTTCACTAATTTATTATATTGGGGGTACTTCGCTGAATCTGTATTAAACTTGCTGCACATGCAATCAAAACGGAATTTAGAAGAAACTTCGCCGGAAAATTCACCAAATAACAAAAAATTAATAGTTGAATACCCCAATATGGCAGTGGGAAAAATGTCTATCGAACAACTTAAAATTCTTTTGGATGAATGTATAACCCCAAAATTAAAGGACATTGCAACAAAAAAAGAAGTTTTAGCTGTCTCAAATGATATTCAGTTATTACGGTCTCAAAATGTCTATCTGTTGAACAGAGTATCTAGTATGGAAAGCTACTGTCAAACTTTGGAGCGCCAACTCGAAACTCTTTCACGAAAAAATAACGAAAATTCTGTTGTTTTACATTTTCCGGCAGAAGGGAAAGCCAATAAAGTTGACTTTGCAAAACATACTTGTAAAGGCCTTCTTCAACTCCAAGAAAATGCAGAATTGCCAATTAAAAACACACAAGAATTCACAAATCGTAACACAAATAAAACCACTGTAATTCTCAACTTTCATCCCGGCGGCGACACTGTAAACAAAATAATCGAAGCTACACCAAGACTAAAAAACACTGGGATTGTTATACATCGTGAGCAATCCGTCATAACACGGCAAAAGCGAAGTGCACTTTTTGCAATCAAAACGAAATTGTTAGATATTGCACCAACCACAAAGATCGCAATTAGAGGAGTTAAGTTAAACGTAAACAACTTTTCATTTTCTTATAACTTTTCGAGAGGTCTAATTATCGTCAACAATTTGGACGAATCGACATTTGTAAGAAACACGTTTGGAGAAGGTGGCCTGCAATTTTTTGACATAAACGAACATAACATCAATAACAACCATCAGCACTATACGATGACAGCGCCAGATGTTTCCAGAGGAGAATGCAATGTACTTTTGAATCAACATCAACAACAACGTCATCATCAACATCATAGTTAGGATAGGGTTGCCGTCTGTCATTTATGTTTAAAAATTTTATCTTATAATGTGTCTGGGATAAAAAACAAACTTTTGATTCAAGATTTTTTTAAATTTATATTAAATTTTGAAATTATTATATTATTAGAAACTTTTCTTGAAGAAGGTCAAGAAACACAGTTTATGAAATATTTTAAAGATTTTTCTGTTAAATTTATACCAGCTGTTAGAAGTAATGTTTTTGGTAGAGCTAGCGGTGGCATTATAATCGCAGTTAAATGTAGTTTAAATAACTTTGTAAAAATTAAGTCAATGGGTAGAAAAAGTGTTATAGAGTTAAACCATAGGCATGAAAACTATTACATTATTCCAACTTATCTTAATTTTAATAACTGGCTTACTGATTTTAATGAGTTACAAACTTTTTTCACTGAAAACGAAATGCAAAATATTTTAATATTAGGTGATCTCAACGGAATAATCGGTCATTTTCAGAATCCAGCTTCACTGGTTCAAAACGTTTCACATGTGTTTGGAGGTGTAAGAAACTCTTTGGATGAAACCGTTAATAGATGTGGAAGGCAACTTTTAGATTTTATTCAAGATTTTGGTTTAATGGTACTAAATGGTATTACGAAAAGTGACAACAGAGGTGAACTTACTTTTGTATCGGGTCAAGGTAGTTCAGTAATCGATTATTGTCTTGCGAGAGGCAATTGGTTAAGTGTTATTGAGAATTTTGAGGTTCAACTTGCGAATTACTCTGGCCACATGCCAACAGTTACCTATCTTAAGTTTCAAGGTGTGTCTCTGCTACCAAAAAGTGCAATTAGGAGTATAAAGTGGGTGGAAAATCGGGCTGAAGTGTACAGGCGAAGGCTTGATGCTCAGTTAAACTGCCACCCTGTTCAAGAGTATTGGAGTTGTGACCAGGTCGTTGAAAATATTCTTCATAGTGTTCGACAGGCTGCTATTGTGAAAAAAACGCAAAGTGGGAAAAAATTCGTGGCGGAGTGGTTTGATTGGGAATGTAGGAAACTTCGTAAAAAATCTTTCGCATTTTTGAACCTTTTTAGAGAAACTAACTCAATGTTTTTTAAAACACTTTACTTAGTAGCTAACAAGCGTTATAAAAATCATTGTATACAAAAACAAAAAAAATTTTTAAATACTATAGCTACAAGTCTTTCATATTGTAAGAATTCCAAACTATTCTGGTCAAAAGTAAAATTGCTAGGGGGCTGTAAAAATGTATCAGCTTCGACTATTGAAGTTGAAAAACTTGCTAGGCATTTTAAAGAGCTTTTAAACCCTCCGACAACCCACTTAAGGTTCCAGTATGCTTTACCTCTAGTTATAATCCCTGAGCTAGATGGGCCAATTACAATGATCGAGCTGCAAGAAACACTCAAAACTATGAAAAATGATAAGTCAGCAGGGATTGATGGTGTTCCGGTGGAATTTTATAAGTATTCTACACAAAATTTTATGAATTACATTCTTTTATTCTTTAACAGACTTCTTGAAGAAGAAAAAATCCCAAAAACTTTTTTAAAAGCATGGATTTGTGCCATTTTCAAAAAGGGTGACTCGCTGCTCCCAAACAACTACAGGGGTATATCGATCCTACCTGGCCTTAGAAAAGTATTCACCCATATTCTATACCATAGGTTGACGAAATGGGTTGATGATAACCAACTTCTTAGTATTTTTCAAGCGGGATTTCGACCAGGACTCTCCACCGTGGATCATATATTTGCGCTAACTACTATCGTCAAAAGGTTCTTAGAGAAGAAAAAAAACTGTATGCTTTTTTTGTCGATTTAAAAGCGGCCTTTGATACGGTCAACAGAAATTCTTTACTGTATAAACTGTCAACCATAGGCTTATCGACAAAATTCCTTCATTTATACAAACTCCTCATTTCCGATACTTCCGCAGCAGTATGGAATGGAAGTTCGATGTCCGATTTTTTTGATACATGCGCGGGTGTTCCTAAGGGTTGTGGGTTAAGTCCGGTTATGTTTGCATTATTTATTGATGATGTATCCAAAGATTTCCCTGGAGGTATAACGTTTGGTGATGTGGAAATAAAGATGCTTCTTTATGCGGACGATATCGTGATATTAGCAGATAACCCCACAACGCTACAACTCCAAATCAACAAACTCAAAAGTTTCTGTGATTTATGGGACCTCAAAATAAATGTCTCTAAATCAAAAATTATGATTTTTGATCGACAAAATAGAAAAAGAATTCCGCAGGAAAAATGGGTTTTAGAGCGCGAACCTTTAGAAATTGTAAACGAATATATGTACTTAAGTTTCTTGATAACATACAACCTTGATCTCCGCCCCCATGTTAAAGAAAAATGTATTGCATCCAAAACCGCAATAAATATAATGTGGAGCAAATTCTTTTGCAACAAATATGTTGATGCGTCCTCTAAATTTAGAGTGTTTGATGCAACAATAAAAACATGCCTTTGCTATGCAAATCAGGTATTTGGTTATCAATATATAGATGAACTTGAAATAGTTCAACGGTTTTTTTTTAAACGTATTTTCAAACTCGCTAATTCAACACCCACTTATGCAATCCATGTCGAATCTGGTATACCGCAAATATTTCTAAAAAATATAAAAGCAAATGCAGATTATATTTTATATGGTGATTTGCATGCTCTCGATGCTAAAACCAGACCACGGGCTACTATTTTTTCTAAGTGTCTGAGTTTAATCAAATTCTTTTAGAAATATAGAATTCACAGTGCATTCATGCTGTGAGTTTTATAAGAATCGGTAAGCATCGACCATAATTCGCGTCTTAGTAGGGAACGACAGCATCTGACTGATGAGCCCAACTGTCGTACCTGGCCAAAACACTATCTTTGGAGTTAAGGTCACTCGAACTTATAAATTGGGGTATGTATTTTGCAATTTCACTACCTCATCAGACTTTGTATAGCTAAGTCAGAAATTATTTTCACTTAATTTTCAGTTTTTCATTTGCAGCAATACCATAGGTTTAAGTTTTAAATAACTGACAAAGATTGTTATCTCAACGAAAAATTGTTCTTAAATCTCGACAGGATTAATCTTTAAAAGCTGCAAATTGCCGAATAACCAATTTCAAATTACGACTCAAAAGTTGCAATTTAAATATAAATAGGTATCAAAACTGTGATTGTCATTTGCAAATTGCCGAATAACCTGTTTCAAATTACGACTCAATAGTTGCAATTTAAAGATAAATAAGTATCAAAACTGGCAATATTTTTTTTCCTCGATCGAATAATTGATACTCAAAAGTGGTGAAATATGATTTTTGTGGGTCAATATCTTCAATTCGCTCATTTTATGAAATTGCAAACAAAAAGTTGTAATCTACTAGTTTCGAAGCCAAGGTACAAAACTGGATTCATTTTTCGTGATTTGTAGCTTATTTTTCTTGTTCTGATCTAAGAATTTTTTCCGTGTTTAAAGAATGGAATGAGTTGGCTAATCAATACAATTTAAATTTCGATCTCGTTAATGTAGATCTGACCAACTGGCAGAACGTGTTCTATGGGTGTATAGCAAATGTGGATGATTCTCTTTATCTGCAATGTTTAAATAGAGCTCAAACGTCTCAAACTAGGCTTATATACAAAGAACTAAACCACACACTATACAGAAACAATTATTTTTAGCGAGAAACTCTCTTTTAATCAAATAAGTCTTATTTTTAAAGCAAGGACCGAGATGCTCAATTTAAACTATAAACCACACAGAACTGACCTTCGCCCGATATGTAGTCTGTGCAACCGGAATGAAGTCGAAGATGTTTTCCACTTTCTAGCTATTTGTCCAATGTTACAAGAAATTCGTAGGCTTTACTTTTCAAATAGCTTTCTTACACGCGAAGATACAAAGGAGATCTTGAATGGTAATTCAGGTTGGAAAAGTCTTTGTTATTTTATTAATCATGCCTTAAGTTACCGTAACACTTTTATAGACTAAGTGATTAAATAAAAAGGAAATTTTTTGTACCCTATAGTGTTAAAAAAATTACTTTTCGTTATGAATTTAAAACTTTAAGACTATTTTATAATTGAAAAATGTTAATATATTATTGTTTTTTTTTTGCTTTTTGTACAGTTTAATGAAACAAAATTTAAAACTAAAATTAATATGTTAAACGTAGTAAGAATTTTTTTTTTTTTTTTTTTTTAAGAAATTAAACTTTAACTTTTTCTACATATGTAAAAAACTCGAAATAAGTCAATCTAGACAGACGGCAAAATCTTGTCATGCTATTATTCTTAGATATATAAATATATAAATTGTTAATTAATCGAGATGTTTAATAAAGAATTTATAATAATAATAATAATAATATTGAAGCAGCAAGCAAGAACGTCAAAAAAAATATTATTCATATTATATTATTATATTATAATACATATTATTTATATATAGCTTTTAACGGCCTTTAGTCCTACAAAATTTTGGAGTTTCGTGCCGACGATCTCACTTGGATTCATCAGTTGTCAATGCGCAATTTTTTGTTAAGTTCAGTTCATCATACATAGATTTCATGATGAATATCTAGTGTGAAGTATATCCAAACAGACTAGAATTCCTAATCATTAAATTGGAAATTATGTTTCCGATATTATATAAGTAATGAATTTCGTTTGATATTCAATATTTATTCTTTATTGAGACTTGTTAAAGACTAAATTACTTAAAACTAACTAAACAGCTAGAACCTCAATGCGTTGGATATCTTGCAGCTTGTGCTAGATATCGCATTTCATCCTTCACATCGGTCGGAAGCGGTGGGTTGTTGACAATAGTCTAATTCGTTTATAGAATTAACTGTGTCAGCTTGATTCGACGTTGACGACGACGATGTGTGGCTTGGCGGCGGATGCTAGGCGATCGTGTTAACTTATATACAATTAACTCATTTTTTAATAAAATAATGCATTATAAATTATTATGTAGTTAGATTGGATTATTGTTGTTATTGAAAATATCTTAAACTGCGAGGTGTTATATATTACATGCCTATGTATGTACCAGTTAGATAATGTGTATGTATATTAGCTATTAAGCTTAATATGTGTACTAACTAAAAGCAGTTTCTGTTAATACCTTGTTAAAAAAATGATAATAAATGTGTTATCCTTTTATGTAAACTCTAAAGTAGGTACCAAAAATAATTATTTACAGGTGTCTCACCTCCACAGAAAATTCAAAATTGACAAGAAGAATTTAAAAATTGATTTCATAAGAAGAAGAGGGCACGAGTACGACAACTCAGGCGCCAGGAAATGATAACGGTTTTTTTTAGAACAATTCAATAAAAGCATTTTTGACTGCGGGAGGTGGTGGCTACTCCCCCCGTTTGGGCGGGAGGGGCAATTTTATAAAAAAAGTAGCAAAAATGAAAAAATATTAAAAAATAACGTTAGTTACACTTTCAATTAAGTATTATGCCAATACTCTGTTCTATTAGCTGTGAAGTGAAATCTATGCATATGTAGTTTTGGAAAAAGATTGGTTCTGAACTCTAAATTTGGGAAAAACAACATAAAAAAAAGTTTAAAGTGTAATTTTTCAAAACTGTAAAATTATATGTGTTATTTTTTTCTGAAATGTGTTGCTCTAACTAATTCTTAATACAAAACTGAAAACTATATGATTTTATTTCTTCTATTTCTTGAGAAAATTAAAAATTACTAAAACTACCAATTTTTGTTTGAGATTTTTGTTTTTTTGCTTAGAACCACCATTACGGGCTGCGCCGCGAATAAACAGTGAGGTATGTTTATACACCGTGCCCCTGCTTGCTATAAGATTTAGGGTAGGTGCAAGGTTGAGTGTGTGCAAAGTTTCAATCTATCCTATATATCCAATGTCAACAGCTATTTTCGGGGGGAGTTCGATAACTGCGCCCCAAAAAGTGGATTCTTGTATACTATGTTAATGAATAAATTAGTTCTGTCCACTAAGAAGGTACATTATAGAAAGTCATTTAGCGTTATCCAGAATGCACCGCGAGGAGGTAGACTTTCATTGCATTCCACTTCCGAGTCAGTCAATTTATGTGTAGTCGGTGTCTCAGTGAGTCAGTTAGTCAATTTGTTAAGTTTAAATAGTTAAGTCCGTGTTTTTAAACGTCTTAAAAATGTATGTCAGTTTCATCAATGAAGTCATCATCAATACAGGGCCGTAGCTAGAATTGAATTTAAGGTAGGGATCGGTGATAACAGGTAGGGCAGAAGTAAACATTTTTTATGAAATATGATCTGATCTGGTAAAAGTGGTAGCTACTCAATTGTCGGGAGGGGGTGATAGATAAGTGCAAAACATTCATATACATATGTATTGGTTTTTATTATTATGTCTCTTGACATAGATATTACATTTAGTATACCTACATAGATAACAATTGTAACGTTAAGGAGACCTTGTGAGTCCTAGCATGACTATAGTTCTATGCCCACTTGCATACCTACACCTAAATGATGAGAAAATGAAACCAAGTCTTTCAAAAAAAAAAAAAACTTAATCTTAACAAAGAAAACAAATTTTAATTTATCATTTTTTTTTCTTCAACTTCTTGAGGAAAGAGAGAACTCTGAAAACTACGATACTTGACAAATAAACAGGACCGAATGTTCAATCGGCAGGGTATCAGAAAAGATCCCACACCAAAAACAAATATAATTCTCAAACACTCTGCTCTTTCCTCAAAGTCCCCTTCCCTTTCGCCTTATCCCACCTCTAGGACCGACGTCTACAGAACCGTTGGCCCGTCCAGGCAGGAGTCAAAAAGGGTGTCCACCCGCGTTAGCAACCGAAGGCCTGATAATTGCCATGCATAGCTCGTCGATGGGGGGTTGTTGTTGCTCGCGAATAGACGGTGTCACTTTTGCAGGCCTAAGTCTCTGGTGGAATTCGACCGGATATATTTTTCCATCTTCTAAAGCGGCAGGACCCGAATTAATAAGTTACCCCTAATTTCTTTTTTTTTTCTTCTGTTTTAATCGACTGTCATACTTAAAGGGGGGGAACATAGGTGGTCGTGTCCCCTTGAGCCATCTAAACCCACCCTTCAGTATTACCGCTAACCAAAAAAATTTTCAGCGAAATACTCCTATGCTATTACTGGTGCTCTACGTTGGTGTAATAGCCCTCATCTACTCCACTATAGGAACTCTATCTCCTATCCAAATTCACTTCCCCTAATTCACGACTTTACAACTCCATGTTAAACTCCGGAAATGTAAACACCTTTTTTTTTTTTTTTTTTTTTTTTTTTTTCTTTGGATAACCTCGTCTCTCCACAAGAAACACAAATTCGTGTGACCAATTGCGTGGCTTTTGGAAACTTTATTTCGTCTTTACCGAAATCTCGGTTCGGGGTTTGATTTCTGATGTCGGACCAGAGAAAATAGGTGGCCTAGGCATATGCCTAACAATCGGGCTACAGATTCCTGAGGAAATGTTATTTTTTTTTTGATGTGTAAACATCATTCATATATATAAATGTTATTTTTTTTTTGATGTGTAAACATCTATACTCGCGGTAGGGTGAAAAGAAAACGTAACGTAACGTTGTAATCGTGATCGTGGTCGTGATCGTGATTCTGAGCTTTACGAAAATTGAGTGCGTTCAACAATATGTACGTTCAGTAACTAAACGTGGAGTATTTATATACGAAATCGAAAGGTCGAGTTCAGTTCGGGTTGAAATTTGGTTGGCTGCTTAGAGGATATATTAAGCCCCTATTACACGATGATTCTTTGCGTCTGACTCTATTGGAACATAATGAGTGCGAAAGAGAAAAAAAATAAGATGGAAGACCAGTTGTCCTGTGAGTCGTGGGCCAAGTTTTACGAGACTCTTTTAAACGCTTCTTTAGCATTAGGCTACGCGCAAACCACCGCGATGGCGGTGGCGATCATGATAAAAATTTGGATGCCTCATATAAAAATCAAAGCACACTTCAATCGTGTAGATGTGTGCCTTTCCTTTGATTTAAGTGTATGGCATCCACAATTTTATCGTGATCGCCACCGCTATCGCGTTTGTTTGCAGCTACCTTTATCCGTGTTTTGTATTCTTTGCATTACTTTTTTTCAATTACATGACTGCTTTGAGACCAGGGGTCTATTTCACGGAACATACATCACATACATTGTATGAATGTATGTACCTTAAAGTAGACGCCAAAGATGGCTCAGTGTAAATTTTGAATTTTTTGAAAAACTTTACGTCAACTTAGAAAACCCATATTTAAAAAAAAAAATTAAAATTTACGCCCACTCATCTCGTAGTCGTGATTCTTATCTTGTAGCTGTGGTCGTGATTTTGATTCTGAGCCAGAGATTAGTCTGCTATTACACGATGCATCTAGACGCATGCGACTTTTCGAACTACGTAAGTGCAAAAAAGAAAAAAAATTGAAAAGATAAGACGGAAAAAAAGTGACCGGTGTCGCGTGAGTAAAATTTTCGATGCAACTATTTGACGTTTCTATTTTCTCTTGTCCTGTTATTGATGGCCTTATAGGCTTTCCAGAAATGAGAAATTCATCTTTAAAAACAACATAAATAAAATAAATTATTGCTTTTCTTGACTGATATTCATTTAAAGGCACACAAACCTTTCTTTCTTCAATATATCTAATAATGAAAACAAAAATAAAAACAGAAAAAGTTTTTTTATTGCTTGAGCACAGCCCAACACGAAAATGAAAAATAAAGAGAACTGTCAAATTAGATTCATGACTTTGGTTTCAACGTGTAATAGCGCTTGAAACAGCGGACGAAATAACAAAGAAGAATTCGAAGAAGGTGCACGCAACTAGATTCATCGTGTAATAGCAGACTTATGAATTATCCATAATCTCTGTTCTGAGCTTCATGAAAATTGAGTGCATGTACGCTCAGCACTGATCTCTATAATACACTGGATAGTGAATAGCCTATAGTGTATAACAGTTTTTGTGAGCCAATTTTTGAAAGGGTACCGGCCACGACCTCATATCTCGCTCCATACGAACGAAAAAAAAAGATAGAAGATATTTGCCGTAATTGAGCATTTATTTGATGTCAGTTGATGCCGACAGGCATTGCGGCTGTAAATATTGAAAAAAATAAAAGGAAATCCAGGACCCATGTTCTGTAACTCGGCGATAACTTTTCGTGGCGAGAAACGGCGAAAAATGGAACAAAAATGGAACAAAACTCATAGGAATCCTATGGGTTTTGTTCCATTTTTCGCCGTTTATCGCCTCGAAAAGTTATCGCCGAGTTACAGAACATGTGTCCAGGTCCAGTATTGTCCATACCGCTGGCGCCGCTGTTATACTGTTATATGAAGGTACCGGCTACGACTATATTTTTGCCTCCAAAATTTTGTATGAATACACTATCCAGTGTATATACAGATCAGTGATGCTCAGTAACTAGACACTGAGTGTTTATATACGAAATCAAAAAGTCGAGTTCAGTTTGGGTTGAAATATGGTTGGTTGCTTAGACCATATAGTATGGACTGCACTTTCATCATGGCTGCTGGGTTTTAACATAGAAGGCTGCCTTTTTTGGCAAATTAGACGAAATAAGGTCATTGACTGGAAAATATTTTTAAATATAATTTTAATGATTGGCTAAGAGCCCACTGCTGTTTGTGGGTGTGAGTGATCGCAAAAATTCACTGGTATGATTAGATAGATCTTAGCTTTTTATAAGCGTGGTTGGGGGCCTTTGTCGGTAAACTAAAAAGCGCATTTTCCATGCATCATTACCGATTTTCAAATTTGCTTATGAAAAGTTAAGATCTATATAAAAATACCAGTAAATTTTTGCTATCATCCACACCCATAATTTGATGTAGACTCTCGGTCTATGAGGCATTCGGACGAATGTTGATGTTTAGTAGAGATGAACAAAAAATCACGACCTGTGATTTTCAACCTGTGATTTAAAAATCACAATCACTACCTGTGAGCGATTCACATTTAACCTGTGAGTGCATTAAATGTGATTGAAAATCACAACTGTAGTAAAATCACAACTTCACAACAAAATCACAACAAACAAAAACGATTCACAAATCACAACGAACGAAAAATGAACTGTGGCCGTGATTAGTTTATGAACTGTGAACAAAATCACGACCAGAGAAGTCACAACGTTGAGTAAAATGAAGTAGAACGAGAAATTTAGTCGTGATTTATTTATTATTTTAGCAACTGAACAAAATCACAAGACAGAGAAAAATTTTATGATTCATGAAAATGTGAAGAACAGTTTTATTCATTATTTTAGGAGCTAGAAGGTAGAACTGAATTGTGATTTGTGAATCGTGATTTTTAACACAAGAACAAGAAGAGTAAATTGAGTTTTCTCTTCATTCAAAGGCGCTAGAAAGCTGAAATTTTGTAAATGAACTTTTTAAAGCATTAGGTACGTACTTTTGAATCCGCCTCCTGCCACTCCTACTTTTTATTAAAAGTCAGTTTTTTATTTAATCAAAGGTGCTAGAAAGCTGAAATTTTGTATATATGAACTCTAAAGCATTAGGTACGTACTTTCAAATCCGCCTCCTGCCACGCCCACTTTTTTATTAAAATTCAGTTTTTTATTTAATCAAAGGTACTAGAAAGCTGAAATTTTGTATATGAGCTCTCTAAAGCATTAGGTACGTACTTTCGAATTCTCCTCCTGCCACGCCTACTTTTTATCAAAATTCAGTTTTCTCTTCATTCAAAGGCGCTAGAAAGCTGAAATTTTTGTATATGAATTCTCTAAGCATTAAGTTGATATTTTCGAATCCGCCTCCTGCCACGCCCACTTTTTTTTTTATTAAAATTCAGTTTTTTATTTAATCAAAAGCACTAGAAAGATGAAATTTTGTATATGAACTCTCTAGAGCATTGGGTACGTACTTTCGAATCCGCCTCCTGCCACGCCTACTTTTTATTAAAATCAAGTTTTCTCTTCATTCAAAGCGCTAGAAAGCTGAAATTTTTGTATATGAATTACTTGAAGCATTTAGTTGATACTTTGGAATCCGCCTCCTGCCACGCCCACTTTTTATTAAAATTCAGTTTTCTCTTTAATTATAGGTGCAAGGAGGCTGAAATTGCGTATATAAACTCTGTAAAGTATTGGATACGTATATTTTAATCCGCCTCCTGTCGCGCCTACTTTTATAAAAATTCAATTTTCTCTGTATTTAAAGGTGCTAGGAAGCTGAAATTGTTTATTTGACTTTTCTAAAGCATTAAATTGATACTTTTGAATCCACCTATTGTTACTACCTCTTTTTATTAAAATTCAGATTTCCTTTTATTCAAAGGCGATAGAAAGCTGAAATATTATATATCTCTCTAAAGCATTAAGATGATACTTTGGAATC
The DNA here is from genome assembly GCA_929447395.1 of Epistrophe grossulariae. Lineage (NCBI taxonomy): Eukaryota > Metazoa > Arthropoda > Insecta > Diptera > Syrphidae > Epistrophe > Epistrophe grossulariae. Next base: position 89,472,868 of record OV839566.1, read on the forward strand.
CGCCTCCTGCCACACCTACTTTATTAAATTCAGTTTTCTCTTTATTCGAAGATTTTGTTAGTACATACATAATTTTAAATTTGTGACTCGAGATTTTTAGCATTTTTTTATTCGAGCGTATGTCCCCAAGGTACCTTAAATACCTAATTTATTGTTCTCATTTAATAACTTTTTATTTTACTGAGAAAAAAAAAATTTTTAGGCCTCCAAAAATATTTTAAAATTACCAATCACAATCACAGGTTAAACTCACAGTGATTCATTAATCACACTCACAGTTATACCTGTGATTGGAAAATCACAGTTTAGCTCATCTTAAATGTTTACACATCTTAACCGTGAGTCCCGGCACTCACACTTTTTTTTTGTATTTTGTCATTTTTTTTTCTTATTAGTAATAAAGGGGGTAGGTCTAACGTATATTTCGTTGTAGAAATTTTCCGATAGGAACTTTCTAATTAGAATTACACAGCCTGTAGGTATATATGTATATGTATACTCCTCGGCTCAATTTCATTTTTCTCTAATTTTTTTGCTGGCCACTCCTTTGCAAAAAGGGTATGAACTTTTTCTTTTGCTTTCTATTTACTTTTTTTGTTATTTTATTTCATTTAAACGTTTCCTAATTAGGTATACTTATACTATTTCACTTTTGAGGTGGGGAACTAAAGTTTAGGCAGCCGACGTGACGTTGTGTGACGGCCGACGTAGAAAATGAAAAGAATTGATCGCGCCACGAGTAAGCCGAATAAAAATTCCTGAAACAAGGTGAATTGAAATAAAACGGAAGTTAACATTCGGTACGGGACGGCTAGGAACATTGGTGATAATCATTTTCAGAACATATCCCACGCTGAGATTTTCTTTTTTTAAGCTTGATACACAATAGGAATTGGTACGCGCATGGTACGCGGCTGACTCGGACGCGACTTTTTGTTATGTTTCGGGATTTGGATTATTGAAAGTATTACAGGACTTAGACAGTTTCCTACACAATATCAAGCTCTTTCATTAAAATAACTGAATTCTTCGATTCGCCATATTATTAAAAATACGAAGGACTTCATCCAGATCCAATGACTTGGTTCTTTTCTTTTCAAAGGCCAGAAATACCATGCCTGCCATTCTTTCGTGACTCATTGATAGCCTCTGAGGCCTATTGAATCATTTGTAGCATTTTTATCTTTTGCTTCCATATGTTTTGAGGTATGAGGTTCTTCGTGGTCGATTTCCTCTTCAACTCTTCGTTGTTTGCCAAAGAAAGTACGTATATCCATATACCCACAAAATCTTTTAATCTTTAGGTCACAGCAATAAACAAACAACCTTGTCGCTAACTGATTATAAAACAGCTTCACTACAGACGTATTAACTCTAATTTGCTTATTTTAATTTAATCAAAGACTGCAATACGTTGACAGACGGCACAACTCTCAGAGATGCATATTAGTATAATAATTTATCCACCAATTTAACCGCACTCAAAGTATTCATAGATAATCTATTCTATTTTGAGTCTCTTACTCTTACAACAATTTTTGTGCATCAAATTTAAATGTAACCAACAAATTCTAACTGTATCCCACAGCTATGTATACTTTCTAGTTCCTACCAATTATACTCAACTCATCAAAACTGTTAATATTTGCATTTGGGAACGAAATTAATGTGTAGGACTGAAAGGGTGAAAAAAAACACACACAAGAAACAAAAATAGTAGGCTGCGCATCGTATCTGAGGCATATATTTCGTTCAAATCAGCTATGAAGTATGAACGAGGTTGTTCGTTTTTTTCGGTAGGAATGAAAAAAATGCTAGACAAAAAGTAAAGTATGGGCCATTTCGTTACACTGGGCACTGGCTTATGAATTAGGGTATTGTTTTTTTTTGGTGCAATGTAGGAAATGAAAAAAAAAATTGCGAAACTAGGATATTTGTTTTTTTTTGGTGGAACAAATCTTTGTACCTATACAAAGAACGAATTTAAGGGAAAAGGAAAATCGTTACGATAGTTGATTTTTCAAGGTAGGGCATTGGAGGTTTTAAGGAAGGGCATTGCCCCTAATTCCCCCCCCCCTTAGCTACGGCCCCGCATCAATAGTCTCGTTTCTGTCGTGTTTGTAGAGTTCGTTGAGTTCGTCGTTGATGGTCAGAAGTCTGGGTAGTTTTGGTGGAATTACATCCTCTAGAATCTAGATTTTCGCTTTGAATAGTGGGTGGATCAAAGTTTTTTAGGTGTAATGTAATCCCACACTTTCGGCCTATCGACTGTACAGTGTAAATGGATAGACTTTTCTAATGTCTAATAAAAATTGTATGATTTGAGAGCCCAAATCGTCTTTGTATTCTCTCTCAAGACAATATTTTCGGTAGAAAAAGAGAGCCATGTATTGGTGAAGGTGGTCTGTAGTTTTTCGGCATAAAATATTTTTTTTAAAAGCTTGTTCTGGTTTTCCAGATCGTTAATGGTGTTGCTGCATACTGTCGAGCACTCTCGGTACAAATATAACTAGTGTTGGGGCTTACGAATGTGAATGTAAGGCCACAAATCTGCCTTGCATTTTGAATTGACTTTAAAGAAGAGTCCCACTTTGTCTTCCTCACATTGTTATATGGTCTGTTATACGCCCTCGGTGATATTTTCTTTTTGTCCAAAAAATTTCATCGATTTGCACCGTTTTCCCTTCGCCACCGATTTTAATATCAATGTGTGAGGCAATAATTTCTGCTATCTCACGGCCAGGGCCGTAGCTTGAGCTAGTGGGGCCCCGGAGCAAGATCAAATATGGGGCCCTATTTATCACACAAAATTGTATACAGACTACTCTAAATAGTGAACAAAAAGTATCTCGATATAGTGAACACAGATATTTTTTTCAATATTTAACAAGAATATTCCAGCTGCAAAGTCCTTACAGCATTGTCGACTTTATTTAAAGATATTTTACCGTTCATTTATGGGCTTCGTACAGTAGGCACGAAAGAAGGTATCCAGATGACCCAGCATAATACCAGTTGATGTTGTATTTTAACTTTTGTGACATATTGTATTTGTGAAAAAAAAATTGTCAATTGAATGGTGTTTGTAGATGTTTTTCCAAAATCAGGTATTAAATTTATGAAACTTTTGCAAGAAAAAGCAGTTTAAAGTTAAGAAAGGAAGAATCTGAAGTGATATTTTTCTGTAAAATTAATTCTTATTAAAAAAAATTAATTTTTACGTGGGTTATGAAATGTTTCGTTTTTAATAAAAAATAAAGTTATAAATAAGTTTGTTTTTATAATTTAATGAAATGATTATTTTGTATTTAACCCAATGGAAATTATTCTACGCTTTAATAAATAAAAAAATATTCATTTTACATCAAATTCACATTAGAATGCCTATTTAGCTTCCCTTCAAAATAGTGAAAAATCTCGATATATTGAACAGGCCTGGTTTTAATTACTTTACTTTATCGAGCTTCCTAAATATTGGTTAAATAAATTTCAACTTTTTTCTTTGTATGTTTGTATTTATTAAGTTGATAAAATTATTTCTACTTACAAAAATAAAAGCTTATTAAAAGTTTTTTTTGTTCGCCTTGACAGAAGCCAACTCATCAATAATACTTTACATAAATCTATTTGCCGTGCTCTTCGATTTTCAATAGTGATATCAATGATAAATTGCTGAGTCTTTCTTGCTCCATTGTGCTTAGCAAGTAATTTTTAATTAATTTCAGCTTCGAAAAAGATCTTTCAGCTTTTGCGGTGGTAACAGGAATAGTATAGAATAGAATAGGACATTATAAGAGCGGTACACAATTCTGTATAGCTCGAAGACAGTGAAGAATTTTTAACTATCAAAAGCATAACCAATTCCTTAACATTTTTCGTGGAACTAATTTCTTTCAAAAATCTTGTGCTCAACAGATTTTCGGAGGTCCCTTTTCAGAGAATAACCAACAAGGGAAATAATAAACAAAGTCTTTTTTTGTAGAACAAGAAAGCTAATTCCGAAATATGCGTAAGTCAAGTCTGATTTTGTGATCAGAGAGTAATATTTTTCAGAAAAACTGCGACCATTCTGTCCATTTGTAAAAGGGTGGTTGAAGAGGGCCAGAAGCAACCAAGTGTTTTTTTTACTACTGGATCGTTGGTTAAATTTGGAAACTTGTTTTGTTCCCCTTTGTTCAGACATGTTAGTAAGATTAACTCCTGAAGAGACTTGATTGGAGTCCAAGTTTTCTTCAGGGACAGGAGGTTGATCAAAAATTTTAGTAGGATTTACTACTGAAGAGTCCAAGTTTTCTTCAGGAGGTGTTTGATCAGATGTTATACTAGGATTTTCTTTTTAAAGTTCTATGACTTCGGTTTACAGGTTTACCTGTCAATCGCGGAAGCACGATCTTGATTTTTGATAGCACAAACTTTTACAACACAAATACAAACAAAAAATATGTATTTATATTTTTAGTGGTCCCGCCATTTTTTGGCCTGAGCATGGCATGAGCTTTCAGTTTTCACTAACCATGAACACAAGTTTTTCGAATTTTTGACCAATTCTTTTGATTTAAGATTTTTTCCTGCCTCTTCTAGGCATCTCTCGGATAAACTGGTTTTTTGTGACTTCAAATATTTATGCACCGTACTTCTATCCTTATAAATTGGTATATTTATAACAAAACAAACATTAGATGGTTAACGCTAGTGGATAAAAAATTTATTGCACAAATGAACATATTTCATGAGTCAAATGGACACAAAACCAAAACACAAATACCTACTTGAATATAATGAATATGAGTGGGCACAGTTCAAAACGGTGCAATACATCTTTAATTGAATTTAAACATGCTCAGTTTATTATACTCGTATGTAGTATCTAAAAATAGAGTTGGATTATGGTAGGGTTAGATTTTTTTGTCGGGGCGTTGCCCTGGTTGCCCCAATGGGCGCTACGGCCCTGGTTACAATAGATTTATTTTTCAATTTCTTAATTAAAATGGTAATGACAGTAAAGAGGCTGGGTGCGACCCTCACTGGTAAGTGGTAACTTCCCATTGGTGCTCTTGGAAACAAGAGACCCAAAGTTATTTTGTAATAAGAAAATTCACAATTCAAGATGTGCGAAGACCTTTTCAGGGAGCTCAATATGCAATCAATTGAAGGGCAAAAATGTGCCGTTTGTTCTCGAGCAGAAAATCATTTTTGAACAGATTTTAGTTATTTTGTTTTGAATTTTTTTCTGTTTAAAAAAAAAATTCAATGGAATGTTTTTACACAAACTTTATCAATTCTTGACAACGTCATTGTTTTTAATAAAAAATTAGCCTGGCGTCGAAATCAGTTTTCATTGTCGAGATAATCCAGACGAAAAACATTTTTCAAAATTTTTTAATATGTATTTCATTGTAGTTTTTTTGCTCTAAAAAAACTGTCAATTTATTTTTATTTTAAACTATATCAGTATGGCACTTTGTATAGAATAAAATTAGTCCGAAGTCAATATCATTGTTTGTTCTCAAGGTACTCGAGTAGAAAAACGTTTTTCAACAATTTTTAACATGTTTTTTGATTTAAAAAAAAACTCTCCTTTGATTTTTTTGAAAGTCTTTTCAGTTCTTCATTATGTCATGGGTAAAGTAAAATTAACCTGAATTGTCGATGGCATTTCTTGTTCTGGAAATATTCGTGACGAATGACATTTTTCAGTTATTCTTTTACATCGCTATAGTAAGAAGTCGATATCGCGGTTCGTTCTCTAGATCCGGTGTATCACGAACGTACGTACACACTACACACACATCATAGAGACATCTCTCTAAAAATGATGTTTTCGGATTCTTGGGACCTCGAATCGTGGAGATATATCGACACTTTTAAATTGACAAATCAGACCAATTACAATAACTTCCAATGGGAAGTTAATAAATTTATAGTTATGGATGGATATTGAAATTTTTACTATTTTAAGAGATTTCTTTTATAATTTCTCTATATTTCAAATATAATTCATTAAGGTTTATATTATGTTACATTGTTTAGTGATTAGATTTGGTAAAATAAATTTGTCATAAATGATTTGTTCAGAATTTTCATTTGTTTTGTTTCGTTTTGGATAATAAGCTTAACATTTTTGAATTCAACTAGGTAATTTGTTAGGTTGGGGGCTCCTAGCTTTAGAAACGTAATTGAAGTTCTTTATGTGCTAGATCAGTGACTCTGCATAGCCAAGACGTTTGTTTTCCACTTATTTACAGTTAAAAACATGGCTGAGGGTCACAAGTTCTTATTCATATAAGATGGTTAGTAATGAAAGATTTTCATTTATGCGTGCAAGTTTTGTTTTAGTGATACCTTAAAAAAAGCTTCTACCAAAAGGAAAGTTGAGCCCCCCAAAAAAAAATTCTGCGTACGCTACTGGTCAACGTCTTGCTTTCTCGTCGTATTGTAAATCGAGCTTAAGGTAGCTGTTCTGATATCGAATTATTGATACCTATATCCGGTGCCAAACCTGGGACTTTTGCCGCCCCAGGCAAATTCAATTTTTGCGCCCCAAACTTTAAAAAAACGAAAATCGTACAAATAAATATTTAAAATTTTTCTTTAATACATTTTAAGGATTTTCGATAAAATAATTTTAAAAAATATTGACAGTAAAATGCTGCTCTTCGCGATTTCATTTTTGCAAATCTTGTAGCGATTTCTTCTTCTTCAATACGATTCAGCATGTCTTTTTCAATGGAAATTGTTGCCAAGGCTGTTAATCGCTCTTCAGTCGTAGTTGAGCGTAAATATGATTTTATTATTTTAAGTTTTGAAAAACTCCCCCTGTAGCAACACTTACAGGAAACGTTAAGAGAATTTTTAACGCAGTTGTTAAATTTGGATACAATTCAAGCAAATGGTTTGAAGCTAAATAATTTAAAATTGATAGCGGTTTGAGATCAGTAAGATTTGACGTTTGATTGAATATATTAATTTCACTCAAGAGATCCCTAGCTATTACATCCTTTTGAACTTCGTCGTCAATTCTTGATGTTAAAATTGGTTCAAGTTTCTCGCAATCCTTAAAGTCCACATTCTTTGAAATATCGCAGAGACAACCGAAGTTTTCGTTCAGATATTGATACTGTCCAAAACGCTCGTCGAGAGAAGATAACGTCACATCGATTACGTGGTAGAAAAAATCAACTTTAAATTTAAATTTTGGATCAATTGATTGAGATTGTTCAGACTGATAACGGTGACTAAGCTCATCGAATCGGACACAATGAAATCTACATATTCATCTTTGTAGCAATATCTATAGCGTTCTTGTATAATGCTTCAAATAAAGATTCCTCAGAACGGTTTGCCTGAAAGTACTGCCGCAGTTTATTTAAATGTAAAAAGTCCATGGATTTTGACTGAAGCATTTTTAAAAGGACGTTTATTTTTCCTAAAAACTCATTCCAAATAATCGTTGACAAAACCAATTTAAATTTGTATATGCGTTTACCTAGTTGAGTTGCTTTGAAACTTGAATTTTCATCAAATTCTGCACTTTCTGCCTACATGGCCAACTTCAATGATTTTTTTTTTTTTGATGCTATACAAACGCTGCACAGTTTGTGCAAGCAACCGTGAACGGCAACAAGCTTCCCAAATGTTAAATACTTTTACAGAGAGGTATAAGAAATAAATTTGTGTGTATGCCCTCGTATACCTGGAATGAACAACGAAGAAGAATGAACAAAATACAGTGCAGTAGTTGCTGATATTGTGTTAGATTCACGGAGACGCATTTGTGTTACCCTTTTTTCAGTTTTAAATTTGTTCCACCAATTTTGCCGCCCTAGCTGAGTGGCGCCCCAGGCAACTGCCTGTTTTGCCTTAAGGCAGGTTCGGCACCGCCTATATCCAATCAATGACTTAAAAAAAACATTGGGTTATTTACTTTATTTCTAAAATATTTCATTTCCAGCCAAAGATAAATCTAGCTCTAAAAAGTATGAAAAGATAAAAATGAATGATACAAGAAGATGAAATAGAGATGAGATGGTTATTCTCATGAGGAAGCTAATTTGAATTATCATCTAATGCGACGGATTGGCAACAGTCATTATACTTGCTAGCTAACTCAAGTATGAGTGGAATTAGGGAAGAAAAAACATGTAGAATAAAATTTGATCTAATCATCTAATACAAACTATTCATTTATGAATGAAAGTAATTATACGTTTAAAACTGTCAACACCCAAGATCAAATTAACAAAGTCTAACAATTTTATTTTACTGAAGAAATCTTGAAGTACTTGATAAAAACTTAACGATTTACTCACAAAACAAATTCAGAATTCAAAAGTGAAAGCAAGTTGTTGAAGTTGTGTTCATATAGAACTTATTCTAGTTTATTTCGTTTCCCCTTCAAGGAGAAACTCATCGATGAAGCTTTTTTTCATTCTGCTGGGGAAATTTCTCTCAGGATAGGAATCCTTTCGGTAATCTGTGCTTGTAACATAAAGTCTGAAGTAAACAAATTATAAGAAGCTGATGAAAGTAAGTAGTTATCAACATTTTCTCAGAAACGAATCAATTCCTCAGAGTTCATCTTGTTTTTTTTTTTTATTTCGAACCAAACAGTAAACACATGCAAATCAACCTTGGTCAAATTCTTAAAAAAATATATATTTTACTTCCGAAAATAATGCTTTTCAACGCGATTTGTTTAAATCGGAAAACAATAAAAAATTTATTTTCATTCATTTCAAGATAAAAAAACAAATTGCATTCTGTCTTTGTTCGTTTCTTTCTTTCTCTGGTATTTTTTCATCAAGACAAGCAAATTAACTAATTTTTTATTGTATTGAAGTTATGTTTGCTTTCATTTTGTTTGTATTTAATATTTTGCAATAAAGAAGCAATAAACCTTGGTTATCCACAAAAAACTCTCACATCGGTTTTAAACTGCTCGTTATTAGTACTGAAATTTTATTTTTTGTTAAATATTATTTGCATTCGCTAATTCAGACACATGTAGTTCGACGTTCGAGAATTGATTTTTATTGAATGAAATTTATTTTGGGATGCAAAATGTTTTAAAATCATTATTTATGAGATAAGATTGGCATTTCTGCCGTATTTATAGGTTGCGAAAAATTAAAATGCAGTTAATAAAAATTGTGTGAATAAAAGTCCATTATGTACCTACCTATTTGAATTTTTAATTATCTGGTATTTTATTTATCTCTAAACAATTTTATTAGGCACCTACCTGCCTTGCCTTGAAAATACACTCAAAATATAAATTAGTATTTTTTTTATTATTATTATTATTAGTAGGTAATGCCTACAGTCAAATCAGGTTTTGGCGTCACAAAAATTGGAATGGGGATCGTTGTTCTATATGTTTCAAAATTCTGTAAATGAATATAATTCTGTATGAAAATAATTCTGTATTTCATAGTATTACATATTCTGCTAATCTATGTATATTTAGCCAGTTTCTTGAGGTCTCTGAGATCTCAGCAATCTCAGAAATCTGACGTAATTCCTCAGTGAGATTCCTCGCTTATTTTTTTTTCGAAGTTAATTTATAAAAACGAAATGAGTGTTTTTGGCTTCTAAACAAGAAATTTTGTTCAGGTTTCTCCTTCTTCTCAGTGGAGCTGACAGAAGTTGGCTCAGTGAGATCTCAGAAACGTGAAGTGGCTAATTATTTTGTATTCCATTCTCTGTTTCAAAATTTTGTACCTATGTACTGTACGCATGCTGGGTGTAAAATGTGTTAAAATATAATTGCAGTCAAGATGATACATTTTCGTAAATTAGTTTAGTTTAGTTAAATAAATAAATATTAAGGGCTTGTTTCACAATGTCTGTGTAAAGTTCTGATAAGTTAATTGACACATAAATATCAGAACAAGGTCACAAGTCCACAAACCAAATAAAATTACTTTTGCATTTAATAACCTATTCAAGTCGTCAAAAGACAATTTGTTAGTTGTTCTCTTGTGAAATTATGACCCTGTGTCAATATTTAATGTGTCGAGTAACTAATCACAACTTACTCAAACATTGTGAAATAGACCCTAAATAATACTAAATTGTTTTGATATGGACAAAGTTTTTCAACCTTCAATTGCGTTTTCTTTAAACTATTTCGTTCTAAATTCGACTACAAATCATTTTGTTTTCCACACACATTTATATTTTTAAATTAAATAATTTTTGAAAGAAAACTTCAAAATTTGAGGTTCGAAAAACAAAAAAACAAAAAAAATTTAAATTTCCAAATATGTACTTGATATTATTTAAGTAACTAATGAAAACACTTTTTCTTAAAATAATGAAATACATTTATTTGGAATCTAATGACAGTTTAGTTAAGGTATATATAATTATTTCAGAATTGTGTATTTTTGTATTATTTATGTAGTTAATTTTGAATTTAAGAATATTGAAATGCAGACCCCAACCTCATCCCCACAAACAATTTTCTTAACCCTTTGATACTGCCGTGGTATTATGACAGAACAGAAATCCGAAAAAACTTGTGTTGCGTGTGCTTCGTTATTTTTCAAATGTAAAATGTTTTCAGTACCTTTCTGTCACATTCATATGTGACAATTTTTCAAATAATTTGCGAATAGCTGATAAGATTCAATACCCCGAAAAGTTTTAATATCATCATTTTTAAAAATGTTTATTAAAAAAGAATTTCGCCACTCATTGGGAAAAATACCACTAGAAAAGGAAAGGTCGAAAAGTTCAAGCAAGGGTTTGGCAATACTTTCAGCAGTTTTCCTTAAGAATGAAGGTGGGATGCCGTCCGTCGGGCCACTACTCTTGTTTATATCAATACACTTGAGCTCCAGAACATGTTCGAACATTGTTATTGATATATATTGTAATATACATACAAATGTAAGACAAAACAAATTTTATTCAATTTTTATTTTATATTTCATTTTTCTCACTGTGTTTTTAAATATTGATTATGAAAACAAAATTACATAGAGAGAAAAGAAAAGTTGGCTAAGAGGTTTCTATTAACGTTTTATTTTGAGTTTTGAAGTGAGTATGATTTTAATTTTGGATAATGAAAAAAAAATATAAAGAAAAGAATTAGTTTCTGGAAAAATACCATAGGTGAGTTAAATTAATTTATTTATTTAACCACTGAGCCAACTTCTAGACCATTAAGTTATTATTTGATGTTATTTTCTTATAGTATTTCTTGTCGGTCAAGATAAAATCATATTGTTCGCTATGTTTTTCGTTTAGCATATATTTTTTTATACGTGGTCATTATTTAACCGGGCGTATTTAAATCTACCGATTAATTGTTTTATTTTTATATCGAATGTGGGTGTGTGAGTTGTACCGTCAACACACGGAGATGTGCGCTCTCCTGCTCCGTATGTTTCTCGAACTGTAACGGAGTGATGAAAGGGATCAGCCGGTGGAGGGTCGGTGCGGGGTGCGTGCTTTCCCTCCCCGTCCGAACTCCAGGGAGTTGATCGGTACCTTCCGTTACATTACTTTTGATTTGTATTGTGTTAGAGTGACTACAGCCACCCACTGGAGTATCGGTTCGAGGTGTGCGCTTTCCCTCTTCGTTCACAGCCGGTAGGTTGGTGTGTATTCCCCGTTCACATATTCATTTTCTCCTGGACACCTTCCGTGCATCTAACTATTGTTGTTTTTGTATTTCCTAAAGTATTTCGATGGAGTGATATCAGCCACCCTCTGGAGTATCGGTTCGAGGTGCGCGTTCTCCCTCCTCGTTCGCAGCCGGAAGGTTGGTCTGTACACTGTCAACTACATATTGTTCTTATGTTATTCCTTTTTATATTTTCTTCGTACGCTTTAGCACTCACATCGACTTAAGTATCGTGGTATTTTGTTATTATTTAAAACTCTCTTTCAATTTTTTTAACTTTAAAATGGGCTTTAAGTGCTCATGAGTTGTTTTCTCTTTATTGTTACAGGATTCCCCACGACCAGAGGAACTCTCCAAGGAGTAACACATAAGTGTTTTTGTTTAATATTTTTGTTTATAATTTTCTTAAAATACTTTTAAATTATTATTAAAAAAAAAAAAAAGGATTTTAGTTTTATTCTTTTACAAATAATAAGGCATTTCACATTCACTGTTAGAAGTTTTAATTTTCAATGAAGTTGTCCGAATTTCAGAAATGTGGAAATTCCAGAATTTACTGTTAAAACTAAGAATTTTTCAACAACATTGGTAAAAGTGCGGAATGTTTTGTTTTCATAATTCATTCCAGATTTTTGTGAGCGGGACATACGCAATATTTGTATATGGGATATATGGTATTGTTTATTGAGCAAATAAGATCTTCAGCCTTATATAACTAAGATGCTTGTTCTGGCTTTTCGGTGGAAGGAAAGAACATTTTTGATGACAACAGGTATAAATTGTCTCGCAAAAAGCAGACTTTATCGTATAATTTCTTATAGAAGGTGTATCGACCAATTTTTCAAAGCTGAAATATTGTGCAACATAATTATAATATTCGTACATCCAACAGAAATCTTCATTTCAATGTCAGTAAAATATTTCTGTTTACTTGTTTTAATTTGCACAGTATTTTAATTCTATATCATTGGTACACTGGTCACTGGGTAGGTAATATATGTACATTGTACATAAAAAGAATTTCAGAGGAAATTTTACGAAATATTTGTAACGGATGATCCGATCTTTTGAAGCTCACGCTTATGTTGGGAAGTCGAACAGCATTTAAAATTGGGCATGAATTGGAATGTACATGACCAAATCGTTAAAAATCGGTTGGGGTTGAAATTCTGTTTTTATAATAACGAAGGTGAAGAAAATTAGAAAACTAGTTCTTTTTTAGTGGAACGATTGAATATAATTCAATTAATAAGTTCAAGTGACCTCAACTCTAAAGATTGCGTTTCGCCCTGGTACGACAGTTGGGCTCATCAGTTAGATGCTGTCGTACCCTTCTAAGACGCAAATTATTATTCTGTTTTTATATTTAAAGCATTTTATATACAATGATACTTTTTTTTATACAGATAATCATAACTAAAATGATTTTTATTCAAAACCAAATTGCACGAGTCATAAAAAAGAGACTTGACTAAAACCGTGTTGCTTATTGTTTGAAGTTCTATCTCAGCATAAAATAATAATTTTCATTGAGAAAAGATTCGTATCTGTTTAATTTATTCTTTTAATTCTGTTTTGATTGATCTTGAGGATGATCTACATACAAGAAGAATGCGTTCGTTTAACCAGTTATTGACGTCAAATGAAGTTAAGGAAACTTGATCTCAATATTAAGCAAAAGAAGTTGAGGGAAGTATTTAAATATAGTATACATATACAGAAATACCTTCCATAACGTACGCTCATGTGCACTGCATGTGGAAAATTGAGTGCAGAAAATCAACATTACATCAACTTCAACCTTTACTTATTTATCTGATGATTTGTTGAATAGAGAGAGATGACCAAAATGCAGAGATCTTCAATCTTCATGAATACAGATTGTACTAGGAAACTCGAGAAATGAAGATGTTCATCTTCATCTTTACTATATATAGCATCTCTATCTGCGTTCAGTTCACTTACATATAAATATCTACAAACTCACACACTCTGGTTCCCGCGGGTTACACAATAATAATGCTTTTCAAAGCATTATCATAATTTCACAAAATAATTTTGTACGTTATTTTTTTTGACAGAAAAAAACTCGTATCCACATGACAAAAGTCGGTTAGTTGCCTACTTTGGGGTTTGCTATTTAAGTCACCTGCGAATGAAAGAATCAATAAGATTTTCTATTTTTTTATAACTTTAGGTAGTACTAACTACCAATCATGGGTCACCTAACGATTTGTGTCTTGAAGAGGTCCATGTGCTCCACAAACAAAATGATAGGTTTTAATTTGATGCAATTGGTCCGATGATCAACTAAGCGTTTAAATCTTCTATTTAAGATGACGGGACCACATTTATATTCGGAACTATCCCAACATTTTCAAATATGTTTAGTTGTTTTTCTATAAGTTTTTTTTTCAAAAAGGATTTAAAAAACAAACATATTCGCAAACATGACCAAATTGTACTTTTACATTAAGTAAAATTGCTTTTACGATTGGAACAATTCGATATGTATTAACGAGATGAAATCTCAAAACAATAACTGACAATAACAATTGAGGCCGTGAAGCAAAAACCAACACTGTGGAACATAAGGCACGAGGGCTACCGAAATCGTGGAAGAGAACAATGTACGGGAGAAAATCCTTTCCGAATTAAGTAGATATGTATGTTTTCAATTTTTTGACATTTTCAGACAACAGAAGTAGAGGTCTTAGAAATATTTAAAAACTATTAAAAATTCTAAACTCTTACCAGCTCCGTAAAAATTTATTGATTTTAGAAAAAAGAACGGGAAACCGAAAAAAGTCTTTTGGAATGTAAACAGCAGTAGCGCCGAAATTGGAAGAGAGCTAAAGTGGTTACTTCAAGTGCACGCTTTGGAGTGGGAAATCATGTAACAATATAAAATGAGTTACTTACAGTTTAGAGTGAAAAATTGTAAAAAAAAATGTAATTTAATATGAATTGATTAAACAACATCATCCGATTTCTTAAGGAAATCTCAATTTATGAGAAAAAAAAATTGAAAATCGTTGGAGCGGTTTTTTATACACAAAATTAAAAAAAAAAAAAAAAAAAAAAAAATGGCACGTGATTTTTTATCAGACAAATCAGACAAATTTGTTTTTGAAAATTTTGGTATACAAAACTTTTAAAACTTTTTAAGTCTGGTTCTATGGGAGGTACAATTTTACACCATTTTTCGGAAATTTTTCTTTATAAAACGTTTGCCAACTTTGAAAAAAATCGAACGACCTGTTTAGGCTGCAGCCGAAAGGACAGACAGACAGACGGACAGAATTGCGAGACCCACTTTTTTCGACTCGCTATCATCGTAATGTCAACTTTGATTAAAATCCCGAGTTCAATTTCTTACGAATCCATAACTTGCCATAAATGTAGTATACCTATGTATATATCGCTAGTAAAAAATGAAACGGAAGTCGCACATTGAGTACGAAGAACATCATAACTTGGAAAATATAAAAAAGACAAAGTTATGTAACGAAGTGCAATTAATAATTTTTGAAATAGACTGATATTTTTTTTATTTCTGTTGGTGACACGCCAGTGGCTTAAATTTGCACTTTTTGCTGGCAGCGGTGGCACTAACAAAAAATTATTTCCGGCAACGCTGCTTAGAAAGCATTATAAAGCTGATGAGTGATGACTCAATTTTTATTTCAAACCAAACAAATTTTTAATTTTGGGCGAACTGCATTCCAAATTCGCAGTTTTGAAATACTCTTCCAACCATACCTTTGTCTTCCTGCCGCTCCAACATCACATCACACATTGTATTGTATGGTGGATTTTTTGAAGTTTTCTTTTGTGACATCTGTTTCCTCTGTCGGTACTTTATCTTTGGCACTTAAATAATAAAGAAACAATTTTTTTTTCGTTTGGAAACATAATCCTTATCCAGATTTGTGTTTTGTGTTAACGACTGCTGAACATCAAAGTGAGTCGCTGGTGTTCATATTAGCTTGTGTCTGCAAAAAACAAAAGTTTGATTCACTTAAAAAAAAAAGTCGGAGGAGGTAGTCCAATATGAACAGCGTCTAAGAGGAAGTCGAGTCAATGACAAAGGAGCTGGAGCAGACGAACACTGAAAATTCCATCTTTAACGATGACAATCCAGCCAGATACCGAGCTGACTGGAAGCTTCACCAACCCGGAAGAAGTAGCCAAGCTCATCTATTTTGGGTGACCTAACAAATCATCCTGACCAGACATGATTTCCAACTACATCATAATGAAGTTTCCCAAATCCCAAGTCATGGCGCTATTCCTGACGATCCTGCTCAACAACTGCATCAACAATTGTTATTTTCCAGAAAGATGGAAGTCAGCGAAAATACTGAAGAAAGTCGATAGAAATACCGTTCCGTCGATAGAAATACCGCTTATTGCCCCATATCTCTCCTTAGCAAAACCAGAAAAATCCTTGAAGGACTTGTTCTTTGGAGGCTGAAGGCTATCTGCACCAAATAATCAATTCCAGATCTTTCTTCGTTCAGATTATGGACCAGTCGATAACCAAAAGCATCAGAGGAGTATAGTTGTCCAAGGATCAAACGGACGATGATTGAATAAATTAATTATCATATTAGAAGGTGACACAATTCGTTAATGATGACAGTGTGAATTTGTGCACCTCAAAGAAAATGTATATGTACATACTATATAAACAATACTTAAATTAATATGGTCTTATTTATAAACGTTGTCTAACTTTAGACAACTATCCAACTTTGGAAAATATGTTCAAAAACCTTGTTTATTGTTGTCTTATAGCTGCCTACCTTAGACAAAAGAGTAGATTGTTTTAACCGTGAATAATGTGATATTTATTTTAATTAAATAAAGTATATTTCCCCCAATTTGAAAATAGTTAGACAGTGTCTAAGTAGACAAAAATCTGATAAATACGACTGATACTGTTTATTGATTTGCATGGCTTATTTTACTATTAAAAGGTTCTTGGTTTTTTGCTTATTTATAAGGCGTCCAAACTTATTGGCTGGGCGCCAAATCTTAAAAGACGCCACTGATGTATAATATAATAAGCCTATGGTAGTAATTTTAGAAAAAAAAAATATTTTATATAATTTAATTATAATTATAATTAAATTAATATTCCTTATTTTCCATTTTCATTTTGTATTTCTTCATCGCCATGAAGAACAACTAATATTATTATTATTATAACTTTATTGATACATAAATAAATTAAAATATCAATAAACAAAATTTAAGCTCTACCTACCAGGGCTTTGAGCTAGAAGAACAACTAATAACTTCTGCTAACAGTAGATATACGTTAAAACCACCAATAACGGAGTTTTGTAATTAGAAACATATTTCGAATTACCTACAATAGATTTGGTTTAAGCATGTGTGCTCCCGCATTTAATTGATTATTATGCACATATTTAAGTATATTAACAATTAAGTTACTTGAACTGTGAGCGTAAGTATGTGCGAAAAAATATTTAGGGCAATTAAATTTGTCTTGGGTAAATATAGGTACACATGGGTATAATTGTCTCCTTAACAACCAACCTAAAATTCAAATATCAATAAGAAACCATCCACAACGAGTCAAGCCCTTCGCATACAGATTAGGCAAGAAAACATATTACCGTGCTATGTTCTTCCTTTTTATTTCTCTATCAAAATCATTTTTAAAATAAAAAATATCTCATATAAACTACCTTATAAACCTAAGAACTTCTGTATCTATATGTTCTCCCTCAAAATATCATGTAAAATTAATTCACGTATAATATTGCAATTTCCTTTCCTACTTTTAGTATCACAAAATGTAATTTTATGGTAAGATATTCATAAATTCATATCATCCTTAGCTTCTTCCGACCTTGGTAAGTGTTTAATAAACCGATTTCTTAGTGGAAAACTCCCCATATCCAGTTTACTTGACAGTCTTTAAATAGGATTATAATTTTTTTTTCAAAAAATGGGTGTCACACATATAAAGCTAATGAGCAGTTCTTTAGACATTTTCAATCCTCTTCCATAGCACGTTGCTGAATAGATGACATATTGTTTATTAATTCTACTTCTTAAAAATTGTTATCTGACACAATATTTTGTTTTTCTTTGACCATTTTTATGGAAAAATGTCAAGTTCATATATTAAAATTTTCTATTATATTTGCAAACGAGATTCAGCTGGGTTCAAGATTTTAACGAGGGTTCAAGTATGAATTCTTATTTTCTTAATTAACTGAACTGAACGGAGTCCGGATAAGTGAAACAGAAATTTCACCTTAGCGGCTCTCAAAATCACAAAAACGGTTGTGCATATCAGAAATTCAAATTTCGTTTTCGTGCGGATAATTTGGTAGAGGTGAAAAATAAAAAAAAACGTGAACCGTTCAGCAAATTTTTTGTTCTGTTCGATAAAAATTTTTTTTCACCTTCAAGTTTTTTTTAATGAAAAATATGTGCACGACTGGGTCGCACGAACTTGCACTTATGTGCGATCACACTGTGTTTTTAAAGTTTTAAAATTCAAAAACTATATTTTATATATAAATATAAATTAGTTATGGGAGCCTATATTGTATATTATATTTTATAAGTTTAAGGTAGTATTATGCGAGTTGGTACCGTGTTGCAAATATGCATGGAACTTACAGTTTATCTAGACTGGATTGTTGTAAAAAAAAATATGTAATTAAACATAAATTGATTAAACAACCTCTGAAATTGTTTTGACACCAATGCGATGTACATCAACCGATTTCTTAAGAAAATCTCAATTTATGAGAAAAAAAAAATTGAAAATCGTTGGAGTGGTTTTTTTTTATATAGTTTTTTATATTTAAAATTTTGAAAAAAATGGTACGCAATTTTTTATTTTTTTTTTTATAAGAAGGTTTTTTTTTAATAATACAAATTCTATATACTATACCACTGAAATACATCAGCCAAGTAGAAGACTTAGCAGTATTTTAATGGACTTTGTTGAATTATTGATTCAAAATAGCTTTTAACGGCCTTTAAGTCCTACAAAAATTGGCGTTTCGTACCGGCGATCTCACTTGGACTCATCAGTTGACTATAGTGAGGGCCTTTGTCAATACGTAATTTTTGCTAAGTTCAGTTCATCTTACATAGATTTCGTGACGAATACCTAATGTGAACTATATCCAACAAGACTAGAATTCCTAATCATTAAATTGGAAATTTTTGTTTTTGTTTTTAGCCCAGGGCCTGGCTAGTTTATATAAGAAGGTTTGTTTTTAATAATACAAATTCTATATACTATACTACTGAAATACATCAGCCAAGCACTATTTTAATACCTATTTTCGAAAAACGGAATTTTCAAAAAATAATTTAAAATCAATAATTTATTTCTTTGAAAATTTTGGTATGCAATATTATTAGAACTTATTTGAAGCTTTTGTGCAAAAAAATTAATTGAAATCAGTTCAACTGATAATGAGATAGTCGAAAATCAAGAAAATGTTTCTATGAGAGATACCATTTTTAAAGGATAGAAAAAAGTTTTTTTCCAATAATACCTATGGTAGACCGTACGGATATTACTTTAGAAAATTTTTTTTATCCAAATCGTAGGAGCCGTTTTTGAGAAAAATGAGATTTTCAATACCGTTTTTTAAACATTTGTATGGGAGATACCGTTATTTTTGGTTCTAAGAATAATTTAATAATGCCAAGTTTAATAAAAATTGACCTAGTAGTTTTAGAATTATTAAGTTCACAAAAAAAAATTTTAAAACATTTTTGAAAAATCCAAAAAAAAAAATTGTTTTTCAATTTTGGTATACAAAACTTTTAAAAAATTTTCAAACATTCTTCATGAAAAAATTGATCACTATCAGTTGAACTGTTTCTGAGAAAATCGAAAATCAAAACCATGGTTATAATGGGAAGTACAATTTTTAACCATTTTTTTTTATAAAATGGTTGCCTTTTGTAAAAAAATTACTAATTTTTTTTTTAAGTTGTGGGCACGTTATTGAGAAATTTTTTAATTTTTTGCTAAAAAAAATTTGTACCAGGTACCGTTATTTTTGGTCTTAAAAAAAAATGAAAAAATGAGTGGGGGGAATGCCCGAAAAACGCTAGGTACCATATCTGAAGAAAATCGACCAACCCGTTTAGGCTA